>MU280183.1:0-600000 GCA_022385635.1 Xylaria scruposa
TTTTAAAATAATTTTAAAATAATTTTTAAATAATATTAAATTAAATAATAATAATTATAAAATTATTAATAAAATAATTATATATAAAAATAAAATAAATATAAGCTTAAATAAGGAACGTTTTTATATTAAACGTAAATTATTTATTAATTAATTTAAAAATATTTTTAAAACGTTTTTATAAAATAAGTGCGCTATATACTTATTTATATATTTTTAAATAATTTTATTAAGGTTAAATATTAAAAAAGTCTTATTTATAAAAAAAAGTAGGTAACCCTTAGCTAAAATTCTGGACATACCTTTAATTAATTTATATACTCTAATGCAGGCCACATCAAAGTATGAGTTAATATAGCAACGCTGCCAGGCAAAGCGGCCTTATGCAGATACTAGCCTGGATGGGACAAGGTCTGTAAAGGTAATGTGCCTGTAGTCCATTTCCATATGTACGCAGTACTAACTAGTTTGCTCGTAGTTGCAACTGAGCGGGCGAGGGCATTATATCTTGAAATATATCCAATAAGCCGACATGGGCTATCAATGCGGCTACATGCTTCTTTGAACAGGTAGGTATATGTAGGTAATCTTGGATCGGGATTACACTGCTTGACTCGTGACAACGCTCGTAAAAACCTTATACGGTTCAGTTTTTTATAGAATTACGCATGCAGATGAGGCTGGTTGTTCTGGTCCTAGATACTAGTGGAAATGATATGAGGTTGGCAAGACAGAAACCAGCGCACAACTCCCTTTGGATTGTGCAAACCCTTTGATGTAGAGCATCGTTGTTATCGCATGCCGTTCTCCTGGAATTATGTATATGTATGTATGTGCATGGATGCTGTGTATTGATGACGAGGCGAATTGAAATCGTGAAGATAGGATGTAGGCTCGCATAGTAGTAGCATTTACTATTTAGTAATACCCGAGACGGGCACTAGCGATGCCGCTCAATATCAAGATCAGGAGATAGAGCGCAGCACGCACTTGTAGAAAACTGTCATAATAGTCGTACTGTATGAATCGGCTACCATTCGTCTAGAGCAATGCAACGTTAAAAGCTGCGTGATGAAGCCAAGGTGGTTAGGAGAGGGTACTTAGCCTCCCGGTCTCTTGTACTCCGAGGGCTACGCATCTTGTGACCGTATATCCACTCTCGATTGTGGAGCTGGACATGGATGACTGGTAGAAGTTGACCACTGGAATCACGTAAAGCTTCCTGGACCCTGGACCGAAGCGACTTGTTTGGTGAATCTCAACCCCTGACATAGCTAAGGTCCAGTATACCCAAAGCCAAGGAAGAAGGCACAAGTACGGGCATTAGCAGTACCAACAACATAGCATCACTCTATCTCTCAATGCAATAAAGTCCTTCCTTATACAATACAATATGGACAATATCTGAGATAGACTGTCGTCGTTATGCAATCCGGGTGTGGGATGACGCTTCCTGACCGAGATAAGGCTCGCCCAGGGATCTAATGCGGCAAGAATCCAAGGGGGCTTTTGCTGTTGTCTGATATCAAACTATCTGCCGGTCTACCTATTAAACGAACATACTACGTACGCAATTCGCTAGACGTACACTATAGCTGCTTTAGTAGGAGGAGCAGCTGTGGGCAAGGGATGCGGATTGATACGTATTTTGCTTCAATCTTCGACTGGTGTTCAAAGTGATTACAGTAGATGCCATGATGGAAGCATTGCCTCTTGGTGTTGACTGCTACATGCGGTATGAGGTTGATGCTGGATTTAAACCGGTTCTCAAAACATTTTCAGCCAGGCTCGCTCCGTGCCTCTTCTACCTTATTCTGCAACCCCTGTGAATTGGATTATTGCTGATCGTATCCTGGAACAGCAACCAGCCCCGAATGGGAGAGACCTTGTTATTAACGGACTGATACGTAGGTATATATCGCCGTGCACTTGGCTCGACTCGACTCGACTGCATGTGCACCTGCTCTCTGCCTGCTGATTATCGCGATAGGCATTGGAGTTTATAATTCGAACTTATTGCTACAGAATTAATAGAGAAAATGTGCGTTTTACGTATGACAGTGTGATCAAGGGCGGCCGCCGGGATAAATAGTCGTCGTAAGTATAATGCATATAATTAGTAGCCTCTCAACGTGAAACTCGAGGCATGGGCTCTTTCCCTGGTGAAACAAACTCCTGTTCCTATCGCTTCTGTGTAGTCACTGCAAAATGTCCCATTCAACGTGATGGTGGGAAGGAGAGGCGAAAAAAGGTGAATAAATGGATGGATGAATGAAATAATAAACGGAATGGATGATATAAGTATACTGTAGGTCCACTGGTGCATAGGCCCACTACACCTTGCAGCATCACCAAAGGCACCAAATAAAGGATTTGTGCAACTAGGTAACTTAGCTACAAGGCTGCCAGACCTGCCCCTCCATCTGATCCGTTCCGAGGTCTCCCAATGTTGCTTGCTACTGTAACCTACCCACCTCTTGAAGCTCCCCACCACACACCACACACCTCTAGCTCCCTCATCCCACCTTCCACCTCGTACCTCCCACGCCCTCCCGCCCCTCTGAATTGTGACCTTATCGCCGGCGGATTCATACCTGACAGTAAGGTGGAAGGGAGCTCTCTGTTTACCTCTGGTCCTCTGCAGCTGACGTAGTAAATGGCCTAAACTCAACTCCCTGGAAACACTGAACACTGAAGTGCTTGAACTCTGCGCTGTAACCGGTCTAACTATATGTACTTCACTGCCTTATGACTTAGCTTGTCCATCTACCGGGCCGACATACGTACTGTATTGAGAGAGCCGACAAGCGCTTGCACACGCACACGCCCCTTGAGGTAGCGTGCCATTCATCACTAAAACCAACCACTACCTATCTACCTGTCTACCTTACATACCTACTTGGCTGGATTTCCAATCATTGCTCTACCTCGGAACGGTCTGGCTGCTGCAATATCGTCAATCGCTTTCTGTGCTTGGAGCATCGACAGACCTCGTCTTCCCACCACAGAGTCCACGGTTCCTCGCCGTTGGAATACCCTCCTCTCGTCTCCCTCCTCCGTCCCTTTCTCCGGCCTCTTCGTGCGAAACCCACCGTCATGTCCACCTCTAATTCGTCGCCGCCCGTCGCCTCAGCGCCCGCGACCAACGCTAGCAACGATGACTCTGGTATGCCCACCCACTGCGAAATAGAATGGGAGATTGGGACTGTGCTCCCCCCCCCCCTCTGCCCCTCCATCCCACCATCTCAGCTCCCCTCCTCAATCGCTCAGTCAATCACTCAATCAATCAACCACTCACTGATTCACTCACACACTCTCACCATCTGTCGACATCACCTGCTGTCTGCCCCTATTACTCCCCTCCCGCTATAGTCCACGACCGTCTGTCCGGAGAGTCCGCGACGCATGGAATTCCCGCAATCCCTGTTCGTGGTGATTACTGACAATGACTGCCAATGCTCCAGCGTCCACCATCACCGTGAACACGACCGCCAAAGCTCCCACACCTGCTTCTGCGCCCGCTCCCTTCCCGCCGCCCAAGACCGACAAGCCGCGTCCTCATGTTTGTGCTACCTGCCAGCGCTCCTTCGCACGTCTCGAACATCTGAAGCGCCATGAACGCTCTCACACCAAGGAGAAGCCCTTCGAGTGTCCCGAATGCACGAGGTGCTTTGCTCGTCGGGACTTGCTGCTGCGCCACCAGCAGAAGCTTCACCAGTCGACGACGCCCTCGTCGCGCCCACGGAACCGACGGGAGAGCACCAGCAGCACCGCAACCGCTCAGAGCCGTGCCCGAAAGAACAGCGTTGCCAGCGCTAATGCTAATGCTGCTGCTGCCGCCGCCGCCGCCGCTGGTTCCGGCAACGGTCCTATGCGACCGCGGGCTAACACCATCAGCCACGTCGACCCGAACCATGTGCAGATGATCGCGGCCGCCAATGCTTCCGTTGGTCGGGGCCCGCACATGGCTGCTGCTCACCATAGTCGTCACCAGAGCCTTGTCGGCCTTCCCATCCAGCATATCGATCACCCGTATGCGGGCATGTCTGCTGTCATGGGTCACCGCGGCATGGGCCACGGCCTGCCCAAGCTTGAGACCCATGGCATGCATACTATGGACTTCAGTAATGCCGGCTTGCGCACAGCTCCTCCGTTGCCGTTCCAGCCTGACTTGGACTTCGAAAACCTCTTCTTCGGCCAACCGGGCTCGACCATAAACCCGAACGCGCTCCACTATACCGAATCCCCTCACTCCATGTCTCTGGACCCGACTTCTCCGTTTGGCAATGGTATGTCGGACATGTCCACTAGCCAGCATGTCGAAGATAGCTTCGACTGGCTCACTGGGTTCGAACAGAACATGTCATTCGGCAATAATCAGCATGAGAATGCCGTTGATGGCTCATCACCGTCTGCGATGAGTACAACTAGTCAGAGTGGCATCAGTGACGTGATGCTGGATGGCTCCAACAATACCACCATGCCGGCCGCCACTAGTTCTATCTGGCAGCCTAGCCTCATGGGACCGCCACAAGTTGGCAATCCATTTTCTCTGGATATGAGCAGTGGTGTCTTCCCTGATTTGTTAAACGGTGCTCCTGTCTCACCCCAGCCTCCAGCCCAGAAAACCATGAGCGACGTTTACTTCTCTACGCCACCACCTTCCATGAGCTCTTTGAGCCCTTCGCTTATGCCAGGCCTGACGGCACAAAATATGAACCAGGCACTGCATTTCGGACAGGGACCCGAAACCCCTACTTCTGTGGGTGGAGGTCACCAGTCTCATTCACCCGTAGCAACAATCACCGATGCTACCAGAAGCGCTATCATTAACGCTCTCTCTCAGTGTGCGGCTGTGAGTGGTGGTCGTAAATATTCCTTCCCTTCGCCGAATTCACCAATGTCTCCCCAAGTTCAGCCCAGCCAGGATAATTTACCGGAATTCGCTAAAAATTTACCAAGTACCTCGGACCTACAGCGATATGTTGGTAGTTATCTTCGATATTGTCATCCTCATTTGCCATTCCTACACATACCTACTTTGTCTTTCGATATGCCGCCCGCTATAAGTGGGCGACCTGGCACCGCAGTGGGTGGCAGTGGGTGTCTAATCTTGTCCATGGCTGCTATCGGTGCTTTGTACGAGCTCGAACGACCTCAATCCCGAGAGCTGTTCGAAATGGCTAAAAAGATGATTCAACTATATCTGGAGGAACGGCGAAAAGCTGATATGCGCAAGGCTGATTTCGATTTTCGACGAACACCAGCGTCTGACCAGGGCACACAGGGCACGCAGGGTACGCAGAGCTCTGATGCCCCTGCTCATACACCGCTATGGCTTGTTCAGGCTATGCTACTGAATGTTGTTTACGGCCACAACTGTGGCGACAAGGTTGCCAATGACATTGCCTCTACTCATTCCGCAGCGTTAGTCAGCCTTGCACAGGCAGCTGGTTTGCTCCGACCGCTTCAGCTGGATTCAGCTGAGATCCGAGAGGTCCAAGTTAACGATGCCGAGGGAAACTGGAACGGTGGGGTAAAGTCTGAGACGGAAGAGCAGGCAGAATGGCTGCGATGGAAGACCATGGAGGAACGCAAGAGAACGCTCTACGTCATCTTCATTCTCTCTAGCCTATTGGTCGCTGCCTACAATCATGCTCCAGCCCTAACTAATTCGGAAATTCTGCTTGATCTGCCCTGTGATGAAGAGTTTTTCGCTGCGGAGAGTTCGGCGGCGTTCCAACTCAAAGGCGGTGCTCGGGCCGCCAATCACAACCGGATGACACTTCATGAAGCACTGGGCGAGTTGCTTCTCAGTAACGAGAAGCAGCAGAAACTTGCTTTCAGTAATAATCATCAAACATTTGGATCACTCATGAGCATGCACGATATTCCAAGGAGTGAGCTGAAACCAAGCACTCTCGGCTGTCTGGTCCTCATTAATGCTTTGCATAACTATATCTGGGAAACACGGCAGCGTCACCACAACAAGGTCTGGACGAATGAAGAGACCGAGAAGATGCATCGCCATATCGAGCCGGCACTGAAAGCGTGGCAATCTGCCTGGGCCAGCAACCCGCATCACAGCATGGAAAGACCAAACCCCTTCGGCATGGGTCCATTGTCAGCCGATGCTATTCCTCTACTCGATCTAGCCTATGTGCGTCTTTTTGTCAACATGTCACGGACGAAAGAAAAGTTTTGGCAACGTGACTGGGAGGGCTTGGTCGAGGAGCTATCCCGTGGGACTGAAATCATTCAGCATGCCGAACATTCACCCTCATCTAACACGGAATCGATAACGGATCCCTCGGATGCATCAGCCACCAGTTCAGTCTTTGTCGACTCGCCACCTACTCAGTCTTCCTCACCTGAATTTTCCGCTGCCAAGTTCCCCTCTACTTTGTCCAATCAGTCGCAGTCACAATCGCCCGGTTCTAGCCGAGTTATCTCACGTCGTGAGAAACATTTGCGCAGGGCTGCTTTCTACGCCGCTGATTCACTCTCCATGTCCGACAAGTTCGGAGTGACATTTGCTGAACTTACCAGCCGAGAGCTTCCAGTGCAGTCTGCCATGTGTTCGTTTGATTGTGCGCAGGTTCTTGCAGAGTGGATTTCAACCCTTCAAGATCGTGTAGGCAGATACTTGGGCATACTCGGGAAGGATGACGTCGATTTGACCGGGGTCCCTGCCGTTGTGCTTCTAGAGGAGGAGGATATGAAACTCATCCTTAAAATCCAAGAGCTCTTAGCAAGTGCTGAGATGAAGATGGGCATTGATTTGGTGAATGGCACCATCAACGGTAGCTTTGATTCCCAGTTACAGCTAGATGCAATGGGCGGGTATGCTTCCAAAATTCTGCGCGTCACGGCCTGTATGCTGGACAAGTCAGCCGTGTGGCCAGGTGAGTCTGACCAGCCTTTTTCTGTCGAGTAACGCTAATATCACCCGAAGTTCTCAACCTCATGGCGCGCTGCCTCGAGACCCACGCTATGATAAGCCGAACTCGGGCCGAGAAGTCAGTGCTGGCCAGCAGTGAGTGAGTTGGGCAAAACAGATCTTTCTGAGAGACCCCTACCCCTTCTCATGCGCACCGTTTCGCTACGATTATGCCTCAAGGACTGGCCTCAACGAGAGGGAAAAGCAGTGATATACTGTTATCGGGCTCGAGCCCGAGGTGATACCACACAACGCAGCCTTCACCAAGGCGTAGCCAGACGCTCCGCTCACTGATCCACTGAAATACATGGCCCGGCCTCGACTGACCGGCTCTTGGTGCTCCCCGGCACACGCCTGTCTATTGACAGGATATATAAGTAACAACGGCTCTTTTTATCGTTAAGTTACTGTATGGCTCCATGTGAGATAAAGCAAATTTTTTATACAATGATACCACCACGGCTGGCTCTCACGATCATAAAACTTTCTCTTCCTTGCAACTTCATTCGCAGCGTCGGAATGCATCGTTTACCGTGTCTGTTACGCCCTGCATTGTTTATTTGATACAGCACCGGATACTTGCAATATTTATCAATTTCGGGAATCGGAACTTGGCGAATGGGTATGGTTACACGATATTATGTTTTCAAAACAAATCAACAACTCACCATGGGGATGATGAATAAGTACCTTTCCTCAAAGGTCGATCATTCCGTGCTGAAACTCAAGTGAGCTGGGAAAACGGAGGCCACAAGAACCTGCAGCTTGTTTATGAGACTTGTTGTTATTTATGGTATTTCAGAACCATCGCCTCCTGCTATTTCGAAGGTGAGGTTAAAGGGCGGAAAATGGGGGAACAAACAATCGAAGTGGACGATGTTCATGGATTGTGCCTAGTACGGTCACGATAAGTGACACCACATCCATGTTGTGACGATGGTTAGAGTGAAGATGAATCTTGTTCGGATGAGATTCGAACCATGTAGAATTGCCAGTTCGCTCATTGTGGGTGGCTAAGATCACGCCGTGGATTCGTCACGCTGTTTGGATAGCGAAGGATGGATGAGAGATAGCAGATCTAATCCGGCCGATGGGTTCGTCCGATGAACTCAGAACTGAAATAAGCGGCCCCGAGAAGCTATCATACACCGCGCAACGAGAGACAGGACGTCGTTTCTGTTGGTAGACGTGGGTTCCCCATGGATTGGGTTGATGGCTGGTGTCATGTACACCGTCGTATAATGTCAAAAAACGGGGATTCTTGCAAGATAGAAGGAGAAAAATAAAACGAACGAAGTCTTGTGAATGTTCTCTAGAGTGTTTTATGACATGTGAACCACTACACTTGAGAGATGAACGACCTCTAAAGGTCTGTGACCATCGATGAACAGTGGTTGCTACCAAATTTGCCTTCGACATGTTGACGCAAAGTAGATTTTTTGCTCTGCGACCTTCGCATGTACAATAAATGTTTATCAGAATGCCTTGTCGTTATCTGCTACAATCTAAATTCATTTGCATTATCTGCTTTGAGATTGGGTATAAAAGTCTTCAACACTACCCGTTCTGGCCCTTTCATTTTCCTTGCCCGTCTAAATATCGGTTGAAAAATCCCAAAGACGTTGAAATATTGACCCAGATTACCAGCGCGTAGAGGCACTCCAAAAGGAAATTGAATCATGAACAGGAGAGTGGTCGGTTGGTTAGTCGACCTTGCCTTTCCCCCTTTCCTCGGAATCATTGCCGAAGAGACTAGCTGCCGCGCTCCCGCTGCTAGTCGTGCTCGTGCCGCTCGAGCTAATACAGTAGCTGAAATCCACCACGCCCACTAGATTGCTCACGCTCTCGACGAGGCCATCCAGATCATCACAGACTAGCAAACTACAGACTTGGAGTACGGCGAATTCCGCGTACCCGGCCTGGGTCATCTGTAACTCTCGAGTTAGTTATCGTTATTTTGGGTGATGTTTTGTGAGGGGTTTAGAAGCTTTTAGACACTGTCCGGGCCCAAGGAGAAAATGAGAAGGGAGTTACTTACATTGCGGGGGTCGAGTAGACCGTGGATTTCATGTTTATTCTTTCCCGGGAGGTCATCCCTCGCCGACTTTATGCTCGCGTCGCTACTGCTGCTGGCCCCGTCGTAGGTGAAAGCTGCGTCGAGAGCCTCGAGCTGAAGCGTGAGTTCATAGGGACGGGGAACCTTCAGATGCGGCGGGATAGAGTGCCCTGCCTGTAGCGCATTGGAAAGCAACGTCAAAGTGCAGATGATGCTGTGTTGGGTGGGCGATAGATCTTTGAGCAGGACGCCTAACGCCTCACGCCACGCACGACTGTTAGCCTCTTCGAGCCCCTGGTTTCCTGGTGTCAGAGTCGATCGAGAATCTATAGTCGTGCAGTCCAGCGAGTCCGTTTTTGTCATGCCTGCAGTGCCCTTTCCTCCTCCGCCAATGGTATATGACAATAGTGTTAAATACGAGTTGATACGAGATGCTCGTTGTATTATGTCCTCGTACAACTCGCGGGGAAATTTGCCGCCAACCGTTGGTTCCCAGCGCTGGAAGTCGGCATGCTGTTTCAACGAGGGCAAAAGCAGCATTAACTTGCCGAACAGACGAATGCGCTGTTTCGTAAGTTTATAAGCAGGCGTGCCTTTAACGTTGCGGTCACCACCTGTACCCTTGAGTTTGCTTTTGAGTGTTGCATTAATAACACTAAAATAATTGGCGAGTAAGTAAAGGGTAGCTGCTAGGTCACGACGCAGCCATGCCCGATCTGTCACAGGTGACGGGAATATGGTCCAAAAGAAAGCAACGAGACAGCCACCCGCGACAATGGCCAGACGATACGGTGCAAGTTCATAGATCCTGTTCAACAATTATGAGTATCGGAATCCTGATGAACACATGACTTATGACTTACGGATAGTAGGGTTGACCGGTTGATTCCGACACTGCTATACCGATCTTGAGCACTTGCAGCTCATATCCGATAACCAGGACTTTTCATTACAGTTAGTAATGTCCACTTTCAGTAATGATTGGCCAGGGGGTTGGGGATTTGTAGGAGGGTAGTGGGAGTAGAATATGCCAAAAGAGGGAGTAATAGACACCTGCGACTGACCTTGTGTTACCATACACAACACGACAGCGGGTGTGAACTGTGGGAACTTGAGCAGGAAGTAGATAGAGATAGCCTGGAACAGGTACAAGAAGACGAATATGCCCGGGACTTTCTCGTCCACAATGTACCAAGTGATAAGTGTAAATATTACTGCCACAAGGGTCCCGAATATTCGGCAAAAGAACCCGAATATTGATTGTCCAGATGCTATTGGGCAATAGACAGTTGTTAGCACGCGGGGCTTGGGTTATGGCAGGGGCAAACAGGAGTACAACGAACTTTGTGTCATGCCAATGGCGATGATGATCATAGCCCAGACAAGTCTTTGTTCCTGGAAAAAAACGTGCGTTTGTTCGAGAAACGCAACAATCCCAACCGTAAGGGTAGCGCAAGCACAGCGAAACCCGAAGGCAGATTCCTCAGATGAAAAGAATTTCGAGATAGCACGGAGCGCGTTACCAAAACGCTGCCAAAGATTTGTCGGTGGTAGATGTTCTGGATCTTTCTTCGTCGCAAGGCTGTCGCCCATGTAGATAATTGCCATTCCCGAGTCCATCATGTTGTCGGCGTTGTTCTCTTGGCCCTTGTCTTCTTCACTGAAAATACTCGTGACCCATTTCCGTAGCACTTTCGGCTTTGGGACAATGAGTCGCTTGCGCGCCATTGTGCCGTCGGCCACTTTCGAGTCTGCGAATTGGACCACTCGTAAGACGCCCTCGCCCGCCGCTTCCATCTACATCAAAGTTAGTGCTGTCCTAGCGAAGTAGAAGAAGATACAAGTCGCCATTGGCGAGATTGCTTGACTCTCTAGGCACGAGGTGGAGGGAGTTTGGCAGGTTCTTACCAGAGTCTCGATGTATAGTAGGACGTAGAGCTGTTCTTGATCTCGACGGTGCCTGGGGTCCATTGGAGAAAATGGAATACTATTAATCTCATCAAGCGACAAGTCATCCGTTATGAGACCCTTTTCTTTGGCCCACGCACGGAGGATTGTGCCTCGAATATCACGGAATGACTGGATTTTGCTTTTGAGGGTTTCCACAAAGTTCGGCTCTCCGGGTCGGATAAGATCACCTCTGCATTCAATATCACCGCCGTTCTCTTTAGGCGTCTTGGGGCGTGGAAGAATTTCCAACAGCATTCCGGCGTGTTGTAGCCCCTCGTCAATGGCAGCTGAGAGCTTCTCGAATGGCTCATGAAGTTGTTTCATGACCTCGTTCCAGACGCGTTTGTCTTCATTCTTCTCGGCAAGAATCTCAAGCGGAGTTTCAGAGGTGGTAATCCACCCACGTTTCTCGGCGAGCCGCTGGAAGATGTCGATCACGGTCCCGATTCCGTGGATAGGAATCACGACACCTCGAAACAATTCCATTAAAGTTGTCAGGTCTTTGGCCGCCAATTTTGACCACGCAATATCTCTTTTAGCGAAAGGCAGGTCGACATACATTTTACTCGTCAGTAGCCGCAAGTGGAACATGGTTTCCTTGATGGCCTTGGCCTCAGCGGTTGACTTCGGTGCGGGCTCCGCCTTGTTCTTCTTCGTCTTCTTGCTCTTCTGTGTCTCTTTGCTTGCGCCATCGGTAGAATTCTCGGAATCGCTTAAGTGAGTTGCCGCGCAGATATCGGCAGGAGTATCAAACATGTCTTCCTTTTCTAGGCTCTGAAGGTATGCTTTCTCTTGCTTAACAACTCCTTGGAGGAGACCGATGACGCCCTTGAGTTGGGCCGCCCATACGGCGCGGCTGGGGACGGGCAAAATCAATAGGCAAGTGGCGGCGGCGATAGCAAACCCAGTCAACATAGCGGTCAAGAGCCGTTTGATAATGGACTGGAAGGCAGCATTGCTGGTGATCTGTGGACTAAAAGTGCACGAGATGTTGGTCATAATCGAGTAGACAATAACGGGTACGTTTAAGCTTGGATATTTAGCCCGAAGCGTATTCACAATCCATATGTTTGCGAACAGCCATACAGCAGACACGGCGGACTGGCTAGAGTTATAAGTGGGAGGAGAACGCGGGTCGTCGGGTGTAGTCTGGGTGTGGAGGCGAGCTTGCAATGCAGACCACAGGATCAACAAGGCGACGGCGGATCCAACACACAGGAATAACAGGTTGAATATCAGTGTCTGCACAAATTTGCCGCGAGGGAGCACGCTGAGAGACAGCACGGCAACGATGCCCACGAGATACCCAAAGGTCGAGAACTCGTGAGCCACGGCATCGGATTGGTATATTGCCAATGCTACGACGGGCGCGAGCGCGCCTCTGTCGCGTTCATGTTAGCTGAGAACTTTGCGGTAAATATGACAGGCATCCTACTTCAACATGGCTATGATGGTGGGCGTGTCGAGCCCCAATCGAGCCAAGAAAGCCGCGACGAAGCCTGGCTTTGGCTGTTGTGACCCCGGTGACGGTGCATTGTTCGTGTTGGGTTTGCGATCTTCTGGTACTGTTCTACCGTTATCGTAGCCATTGGTGTCAGGGCCATTGGACTGATCGAGCTGCTGATGCTCTTCCTTGTTGACATGTTCTCGAATGATGTCATCTTGGGATCCAGGAGAGACCCCCGCCATCGTGGTTGAATGGCCAGCGATCACGAGAGCAAATTACCTGCTAAAACTAAATGAGGCTGCCAGCGTAGAGAGAGCTGAGTTCTTCATGAATGAATTGACAAAAGAAGCGCACCCGCCTCCCGAAGATGCGAAGTCAATTCATTGTGAGGATAAGGAATGCGACTCGGGGATCTCGCATTAGCTCAGGTACCTAGTCAAGCCGTTAACCGACCCGAGTAAGGGTGCTATCTGGTCGAGGATGGCTAGCTCCATGGGGATGAGTAAGAACCTCATGCGGCCCACCAATCAGCTAAGACTGCCAATGCTAAGTTTCACGACATTAAGTACGTTTGGATTTAGTTCCGCCACATTTAGCAACTGTAGCATTTAATGACTACCTACTTCGTATTCAGAGCAGTACCCGTGGAGAAAAGATCTGTGTTCGGATAGCAGCCTAATACGAATTGAGCCTCAAAATATTGTCTACTGGAATTACCGACAACGTTGCCAGCTTAGTTCTAGTTAGGATATTTTACGCCGGAGAAGCTGAGTCGATTACTTCATCCGACTACAGGCTATTCTCCCCCCTTCCTGCCATTTAGTACCTTTAATACCATCATAATCGCCAGACATACCAAAGTGTAACATGCAACACACCACTCAGGTACAATAACCCAAATGCTTAGTGAATCGTATAAATTCAAGCCGGAGCTTTAAGACGTGAGGGTAGTTAGTTGGATAATTGGGCTTATAAGAAAACTTGATAGAGAAGTCGTGGCGTTACAAGCTAATTTTGGTTGCTGTTAGATACATTGTGAATATCTCAACTAGGTATTCCAAACTCTACCAAGTGCTGTTTCAATAGGACTGCGGCTTTGAATATTATGGTGGCATACTGATCACCGCATGCTGTATTCAACGCTCTTGGTAGGATCATGTACAAATGATACATTGATGCCAAGTTGCTACTTAATTCCAAGTAAAATGCTGTACTCTTCCCAATTAATCTTTCATCATAAAAGAACCCGAATTGTGAGATAAGCTCCGGGAAACGACCTCTATTATATTGAACGTATGAGCCTACAGACCTACATGTTATGGTATATGATATGTTGTTGTGTGGGGTTTCTATTACGAGCTTTGGCCCTGATGTAGATATAGATAGACAAACACTTTTCTTCCCTACCTAAACTGGATTTCTCTAACTGACTGTAAAGCCACATGTCGCCCCATCGAGACTTTCCTACAATTGTATTATTTATAACTTTCTCAGTGTTTGAACATAATTACCGCTGTGTAGCTCTGCATCAGTCTCATGTCGACTGACTTGAATTGTAAGTATTCAAGAACTGCCGCATTTCTAATATTTGTTATCTCTCTATCTGGCTTCCTTTCGTCCCATCCCACACAAAACTTTACACAGTTATCATGCCTGGATACACTCTCTATCATCACTTCACTTTGTCAATTTACAACTACTAACGCCTTATCCCCATCTTAGTGCCGCATCTTGTTTCGTCCTCCGCACACATTTGCTTGGAGAGTCTCAATTAGCCGTAAGTGCACTCACATCTGGGAAGAATCCACCAATGCTCTCTTAACTCATGTCGTCTTCCTTATCATACCGCCCCTTCCTTCCATCTCTAACTGCATCGGCAAACAAAAACCACAACTCAGCCGCTTCGGGTCCTTAATACAGCCTTCCTTCACCTTCCACCACGAAAATCTACTACCGCTTTCTCTCGCTCTCTCCCACTTCCTCCTTCTTAACAAATGCTTCTCTTTTCTCACAACTCAAGCGGTCACAGCTTTGCGTCTCTTTTACCTTCAACGCCAGATCTTCACACTTCAATACTGAAGCCGTCTAGGTACGTGAAGAAGTTTTTGTTCTACTTGTCACCTGCCTGCCTCACATCTCCTGACATTCTACAATAAGGTATGCGGAATCATCATCTATCATCAGCTTGCCATATTCCCAGCCTAAAGGCTCGCCCTCCATTTCGCTCATTTGAAGCCAAACAAGCATGTACTTCTAACGGAAGTCTGCAATTACAGCCTTTATGCAACCCTTTTTCGTACCTTCCGCAACTTGTTGCAACTTTACACTCAAGGTACCTAAGTACCTCCTTCCATTGCTCCTTCCACTACATCCTGCCCCATGCCCGATTCTGCACCTGCACCACTTCACAACTATATTGCGTCGGATTATTCCTACCTCTACTACATATTCCCGTCTCTGCAAGATATATCTCTTTCATCAGTGTTCACATCCTTCAATCGGACGTTACCATTCTACGTCGTCATGCAGATACCTTAGTGTGCACTTGTATTTGTGCAGCACCATCCATGGACTAATATCACGAAGTTCCCTTTCTAACATTTCGCAGTCACCAGGAAAATAAACGAAAGCATTGATAGATATGGTAAGCCTTGCGATCCAAGTTGTCACTTATGCACGCTTAACATCTATAGTTCCCGATTCCCTCGGTTATCTCAAATCATGACCACTTCTCTGAACCAATTAACTTTCACAGATTTCCTATGGGAAAGGATGGGGAAGGCTAGGAAATCAAGTCGAACAAGCTAGCATATGCGCAACAAGTGGTAGGTTTATTGCATTGAATCCGTATCAATCCAGCAGAATCTAACGGTTTTACAAAGTCGCTCTACTAGATCACGTATCTCAAGCGCCATAAATTGATCGCACAAGACAAAATCCAATCAATACTCTAACTGATGTTTTGATCAGTATATGCTGACTCCCGCGCTAGATTACTTTCAATTATCTCCAAGAGGTCCCTGAACACGCGAGGGAGGTCGGCCCACGAGGCAGAGCCCGAGCGAAAGAGAGCACTTCAGGACGTAACTGTCAAGAGGAGACCAGTCCACACAAAATGCGGTGTAGTCATACCTTATAGCTGCTTGCGTATCACCACGAGACTCTATTCATACGCTTCTTGTTGGCTGCACCGTCCTACGGAAAGGCTGCGTCCCTGGACCTCGTTTCGATGGCCTCGTACTGTCTTGACCTCAGGGTATCTTGGCTAAGAGGGTAAAGTCGGTGAGATCCTTTCCTGCTTT
This sequence comes from Xylaria scruposa, assembly GCA_022385635.1. NCBI lineage: Eukaryota > Fungi > Ascomycota > Sordariomycetes > Xylariales > Xylariaceae > Xylaria > Xylaria scruposa. The sequence goes on from MU280183.1 coordinate 15,696, forward strand.
GTGCTGCCTTTCTGTATCAGATTTGATTCGTCAGACGCGACTCGCCTCTATGGGACCTGCTCAGATACTCTCGTGCACGATTCGGCGCCTAAAAAACCCGTACTCATATCGTCATGAGCCACGCTGCGAGCACGGTGCGTCTACTCCGGACCTCCCCCGGCCACCCCGATAGCTTCGGCTTGTGATGTGCTCCCGGAGCGTGGTGGGTCTGCCTTGGTTTTCCGAGCCTTGCGCTTGATGGACCGACGGGCCGATATTGACTTTGAGGCTGGACGGCAAGGTATCCTCCTCTCTGACAAGTGGCCTCTCTTCGGAGACAGCGCGCAGTACTCTCGTATACTCAGATGGATCTTCCTCCCGCGATTGTAATCAGCTGAACTCTATGGAAACGCCTAGGAAGGGTGCGCTGTTGTTTTCTAATCGGCCTGGATACCCGGTTAGTTGATTTCAGCCTTGGTAGCGGGAGCAGTTGGCTTGGAGATTTATTCTCAAATTTTTTGTCTACTAATGGCTCAGCTCGCGGCCTCTGTCTCTGACACAAATGCTTGCTAGAATCTTCGGGTTCGCCTAATTTTTTGTTCTTCTGGCGGCCTGCCTTGCAGCCATTGTCTCTGACATAAATGCTTGACACAAATCTTTTTTTCATTGCATACTCTAATTCCTTAGGGGTGCGAAGAAGAAAATACATTGACATCTCTGGCTCCGTGATTATTTCACAACTCACGTACTTATCACTTTTATCAATTGAGATTGCTTGATCTGTTGTCATGTCGCTCAATGTATGGCAAATGAGGATTGTGGTGTCGAAACAGAACAAATAGAAACCCGTAGCCAGATGACCTGTCACTAGCACTCACAACGGCAACTTACTGATCATAGATATTAATTATTAGTAACTCAGCGAGAACAAAATTTTATACTTCGAAACGGAAGCCGCAGATTTAGCAGATTGATTTACAATACACCATGATGAGGAGACTCTATCTACGTGAAAACCTTGAAATGAAGCAAGGTGAGCTGTCAACTCTCCGGTGCGATAATCGACGCCACCGTAGATAACCGCGATACGATTGGTCGACAATTGTGTGACTATTGATTGATTGGTTGTTTATATAGGGCGCTCTTCGCTGTGTGGCTACAGGGCGTTAGATGACATTGGTTTTATTGCTTCTAATTGAACAGGATATCCGATGATACTGTAACTTTCTCCACAGCGGCTGCCTCCTTCCTTCAAATCTGCCTAGTAGGCGAATAGATGGTTAGGGGTGGCAGCACAGCCTTCGCCGTTTCGATTGCGGCTGAGGGAGCCCAAGTGAGGATGAACGCTTCAGGTCAATTCCCTCTTCGTTTCATTGTCGATATCAACATCGCGTACGAAGACATGATAAATAATGGATCCCCTTAGCGTGACGGCTTCGGTGGCCGGCCTCCTCACGGCTGCGCATGAGGTCGCGAAGCTGCTGGGACCGTATGTCTCGGCTTCTCGAGAGACGCCGTCGATTGCTGCGCACGTGCGCGACGAGACCGAAAGCACGCGCACCATTCTAATTGGGTTGCAGACACTCGTGCGGGAGCTTTCCGGAAGAGTTTCCCTAGGGGGAGCGCTTGTCAGCGTCGACCAAGTTGTGGCGATTTTGACCAGTGGGGTTCTGCTGTTTGCCGAGCTTGAGGGCGCGGTGCAGGGCTTGGTCGCGGCGCTCCCCTCGCCGCCTACCGAGGGAGAATCCACGAAGCGAATCTCTGGCATCCTGGGGCTCTCGCCGACGCAGCATCGTCTGCCACTGCGGGCAAGGATGAAGTGGGTTCGCCAGGAGGAATCATTGAAACCTCTCCTGGAGCGGCTGCAGGGGTTCAAAGTGTCAGTAACAGTGGTCCTTACGCTATTACAGTGGTGAGTCCCCTCCGCTCTCGTGAAAGGCAAATACTCATGATGGTTGGATCTCAAGTAACTCAGACCAACGCGCCCAGCAACTACAAATGGAGCTGGCGGCCAATGTCAGTACTCTTTTAGAAAGTAATTATGAGCTGTCACGGCGTATGATGCGTCTAGAGAATTCCCTTGACATACAAACGATCCGGAGGCATAGCATCATCTCCCTTCTAACGACAGCGAGGTCTGAGGTGAAGGGAGGCGCTGTCGTCGCGGCGTCTCCGGCCGAAATAGGGGAAAGGCTCATATCGACGGCCGCAGAATCGGCATCTACTTCATCGGCGCCTCCCCTCGGCGACGTCGTCTCTCTGGCTCCCGAGTCAGTCCTCGGATCGGCATTCGACTTCGAGAGCGATCTCGAGGCGTCGCGCGTATACCGCCGAGCGCAGCGTGACACGATGGATTTTTCCCTCCGGAGTTCTGTTGCATACACACATGCTTGGTCTGCATTGTCAGGGTACAGCCTGGCAAATATTTCCGTGCTTTCTGTCATCGCCCTGCCCCTTGACCTAGAGGATATCACAAACAGGCACCATTACATTGGTACTAACGATCCCGTGGTTGAAAAAGAACCATCCACCCTCATGCCTGAGCCTTCTCTTGCAGAAGCAGGGCCTATCTTTCGCGACTGTCTCAGGATTCATTCCCAGCTGCTCCAGATCTCAGGGTTCCAGGAGCTGTTCAACAAGCAGTGGGAAGCACAGTGGAAAGAGAAAGGCACGGATATGAGGGTGGCCGTGGAAGGGGAAGACCCTAAGGAACGGGTCTGGCAGCAGCTGGATGTATTAAGAGCCTTGAAGGGTATATTCCAAGATGATATTGGCTACCAGTTGCTTACTGAGGAGCTCGACCGACATCTCAGCAAAGAAGTCATTCGGGATCCGGGCCGCTTCACCGGCCAGATGGGCACTCACTTGTTTCAGCTTTTCTACATCGGCCTCGGTTTGAATCCGCAAGAATCGTCTCGCGGCAGTGAAATTCTGCTAGAGGGAAACGTGCACTTTCTAAAGGTGAGTCCTCTCTTCCTCTCTACAGAAAATTGAACCTCCAGAACCTCTTATCTGCGGCCCTTGCTTTTTAATCTTTTTCTTTTCTTACCCTTTGCTTGAAACATAGATTCTAGTCCACATTAGGGAATATCTCAGGAGTCTTACCATTACCGGGGCAATCGATCTTATCGAGGAAGACGACCTTGACGCCCTCATTTCTAGCGTGAAGGATTCGAGTCTGTTTCCAGACTCGGTTTATAAGCAGGCCCTTGAAAATTTCGTGATTAACCAGCGATTATTCGTCCAAAATCTCCTGGGTCTAAACACCGCGTCAGAGAAGTTAGCCCAGAACTCCTCGCCGCTACTCGTCCCAGACCAGGTCCACATTACGACCCAGTTACTTTCCTCCTACGCAAGTTGTGAAATTGAGCTTCTGCTTACCGTCGAGAGAATGCTACTCGCTCCACCCCACCTGCATCTTTGGGCGGCGGCTATTCGTCGATGGTCCGTTACAGCTAAGACACATCGCACGTCGATGATGATAGAAGAACAAAAGGCCAGGAGGGCTCTTCAGGTTGCTCTTTCCTTTGAGCAACAGAGGAACTCAACCGTACAGCGAGACAGGACGCTGGTCACGAGCTGTCTTGAGCTGCTATCAAAGTCGCTCCAGATGTTTCCTCGAACAGCCCACTTCTTCCAGGAAATACTCGACATGCTGTTAGGAGACCTCACAGGGATGGGAGCGATCTTCCCAGCACAGAAAGATGATTTTGCTGAGGGTAGGAGGCTCTTGAAGGACACGCTTAGAATCACCAAAGGAGAGGTTGGGCAAAGCCAGCTGAGCCAAGCGCTCCAAGATCTTGTTCTGCGTGTCGAAGATTGGAAAGGCCACAAGGTCCAATTATTCGGCAGCCTTATCCGAGTCGACAGGTTAGGTATATCCAAGGACCGAAAATATAAACCGAGAGAAGTAAGTCTAAAGCTACTTTCTATATAGCTCCCTGCTTAATGTATGACTAATTATTATATTTTGGCCGATCCACAGTTCCACGTCTACTTATTCGAGAATATTGTGCTTTGCTTATTAGAGCGGAGGCCTGCTACTGAGATAAGGCCAAAATCGTTTAGGCTAGCTGAGACAGCGGAAGCGGACGACGTGGATGACAAGCCTCGTAAGCTTTTGATGAAAGGTAGAATGTATCTACGGGACATCATAGATATCCACTGCTACATCCAAACTGGTACGTAGCTATGCTTTACTTTGTTTCATCCTGCAGGCTAGTCAGAAGACTCAACATTTTATCCAGACTATTACGAAGCCCAAATTTGGTGGCAGTCGGACGACCGCGGTGTTACAAAATCTTGGTTCAGCTTTTCGAGCGAGTGGCAAATGGTGGAATGGTGTGAGTCCCTAATAGAACTGAGACGGAGCCGTTGCCAGCCATCGATCACGTTGAACAGACTTGACGCGCCCTTATTTGTGCAGACGCGAGGGATGCCGGTTTCCAAGATCCCATACACTCAAAGAGGCGATGGTGGTGACCAAGGTCATCAAGATGATACTAGAGCTAGCGGCGCTGGTAGCGCAACGGATGCAAGAACGAGAGAGCCTACCCTATTCACACCACCACGGGTACTATCATACCAACAGCTACCACGTCCCATCTCGCACCATCGGTACTCCTCGCCGCCTCTCCGCCTACAGGAACGCCGACTTCTGATGGAGACGTTAGAGGAAGGCATCACGGGGTAAGAAGACAGCAGGTTTGAACTTATAGAACGGAGTTTTGGGGCTATCATGTGAGTCTAGGTTCTGGGAGGCCTTTGCATAAATATGTGCGTATCAATATAACGTCAACGTTTATCTGACATTTAAGTTCATATTTCTAATTTTTTGACATATGACCAAGACTTGATATTCACATTGTTTTATACGAGAATGATTTTCAGATTTTGAGATCTTTGAGAATACCTAAGCCTGGCGGGGCGTGGACTTGGGGCCTCGCTCATGTGTTTTAAATATTATTGCGATACAACTGCGAGTTGCTCTACTTTCCACATGGTCTTCTTTAGTACATATAGGAGAAATAACTATTTGGACACATAGATAATAGGTTTCTCAAATGGTTGAATGCGAGTTCATTGTCCCTGTTAGACCCTCGCGATACCTACAGCTGCATACCGCTTCCCTAGACTGACAGAACAAAGAAGGCATTTTGTATATAGATCTCCAGCCTGTAGATGTAGTAGTTAGAGCTCCTTATACAACAACGAATATTCATCAGTATCCAGGGGTCGTGACAGTCCCTCTTTGCGTTTCGACCCCACGAAATAGGAAAGTATATCCGCACGGAATGTTTGGAAGACTTTAACTATAGATCTAAGAACTTTAGTCTTGGAAGCTTCCACAGCAATCCTCTGTCTCATGTGTGAAAGAAGGCGTATTATGCAAGAGCTTTGTGTGATCTAATACTATGTGGAATTTGGTAGGTAGGGTTTTGATATCTAATTATTTGCTAGTTCAGCGTAGTCGTGAAATGCCGTGATCCGCATGATATTCAATATGCCCTCGCGCACTTACAAGACCTTGGCTGACACGTATGCGGGAATGTTGACAAGCATAATGGCAGATGAAAGAAACAATATGACTGACTGGGGCTTGGCACCTAAATGTGATTTGAACCTATACCTGTCTAATAGCCCGCCCATGTAAAGTGACTACAGTAGCTGCGCCCAGTCGCACGAAGTGACTAAGTATGCAGGAGGTCCGGGCCCCTCCGAGCGCCCACTACAGTGAGGGAAGAAGGCCTATGTTACCTAACTATTGATACTACAGTTCATCAACATCTGACCTTGGTAGCGGTAAATCACTCATGGCATAGGGGGGCAAGACAACCTGGTTTATGTCCTTGTCTTTCATATTTTGGTGAGCATTATAGCCACGTCCAGAAGTTGAGATACAGTTCAGGTAGACATATTTTTAAATGTTCCATAATTGCTTAGATGGTTAAACAATTTACTCATTTGATGGCATTACTACTTTTTAATAATGAAGACAGGAAATGCAAGGGCGAACACCAAAGGGAATATCAAATTTGAAACTTTTCTTAATTCGTCACTGTCGCTCACTAGAATTATATAATATGGTAACCCGGAAAATATAATACAATCATTTACTGGTATCAACAACATAGCGGCCGGAAATCTTGTTCTGCTCCATTAAATCGAATACCTCCTGCAGCTGGCTCAAGCCAACAACCTTATAAGGGGCCTTGATGAGTCCCAGGCGGAAGAACTCGATGGCCTCGGCTGTGTCTTGACGGTTACCGACGTAGCTTCCCTTGATGTTGATCATGCTGTTCAATGCATCAGAAATTTGTACTCATTGAGTTGCCGTGTGTCATCGACAAAATTAGAAAAGGGCAAGATCCAACATACCGGGTAACAGTGTCGAAGACGGGAGCCTTCAAGTAAGCATTGGCGGGCAGACCAACACAGACAATAGTACCACGCGAACGGACGTACTCGCTAGCCTGCTGGAAAGGCTTTTCGCTGACGGCGAGCAGCAGTACAGCATGGGGACCATAGCCTTCAGGGGTAGCCTTCTTGACATCCTCGACGAGGTTCTTGCTAGTCATGAAGTCGACGTAGGTAGTGGCGCCGAGCTCCTTGCACATCTTCTCCTTCTCTGCGCCGCCATCAATGGCGATTGCGTGGAGACCCATGGCGCGAGCGTACTGAAGAGCCATGCTGCCAAGACCGCCGCCGGCGCCGACGATGGCGACGAACTCACCGGGCCGCGCCCCTGATTCCTTAAGGCCCTTATATACGGTCAGACCGGCGCATAAGACTGGTGCGATGGCTTCTAGGTTGCAATCCTTCGGTATCCGCGCGACGTGGGCAGCCTTGCCGATGGCGTATTGTTGGAAGCTGCCGTCGACGGTGTAACCGGAGAGCTCGGGCTCAGGGCAAAGAGGCTCGTCGGCCGTCCGGCAAAAAGAGCAGCTCATGCATGATCCGTTTAGCCACTTGATACCGGCGTAGTCGCCAATCTCGACGTCCTTGACGAGCTCGCCGCGTGCGACGACAATGCCGGCACCCTCGTGACCGCCGACGAGCGGAATCTTGGTGGCCAAAGGCCAATCACCCTTCACAGCGTGCAAGTCGGTGTGACAGACACCAGAGTACTTGATGTTGATCAGGACCTCATCGGGGCCGGGCTTAGGAACTGGAATCTTCTTGTGCACAACACCTGTGTGGACTATTAGCACATACATTCGCCTAAAAGCGCACATGATGGCAGTACGTACTGCCACCTCTCTGCTCCAGGACCTGAGCCCATTGTTCAGTTGGGATGTCTGCAGACATAATAATATTTATCGGGAAATTTCTGCGATATCGGTTGGTCGTACTTCAAAGGATGTTCTAGGAACTGGTATCTCGCTGTTATATAGATGCTTTGTGGTCTGGGTTGATTAGAACTTGAATCCATATTGGCCATGAACGCAAGGTCCTATATATACTCTTGAGAAGCATCGCACAAGTATGGAGCCCATCGTCAAAGCGGTAATGCTTCGCTAACTAGTGTACCAGTAGATGAACAAGAGTAACAGAGCAACAGAGCTCCCCCTCACGTTGTCGAAGCGAAGCCCCGCCTCATGCAAAGGTTGACAGTGACAAAAGGTGGGATGTTGGAGTCAGCTAACCAGGGTGCCGATCACCATGGGGTGGTTTTTGGGGCTCCCATATCGCGTGGTTTGCCCCGCTACTGCGCGTGCAAGTTATGCAGCGTCGGTTTCCATGGAGGTTCAGCCAACCACCAAGGCGTTTCTTCGACTGCTACCTCCTTATGAGTGTCACCCGCATAGTCCAGACAGTAGGATAGCATCGCGAGGTTGTATGGGAATCCTGGCAAGCGTGGCGCTGCATAGATGCGTCGATAGAGCTCTCGTACACATATTGAAATGATAGAGGTCAAAGCGATGCGATGTAATGTGATACCATGCGACGGTGCTCGTGACGTAACATAGTAAGGAGTCTCCTGTCTGGAGCAAGCAGTACAAAGGTTTAGCGACTCGCCGGGCCCCAGCCGGCCCACTCCGATAGTGGCTTGGCCCGCCGTCTTCCTAGTGTTCCCGGAAGCCTCGCGACTGGGATAAGTGGGCGCACTTTGCCATGCTCCCATACGCCCCATACGCTACACCCTGCAAGCCGCATGCATTTGTCGTATCACCGTGCTCGGTAGAACGGAAGCCAGACAGAGCTCAGAGATCCAGAACAAATACAGCTGAACTCTCTGACACTCTTTTTAGCTCAGGCGCTTATTCCTATTCGTAAGGCAGAAATGTTGTAGCACACAACGCTACGTCCGGCTGCGGTAGCTATACGCGCAAACTCGAGTCAGGAGAGGGAGAGCACCGATAAAGAGTCTAGATAGTACCAATCGGACTCGAGCCTACCCTCTATTATCTCTCCGCATAACACCCTCCCCATCTGTGCGTAAATCTCCAAGGTTGGGAGCGCCAGTGGCCCATACCCGTGGACCCTTGAACCCTGAGCGACTACTATTCTCCCCTCACCATCCAGGCCATTGTCGAGGAGCTGCTGTACTTGATCTCGGTGCAAGGGATTGACCCGTTATTGTGATTGGCTAGAGATGCTGATCTGGAGTCATGTTTGACTAGGAGCAACGGAAGGAATCTCGTTCCCCATACTTCTCCAGGATCCCCACGATGTGACGATAGCCTCATTGCAAATTCTGGGGAACGAACCGGTGTCAAAATTTGATTGATTACATTATTACTGTTTTTTTGTCTAATCCATCTGTAAGCCTTTCTCTAGCCCCTGGAACACCAGGGATGTGGTTCGTTACTCCGCTTATCTGCAATACTCGGTCCTGGATGTCGATTACCGAGTTTACTACCCTAACCTTCCAGGGTTTGATGCAGGACGTTCACCCTATAATTTTCACTCCGCACCATAAGCTCCTCATGTGAGCCCTTCTCCACACACTGGCCGTCTTCGATCATGAAGATCACGTCAGCGCGTCGGATAGTATGAAGGCGATGCGCGATCGCCACGACTGTGATACCCCGCGTCGCCTTCTCTAGCCCGTCTTGAAGCAGTCGCTCAGATTCGGCGTCCAGAGCGCTTGTCGACTCATCGAGAAGTAATAGTCGCGGCTTCCGCACGAGAGCTCGAGCGATCGAGAGGCGCTGTCGTTGACCGCCAGAGAGCTGCCCACCGTTGTTTCCACATTGGGTATTGTACCCTTCAGGTAGCGCAACGATTGTGTCATGTATATTCGCCAATTTACACGCCTCCTCGATCTCAGTGTCTGTCGGCTCGACTCCCGGACGGGCTCCGAGAGCCACGTTGAAGCGAATGCTTCCGTCAAAAAGCACACTGTCTTGCGGCACAAGCCCGATATCATCTCGGAATACGGGCTCTTTCTTGGAGCTGATGTCGAATCCTCCGACGTCAATGGACCCAGATTCGATGCTATACATGCGCTCTAACAATGATATAATTGTTGATTTGCCAGCACCACTGGGCCCAACCAGAGCGCAGAACTGGCCTGGCGCGATATCGATATCGAGTCCCTTTAGTATTTGACGATTGGGCCGAGCTGGATAGGAGAACTTGACTTGTTTAAATTTGACGGCAAGGCCATGTCCTGACGCTTGTGCTAGTGTTCTCGACTCGACCATGGCCTCCATGTCATTTCTTTTGCCTATTATTTTTGATGATCCAAGGTCAATGAGATCACAGATACGCCCGACAGCCCGGCCCGCCCGAGTGATTTCTGGCGCGAGAGTGAAGAGTTGTCCCCAGAGCTGGGCACTCACAAGAAGTGAGACCAGTACGATGAAAAACTGTGTTTGCGTGTACAATCCCGACACGATTTGCTTCGATCCCCACCAATAAATAAGTGCATAAAGAAGGTTAGAGATGCTCATAGACAAGGCTAGGAAACAATTAGACCAGATGATAGAACGTGTCACTTCTTTGCGGGGTGCTTCAAGAGAACGTCGGTATGTCCCTAAAATCTCTTGCTCTAGGGAAAGGGCTGCGACGGTCTTGATAGAGTTCACAGCTTCGACAGAAATGCCGACCGATTTCTCAAACGCTTTCCCATGTTTCTCATCAAACCGGGAGACAATCCATAATTTCATAAATCCGGCGCCGAGCATAAGAGGCACGATAGCGAGACCTACGACTGCGATTTTCCAGGCGACGATATGGGAGAGAATAATTGCACCGATGAAATTAACAGAGATTGAAAACATAGTTCCGATGATGGATCCTGTCAAACTACCGATGGCAGCTGTGTCGCTCGTAATGAAAGAGAGTAATGACGACGGTGTCCGACTTTCTGATTGGTGCCATTGAAGGTCTTGATCGAACAAGGAGCGGAAAGACAACACCCTGATAACGTACAAGACCTTCTCGGCTACTAGACCAAAGAACGACCAGCTAGTCCCGTTAGCAAAGAACTCAGCAATAGCCAGAACGAAGTACAGCAAGCCAAAAAGGCTACCTGCGGCTCTGATCGCTTGTTCGGTATTGCAAGGGCTGAGGGCGCCGATAGTGTTACCAAAGATCAACGCTGAACCAAGATATGTGCCGCCGACAATGAGTGATCCGAAAAAGGCAATAAATAGCCATAATAGATGAGGCCGTGTAAATGACCCCAACCTTCTCATAGTCGACCAGGCTGGTTGATTAGGTTCCCCCTCCTTTTGATCCTTGATCGCCACCTCTTGCTTGCCAGGTTTGGTTGTCTCAGCTATGTCTCCCATGTCGTCGTCAGTGAAGGAGCTTGGCTTTTTCTTAATGTCGGCTGATAGCTCATCTCCCCGTGTGGTACTGATACTGGAGGCCTCAGATCCTAAATTCTGCAGTCTCACTAACGCAGCGTAGTCGGCGTCTTTCGCCATTAGCTCGCTGTGATTGCCTTGCTCTATAACCCTCCCATTACGCATAACGACAATCTTATCGGCATTCTTGACGGTAGCAAGTCGATGGGCGATCGATATTACTGTCCTTCCCACTGACGCTTTCTCGATCCCGGCTTGAATTCGTTGCTCACTAGCGGAATCAAGGGAAGAGGTCGCCTCATCAAGTACCAAGATTCTCGGATCCTTCACCAGTGCCCTAGCAAGCGCCACTCTCTGTTTTTGGCCACCACTAAGGAGATCGCCATTGGATCCAACGATCGTACCAAGTCCGAATTCGAGATTACCCACAAAAACGCCGGCATCAGCCAGGTCTGCAGCATGTAAAATCATCCGAGCAACCTTGACCATCTCTTCACCGTGGGCTTCCGCCGCCTTGAGAATATCTTCACCACCGCGCACAGCTTCTGCAACTTGTGATAACTGGCTACCAAGCACGATAGGTTGAAAAATTGCATGTTCTGGGCGAGAGGAGTTGACCAAGCCAAGAGCAATGTTCTCAAGGACTGAACGATTCAATAACATAGGGTCCTGTTGAACGAGACCGATATAACTTCTCAGTTGACGGACGTTGATATCCCGTATGTTTCGTCCATCCAGAAACAAATCGCCATGATCGGCATCGTATAATCGAGTGACCAGACCAGCAATTGTGGACTTTCCACTACCAGACAACCCCACGATTGCTGTAGTCTGTCTAGCTGGAAATTGTAGAGACACATCTTGAATGACGGGGACGTCAGGTCTAGAGGGATATGTGAATGCCACATTTTCTAGCCGCATATCACCTTCGAAGACTTCAGGGGGGTGTGCTGACGCTTCGTCTGAGTCCTCGACTGTGCCATCAATCTTTGAGCGGCGGTCTATATCTGTTTTGAGTTTATCTAGAGCTGCCGCCGCAGAGCTGAATATCTGCAAGTAAGGCGAAACTTGACTAATAACGATGGAAGCTGCATCTCCGTTAGCACTAGAGCATATTTAACAATTGGGTTTCCTACCGTCAACAAGAATGAATATGATAGTGTAAATTGATCCAACAGAGGTCCCTGTTTCACGACCTGCAACGACATCTGCAATAGTGATACTTCCCTGCCAGTAAGCGAGGCCACAAGCAGCGAAAGCAATAAAATATAGCAGACCAGATTGGATTGCAACTGCGACAGCCTTTTTGATGCTTTCTTTCTTGGCTAAGCTGAGCTCCGCCGCAAACTTGGCCTCGAGCCTGTCGTTAGCCCTAAAGGCATGGACGACCATCACGTTGGACAGGCTTTCAAGAGCAATCGAAGAAGCAGAAGCGATGTGCTCCGATGCGAGGGTGGCATATTTCCCAACATAGTGGCCGCCTCCAAATGTCATTATAAGGAACGCGGGAACAAGAGACACGAGAATGCCAGCAAGTTTTGGCCCTTTAATGAAAGCGATGATATAGGAGGTGATGAAGAGTGATAGGACACCGAGGTACACGCCGACCTTCTCGGATGTCCCGTTCTTGATAGTAGTGATGTCAGCGCTCAGTCGAGATGAGACTTCACCGGCCGGCAGTTTATCGAAGAACGAGACTTCCTGGCGTAGCAGTGATCGGAAATACTTCTCTCGAAGTCGGTGTGCAAGCCTCTCTCCAAAAAGATTCCAACACACACTATATAGGTAGATGAGCGCAAATTGCGCTAATGCGGCGGCAACGACAAGAAGAATCTTCTGATTGATAGCCGTCTGGTAATCCTCAGGCGATTCTGATATCGGGGTCCCGTCGGCTGCACATGTTGCCCCATTGAGGTCATCGACAAGCTCTCCAAAGAGGATTCCGAGAATGGGAAATGGTATGCCAGCGCCGATTGACGTAATGGTGCCAATTATGAGCAACGCGTAGTCAAAAGCAGTGGGTTCCGCATAATTAAGCAAATGGAAATAGCGAAAGATGCTGCCAAAGATCTTTGATAAGAGTTAGTGACCGAGAGCGGTTTCTTCGTGTGTGTTAATACATACTTTTGATGCTCTTGAAGGCGTACCATTCTTTTCATCGTCCGTCTTGCCAGCACTGCTACCCAAATCGGGGTTCGGAGGCACACCACCGGCTTCCTGTCCTGATGACGAACCAGTACCCATCTTGATCAGCGATTGCGTCGCCGATTCCTACAATTTCTCACCGACTACGTGGGAAAGAATAAGAGAACTTGGGGGAAAGGAAGGACAGCGCCATGATGAAAAGATCTAAATTTCGTAAAATTTGCCCTGCCACCCTGCAGCAGCGACAATAGGATCGGATCTTCTGCCCCATGAATACCCACATGCCGTGATGGGCTTGGAGGCTTCAGAATGCAATCCCAATGGTAATGGTAGCGGAGCCCGATGTACTAGATCAGCATAGAGCCATCTACGGTAGCAGCACTATAAGGGTAGGTGATGCGACGCTATTGTCCATGGATGATGAACACTGTAGTAGAACTCTAAGCGGATCTGTGTTCGCCAGTAACTCGTTGACAATTGACATGTAACCATAATTGCCGAACCCACAAGGTACAAAGCTGTACCTCAGGGTTCAAAGCAGGTAGGAGTACCTTTCCAGAACCCACGACCCTACCGCCGAAAAACGGGTGATGCACGATGAAGTCGAGTGCCACAGCACTAAGCTTGGTGTGGTAGGAGATGGCAGAAGAACTAAGCATAGATGGACTTAGCGTGCAGATTCGTCGGATCAGATAAGATAATTTTTAGGACTTTATAATACAGTACGGGTATTTGTAGTGATGTACTGTACGGCTGTGACACCTCGCCATCTTAGCGTACGTACCTGCACTGTACGACAACCCTTACCTAAATTATTGGCCCGAAGCCATGGTTGAGACAGGGGACTTGGCTTATCTGATGGCGCTAGTGCGAAAGGGGGACTAGACCGATGACAATCGTTTCAGTTAGTGGCTGAGCGAAGTATTGAGGCTTTTCCCGACAGGAGCCAGCTAGGTACCGAATTAACTGGAACCTACAAGCCTCGGCGCGAATTATTGGGTGTGGCATGTCTTCCTTCTTCCGCCTAACTGATTTTACAAATATCAAAGGAAAATCATCCCACGTTCTCCACCACTCCTAGTGTAACTCGTGAGCCGACGGCCGTGGCTAAAACCAAACCAGCTGACACGTCACTGTGACCCCTGTGGCTGTTGGCAGCACGCGGAGGAATTTATACGACAGCTGGTATTAGTATTTCCCATGTCCTTCATTCACAATGTCCCAAGTCCATCGACGTGTTTTAACGTCTATCAACATGCAAGACTTCGGCGGTAGCAGCATCAGCGGCAGCCAGGCGCCACTGTTGAGCCCTGCCTCGAGCGGTAATAGTGATGATGAGCACGACGGCGATGTGAGACCCGGCTATGGTTCCACTTTCGGGAAGAACGATGCCATCGTCACGGTAAACCCTCAGAGCGAGGATGAAGATGATGGTGGTGGTGAAGACCCCCAGCGCGCCATCGCCGACTCTTCTTCACACTCTGGCGTGCAACAGGCAGACGCAATCAATCAAGTCTGGTCAAGAGCTGCGCTTTTGACTGCCTACTTATTGTACGCCGACGAGTTCTGACGTACAGACCAGTTCACGGTTGACATGATTCCAGTATCTTTCTATGTACTTTCACCAACGCCCTCCAGTGGCAGGTCATCTTCAACTTAATGCCATATGTTGTTAGCGAGTTCTCGTCCCATTCATTGATACCCACCATCGCCATCGTTTCCAATATTCTCAGCGGCGTGCTGAAACTCCCGGTAGCCAAGATCATCGACTCTTGGGGTCGCGCCCAGGGATTTGCATCGATGACCCTTCTTGCCGCTTTAGGTTTGTTGCTTATGTCTCTCTGCCGGGATGTTCAAACCTACGCGGCTGCCCATGTTAGTGTTACCAGGCAAAACCTAAAAGCCTTCCGCGCTCACTATTATATAAGGTTCTCTATCAAGTGGGAATTAGTGGTTTCTCCTATATCCTCGAAGTTATAGTTGCCGACACATCCTCCCTAAAGAACCGGTCCCTCGCTGTAGCCTTCAGCTCTACCCCGTATCTGGTCACAACTTTTATTGGTCCAGTCATCGCGAGTTCCTTCACAGAAAATGAGCGTTGGAGATGGGCGTTCGCTGTCTCGTCACTAGGCCTCATCTTGCTATCTATCCCACTCTTTTGCATCCTAATTTTGAATATGAGAAAGGCAAAGATGTTGGGCTTGCTCTCAAAGTCTTCTAAGCCTGAACCTTGGTCTAAAAGAAAGATCTATCGCTATCTAGTTGACTACGACGGTAAGATCTCGAGTGCTTCAAGTTGTCCAAGGCAGTGCTAATAGGTGTAGCCATGGGAATGTTACTACTTAGCGCCGGCATGACGTTAATACTGGTCCCATTCTCCCTCACTAGTGAATCCACCAAGAGCACTAGCCTCAATGCCTACACAGTTACTCTTTTTCTAGGATTTGCGTTTGTTATTGCATTCGGCTTTCACGAGAAGAATGCCCGCAAACCATTCATAGCATTCTCGCTTTTGTGCTCTCGTAACGTCGCGGGCGCGTGTGTGCTGTCTATGACAATCTTCGTCGCTTATTTTGCTTGGGACGGCTACTATACATCTTATCTCCAGGTAGTTCATGGCCTGAGCATCACTGAAGCTGGGTTGATCGGCCAGATTTACAGCATTGGGTCATCTATATGGGGGCTTGTAGTAGGCTACTTGATTCGCAGATCTGACCGATTTAAGTGGCTGGCTGTGGCAGCTCTACCCGTGCATATCATTGGGGGCGCCCTCATGATATTGTTTAGACGACCTGACACTCATATAATATGGGTCATCATGTGCCAGGTCCTTTTGACCGTTGGTGGGAGCACACTTGTCATTTGCGAGTCAATGGCAGTCCAGACAGTTGCTCGCCACGCAGAGCTTGCCTCTGCCATGGCTATTCTATCATTAGCTACTTACATTGGCTCAGCGATGGGTAGTTCGCTTAGCGGCGCGATTTGGAATTCCACGCTTCCTGGGGCTCTCGCGGAGTTACTCCCAGACTTGAACCCTGTTGAATTAGGGCATATTGCTTCTGATCTGAAGAAGCAGTTGAGTTATCCAATGGGGAGCGCGACTCGCTCCGCCATTATAGCTGCTTATGCAAAGTCGCAGGCCAGAATGTGCATTGTTGGCACACTTGTATCACTTCTCGAAATTGGAGCAGTCTTAGTATGGAGAGACAGTCGCCTTAGCCTATCCAAACAGGTCAAAGGAACAGTATTGTAAGAGTTGTATAGTAATAGAAAATAGAAATACTAGACTCGAATCCATAGATACTACGCTCTTTTATCCGAGTCTCCACCAGCTTGGACTTGCCGTTGTAGCGAAACTCGGGCTTAGAAGAGGATGCAGGGGCTGATCCGACGAGGTATTCTAGCCGAGCAGCCTTCAAAGGACGATATCCTGCTTTACACTGTCCGATCTCGCAGTCCCTCCCCATCATAATCTGGGCACCTTGTACTAATCATGTAGCGATGGGTCACTGATCTGGTTTAATCTTATCTGATCCGCTGATTAGATTTTTTTCTCGACCCACACCCTCATCTCGTGTCTACATCCTTGGCAATTCCAGTCTACGGACCCAGCTTGTTGGGTGAAAACCCCTCGCTCTTAGCAAGAATCCAGTAATGATTGACGTAGTTTTAGCCTAGTTCTCACTTCTCCCAGAAGCTTCCTGTTTTTAGTCTAGCCATTTCTCTTTAGCTACGTAGGTTGCACTCTTGAAACCGTTGACCTACGTGGTCAAACTCTTGATTTGTTTGGGTCGAAACTACTCTTACTCCGAAGCGAACCGCTGAATTGAGGGTCCCAAAATGTCACTGTTGAACTACCAATCTCGGCCTAGCTCACGCGAGTTCTTCCATATGAAATCTGAACCCCCGTCTCGTACCATTCATGTCATGGCGTGTTTACCGGACCTCGTCAGTCTCAACTTTGCTATGCTAAGAAGAGGGACTAGCGGAGTGCAGACTAAAAGAGGAAATTCTTTTTTACGTCATGTTTGGAAGAGCCCGCCGAAGATTCCAAGCTACTCTTTATATGACGAGGTCTTTTTTAGAGGTTCATATAGTGTGGTGATCCCAAGATGGTAATGCCTCTGTTCACCCTTCAAAGTATTAAACGCCATGGCTACACAAGAGGTCATTCAGCCGCTTTCATATCGACCCCAATCTCAGAGGCAGAATCTATCGGTTCTATACGGCCCTGTTGACCCCCCATTAGTAGATTTAACGCTAGGTGAACTCCTAGATCTACAATGCCAGCACCACGGAACCCAAGAGTGTATAGTGACTCCGTGGACCGGGGCTAGGTGGACATACAATGAGCTTAACCAACAAAGTTCGCAGTTGGCGAGAGCATTGATGTCAATTGGTATCGGCGTCGGAGACCGCGTAGGGATAATGGCCGGAAACTGTGAGCAGTATGCTGCTGTCTTCTTCGCTGTGGCTCGCATCGGTGCCATACTGGTCATTCTCAACAACACTTACACACCTACTGAAGCTCAATATGCTCTAAAATTCTCAGGTATTTCACTTATTTTCCATATAGGAACTAGGGTTAATAGCTAACATGAGCTGTAGATTGCAAGGTTTTCTTCACAACGAAGATGATCGGCAAGGTGGATAACTCGAAGCTCCTTGCAGAAATAGCAGCTCAGAAACAACGCCCCGATGTTGTGATCTTGAGGGGAGAGTCAGGCACATACCCGACATACAAGGACCTCATCAAGCAGGGGCGAAGAATGAGCAACGGAAACTTATACAAGCACGGACGAAAAGTCCTTGCCCATAATGTTTGCAATCTCCAATTCACCAGTGGAACCACTGGACTACCAAAGGCGGCTATGTTGACGCATCACAATATCGTGAATAACGCCCGCTTCATCGGCGATCGCATGCGCCTAACAGCTGATGATATCTTGTGCTGTCCACCGCCACTATTTCACTGCTTTGGCCTCGTGCTGGGCCTGATGGCAGTGATCACTCATGGCGCTAAAATTGTTTATCCCGAGGAGACCTTTGATCCCGCAGCCGTGCTTCGCGCCATCTCTGACGAGAACTGTACGGCGGTCCATGGTGTGCCTGCCATGTTCGACACACTATTCAGTCTACCAACACCGCCTGGCTTCAATTGTGACAACCTGAGGACAGGAATAATCGCCGGTGCGCCTGTTCCTCGGTATCTAATGGAGCTATTGATCTCGCGCTTTGGCATGACCGAGTTCACAAGCAGCTATGGACTGACAGAAGCATCACCCACATGCTTCAATGCCTTCACGGACGACGCTATCGAAAAGCGACTCACTACCGTCGGAACGCTAATGCCGCACGCGCGCGCCAAGATCGTTGACCATGAGGGCAACATAGTACCCGTAGGCATGCGCGGCGAGCTCTGCATCGCCGGATATCAGCTACAAGCAGGGTACTGGAACAACTCAGAGAAGACGGCCGAGGTGATGGTCCGCGACGAGGCGGGCGTGCTATGGCTGCACACAGGCGACGAGGCCGTATTCGACGACCAAGGATATTGCACCATCACGGGCCGCTTCAAGGATATCATCATCCGCGGCGGCGAGAACATCTATCCCCTCGAGATCGAGGAGCGGCTCATGGCGCACTCGGATATCACGCGCGCCATCGTCACGGGCGTGAAAGACGCGCACTACGGCGAGGCCGTCGCCGCGTTCCTGCAGAGCGAGAGTCCCGCCGGGAAACGCCCTACGGATCAGCAGGTCAAGGAATGGGTTCAGCTAAAGCTGGGCAGGCATAAGGCGCCTGCGCACGTCTTCTGGCTTGGCGAGAACGGCGTTCCTCTTAACGTACCCCTGACCGGAAGCGGCAAGGTGAAGAAGTTCGAGATGGCGCGGTTCGGGGAGGAAATCCTGAGAAAGCAGCGTCTAGAAAAACTCTAAGACTATAATTTATACATTTTGGGACTAGATAGAAGAAGAGCATATAGAGGGGTGCATAAGAACCTGCCCATGGTGTACGACTTAATCACTGTACTGGAACACGCTTCAACTACCGTCTAGTTATCGTTAAGCATATAGAAAACAAAAGATACATTCGACTCTAATTTTCTAGATCATTATGCGGATGAGGTCTTGTTCGGAGCTTGGGTATATTTATCCTCGCTTGACATTAGGGCTGACATCCTCACCCCCCGCTAGTAGATACGATGCGGATTGTCGGGGCTTGCTTCTCCTTGCCCTATGTAATTTCTAAATCCCGACGTGCCTTCTCCTATTCTCAATCCGTTCGCTCGTCTAGTTCCTCCTTTATTGTCCCTAGACTAGGACGCAACTTGGGGGATGATCGGTGGCGTTTACGGACTCGGGCCTTTTTGTTGGTGCCGTCCGTGTTACCCGTGACATTGGGCTCATCCAGCAGGGACAGAACAATTTTGTACTCCTGACATTGATAGGAATACCAGGTCATGAGGCGGACTGTCAGTCGCCAACAAGGGTTTTTCACGGAATATGTAAGGGAGTTAACCATTTCAAAATGGTTGACATCATGGATGTTGATGATATTGGCGAAACGATACTGAATGTCCTCATCAACATGACGCGGCGCTCTGACTAGCGCGTCAAGAATTTGTTGGAGATCCGCATCCATGTTGGCTTGCAGTGTAGTAGAGGTGTCCTAGCGAAGCAAAGGCTTAGCAGACAATGGTTTCGTTCTTGTTAGTAAGGAGTGGTGAAAGAAAACGAGGGTAGTTAGGACTCAATAGATTAATCAATTAATTCCTTAACCACCTAGATCAATGGGGGTTCAGTCGTTTATATATGCGAAATCTACTAGTTTTACGCCCTAGGGTAACCGTGAACCAGTTCCTCCACACTCTATATATGCTTTACAAGATCTTCGAATATTTCGAGTTTTGGTTTGCGAAGTATACCATGGGACAAACCTTGTCGAAAACCTAGCTGTATATAAACTATGTACTCTAGCCTCATCTTCAATTTTTACTGCCATAAGCCTAGGAGAGCCTAGAATCGTCAAAGTGAGACCTGGTATTATCCCATATGCATTTAGAATTCCCTTTCAGTGATTTTAGGTTCAGTTAGCAAACTTAAGACTTGAAACTTTCTTTATGCTGCCAATGTCTGTTGTTAAGCGTTACTTCCTAATGCAAGCGTTCAAATATTACTGTCACAAAGACCAACTAAGGCGACGGAACTAAATATTGTCTGGTGTTCCATATTTTCGGTTTGAATATTTACGGTAGTTCCCATCGCTTGCATAGACTTTGCATGTTCATGGCCGATATATAGCTACCATATCTAATAGATCTAGCCAGATTTGTCTACCTGCCTCTAGCTCAGGCCTAATTCTCCATTTACATACAGATAGATGCATTATGATTACCTCATACCTGACTTTCCTTCTCTTTCGTCCTCAACCACACTCAGCAATCTTCCCCACTCAAGTCCATGTCGGCTGAGCCAGTATCACTTTCGCTGTGATCGGCATCGAAACTCGTGCTAGTTGCAGAAGGCCCTGTCAACTTCTTTTGTGCCTCTAAACGTTTCTCACGGATACGCTGCAACACTTGGAGTTAGTTATCATCATTTGGAGCGCGTTCTATGAGGGTTTCAGTAGCTTCCAGACACCACCTCGACAAAAACAAAAAAAATAAAAACGAAATTCCGTGCTCTGGTAGTCGTCAAGATAAGAAGAATGGTTCCGAGAATTCCTTACGCTCAACAATTCCTGATAGTCCATCAGATCCACCACTTCCTGGGTCCCCATAAGCCCTTGTTCAAAAGCCTCTTCCATGTCGAAGGCATATAGTCGATCCGTGAGTATGTATTCCATCAATTCGAGCTCGTTGTGGTTGTGTGCCCAATGCAGAATCTCATATGACAAATTGTATGTCTTGTTGGTGACTTGTTTAGCGACCAACCACATCATCAAGGCTGAGACGCACGCAGGATCTTTGTGAAGTTGGTCCGCCAAAAATTCCTGATCCCTTGCTGTGATAGTCTTGGCGCCTCCAAGAAGTGTATCGTGGATTAACTGTAGCTTGATTCGTGGCCTCATTAGTTCGGTCATACCTGGTGGTTGCCAGTGTATAGTTTTACCCGAGGAAGGCAGTTGTCGGTTAGAGGTCACGTCGTTATTGCTCTCCTTGTGGTCATTCACGGTGACCCCCCTGAGGGTCGTACGACGGACCTTGGCAGCACGCTCTGCAGTTTCGTCATGCTGCAAGGGAACCACGATGCTGTCGGTAGGGGAGTATTTGCGTTTTCGATAATGAGAGGTTTTGTTGGGCGAAGGCGTTAAAGCTGCTCGCGGAAACCGAAATCTAGGTGGACTCAAGCTGTTCGGGGTGTTCGGGGTTATCGGAGGCTTGGGAGGAAGGTCGGCATTGCTTGCATCTGGAAGGGTCTTGTAGATGCCAACGGTCAAAGACGGACGAGGTGGTAGCTTAAGTGGTGATGGTTTGTACTGCATGGCGAATACTGGCGATGGACCCGACAGAAACAGTACTTGAAGTTTCCGGATATTGATGTAATGGTGCAAGTAGTTTCTTAATGTGGATGTTGAGATCAATCAGCTCGAGTTGCTTCGAGTGTAGTTGTTGCCACAACGAGGTGGAGCACAGTTGTAGGTAGATGCACCTGAGTGTTGAATCGGTGACCTGCCCACAACCAAGAACTGAGCCAAAGGAACTTCCAATGTAGAGAGAATGTAGCTGCAGCCCAAAGCAAGCTTCTGGAAGTAATGCTAACTTGACGATCAGAAGTGCACAACTATAGAATATCTATAACAATAGAGCTTGCTGTCAAGTGCCACCACCCAGTAATAGTTTGCAATCCTTGTTTGCTCGGTGAATAGAACAATTCTAGAAAAGCTCTATCGTGGCTGTTGAATATTTAACGTGGACAGCATCTCAACCCCTCCGTATCTAAGTTCCCCCTTCTAGATTGATGTTTGATTAACGTAAGAGTGCAGAGAGTTTGTTCAAAATTGATGAACTTTGCATATGAGCAGAGCCTCAGAGCTGTAGATTACATAGGTGATAATAGGAGTCTTTACGTTGTCAAGACGTCTTTTGTACCTATGCACGCAGCACTGCAATGTTCCAATCTAGAAGAATTAATAGTAGACTTAAGTTGTTCCTTGTCTTTTGATTTCACCTTTCTGTTACATTTTAGCCCGTCTGTCCACCAGGCTGGCGAGATGTGTAAGCCAACCATTAATGCATACATGATTGAGATTCAAATATGCCCCGAAGCAAATTGAAGATTGTTTACAGATTTTTGGGATATAATGATGTTGTGTGCCCAAGCCACACGCATGGGCCAGGCTACACAACAACAT
Source organism: Xylaria scruposa (assembly GCA_022385635.1). Taxonomy (NCBI): domain Eukaryota; kingdom Fungi; phylum Ascomycota; class Sordariomycetes; order Xylariales; family Xylariaceae; genus Xylaria; species Xylaria scruposa. Next base: position 37,937 of record MU280183.1, read on the forward strand.
GTGGCTATGGGCAGTTTGAGAGACAAAATATATCAAAATGTTTTAGATCTACCACAATCATCCAAATTCATATAACTTCCGCTACCCACTCCGCCTTGTGAGCACTCGAGTAAGCGAGAGTTCCTTGTCCCCTTGGTCAAGAATGCCAGTTCTTGCTTTATTTTAGGAATTGCTACGTCGCAGCCGAGATATCGGCAAGTTCTTCACTTATAGTTTCAACGTAGCCGAACTCGTTCGCTTCCGAGTCAGAATCAAACTGACGGTTTTGTCTTTAGATGCTACAGGACTTGGTAAGTGATCTTGATGAGACTCGGAGTATTCTTGTCGCCCCTTCTTTAAGCGCTTCATGGAATTGTCATTACAGCTCTCAAGTAGGTACCTATTGTACAACATCACACCTCTAAATCTTCCAAGCTTGTGTCCAAGTCGCTCGCCATAGGTTCCTTCGAAGAGCGCGCACTGCGTCTCCCAGATCTACAACACCATTGAAGGTCTGGGGTTATTGCCTTTTGTTGGATCCCCTTACAGGCAGCTATGGTCTCGTGATATTCTGCCAACCAATGGCTGCCGGGATCCCTCTTGACAGCTTCTGACAGGGCTCGACGGGTCTCTGGCAGTCCTTGCCGTGTGACACGAAGCTGCTAGCTAGGTGCCTGAGGAGATTATTTATATCGACTGCTTCTTAGCGTAGCATGCGCTACTTCTTAATGGCGAGAAAGGGTTTAAGCGGCGCTGCTCTAGTACAAAAGTGCGTGGTTTGCTGCATAATTGACTTTCTTTTTGGTCATCGCTTTCAGCTTGAATTCCAATCAATATAAAAGTTTAGAATCCAGATACAGAAGGTACCCATACCTAGCTCAATCGTATACAGTAGTACGTACACTGTATATACAACCCAGTTTATTATTGTTCTGGAGAGTTCACGCTAGCACGCTGCCGAAGTCGGTGTGGGATTTCGTTATCAGATCCGTCGAAGCTCCACACAAGAAAGACGAACGAACAGGGAACCCCAAAGTACCGTGGCAGACGAGAGAAAATTATCAGATCTGACTGCATCATCATCATCTACCCACCCACCAGCCATTTAAAGTTATCTGATCCGTGTGTGCATGACTGCCAAGACGCGACCCAACATCTACCGGCCAATCCTCGTCGACCCGAGCGGTCCAAAATGGGCATCAGACTGCTATTTCATCCGGCGAATGGCCTAGCGGTGAAAATCTCTGCCGTCCTTCCAACCAAGATGCTGGCTTTTTACGCTGGGTGGTGGGTTGAATGTATCGCTCTAGGGCGGTACATGCATGATACATGCTGAGCTCTAACCCACCTGCGCGCCCTCAGCTATATGCGGCTTTGAGGCCGAGACGGTGGGCTCACAGCCAACTCCCTGGTATACGATGTTCCGAAAGCCGATGAAATGGGTTGGCCTGACGTGACGCAACAACAGCTGGTGCTATGAGAAAGGCGCTATGCAAGTCCGCTCTAGGAAACGCTCTCCACTGGTGCTTGCTACCTCGGGATACGATACGCGCTGTGTCGTCGTGATGGTCTACTAGTTGCTAGACATTTTCCTTCCTTACTAGAAAAAGGTGAAGGCCATTGACTTCGAACTATCAATTGAGGTCGCTCATAATCGTGTCGCATCGATATCAGTACTCTCGATTCCCACGCAATGACCATGGCATCATCTGCTTCAGACAATGAGCTACTCCTTAAGCTCCCACATCCATACCAAACTCCCTATGGCCTAAGCAAGACTTCGCGGACAGCCGAAACTTCAAGCCCATTGTTCCAAATCAAACTCCTTGACATAGATAGCAAAGCTAGTCTTCCACCAGAGCCACTTCACAATGACCAACTCTTCTTCACAGAGCCCATAGATCTCAAGTCAAGCGAGCGACCGCCAGAGTCCAACAACACACCATGGGGCCGTGCCCGTCGTTCACCCTGCTCGAATTGGGTTTGGAATGGTGAGACACCGCCTACACTGGGGCAAGCATGGCTGCTCGTCTACATGCTCTTTACCCTCCGGCCGTCGATGGAGGGTTTTCGACTCTTGCTCACAGGGTCCGGTAAAGAGATCCTCTCAGCGCAACTCAAGACTGTGCTTCTGGCCATCGACCACCCAGTAGCGACAGGCCTCACCGACGAGCTCCTCATCCCCCGAAGCACGTTCTGGCAGGGTGCTGGATCGCCTTTCGGGCCGCGAACGGCATGGATCCCAGAAGACTTAGAGACCATGTCTAAACCACTTTCCTCTTACCCCATCACGCCTCTTGAAAATGTCATGACCGCGGAGCCCGGACAAGTTCTCACTTGGCACCCGAGGCGCCCAGCGAAACCACGCCCGGGCTCCGTCATCTACAGCCGTTGGATTCCGCACCTGCGCGAGAACTTCAGCATGGTCGCGCTAGACTGGCAGGATCCGGAGCATCTGCGCCTGTTTCACGAGTGGCAGAACGACCCGCGCGTCTCACAAGGCTGGAATGAGACGGGGACTCTTGAGCAACATCGCGAGTACCTCCGCAAAGCGCACGTGGACCCGCATCAGGTCACAATATTTGCGCGTTTCGATGACACCCCCTTCGCGTATTTTGAGGTGTACTGGGGAAAGGTAAGTTACGATTACTTTCATTTTGTTCGTTTCAACCTAGGTTGGGAGGACGATGATGCAACGCACAAGCTTGTTCTTGCAAGATTTGTAAGCATACCCGGCTGACATGCTCATGGTATACAGGAAGATCGCCTCGGTGCCTATTACAGCGCAGGAGACTACGATCGGGGCCGACATTCGCTCGTGGGTGACGTGCGCTTTCGTGGTCCACACCGTGTCACAGCATGGTGGTCTAGCCTCATGCACTTCATTTTCCTAGATGACCCGCGTACCATGTATATCATCGGCGAGCCCAAGTATACCAATAGCTCGGTGTTAGCATACGATTTCATTCATGGATTCGGATTGGACAAGTTCGTGGATCTGCCGCATAAGCGATCTGCCTTCGTGCGATGCTCGAGGGAACGGTTCTTCCAGCTGTCACCTCTTCATGAGAGCGAAAAGGCGGTTGGTGGTACGTTGGTCGGCCTATTGCCAAAGCTGTAAAGATAGATGTTCGAGATAGATGCATATACTTCAGGCTTTCCTACTTCACGAGGCGAATGAAAAAACATTATTTGAAATATAGTCTCTTTAAAGTTTTGGTCGCGTGATATAATATCTACATGCTGAGTCAATCTGTGCTTGGTTCCCCTATGCCCTTTCATGCATAACGCCTAACGCCCTTGTAAAACAATGCCCATTTACCATTCTAGGCCGTGATCCCACCAAGACGAAGATGATCCCAGACAACTGCGATGACATTAGTTAGCGACCCGATAAAGGCTAAGTGTATATTAGAGTCCTTACTTCTAAAACCCAAATCCTCTTCGAAGAATATCTGCATCACCTGTGGGCCGTAGTTCATGCCCTCGGAGCCATACGAGAGACCATTCTTACCCACCGCCAGACCAATCATGGGCGGGATCTCGGAAAGCTGAGTGAACTCTGGCTCCTTTTTCTGTAGCTGCTGCAACATGATTTGGTGGATGTTTAATGCGGCGATCTTGCCCTCATACAAAGCACCACCGCAGCGTTTGATGCCCGACCAGTGGATCATGTCTCCAACAGCGAAATGCGACTCCGCGTTGGGGACGCCAGCAGGCAACTGCATGGTGGGCCGGACGTTTACGTAGCCGTCGCTGTCGAGAGAATCTCGGGGTAGATAGCTCGAAGAAGGTATGCTATTTGAGATCGCAGTAATAACCTCACTCGCGACCATCTTGTGGCCGTTGGTGAACTCGACTTCATATAGCAGTGACCCATCCGCATTCTTGGTGGACATACTGCTCGCCAATCGGTGGTTCAGGAGCACATCGACACCAGATTGCTCTGCAAGCTCGAGCGCGCAGTCCTTGACCATGTCTGGTAGGGGCTCAGCGGACAAGAGCTTGCCTCTCGAGTGTGCCAGTGTGACTTGAACACTCGGCTTTGTGAGTTTCAACTCTGCTGCCATCTCAATTCCAACGGCACCTATAGAGACGATTAGCATCTCCATAACCGTTATAGGATGACAGATACTAACCTCCGCCCACGACGAGCACCGGAGCGGTACTATTGAGGACCCTATCACAGTGCGCTCCAACCTCGGCAAGATATGCCTCTCGGGTCAGCGCCTGCGGTACCACAGGCCATGTTCTCCGTAGGCCGGTGGCGGCGATGAAGAAGTCGTAGCTCTCTTCCCTCGTCTTCTGCGTTTTGTGTTCTGAGATGACGGCAATCCTGTTCTCGCAATCGACGTTGGTGATTGTGCCTTGGACGAAAGTTACGTTGGGGCGTTGTAGCCTTTTAACGTCCTTGTAATCTACCCAAGCTTTCTCTGCGTATTCTCTAGAGGCCATAGCTAGAGGCGAGCCGATCAAGTGGTCTGGCAATTGCATTAGGACGTTGAATGAGTGGCTTAAAAGGCGAGGCGTTTGGTGAACATACAGTATCCATCGCGCTCATCGACAATCGTGATGTCAACAGATATGGGCAAATCGAGAGCGTCGCATTTCTCTAGGAGGTTGACTGCCGCCGAGAGGCCACCGTAGCAGCCACCCGCTATGAGAACACGGTACTGACATGCTGCAACTGCGGTATCCATAATGTCTGCTGTCGTTTTCACTAGCTTTTGATAACTGGTCTGGAGGAAGCGAAGAGAGATTCTTGATAAATTCGAAATGATACTCGTTTCATGAGATGAGGCGGTGTATGTCCATTGTCAGGGAAAAAGACACCGCCGTGAACTCCTATAATAGACCAACTTCTCCTCAGTTCCAGAATACCCAAGAAGCAGGGATGAGCACGACCCGGAGCCATGAACCGGACCTGTCCACTTAGGTACCTTAGGTACAGTAAGAGACAGTTCGGCATCTTAGGGCCATCGCTAGCCCCAAATATTTGCGAGAGATATTCCATCAGCGATCCAAATAATACCATACTGTGCCAGTGCTGTACATAGTACGACCCATTTCCACGATTGTATTCATGAGTGCCGATGTCGCCTGGTGAGCAAATTGACTTAGGTATACGTAAAGCAGCGGGCCAAGCATCCCCAAGAAAAACCGAGGTACACACCTTCACATGGATAGGTACTGCTGTCAGCTACCTGAAAATCACAGTAAGAGAGAGGAAGAGAGGTTAGATAGGCCGCTCTAAAAGCAAATAAATGTACTATGTAGTACAGATTTATCTACGAAGCGTATTAAAAATCACTTACGTTATACCAATTTCGCACCAGCGGCAGGATGTAAAACCGCCCGTCTAAATTTTGATTAGATCTGATAAAAAACGGCACCACATTCGAAAATCACGCAATGGGACAGTACGATGATCTGTCCCGGTTCGGTCTTGGACCGGGCAAGGTACTTGTGGAGCAAAAGTTATCAGATCCGCCCGTTGCAGGGGTCCCCGGCGTTGTCATATACTTGGCGATACATGTTGGTACTCCCGGGCCAGCAATAGCAAATTTATCCGGTAGGTATGTTCATTCATTTCCGCAACACAGTATAGGAATTCGGAAAGACTCGGCAATACTGACTGATAAGTACAAGACGCCGGGTCCATAAATTCTCTTTATTATAATCATTACTAGCTTTCCGATTTTCTGTATTAAGATCATGTGAATAGGCACTTGAGATCATAGAAGCATCATGCCTTTCGGTCCCGCTGAATACCTACACCCAAGAATGAATAACCAGCCAGTTGTTCTATGTGGTTTGACTAGGTAGGTTATCTATAAAAGCTACTCATGGCTACAGTTACCCCTTAATGTAGCACATCCACTCAACCAGCAACCGCTATGGAGTAGCCATCAGCAAGCTCCATTCTCATATGCCACCAATTATCCTGAAAGACTTGCATGTATATTCAACAAGCATATATATGTATAAATGCATACGCTTACGTTCTGTCGAAATTTACAATATTTGATTCTTCAAAGCCGACATGATTACTACATCTATTGAGGCGAGAAGGATCGTATAAGAACTAGTCGCTCACTCTAACTGCTGCGATAGACTGATTATGTTGACGCGAAATATGCTAATAAGTCATTATTTCGATCAACGACCAACAAGTTAATTTATACCGTTTCATGTCTTTTGAACATCATTAGAATGCCGGCCAAGCAGTTGTAAGGAAGTCGCTACTCGTCGTTATTGTTTACCATCTCCGTAAACGTCGCCGTGTTATCAGGCTTAACACACAAAACGTTACTTGCCTACTTACTCCCAAATGCGGCAGCACCTAATAAGAGCAATCGCATTCATGGTATTTAGACATCCTCAGGGTGTCAACAAGTCTATGGATCATCTATACAATAATAGGCGAAGGAATCTATTTTGTCCCATTCTTGTTAGCTTTGTCAGTAGTGCACGAATCTTCACGTCCATTACATTTTACTTACTACGATGTCTACCGTGAAGGCCGCCGCTTTGGTTCTCATGCCGTCAAAATTAGGCAGTTATATTCGGCAATAGAAGTGGAGTATCGGGGTTGCTCTCGGATATTTCCCTCCTTCCGGGTTGTGGATATTTGGTAACTGTCTCTGGATACGCAACACTATTAGCTTTCCATGGAGCCTTATATAAGCCTAAAATCTCGTAGCAAATAAGCAATGGATCCTGGTATTGGAGACAGGCAATATTCCTATAGATAGCGAGGCTAATAAAGAATTTTGAGAGAAACGATTCGGACTGCGATTTACTGGGGACCATGATACCGAATAGTGTAAAGCATCGTGTATCTTCGGACGCATTATATCTAGATTGCCGATGATTAAAATAACACCTTGGGGCCATGTTACCCGGATACTGGTTTATTGCTAAGTTTAGATGCATGATCGGGTAAAAAGGTTACCAGCAATGGATTTCGAATGAATTATAAAAGTCGAGTAAAGTCTTCTCTTTTATACACAGGCCCCTCCAGAATCGCCTCGAATAATCTCTTTCAAAGAGGTCTGAGTTCATATTGCGTTTCCCTTCGTCGTTGGATTCAAAATGCTAGGCTGCAAAATGTTGCTCACATATATTGGACTCCTAATAGTTACTACTTTGAATGGTGTTATCGCTACAAAACCTTCATCTGGCTGCGGCAATGTTCCTAAACTTATTGGCGACCCTACTACTGCGCAGTCAATTACAGTGAACGGCAAATCACGACAATATTACCTCAAGGCCCCTGAAGACTACGACAACAGTCACCCCTACCGTTTAGTTTTCACGCTTCATGCTCTTGGAGGTACAGCCAGTCAGGTTGTTGCTGGAGAAGGTGGTTATTACGCGTGGTATGGACTTCCGCCTTTGGTAAATGACACCATTGGCGCGATCTACGTCGCCCCCGATGGCCTCAACAACGGGTGGGCAAACCAGGGCGGCGAGGATGTAACATTCATATCGCAAGTGATCGAACAGGTTGAGGCTGACCTCTGTATTGATCAAAGCTTACGATTTTCAACTGGCTTCAGCTACGGTGCAGCCATGTCGTACGCATTAGCCTGTTCATTAGGGGAGGAGATCCGCGCTGTTGCCGTACTATCTGGAAATCCGCAGATTAGCGGCTGTGCTGGCGGCACCAAACCGGTCGCTTATTACGGCCAACACGGCATAAATGATCAGGTTCTACCGATGACTGGTGGTCGTGAGATGAGAGACCAGTTTGTCAAAAATAACAACTGCACGTCACAGACGCCACAGGAGCCGGCCTCGGGGAGCGGAGAGTATATTAAAACCACGTTCTCCGGGTGCTCGGCAGATCATCCTGTCGTTTGGGTCGCGTTCGACGGAGATCACACGCCGAGACCGCTCGAGAGCGAGTCTACACAGTCCTTCTCGCCGATAGAGACGTGGGAGTTCTTCTCGCAGTTCAAGTAAGATACGCGATGAATATAGCAGCACCTTGCAGTAGCTACATAAGTATCAGTATCCATAAACATGAAAATATTTGTCGATTTCCTTTTCTTCTGCAAGCTATTACTGTAATTAGCCGCTTAAACACTAACTATACTTTAAATGACTTGTCACATAGACTGTTTTCCGTGATAACGAGCGCGAGACCCCATGCAAGGCTTTAGATCCTAAACTTACCCACGAATTGGTTGGTCTTTCACCACGGCTATCTGAGCACGAGTATACCAGAAATAGCGAAGTAGTTGGCACTGGGGGCGAAGCCATACTATAATAGACTGTAGATCTCCCACTTAGCTGAATAAGGGAGCAAGACCTTCACAGCCCTCTTAGCTCCATAGAGGCTTTTGCAATTTGAATATTCTTGTAAGCCCTCATCATAGGCCCTCGATTCATAGGATAATCTCTACCACGACATCTAAGCGGACAAAGGGAAAGAAAAGGATTTCTAGCAGGAGTTATTAGAGCCTGGAAGCCGATGGAAGAATTCAGGTAGATCACAAAACCGCAAACGCGTGTTTTCTCATTGCAGATTACTGCTAGTAGACGGAATGTGTAACGGTAACTATAGTAGTACGTTTATAATGCATAGCATGATGTCGATGCCGACGCCTACCGTTACGGGCCCTGAACTCGAGGTAGACAATAGACAACTGTTGTTGCATGGAGCTCTCTAAACGACATTTGTCGACGCTATCTAGCTACAAGCAGGGGAATATTCTTTTCTATGACTCTATATTACCACTGTCTTGTGGCACCTACCTGAGAATAGAAAACCCGCAATGGTAAATGAACCACAGTTTACCTCATCTTCTTGTATATCTCATGATCCAATGAGTAGTGAAGTAGTGCAGGTAAGATTTGTTTATATAAATTACTCACAAGGAGCTTATTTTCACGTGGGTGGGCAGACACTAAGAGGCGTCGTGGAAGCAGATTGCACAAACTTAGCGACTCACATCTTCATTCCAGAGACACCCACCGCTTAGACAATGATTGAATTGAACTCCTCATTGGTTTTCCTTCAAATATTAATTGAATATCTACTGATTTACATTATCAGCCAATTACCCATTGATTTTATAGGCTTCTGCCAGCCTGGAATACGTAATATTTATATGAGCTCCTTGGCTGGGGCTCAAGGGTATTACCCGTGGCCGTTTCAGTGGTGACTAGAGGAAAGGGGTAATAAGGAACGGTATGAGTTAACAAGTTGATTGTTCATACATCGTGTTCGATGATCTAGCCCCCAATCAGACCACGTTTGTTTTGGTAGTAAGTGCGCAGCACAGAATTCATCGATCGATCCGAGGTATTCGAATTCTTCCGTAGCAAGAACCGGCCGCCCAGCGTAAGCTCGCTTAATCGCCTGGCTGTCGCTCCTGCTCATCGAGCATCTCATTACAAAGTTGATCGGCCATTTGATTTTCTGATCGAAGGATCTTCTCAAACCTCACGGAACCAAGTCCCCTGACCTGATGATGAAGATTGGACGCCCGTCCAATTAGGTCACGGTTGGCGACCTCTTTACCCTCTACATTGCGCCATCCATTTGTAGCCCACCTGTTGACCCATCTCATACATCTGATAGCATATTCAGAATCAGAATAGATCCAGACCTCTAGTCTGGGGTTTGACATCAGTTCTTGATATTTCTGGAGGGCCCATTCGAGAGCCAAAATGATAGCTTGGATCTCAGCTCGTTGATTTGTCGGCGTCGGATTGCATGGCAGGTGGATAGACCTGTCAAAATGAACTCTATGATCCCTTCTCATGAGGCAGCACGCAGCAGCGCCAACTAGAACACTTAGTATCAGTTATCGCCTGTTTGAGCGCGACTCGTGAGGGTTCTAAAAACTTCCAGATAGTATCTTGGCCCGGAAAGGAAATCATTTGCTCTGAAAATTGTTAAGATAACAGAAAATGGCTTACTAGCCCCCTCAGTGCCATTGCCGCGGCAACCACCATCGACGTAGAATTCCATCACATAAACCATGACGCTGACGAGAAATTCGTTGTGCGTTTTCAGATGATAAACAGTGGAATGATTGGCGGTTCTGGAAGGAAGGAGTTCACATGGTTCTAAAATAAAGTGTCTACCTAATTATAGATAATGTGGCGCTCGCCCGCTTTGAAGGGACAATCATCATCGGTTACCTGACCTGCATATTCTTTTTCTTTTTCCCCGTGGCCTGATTGCTGAGCGTGGAGGCATCCATGACATGCCTCCAAGGCATGAAGGGAACAGTATATAAGGCTACCCCTCACGGAGGATTCCATACCAGTCAGCCCGCTACGGTGCTCAAATACTTTATTTCTCGCCAGCTCTAATTATTGACTCCTGAATTAAAGCGTCGACTATATATTTTGCCCACATAAATTGAAAGCAGGGTTGGAGCAGAGTCAGCCAACTATTAACGGAGGACATCCCAGCAGATAAAGGCCGTTGAGGTGGTAGTACTTCATGCAGTACCCCCTCTTTTAGAAACGTAAGTCCTATGATAGCCCTTGTAATAATGTTCAAAAATGAGAAGAAAACCTCAAGTCGGCAAGGTGAGAGGCCAAGACCCGTTATCGAAGTCTTGAATTAGGAGGTTTAGGTACCAAGCCCACATACCTTGGTCAGTAAACCTTTTAACGAAACAGGTACCTTTATTGAGATTTTGGTTGAAAAAACCCGAACTGCGCTTTAAATAAAAGGCCACGAAGTGTCAAGGGGTTAGCAAACCTGGTATGCTCGTCGAATTGTACCTTAACTAAATTAACACCTAAGGCTCGACATATCAAAGGTTGATATACCACCCGGGAGGATAGACAACTTGTAAGCTGTTTTACTACAAGCTGCTAGCCATCGTGAAAGTCGTAGATCTGCTACATCTTTTGAGCTACTCAATGTAGACGGGTATTGCGGAGTTTGATCCTATATGGTCACAGTTCAAGCTCCTTCAGGTAGGATAGTTGGAGGCGTGAATTAAATAGATTGCGACATTATCATCTACCAAAACTTACGAGGTTCAACCACAATAGGAAAGGAGAAGATAAGGCATAATTACCTAATGATAAGATGCAACAGCCACATTGTGGCGTAGTTATCATGGGGAGGTTCTTATGCGTGCCTCGGAATGCCGAGCGTACCCGCTAAGCTAGGTCATCTGGGCAATACGCTACCTCGGCACGACTGAATCAGCCTCAATGGATAGCGCTGCGGTAGCTCCAAATATTCGCGCTGGTATGTGTGACGTTTCGCGCCAAATCAATCAGTTGCTTGTGATATTTCCCGTCATCCGAGAATCGAAGTGTTAAATCAGCATCAAGTACTCACAACAAATTCGGACGGCTTTTCGGTCTTTTCACCTACCCAAAGACTAGACTACAACTATCTTATCTAGCGGAATACCTACCTGTCTGCGCGCCGCCAAGTCCATAATAAGTACTTATTCGTCGGCATGACGGTAGTCTCTAAACAAACACCCCGTCAGTCATTGACGGTGGTCGATAACCGGACTAACAAGGTCTATGAGATCCCTATTAAGAACAACTCAATATTAGCAACAGACTTCAAGAAGATTAAAGCCGAGAAAGGGAACGACCGAAAGGAAGATGAAACCGAGCAAGGTCTTAGTATGCGATCTCACGTTTTTCTCATTCCCTGTGAAATCATTGAGCATGAGCGAGATTTCAAGGATAAGCTGTGATATCTAACTCGTGAATCATTTAGGATTGTACGACCCGGCGTACATGAACACGGCCGTAGTCCAGAGCAAGATCACATATATCAACGGCCAGGAAGGCATTCTCCGTTACCGTGGCTATCCTATTGAGCAGCTTGTTGAGAAGAGCAATTTCCTTGAAACAGCCTTTCTCCTTATTTATGGCGAGCTCCCGACAACCTCGCAATATCAGAGTTGGCAAAATGAAGTCATGCACCACAATTATATTCACTCTGATATTGAAGGCATGTTCAAATCGTTTCGATACGATTCGCACCCCATGTCTATGTTAACTGCAGCCTTTGCCACGATGGGTGCCTTCGCTCCAGAGGCCAATCCTTCGCTTGCAGGACAAAAACTGTACAGCAATGCGGCCTCTGGTGATTTGGCATCCTTGCAATTGCTGGACAAGCAGATTCTTCGTATCATCGGCAAGGCGCCGACCTTGGCAGCTGCATCATATAGAATGCGACAGGGCCGACCTTTTAACCGCCCTGCTCAAGATTTGTCCTACACTGGGAATTTCTTATACCTGCTGGATCACCTATCCGGCGGTGATTATCGGCCCCATCCCGTCCTGGAAAAGGCTCTTGATGCTCTCTTCATCATCCACGCCGACCATGAGGTCAACTGCTCAACAGCGACCGCGTGAGTGAAATCATGCCAACCCCTTCCAATACTGTTGCCCGCCGACATGACTTTATTAGGAATACTAACATACGTATGTTATCCCGACTAGGCTCCAGGTTGGCAGCTCGCTGGTAGATCCTTTTAGCGTAGTCGCAGCCTCATGTGCAGCGCTATATGGCCCTTCGCACGGCGGCGCATCCGAAAGCGCGATACGGATGCTAATGGAAATCGGGTCGCCAGAGAATGTACCCGCATTCATGCAGAAGGTAGAGCGCCGAGAGCGCGTTCTTGTTGGTTTCGGCCATCGTGTCTATAAGAACGTGGACCCTCGATCAACAGCAATTCGCGCACTGGCCGAGGAGGTGTTCCGTGTCACGGGGCGCAACAAGCTGTTAGATACCGCGCTGACACTTGCAGACTATGCGCGCAAGAGCGAGTTTATGCGCAGCCGAAACCTCTACCCCAATGTTGACTTCTATTCGGGTCTCATCTACCAGGCCATGGGCTTCCCGCTTGATTTCTATCCGGTGCTGTTCGCCGTCCCCCGCTGCGTTGGCTGGCTCGCCCATTGGCGTCAGATGATGCTAAACCCGTCCGGTGTCAAAATCTGGCGACCGCGCCAGCTTTACCTTGGTGAGGGTCAGCGGGAATATGTCGAGGCTAGCAATCGCAAAGAGAAGGCGGATGCAACAGTTTTCGACGCACCATCTCCCATTATTCATGGAGGTGATAGTAAGAGAAACGAGATAGCTGCCTCTCTGAACGAGAAGGGCAAGGCTTGGGGAAGGGCGAAATTGTAGGCCGAGCTGACAACTAGTATATACTTCCTTGCTCGGATGGCTTGCCTTTTTCTTCTTTCATTGGTCATTGGATACACCATCCTTACCCTCTCATACGAGCAAGCGAAGGATTATTTGTAGTTTTATTGTGTAGCTGCGTCCGCGAGATGCATTTATTTCTAAGTTACTATTCCTAATAGATCGTCGTCGAACAGCGCGACCCAATCGTTTCCAAGCAGAGTTAGGTCGCAATATTGTTCAACTCACGATATAGAAGCGTTGATGAACCTACTTCCGGACCAGGTTAAAAAGCTTCGTCTATGATATAATTGAGTCATTTTCACAAGTTTGATTCTAGGAGACGTATTTTCGGAGTAAAACGTCCTGCAATAGCGTAATGATATCGGCTAGTCCCTGTGCGATGAGCTGCTTCTGTGGGGTCAGACATTACAGCCATTCTTTATTGTACCTAGGTTATGTCTTCCAATCCCGCAGTAATGACATCATTAACGGAAATTTCCCCAGGTTTCAATCCGAATAGGGTATTTAGCTTGCGTCGTTGAGGCTCAATTGAGATTGACGGTAATGTTAGCGTGTTGTTGTGAACGTCGAGTTGTTGTGACGTAGTGTTGTCAAAACTGCTCAAATATCATCCTTCTGCTCCCAATTCTAAAGCTCTGGCTAGCATCTAATTGTATTCCACTCACTATAAAAGAAATTCTCTAGCCAGACTTTCTCTCTCCTGGAAAAATTGTTCCTACTTGCCTCCTAGATCCCATTAGAAGAGTACATATCACAATGAACGCTGCAAGATCTACAACACGAACTACCCTCACGCGGTCCGCCCGTGTTGGTCGCGCGCAATGCCCTCCACGCGCTCGTTTCCAATCATCGTCATCCTCTTCCACATCGAACAATGCAGCTGGTCAGGGTAACTCACATATTGCCGCCGGTGCGGCTGGTGGTCTAGCAGCCGGCGTAGCTCTATACGGTGTATATCTCATGACCCCGTCGGGGAAAATGCATCGAACGATAAACAAAGGTGCAAAGGAGATCTCTCAAAAGTACAATGAAGCTGCCAAGAAGCTGCAAAGTGAAACACCAGACACAGACAGTGCAATTAAATACATGAAGGAGTTTGCCTACTCTGTAAGTACCTTTCAGTCCCCACATATCAAGGTCCTTATTGCCATCATATGCTCTTATACGCGTGAGTAGTTCTGACTTGGGTTTTGCGGTAGTATGTCGCATGGGTACCCGGTGGAAGACAATACATCGACACTGTGTTCAAGGATGTTGAGACTCTAAAGGAAAACCACCGAGAGGAAGTCAACAAGTTCGTTGGCGATGCCTATAAGCAATTCCAGGAACTTTCCAAGACCGGTCTCAGCTTAGAGACGGCATCTAAAGCGTACAATATCTTGGCAGATCTCGCAAATAAGTTCGGGTCTCTGGCTGGCAACGCGTTAACGGATATCCTCGACAATCACCCACAGGCCAAGGAGAAGTTCGGGGGGAGCATCGACAAGTTAAAAGAGATGGGGGAGAACTATGGCCCTGAGGCAAAGAAGCAGGTTGATGAGACGTGGAAACAAGTGAAGGAGGTGCTGGGCGGTGGTGTCAGCGCGGCCAACTTGGATAAGGTGCGCCGCCTAGTCGAGGACAAAATTCAAGAGGTGAAGAAATTGGGCGATGAAGCTTGGAATAAGGGCTTGGAGGGGGCAAAGCCGTACCTTGACAAGAATCCCAAGGTCAAGGAGCTTATCGAGAAGAACGCTAGTGCCTTGAAGCAGGGTAATGCAAAGGAGGTATTCGACCAAGCGAAGAAGGCGGTCGAATCGGGCGACACAGGTTCTCTTGAGGACTACGTCAACAAAGCTAAGTCGAAGGGCGAGCAGGCCGCCAGCAATCTTGGCATCGACCAGTACTTCAAGATGATACCTAGCGGTTCGGAAATCTTGGAAAAGGTCAACCAGCTCAAGGAGGTTGCCGAGAAGCACAAGGATGAGGGACAGAAGCTTTTGGAAGAGACGGCACAGGAGCTAAAGGAAGTCCTGGAAAAGAAGTCTAAGAAGGCGAAAGAGATTACTGAGAAGGCGAAGAAGGATGCCGAATAAAGCGTCGAGAAAACTCGACGTTCATAGGCTGTACTTTTAGGAGTTCAAGGATTCGGTTTCATGAGCGTGTAGCATAATGATAATACGACCAGACTTTCCACACGGTAGCACCTCCTCCTAAATCCACTAAGTATATGACGTTTACAGACAATCATCAAGAGACTCGCAGCATCAGAAAGAGTGTGCTGCACAGTTGACGATCCGAAAGACTTCAGGTATCGTCCGTGCCTCTCTAAAATCGGTTCATAGCCACGTTATCGATGCTCCTGCCACTTATATGGTCAAACGCACTTCAAAACGCGTCTATAAGATCTCCAAAACGGGATAGGGGGTAATCGACGCATTGCAGCAAAACGACAATTTCCGCCACAAGCTGCTCGTTTTCGGTAAGATGTCACAGGTGATGCTCATGATGGCGGCGTGGCTAGAACGCGATCACGAGGAGCACCCCGCCAACACGCTAAACGGGATTCAAGCCCTCAAGCTAGACTTCAATTTTCGGCCAGTATGAGGCTCATTCTAAACGCGAGCTATCTACTTATATAGTAGGTGCCGCTTCGGCTGATCCGCCGAACACCTTTACAGGGGAGTACCCCTACTTGTATGTGTACCCTGGCCGGGGTAGCCTCTGCCCACATGTGCCAGTCTGGTTTCTTAGTACACTGCTCGAAAGCTATCTTATTTCGAGGTACTTAGGCCAAAAACTTCAGTCAGTGCGAATGCGTAACTGACTTGTGCGTAAGCTCCAAAGCTGTTGTACGAGACGAGGCCAGTTTTTGTACAGTAGCCCTCAATCATAGTGATGTCCTTTTTTCGGGCTAAGATGAGTTCGAATTCGACCGAAGATATCGCCCTCCGACGTAACGAAAAACGAGTGTAGAAGCCGGCAGGGCTTTACAATACCGGTAGCTTAATCGCTGCAGCGCAGGCGGTACGGGTTGTATGGTGACGCAGTTTATATTTGTTGAGCTACCCCACAAGTCCGGACCTTGACTATCGATAAGCCGATAGCGGCCCGCCAAGTCACCCAGGTGAGTACCCAATGCCGTCACAAGTCACAGTCATGACCGACCGACGCTGCCAACATTCGACTGACTGAATTCAGCCACCTTCCCCGAGTTACTCATAAGGGTCTGATGTTGCCTTGGGCATGACTCTACGCATCCTGTATATAAACCTCTGTGTCACTTCGGACTCTACAACAGCAGTCCACTGATATATATATCGTATAGTTGTAAATCACCATTCTCACGCTTCTCATTGGGTTGCACATCGCTTAGCAGTCAGTCATCGGCCCAAATGATCACTCGAATATACCGGTAGTTCAACATCGCCAAACAGTCAAAATGACCGGGAAAGGCGCCTCTAAACAGGCGCCGCACGAGCGAAGGAAAGGCGAGGCTGTATGGATGCGCCATAGAATCGGTGGTAGGGAAGCCGGCACTAATGACGTCTTACACAGGCATTGAGCGACTTCGCCGAGTTTGTCGAGAAACAGCAGGCCTTGCGATATCCCGCCCCAGGCGCCAAGTCCACCGCCTCTACCTCGACACAGCCGGCGACCGAGTACCACAAGGAGCTTGACATTCTCGACTCTCTTAACTTTGACGAATCCGAACCCCAAGTCCCTTTGCGAGAGCTCCTTCTGCCCTCGACCGAACATGATGAAGCAAACCAAGCGAAACTCGCCGAGCATATTGCCGAGCGGCTGGCCGAAGGACACGGCGAGGCCATGTTCGACCTTGGCTTCGAAAACAATGGCGAATCCATGCGACTCACCCGTGCCGAGTGGGATGTGGCCCTCGCCCGGCTGGAGGATGCTGCCAAAGGACAGCGTGCCGACTGCGATATCCTTCTCACGAAGAATGTGGGAGGACCAAAAGAGGCTGGGTCAACAGCAGCTGGTAACGAAAGCAAAGAGAAAGACAAGGACTGCACAGGCAAAATATTGATCCGGCAGGCGCCTACGACGGTGGAGGAAGTCATCGAGACCCGCATTGCTGTGGTCGGGAACGGTAAATTACTTTCATTCGGCTTCTGTCAGATGCCATGCTAATACCTCCTGGCAGTCGATGCTGGTAAGAGTTCGATGTTGGGCGTGCTTGTTAAAGGTGACCTTGACGATGGCCGTGGCAAAGCTCGTGTCAATCTCTTCCGCCACAAGCACGAGATTGAGACTGGGCGGACTAGCTCGGTGGGAATGGAGATCATGGGCTTTGACACAGTTGGAAACGTCATTACCTCTGACACGCCAGGTAGAAAGCTGTCGTGGGAGGAGATTGGCAAGCGAAGTGCCAAAGTGATCACCTTCACTGATCTTGCAGGTCACGAGCGTTATCTAAGGACTACCGTCTTCGGATTGCTATCCAGCAGTCCTAACTATTGCTTGCTTATGGTTGCTGCCAATAACGGACTTATCGGAATGAGCAAAGAACATCTTGGAATTGCCTTGGCATTGAATGTTCCAATCATGGTAGTGGTCACCAAAATTGATATTTGCCCTCCAAATATCCTCGAGCAGACTATTCAACAAATCACCAAAATCCTTAAGTCTCCGGGCGCCAAGAAAATGCCTATATTCATCAACAACCGAGAAGAATGCATTAATACGGCTACACAATTTGTGAGCCAAAGAATCTGCCCCATATTCCAGGTATCCAATGTTACAGGTAAAAACTTGGATCTGGTCAGGACTTTCCTCAATATCCTTCCCCACCATGGCCGTTATGATTCGGACGCGCCGTTCGAATTTCATATAAACGACACGTTCTCCGTCCCCTTCGTTGGCACTGTTGTCAGTGGTATTGTCAAGTCTGGCGTTGTTCATACCGGTGATAACATTCTCGTTGGGCCTGACTCGCTTGGTCAGTTCATGCAAACCAGTAGTAAGTAACCCCTTTCTCCTTTTCTGTCTCTTTGCACCGTTCATACCACAGGCGAGTATTTTGATCAGAGACTATGGAATACCTCGAGAATTTTTTGGGCGTTGCATGGCAGAACTTCCTTCGGAAAATCATAAAGCGTAACAGCTAATTATCGACGTCAAAGTTCGGTCTATCGAACGTAAACGAATCGGTGTCCCTGCGGCTTCAGCCGGGCAGTCTGCTAGTTTTGCACTGAAGAAAATACGACGAAAAGATGTCAGGAAAGGCATGGTAGTACTACCAAAAATTGAAGGTCAACCAGCTCCCAAAGTATCCCGAGAATTCACCGCTGAAGTTCTTATTCTGTCACATGCAACCACCATTAAGACTAAATATCAGGCGATGCTGCATGTCGGACCAGTTCAGCAAACCTGTGCAATCATCGACGTAGATCGTCCATTTATTCGAACAGGGGACCGTGCTACGGTGGCATTCCGCTTCGTGCAGCGCCCCGAGTACCTTGTTCCTGGTGATCGGCTGTTGTTCCGGGAAGGCCGCACCAAAGGCCTAGGAATCGTAAAGTCCATTGGGTACGATCCAAACCATCCCCTAATGCCCAAGGCAGCGGAAGAAGCATCAAATGGTTCAGAAGAGCCCAAACCATCCGCAGACCAGGGCCTACAAGCGGCGCCCGGAGTAAGAGTTGGCGCATAAATATTGACGGCCAGATCAATGCCTTCACCGAGGCCGGAATAAACTTAATGAAACACCAGACAGACGATTGAAAACTTACATATGAGACGAGAGCTGTCACTTATAGCTTGCTTTGCGATCGTACGTTCTGTGAGCTACTCCGTGTGCTTGGCATCCATTGAATCATATAATGTTGCATGAGGGGTTTGAAAAGGAGTTATGGCGTCACAGAGGAGGGAGTCAGAGGAGCTGGGGATGGAGGGGCTTTAGTAGGACGGCGTAAGCGTCGCCAGTATATCCACGCATTGGTTTTCTCCTTGTTCTATATAGTTAATGCTCGTCGTATTACCTCTCCATATGGATTCAACGGGCACATTATACCTTGTTCGCTTTCGGTAGACCTTGCGCGAGGTGACATTGCCATCGTCATGTTGTTAATCCCGAAAACTACAAGAACACAAGGACGGTATCACTTTCTTCTTCTCCTTTATAAGTTACCTGTTCGCTCTGTGTACCCTCCTTGACATTCAATACGATATAGTACGTACCTATCTGAACATTGATATCTTGGCCTGCAATGACTAATGGACGGAGCTGAAACTGCTTATAATCTCCGCCATGCGATTGGCCGCTAAATGTAACCCACTAGGGGACGGCAACCAACCCACTACTATGTATCTAGATTTAGACTTGATGCTTCAATGCTTGATGCCTTTCCCTTAAGGTTTGGATATTAAAGCAAGCAATACGAATTGGCGAGTCATTGTGCCAAACAGGATGTATACACCAATCCACACGTTCTGCACACCTATTCTCGAGTTGTACTATTCTTTAAATCAGACACAAGGAACAGATTCCTACCACCAGGCTTCTTCGGCTTTTCTAGAAGGATGATTAGTAAAATGGTATTCCAAATACGGACACGGCGCAAATTAGTTTGGGAGCGCCGATCCTGACTGGCGGGTCGCCCACTATACTTCTAAAGTAAGGGTTCGCTTCTAACTCCTCTTCTCTGTAAAGTTTTATCTGAAGAATACATTACGCCTCTACCAAACCTTAAACTCGATACGATTTCATGTCTTTGAGATGGCTGTAATCGCATCTTATAGCCGCCCAGACTCCAGCAACGAAGATGATCTTAGAAATAGTTATAGTTGATAAAAATGAGCTGCTATGAGTGGGCGCATAGTATAAACAAACGGGGTTTGCCGCTAGTTCACATCTAACCTTGTTTGAACTCCGAGTGCACGATGACTTTTCCCCAGATATTCGACGCTAATATAAAGGGCTGAAGCCCCAGCCACGATCGTCTCAAGTGTTGGGCTCGCTCTAGTGACTTCTCTATTTATATAACGGCTGTCTAATATAAGTATCTGGGAAATGGTACAGCATTCAATGCCATATTTATTAGCAGATGCTACTATAGGGTCTTGAGCATGAGGGAAATGGTCAAGCCATAGCTTTTTAGACAAGCTGCATATTTTTTTAATTTTCGATTTGATGGTGAATTCCTAGATGATGTGATTTCAAAAAATGCAGCTGATTGGCCATGTCGGACTTCTTGTTATGGATGGTACCGACTCGGAGCCCTATGCACAAGGGCCCTGTAGAGTCGAGTAGCGCTATCTATTATGTCCCGAGCCGGCGGCAGAGGGACGCCACAGCAGCGTGCTGTAATACTGCCTTCGCCATCATCCCTCTCTAATTGAGTAATTGTACATTTCAAGAGTCCGCGGCTTTCTGACGACTGAACGTGAAATTTGGTATTAAAATTACCTGACTTTCTACTACACTCGGTCCTCTAATGCTGCGCACATTAGCAACTTTAAAGAATAGATTCTGTGTGCAATTGATAGCCAATCATGAGGAAGCACGGTGGACTTTTCCCAGTCGTCCTAAAGTAGCAGGGGTTATACATATTGCCCCCAAACAATTCTGTATCGGTAAGACCAAGTGCCGTGGAATTGAATTATTTCACAAAGCTTATGTATAGTACTTACAAAAGCAGAACTACTGTATGTAAGAACTTGTAAGGATCTACGATAAGGGGCTGTCGGACGTTCGATTAGGTAGATTACATGCCGAACACTGCGACTCTAAAAATAAAATCGATGTTTGAGAATTGAGTGTCGGGACGACTGGTGGTTCCAGTCTTTGGTGGTTCGACTAGAAACAAAGGTGGGCTGCTACAACTTAGCACTATTACCCATGTAGTAAGCGAAATGGCTTACACCTGTCATCCTGCCAAGGGTTTTGGTCAGAGAATCTTAGCTGGTTGAACACAAATAAGGCAAATAAGGTCAATGATGCAGCACGACAGTTACATGGTGTACTTATTATAGTGTTCCGAGCGACCCAGGATTTGCCAGCCTGGCATAGGTTGCTGAACACGCCTTTAAGTATCAACCCTCGCCCACGGATTAGTTTACTCCTGTGGTTTTCCAAATTGGCTGGTGTTTATTCACACTGCTTTTGAAGGGGACACAATTTGGCGATACATTCTATGGTGTCCTTGATAGACCCATATATGAGAGATTCAGAGTGATTTCGACATTATTGAGATAACGCCAGTCGGCTGGACAGGCACAATGGCGATCCTCTACTACGGCCTCATTTTGGTAGGTTCATATTTCCTATTAGCCAGCCCTCTTCATCAGCTCTTACCCCAACACCTGGTCAAAATGTACAAGCACCAAAATTGGAGCTAACAAGAGAACTACGTTCAGGGCGCATTATATGTTGTGGGGACCGCTTTCTACAACTTATTCCTACACCCTCTCAGCAGATTCCCCGGTCCCATCTCCCACCGGGCATCCTATCTTCCGCGTGCCTGGCATCTATTTAACGGCACCCTCACATTCCACGTCGGTGATCTTCACAGGAAATACGGCACTGTTGTCCGTATTGCGCCCAACGAGCTCGCGTACGCAAGCCCCCAGGCCTGGCACGACATCTATGGCCACAAGAAGGCAGGCGAGGAGGAATTCCCCAAGTCCGACCGCCTATACAAGCTGTTCATCGAACCCCCACGACACATTATCAATGCCAGACGCCAGGAACATGGTGCTCTGCGCCGTCAGCTCGCCCACGGTTTCAGTGCGCGTACTATGGCCGAACAAGCCCCTCTGATCCGCTCATACGTAGATCTTCTGATTCAGCGTCTCCGCGAAAACATCGAGAGGGCCCCCACCGTTCCCCTGAACATGCGTGATTGGCTCAACTACACCACCTTCGACGTTATCGGTGATCTTGCGTTTGGTGCTCCCGGTGGTTTTGGTTGTCTGCAGCAAAGTGACTACCACCCATGGGTCCGTCTTCTCACCGACACAATCCGAGAAAATGCCTGTCTTATTGCTCTGGCCAACATCGGCTTCAGCACCCCCATCCAATGGCTCGGAAAGACCGCCGCCTCCAAGAACACACAGCACCGTGCCGTCGTTAAGGAGAAGGTGCAGCAACGCCTGGAACTCGGTGCCGAGCGCCCCGATTTCATTGAGGGATTACTCAAGAGGAAGGATGAGCTCGACCTCGATATTGACCGCCTCACCATGAACGCCTCTATGCTGGTCATTGCCGGCTCCGAAACCACTGCCACCCTCATGACTGGTGCTCTGTACCTTATCACCAGATACCCAGAAGTCCAGCGCAAGCTCGAGCACGAGATCCGATCCAGCTTCAAGAGCGAAGACGAAATCCTGCTTAACACTGTTAACGAACTGCCCTACATGTTGGCTGTTCTGAACGAGTCCCTCCGCCGATACCCGCCCCTGGCTAGTGGTATGCTTCGAGATGTTCCCAAGGGCGGAGCTACAGTTGATGGCGACCCGCTACCCGAGGATGTAAGTTAACGTCCCCTAAGTCGATGGCTCGGAAAGAAAGCCTTTTTTGAGTAACATCTGAAACTAACTTAAACGCAACCAGACCGTTGTCTCTGTCTTCCAATGGGCTATCAACCACTGGGACAAGTACTGGACCGACCCGATGGAGTTCCGACCCGAACGCTGGTTAGGCGACGAGAAGTACAAGACCGATGTGTTCGACGCCATGCAAGCCTTCAGCACCGGACCCCGAAACTGCATTGGAAAGAAGTGAGTCTCCTGCCCTCCAGCAGCCATCTTAGTTAGGACCCGTAAATGCTAACATAGTCAAACAGCCTTGCGTACGCCGAGATGCGTCTCATCGTCGCCAGAATCATCTTCAACTTCGACCTGACGCTCGACCCGGAGTGCCGCGACTGGATCGACGGACAGAAGGCCTACGTCATCTGGCACAAGCCCCCACTAAACATCCACTTCAAGCCTCGTGTGTTTTAAGTTATTTTTGAGTAGATAAAAGATTTAAAATGAAACGGTTTGGAGATATATCATTGTTTCGGCGCAAATCTTTTATGTATATAATATCTCGTGAATTTTAATAGAAGCGAGATGTTGGCGGGGCAGTGGGTGTTCTTTCGGAAGCTCCGGGTTGGGAATCTTGCATGAAACAAATAAATCATGATTTTGAACATGTCTGGATAGAGTATATATGCGATAGTAATTCAGCATAGAACCTCGAAACATCGCTGGCTATCTGCCATGTCTCCTCAATGAGTGAAGCAATAAAATCTAGAGAACTAGAGATGTCGTCTTTGTCATGACCACTTTTACTACTTTATCATATAAATTAGATAACACTAGTTTTGAGGTCTTCCTCAGCTCTTCCCCCTCGATGCTATCCTGATTCAAAAATGAGGTAGTTAAGCGCTTATGGCCAATATTACCCTGCTAGAATTAGATCCAGAAGTTTATAGACCATTACAAGCAAAATATTTTAGTATCACACCGAATGGCCGCAACCTACTACCGAGACTCTAATGTTGGGACCTACGTATCATATAATCCTATGAAGGTGACGCTCTGTACAAGGCTTTAGCTACCTGTAAATTGTCGTATGCCTTCAGAGATAGCTATACGAAAGTGAGGAGGCTTGGTGGAGCGAAGTTATTCAGACACACAGACTTAGATCGTGCAATTGGCCGAATAGGGGGCAAGACCTCATGGTCCCCTTTGACACTAGAGATGATTATCAGAAAGATTAGAAGTAGTGAAGATTACGACGCGCTTCGTATTACTAAATAACTAAAGAGAGCTTGGGAATTTCCGGCTAACATTCGCTCCGAAAATTCTCACAATCTCTGTTCACCTTCAACATTACTACGCCTTTGAGATAACTCTTGTATGTTCTACCGAGCTACAACAAAACGTCGAGTGCTTAGGTATCTGGATTGTTCTTTACAAGTATGAGAGATCGCCACCTAATCTTCAGCCCTAGTTTTCTCCTACCAGGAGGATTCTTGCGGAAAATACCGACCGTTAAATGACGATCAAAAGTCTACAAAGGTCTATCCGGCAGTGATCATGTTTTCTATTGATACAAGACCTCGGAATGAAAGCGTTACACTGAATCTTTCCACCCCTTAAATTAGACTAGATCAATCAGACCCAATCCTTTTTACAACGAGCAGTACCTCCGATCCGAGTAACATATTACCGATAAATGCCTCCCACTCTTGAATTATATCGCAGAAGCTAATAAGTATCAACTTCTCATAGAGTGCGATAAGAAGATTGGAAGACAGAATAAACGCTTTCTATCGTAAGCTTTTATGACGGCTATTCCCTCTTCTCGTTAATTGGAAAGCTTTACCTTTCCTGAACACGTATTAGCAACGACAATCAAGTGTGAAGGAAAGTGAAGCTTGAGAAATTAAGACCAGACCCCCCAAAACTTTATAAAAGTAGGATAAATTCTTATTGGTCTCGATGTGATTAGTTAAGATATGCATCTATTACTGAAATTGAAATGCGAAGCATTTTAATTTTCAGCGTATTTAAAATGGGAGCACCTGACCTTAGGAACGGTAAAGCTTTCCATTTTAGTAACAGCTTGCCTGGCGCTACTGTGACTTATATTTTGCCTCTCATATTGGATAAAAATATCTTTGGGAAAATCTCGTGAAGAATTCTCATTATATCTGCTTATATTACAGTCCTTAGATTAAGGCACTTTTTTTCCAAGTAAAACTTATCGTCTGGATTGGATTTCGTTTGGACCTGATAGGTAAAGGTAGAAGTACACAATTTGCACACTGCTCCGTTGGTGACGGCTAATCTGTGTATAATCGTCTTCATGGCGGAAAAGGCTTTGCTAGAATCCTATAATTTCTCTATGTTTCTTTCTCCCTATTGATGTGGTTACCTTAACTTGAAGTCGGCATCAAGGTATTGTCGGAGGACGGAAAATATGCCGGTCACGTGCGACTGACTGTGTGTAAGTCGTCCAGCTGGTAGCTTCAATGTGTCAGATAATGCCGATGATCGGCATTCGCTCGGCTTTAGAAATTAGCGGGCTCTCATTGGGCAATTGCTTATCGTCCTAGACCTAGCCCACTATCATTTGTTGAGGATTGATGATCAACGGTGAAACGTTAACTGATTGTTTTCTTAAGTGTCTTTTGGGGATCTTTGGAGTTTTATGTCAATTATCGGCTGGGAATTTATTATCTTGGGCGTTGGTTAGGCATTCTCTCCCCGGGCTCATCTACTTACTAGGTATCTTGCGTCTCATTCATACAGGGAGTCAGCCTCATGATGAGGCCTGCAGTCGCGCAACGCCTGGGGGTGTTGCGACGCGCCTTGCAAACTCAATGCCGTCCACATTCAACAGTAGGATGGCTGTTGAGGCCTAACTACTTGACACGGGCCCAATCGCTACGGGTCACTTCACATGTCCCACAAGTAAGACAAACGCGATCATTCAGTGATAATGACGCGGCGAGCGCAGAGAACGGCGGAGAATCTCAAACAGGCACCTACAGTGAAGCTGATCACGAACATGCTGTCATCTCGACCTTCGATTTATTCTCTATTGGCATTGGCCCATCGTCTTCGCATACGGTCGGCCCCATGCGAGCTGGCAATATCTTTGTTGCCGACTTGAAGGAAGCCGGCCTCCTTCATCAAGTCCACAAGATCCGCATAGCTATTTATGGTAGCCTTGCGCTCACCGGCGAGGGTCACAGTAAGCAGTTCATGGAGTGTTTTCTTCAAAGACAGGAAGAGCCACCTTTGGGTTGACGATGGCTAATCCTGTGTAATGCAGTGACCCCCTCTGCACTGATTCTGGGACTTGAGAGTGCTGATGTGGAGACTGTCGATACCTCCTATGTTCCCTCTCGCTTCGCCCAGATCAAGAAGGAGAAGAAGCTGTATCTTGGCCATGGGCTTGCTGAGGGTATGGGTAAAGAGATCGACTTCGACTACGAGCGAGACTTCAAATGGGAGTGGGGACGTAAGCTTCCGCTACACAGCAATGGTATGCGTTTCACTGTGTTCGACAAGGATGGCACAATGCTGGCAACGAATGACTTGTTCAGCGTAGGCGGCGGCTTCGTCGTGAACGGGGCGCTTTCAAAAGCTTCTAGTTCGTCTTCCGCTAGCCAAGAGGTTGCCGAAATAGGCCAAGCAGAGACTAAGGACTTGCAAGCCGAGAATAGCGGAGGAAGCCCGGCGGATTTGGCTGAGAATATGTTTTACAAAGAAATCAGACGCGAAGATGCGGTGGGAGGTCGGCGCACTGGGTTAGAAATTAAACCTCTCGAGTCGACCGACGATTCGTCGGCATTGGTTGATGCTCAATCTATGCGTCCTAATACCAGTTCAGCTGCAGTAGATGCCGCACCTACCACCACGGAGACCGGTGCCCAGAAGCCACGTTATCCGTTCCGCGATGGGGAGAGCCTGCTGGCACTCTGCAACAAACACAATTTGACGATTGCTCAGCTGGTATACGAGAATGAGAAGAGCCATGGTTACACTGATGAAGAGATTGTTGAGAAATTGCTCCGCATCTGGGATGTTATGGACCAGAGTATCCTCGAGGGTGTGCAAGCACCCCTCGATACAACTCTGCCGGGTTCATTGAAGCTGCACAGACGCGCGCCAGCCCTGTACAACCGATTAACGAGGGGTCTCTATCCATCTAGACAAAGCCTCACAGGGCCAGATATTCCGGAACTATTGCCATCCATGAAGTCTGGGGAGCTGGGCAACACGTCCTCCGCGGGAGGTCTTCAACCATCGGAAAAGCCTAAATCAGCGACAACGGCTCTTAGCCGGAAGGGGACAAATGGTAAAAGAGGACCTCCGCGCATTCACGGATCAGTTTATCATCCGATCATGCCTTCTCCGCCCCGACGAACTTCACTGCCTGCTATGGATTACCTTACCGTGTACGCAATAGCTGTGAATGAGACTAACGCAGCAGGCGGCCGTATAGTGACAGCGCCTACTAATGGGGCCGCGGGAATTATCCCAGCTACACTGAAATACACTATCGAGTTTATTAGCGATGATCCAGAACGCGACATCCTGACATTCTTGCTCACAGCCGCAGCCATCGGCATGCTCTATAAACGAGGAGCCACTATTAGTGCTGCTGAAGGCGGCTGTATGGCTGAAGTCGGAGTTGCTTGCTCAATGGCAGCAGGCGCTTTTGCCGCGTGTATGGGCGCCAGCCCAGAGACGATCGAGCAGGCGGCCGAGATAGGCATTGAACACAACCTAGGACTGACCTGTGACCCCATCGGTGGCTTGGTTCAGGCGCCATGTATTGAGCGAAATGCACTTGGCGCTATCAAGGCAATTTCCAGTGCGAACCTGGCGCTGAGTTCTCATCCTGGTACCCAGAAGGTCAGCCTCGATGACGCGATCCGTGCCATGCGACTCACGGCCCAGGGCATGCGGAATGAGTTTAAGGAGACGAGTCTTAGCGGATTAGCTACAAGCGTACCATTTAACATTCCCGTCAGTGTACCGGACTGTTAAGATCTCTTGTTCACTTTCTTTCTGTTATCACGCTTATTTTGGCGTTCATGGGTTTTGATGGTTACGTTCGATGTTGCCGACCGCGACGCGTAATCAATGGTTTAGAGTTTGGCGTTACAGGTTATAACACGGGGAATCTAAACGCATTAGATTCCGGGGAAGTCCTTCGATCCGACGGGGTGAGGCTATCACTTCTCGCAAGGGACTATTGTAGAACCACTTAGATATCTATTCAGGCTGATAGAATTGGTATTCAAGCAAGTAAGCCGTGCTGCCTAGCAGAACATATAAATCTCATTGGCCGCTGTTGAATCACAAGATCAATCTCTTCCGTGTGCTAGTCTTCAAATGTGAATGAGCCCGACTCCCAGCATGAGACTGATCCTTCCTTCCCCTTACCTTGACTTACTCTGGCCGTTCACCGGTTCATCCATCCCCCGCATCGCCGAGAGAGGTTGCCGCACCCTGCATTTACGCCTGGGAGAGCTTTGGAATGAGAGGCTTCGATTCGTTAGGCGATATCCTCAAGTCCTTAGGTCTGCTTGGCTTTTGACGGTGAGGAAGACGGATTTCCGGGCACGCGTTGCTTTAATTGTGCTACTCCGCGGAGATAGCCGCATGTCACCCGCTTTGTCCCCGTTGCGGTGTGACGGCGATGGCATGGTGTGTGGCATGTAAACTGGTGTGGTTATGACGTGAGCCGATACCGGTTGTTCGATTACCACTTAGCTACCTAAGTAGTTATGGCCTTCCATCTGGCACCAAGACGCTACTGCAGTAGTTGCGATGTTATCCCCAGATATGGAAGAGCTTGGTTCACGTCAATGAATCTGCGGGGGTTTGATTAGTGCGACATCTATCTAGAGCTTGTTTGATTTTGATGCTGTACTTTAGGTTTAGATTCTTATTTTTTTGTTACGTGTTGAACTTTAATTGTATAATGGGTAGCTACAGCATGCAGGGGCGGGAATAAGTCCCCTGAAGCTTATTCAGGTTTCCAGGTTTCCAGGTTTCAGTAAACATTGTATGGGTTTAGAGTGATGTCACCGGCGTTACCAACGGTCACAAATGATGCAACTCCTTACTAATTTCAATGCTGGATAACCTGATTTTTCACTGGGCATTGCAGAATCAGAACATGTTGATTCATTCTTCATGCATAATTGCCTTTAGGAGCGGTTTCGGAATTTCATGTTTTTTTTTCGTTTTTTTTTTTTTGTTTTTTTTTTGTTTTTTTTTTAAACCCTTTCTACCTTCATAGCCTGGATAAATACGAATCATTTCGCTCGTTTGCTAGTTGGTAAGCTAGATATAGAGAGCTCTTCAATTGAAATATTCCATCAAAGAAGGCAATAGTATGTGTAGCGGTGCTGAAAACGATGTTGGCAGATTTTCTCATACAACGGCTGCAGCCGGATGCAAGCGGCAGAGCCCGAAAAGAGTCATGATCATATTATTGTTATTATTATTAGAATCATGCTACAATAGCCTATAGTCCTTGTTTGACACCGACCGCTTGCTGGTTCCAATTTTTTTTTCTTTCATCCACATTGCTTGAGAATTTTTTTGCCTCGTGTACTGTCCAGCCCTCGAGAATTTTCCCTTAGGTGGAGTCTCGGCATGGCGCGGCATTGCGCTAATCCACTATCCGTAATACGTGACATAGATCGATAATGTTCGGTCTATGTAACAAAAACGCGGTAACACGCGGCTTCAATTATCGCTATTTGAGATCTGGAAATGATTCATGATCGAAGAAATTTCGAAGCTGGGACTCTAGCCCGAGAGGAAGTCCTTGTAACGCTTAAGACCACCAAACAAAGAGCATGATACGGCAGCAACCATGAAATTACCTTTAGACGAGCTTGGAAGTACAGAAAGAGAGGGGGACACAAAAAGGAATACATGTTTTAGCCCGTTGCCGGGTGGCTGCATTATTCGAAACGTGATGCGGTCAAACATCTTTGACAACAACACGATGCTTAAATATTGGCCAATGATGTCTCGTAACGTCGTCGAATTGGAACATTCTAAATAAAAATGGGATCTGACGAAGCAAGAGTGGCACCCCGAGAGGCCCACCGACAAGATACCGCCACGATCCTCGTTTCTTCCTCTATTGACCAGACTTTGCCCGCCTCAGCTCGAGTGTCCGGGCTGAGTGCCAGGATTGGATCAATTTATTTGCGGCTCTTATGGGCAGTAGCCTCTTCAGCGCTCACTGTGGATTCTATAGGGTAACGATGGGGTAACGAACTCCGCCTTGCTGCGGTTATAACCGACAGGAGGCTCTCAAGTCGTGAGCCGCATTGTTCTGGTTGCCTGAATGCCCCTGACTATTTCACGATGGCTTCATTGTTGTGGAGCTTTGGGGAAAATTCTTCTGCACCTTGCCGTTAACAATTACTATGGAGTCCATCCCGTGGGGAGCTGCAAGAACCAACATAGGCCAACATCAAGTCCGTCGCACATGGATACCTTCAGCGCTTTACAAGTACAAGCATAAGGTCTCATATCATATGATTTCACAATTGACTTGATAGCAGCTCATTATGTACTTGGCAGTGATGGACTATAGTCACAATGCCAGAGCAGGCTTGATATCTCTTTAATGCCTGCGTACATGTGAATCGGGGTACCCTGTAGGGCTACTTATTACCCTTTTTGGCATCATAATGCTTCATTCCGGCCCTATGATTGGACAGGAATTTAAACTTCCAAAAGGTACAGTACCTGCAGTCTGCCTGCAGCTGTAATATGTAGGTACCTACGTACCTTATCCTGCATCGAGCTATTTCCATGTTCATCACGTAGTCCAGATGGCCTATGGCATTATATTGTCGGATGTGAGGTTGCACATAACGCAATAATACATGATATCGACGAAAAGATGAAATCAGGGAATCCATTTGCTGGCAAGATTTCAAATTTATATTTGGCCTGTTCAAGTATCTTGATTCGTGTTAAGATGAGCCATCACACAATAGAGTGCCCGAGTTGTACAATAACGTGGGTTTAGGCGAAGAGCGAAGGGCAAAGGACGAATAAAATTGCAGTATCCAGCACGTTGTGGCACTCATCGCTGTAAGTTCCCTTTTAACCGCTAACGATCGGGGACCTTGACGGCTCTAGCCCGCTGTAGCTCTAAATTTCTAGAAGGGCGTGGACGCATGCCCGGGTTCTGTCCGGCTGAGCCCTGATGACTTATAGCGGGCGGCCGGTCACTGTGGTACTACTCAGTAGATGCGTCGCTAGCCATCTGGCCAGATTCCATGACACATAATTACTCGATCAAAACAGCGGACCTGTCTTAACCTGGATTACAGTTTTTCCCTGCTTCTCCTATGTACCAAGGTACCTATGTAAGAGTCATGAGGACAGAAACGTATAATAACAACCGGTGCCCTCGAGTACATTATCGTGACTTAGAGTTGAACTATTTATTGAGCTTGTAAACAAACAAAGAAGCGACATTTTGCAAAAAGTCTTTAGTACCTTTGTTGAATTATAAACCCGGTGACACGTGCTGGGCCTCACAACAGTTCTTTGTTACCCCTTCAGGAACCCACAACTAGTTATCAAAAGAATTCAAGACATACGCTTCTCGTGATCTTTTGCTCAACAAATCTCAATTCGAGAAGTAATCATTGGATACAACGGCTCTATGCCCATGATTGGGTTCGAGAGACTCCTCGTGTAAACAGCCAATTCGACTGATACAAAATCACGAACGCAATAGGAGGAGCCTTGTCGAGGCTACACCACGAGAAGAACTATATAAGGAAATAAGGAAAATCCGGATACAATGCCGCACCGCGTGGTAGATTTCTTCCGCTCGCCCAACGACAGCATCAACAGCATCAAACAGACAGTTCAGCGCCGCACAAGTCCTACAGCATCCCGCTCAGGATCGAGAGAGCGACAGCGTCCCACTCGCAATTCATCGTACGCATCCTCAGTTGATGGCGAAGGCGCCGAAGACGGTCACCCGGTGCCACTGTTCCGGTCTTTGGAGTCTACCAAGGAGAAGTACAAGGAGCATCACAAAGAGCATCACCGGCTAAGCTTCCCGAGTCTGCACCTGGTTGGGCACAAGACGCAGAAAGATCTATCACAGAATCCGAACGCGGCTTTAGATTGGAAGATTGAGTCGGCCCCGGCAGTTTTCTACGGCAGTCCAGAGGAGAGTAGTGGCGCTTTGATATCAGGACAATTGCAGGTCTGGGTGAAGGAGGAGTCGTTTGAGGTTGAGAATCTCGATGCTAGACTTGAGATTCGCGTTACGCAAAAGAAGCCCTTCAACAGTCACTGCCAGGACTGTGCGAGCCAGAAGACTGAACTAAAGAGCTGGTCATTTTTGAGTGAGCCAACAGTACTGACACAACGTATGTGCTTTTCCTCGCCCCTGGTTCAACCTTGGAAATGTTTCAGTAGGCTAACACGAGAACTGCAGGCACACACGAATTCCCGTTTTCCATATTACTAGAAGGTCATCTGCCCGCCACGACGGATAACCACCTCCTTTCCATTGAGTATGTTTTCACGGCAGAAGCACGACCGCGGGACGGTGGGCTGCCGCTTAAATTGCGTCGTACCATTGACGTTCGACGGTCGCTGGCTGTGCCCGCAACCCCCCACCACAGCGTGCGCATCTTCCCGCCGACCAATATCACGGCGAGCGTGCACTACGACGCTGTCGTGTACCCACACGCCACCAGCAGCTTTAATCTGCGACTCGAGGGCATCGGGAAGCACAACACGAACGCCCGTAGCGTAGAGTATTGGAAGCTGAAACGCCTGTCGTGGAAGCTGGAAGAGAATGTCTCGACAATAGCCCCTGCATGTCGGAAGCACACGCCAAAGACTACCGGAACGGGGGCAGAGGTGGGCGAGAATGGAAACGAGCCGAAGAAGGGCGCCACGCGGACAGACACCCGTATCATCGCCCACGCGGACCTGCACTCAGGCTGGAAGGCGGACTACTACTCAGCGGATGGCAGCATCGAGGCCGAGATCGAGTATCAGACCGGCGGTTCCTCCTCGCGGCCCATAAGCTGCGACGTGCGCGGACGCGACGGCACTGAGGTTACACACCGGCTCGTGGTGGAGATGGTCGTGTCGCAGGAGTACGTGCCGCTCGCGCACACCCGTCACGTCACGCCCACGGGCGTAGCGCGCATTCTGCGCATGAACTTCGGCGTCGTTATCACGGACCGCGGCGGACTCGGCGTCAGCTGGGACAACGAGGCGCCGCCCATCTACCAGGACGTGCCCCCCTCCCCACCATCATATGCCCGTGCCGTGATTCAAAACGGCAGCGTCGAGGACTTGAGCTTGCCGTCGCCGTCGTCTATCAACGGCGAAGAGAGCCCGGCTTACTGCGGGTCCCCATTTACACCAGAAGATCTTGGCTCCGAGGAGGAGCCGAGATTCTTGTCATGACATGACCAAATCGCATTCTGATTTCCTTTCTCCTTTTTTTTTTCTTGTTACGACTTTGAGAAATACGTGGGCTGGAGACGACGAGTAATGGCTATAGACTTTTCCAATGCCTTGGTTTTTAGGCAGGTGGTTGTGGATTTGTTTCAACATAACGCAAAATACCCCAAAAGCGATGATTGTCTTTCTTTCTTTCAACAAACTCCATTCTTGCGGATATATAGGTATACTAGGTCGGGAAAACAGTACGACCGGGCGAAATTGCATCGTCGGCGGATTATTACATAGAGAGACTTACGCTGTTCTCAGATGGCGATTTTAATGATAATCGAAATGAGCCGAGTCTTACTAAATCCTAGTCTTTCTGTGTTTTGTCGCCGTAGTTCATTATTTTAAGACTGTTTAGCTACCTAAAGAAATAAATGTTGGCAAAGCGAGCCGCTTAATTCCAAGCGACAGTTAAGGGGCGTCGACGGACTAAGAAAGAGGTAGGATCTGACAAGCCTCTCTGTGGTCCTCATCTCGACAAGCAGATATATCGATACTCGAACTATGATTGATTCTGCACGCGTGTAATTCAAAGTGGGCCCTGTTTCGTAAAGTTCCCGATACATTGGGGGAAATTGTTAGCCCAGTACTAACATCTGTGCGATGTCAAACTTAAAATGGCCCCTGTTTGACTCTCTGTACGTTCGTTAGATTATGAGTCTGCAATATTCGGGCAGCGTCATGACTCATAGGAAGGCGTTGCACTCGCTTGAGACTGACTAAGGAGCATCAGCATCAGACTTGCCGTAGCATATGGATAATCCGAGACGTATAACTATTCTAAATTCTTTGCTGTGAACCGATATATGACAATAGCTACCGATATGATTTATGGGCCGGTACCCATCTCCTTAAATATTACCCTCAATAATGAAGTTGTCAGGGGGCATGGACTGGGTCCAATTTTGAAGCATCATGAGGGATATTCCTATTATCACGCCATGTGCAGAGGATTTTTTGGCCATAGAGACCCTTATTGTATATTATGTCATGTTTTGCGATGGCTGCCCATGGTAGGATCTGGCGATGAATACAATAGTCATTGAATACAGCCAATTATAATGGCTGATGTGTTATTTGGTATATGTTTCAATATCTTACATTTATTTTCCTTACTGGTACCGCACATGGGAGTTTTTTTTCATCTTATCATCCTATAATTCAGCGCGAGCTCTTCCTGTTCTGGCGAAATTTGGTGCCTGTCTCTACGATTCGATAACACCTGACAATATTTTCATATCGTCAAGAGGATTAAACATGTGCTGACAGCACGCCTCAGCCCTGCACCTCCGCCTAAAACACTTAAGTGTAGTATGCTGCGGTCAAGGCGACGGACCTTGTCATATATTCGTACCATATGTGATACGGCAATCAAATTTGCTTTGTCTTATAGGAGCGCCATAGTTTCCATGGAAGCTTCCAGCTGCTTTTCACTTTGAACGGGTTGAAGTTCTCGGCTTCCAACCGGGCAAGATAATCATTGGCTGGTATGCCTTCCATGAGCACACCAAGGCCCCTTCTAAGTAGAGGATCAATGCTCTCTTGGCCAAGGTTGGAATCGGGATGTTCATGCTGCTCTTCGTTCTGGTGTTCGTATTCATGCCCTGGGTCTTCCCCTGCTCGGATATTCTTCAGCATCTCCCTGGCGGTGATGAGGTGGTCGTTGGCACGTGTGGCGACCGTGAAAACGGCATCTTGGAAACCCTCGGCTTCGGGGCCATGGCGATAGACGTCCTCCTCTTTTAAACCAGTCTCGGCCATGACATCCAAGGGAAGGAGGAGAACGGGGTTCCTACTAGCAGCCACATTCGCACCATCTGGAGACTTCACGGCAGGTGCAGGCGCAGCTAGAACAGGTATACCTCTGCACAGAGCAGCAATACCACAGGCCTTCCCGATATGACTCGCCAGGTGATCCATGTGAGTAGATTGAACGGACAATGCAGCCAGTGTCGAATACATGAGGGTGGAGTACGTGTTTTCAGCGTAGTCCTCGAGAGCGGCAAGACTTGGGAATGGCCTGTTGTCCATATGTTTTTCCCGTGTAGCAATCATGCGCAGAAGCCAGAAGCGGATGGAGCTGGGGCTATTCCTGGGGTCGGCCGAGGCGAGGCGTAACAAGACTGCGTGGAGCAGAATCATGATAGGCTCCTTGGGAGGGCGGCCGGCGAAGGTGTTGTTGATAGCATCACGCCAGAACTGCATGCGCAGCTGTCCGATGGTGGGGTTGGATACGAGCTCGGGAAGACGCACAAGCTCGAGATTGAGAGCACGGAAGGCATCGTAGGCATCGCGTCGCGATTCTGGGATGAAGTGTCGGATCAGGAACGAGTCGTTGTCTGACTGTCTGGTGCCTTTAGCGTCTCGTTCATGTCGTTGGGTTTGATTTGATTTTGGGCTTTATCTGGACATGAATACATGAATGAGAAAAAACAGTACCTCAACTGGGTGACGCAATACTGTCTTGCCTTGGCTACGTCGGCGTCTGTCACCAGAGTCCTTCGTGAGAATTGCAGAACAAGCTTGGACCGATGCCTTGGCAGGCTACGGTGCGCACTTCGAGCGCAATACATGGAGAGGGAAATAGAGACTTATATTATATAGTCCATTGGAATATAGGGCAACGGCAGAGACCGCAAGCCAATCGTCTAAAAGCTGTCAGAGAAATGATGCTCTAAAAATGACATGGTTGAAGATTGATTGTAGATTGTAGTATCCGGTAGATACATATATAGTATATATGCACTTCCCGGTGCTCAATTAACGCGGTCAGCTGATAACGTCGAACAGTCGCGTCACCCCGCCAGAGCTCAAAGCTGGCAGGCGCGTCGTGATTCTTTGTAAGGCAACTCGAAACAGAGATCGCCACCTTGCGTCTCTATCTGTCTTCTAGAAACGTCCCCTTGACCAACGTCTTTTTCGACCAAAAGCTTCTGAAAAAGATGCTTACCATTTTTCTGTATTGCTATTGTGAAACCGGGTGCTCATAAGTATGAATTTCGCCGACTCCGGAGAGCCGCCGAAAAAGAAACGAAGATTCTTCGCCGACCCTGACGCCCCCGACGCCCCCGACGCTGACCAGAACAATCACATATCCGACGATGCTACCACGAACGGCCTAAGAATTGGCCATTTAAGCGTACGGAATCCGAAGTCTCCACAGCCATCCGAGCCCACCCCCCTCGAGCCGCAACCTCCTGCCGAGTCCGATGCCACTGTCACGTTTGATCAGGATGTCTTCCAAAGCTTGGTGGGCGACACTGTCAGCCCCGGAATCCTGACCATCATTCGCGAAAACTGTGGTGATAGCTTGGAAAGGGCTGTCAACATGTACTTCGATGGAACCTGGAAAAACTTCCAAAGGCGCACCCATCCCTTGATGAAGCCATCAGCACCCTCTCCTTCTGCCGCCTCGCCAGGTGCAACGAAATCCCCGATTAGGATCGAAACTAAAACTCGTATCCATCCTTCGCAAGACAGTCTCAAAATTCGCTACATTGGCGCATTTGGTGTCGAGGGTTGGGCTACGAGGAGCGGGACGAATTTGGTCAAGCACGGGGACATTGTCAAGATTGAGCGGCAAAAACCCCAGCAAACGCCCCTGCGATTGCGTCTCGCAGCGTCTGGAAAGTCCGATGTCATTGTGCGCTTTACCGATAGCAAAGGGTCGGAGATCGGAAGGTTAGCCAAGGATGCTTCCAACTGGATCTCATCACTCATTGACCAGAATGTCTGCAAGTTTGAGGGCACTTGTGTATACGCACCCGAAAGGTTGCGAACAAATGACACAATTTATCTCCAATTGCGCTGCTTCCTCAAGATGAGTATTTTTCAAGGCAGTGGGATTGAGTTAGCCGACAATCGCTCTGCTGGATTCTTTGAGGAGAGAGAATCCGCTGAAGAGAGAAATCTAAGATTACGGCAAGTGGGAATCGTGAGGTTATTTCAAGAACTTAATCTTGTCCCCACAAAGAGCAATTCGGCCTCTGCTAGCAGCGCTAGACAAGGTCTTCTCGATGCAGCCGAGCTGGCCGAGAAGAAAAGTAAAACATCTCGATCTAGTGGCCAGTAAGTTTATGTACAGCTTCACTCAATTAACTATATGCTAACCATACTCCAGGGACACCCCGGGCTCGCAGTCAGATGATGAGGAGGGAGAGGAGCTGGAGCAAGGCCAGCTGGATGCCTTATACCGAAAAGCACAATCGTTTGACTTTAACACCCCTGAGGCCGAGCCTGCCGATACTTTTGCTATGAATCTGCGGCCATACCAAAAACAGTCGCTATACTGGATGCTGGCAAAGGAGAAGGACGAGAAGAACGAGGCCAGGGAAACTTCTATGCACCCATTATGGGAGGAATACACGTGGCCGCTGAAGGATGTAGATGACAAGGAGCTACCTCAGATTGAAGGACAATCCAACTTCTATGTGAATCCTTACTCGGGAGAAATGTCATTAGACTTCCCTTACCAAGAACAACACTGTCTCGGTGGCATTCTGGCTGATGAGATGGGCCTAGGGAAGACTATCCAGATGCTAAGTCTAATTCATTCCCACAAAGCCGACATTGTCACCCACAACACAAGCCCAGCGAAGTCAGTCAATGGCCTGCTAAAGACATTGCAGCGATCGACTAGTTCCCATGGCACTACTCCCGCTCCTAAGACGACTCTAGTGATTGCACCTCTGTCATTGTTGGCTCAGTGGCAAAGCGAAGCAGAAAACGCCTCCAAGGAAGGCACACTGAAATGCATTGTCTATTACGGCAATGATAAAATGGACAACATGCGGAGTCTATGCTGTGAATCCAATCGGGCATCAGCTCCTGATCTCATTATCACGAGCTATGGTGTCGTTCTGTCAGAATACTCGCAGATCACTTCTCGGCAAGGTGGCAGGGAATCTCATAAGGGCTTATTCTCTCTTAATTTCTTTCGCATCATTCTCGACGAAGCGCACACCATCAAGAACAGACAATCTAAAACCGCTAAAGCTTGCTACGAACTGTCAGCAGAACATCGCTGGGTTCTCACCGGCACCCCAATCGTAAATCGCCTCGAGGACCTCTTCAGCCTTGTCAGATTCTTGAGAGTAGAACCCTGGAATAACTTCTCGTTTTGGCGCACATTCATTACTGCTCCTTTCGAGTCGAAAGATTTCATGCGTGCGCTTGACGTCGTGCAAACGGTTTTAGAGCCTTTAGTAATGAGAAGAACTAAAGATATGAAGACGCCTAGTGGAGAACCGTAAGTAATCACTTACATTTGAAGCTACTATTCAAGCTGACTTCAATGTAGCCTGGTCCTTTTACCCCCCAAATCCATCGAAATAGTTGACGTTGATCTGTCGCAGGCAGAGCGAGCTGTCTATGACTATGTTTTCGCTAAAGCGAAGCGCACATTCTCGGCAAACATTGAGAAAGGTACTGTAATGAAAGCATATACCACTATATTTGCTCAGATCTTACGTCTGCGCCAGACCTGCTGCCATCCAACACTTGTTCGTAATCAGGATATTGTTGCTGAGGAGGAGCTTGCGGGTGCAGAGGCGGACGCCGCTGCGGGATTGAGTGATGATATGGACCTCCAATCCCTGATTCAACAGTTCACTGCCGCCACCGGTGATGAGAAAGATGCGAATGCTTTCGGGGCTCATGTCCTTCAGCAGATTCGTGACGAAGCAGTCAATGAATGCCCAATATGTTCCGAAGAACCTATGATCGACCAGACAGTTACTGGGTGCTGGCATTCAGCTTGCAGGAATTGTCTTTTAGATTATATGAAACACCACACGGATCGGCACGAAACACCAAGATGCTTTAATTGCCGTAAACCACTCAATTCTCGCGATATTTTTCAGGTTGTTCGACATGACGATGATGTTAGTGCGTTCCAGAGCTCCCCCAAAATCAGCCTACAGCGTCTAGGTGTGAACGAATCATCATCGAAGGTGGTATCACTGATGAATCACTTGCGAGACTTAAGGCGAGAACACCCGAAGATGAAGTCGGTTGTTTTCAGTCAATTTACGTCTTTCATGTCACTGATTGAACCGTCGCTTGCCAAAGCGAATATGAAA
This sequence comes from Xylaria scruposa, assembly GCA_022385635.1. Classification (NCBI taxonomy): domain Eukaryota; kingdom Fungi; phylum Ascomycota; class Sordariomycetes; order Xylariales; family Xylariaceae; genus Xylaria; species Xylaria scruposa. The sequence continues at coordinate 77,141 of MU280183.1, forward strand.
TTTCTTCGGCTTGATGGCACCATCAACCAGAAGTCTAGAGCAGCTATTCTGAAAGAGTTTGCAGAGTGCGATAAGTTCACTATCTTGTTATTAAGTTTGAGGGCTGGCGGCGTTGGCCTCAATCTTACACAAGCGAAGCGCGTTTATATGATGGATCCCTGGTGGAGTTTTGCCGTCGAGGCACAAGCTATCGATCGCGTTCACCGAATGGGTCAAGATGCGGAAGTTAAGGTATATCGCTTCATCTGCAAGGATAGCGTGGAAGAACGAATGCTTAAAGTCCAGGACCGCAAAAAGTTTATGTGAGCCCAATTACCTATGTTCCCAATCGATCAGAGTATCCCCTACTGACACTATCCCTTTCAGCGCGACGTCACTAGGCATGATGACAGACGAGGAAAAGAGACTCCAAAGGATTGAGGATATAAAGGATTTATTGAGCTAAATATTGCTTATTGACGGGCTATGACACCCCTGCATATGGCATACCCTCCAGCTTGGAGATGGCGTTGGGACCTTGTTCTCCGCCACTGGACATAGAAAACTGGCTATTGGAAACATGATTATGTAGGGGACTCTATTTATGTGATCCAACCAAGGCTACTAACAGCTTCCTATGATATTTAATGTATGTTCACTGTAACCCCACCCATACTTATCAACCCTGTTGCCGTTCCAGGTGGTTCTACAAATCACACACGAACAAAAGAGATAATTGCAATACAACAAATCGCAATATACCAGCGACCTTATAATAGGTATACGAAAAAGAAAGAAAGAAAAGCTTATAAGCACTCTCTAATTTACTGCCCAGGTATTCTACAGGAGGGCCTAGGAGCCCTCCTTTGACCCGGTAGCCCGCGGAGTCCGTGTTGCGGCAGCCCGACGAAACCGAAACCGACCCAAGACACTGCGAAGGTGAATAGCTTATTCTATTATTCGTGCATCTTCAGTACTTATGCCCCTTTTCATATTTTTAAACCTTTATAATCCAATAATCTAAGTGGGTTTAGGGGGGAGTTGGGTGTTTTCAATCTAATCACCTGCAACAACGAAGACTATGCTCAAATATTTATTTTTCTAGTCCGAAAACTTATCACTAATTGTAGAATACGTTCTTTGAAGTTTAATCTCATCTGAATCTATTTTTTATTTTATTTTTTGGCTGCGAGATCTGATGGAGAGGCACGAGACTGTCGACTGTTCAGTCGACATAATGCACCCACCGGTAGACAACAAACGCTCACATCTAGTACGCCGGCTCTCGCAATCACGCAGCAAAGACGCCAAACAGCAAGATACCATTAAATTCGTACGCCCACATCACCCAGCCAAGAGGAGGAAGTCCTCCAAGCAGAACAGGTCGACGGACCGGGAAAGCTGGAGATGGAAGATCCCTCTCGCGCTCGTCGTCATAGTTTTATCCCTATATGCATCGAATCCGACAACATCCAATATCGCGCACCCTTTCATTTTCCTCTCCTACAAGATCGAAAATTCTTCGGCGCCGGAATATGGCAAGGGGTCGTGGGACGTCGCCTTCGTGGCCTTCTACACCGTCGTCCTCTTCTTCGCGCGCGAGTTCATCATGCACGAGATCCTGCGGCCGCTGGCCGTGTCCTGCGGCATCACGTCTCGCAGCAAGCAGGCGCGGTTCAACGAGCAGGCCTACGTCACGATTTATACTGGCGTCATAGGCCCCCTCGGTCTCTACGTCATGTACCACTCGCCGACGTGGTACTTCTCCACGGCCGGCATGTACGCGGACTACCCGCACAAGACGCACTCGGCGGTCACGAAGTTCTATTACCTCCTGCAAGCCGCGTTCTGGGCCCAGCAGGCGCTTGTCATGATCCTCGGGCTCGAGAAGAGGAGGCGCGACTTCAAGGAGCTCGTCGTGCACCATGTTGTCACCGTCTCTTTGATCGCGCTGAGTTATCGTTTCCATTTCACGATGATGGGTGTTTTGGTTTACGTTACGCATGATATCAGCGACTTCTTCTTAGCTGTAAGTCTCATCTTCTAAGCTCGTCTCCTATTCTTTACTTCAACTTGCAACAGGTAGTTTCAACTAACATGATCCACGTTGCCCAGACCTCCAAATCTCTCAATTACATCGACAGTCCACTTCAAGGCCCATATTACACGCTCTGCATCATCTTCTGGGTGTATCTGCGGCACTACATCAATCTGAAGATCTTGTTCTCGATCTTGACAGAATTCCGCACCATTGGTCCGTACGTCATGGACTGGGAAGCCGAGCAATATAAGTGCGAGCTCTCGAGTGCGATAACTTTCGCGCTATTGGCGGCGCTGCAGGCGTTGAACCTATTCTGGTTATATTGTCTCTTGAGGAATGGGTACCGTTTTGTTGTCCTGGGTGTCGCGAAAGATGATCGCGAAGAAGATGAGGATAATGAGAATGATAGCCTGGAAGCTGATGTCAAGAAGAGCGAAAGGATATAGCAGGAGTTGCCGTGTCGCCAAGGTGTCTGTTGGATGTTGAAAACCAAGCGGATCAGAAGCATTCAAATGCTTGGACTTCGAACACTCCACTATGACTCTAAGCAGTATAAGTCAGATAATACATGTATGATAATAGTAATTACAATGTACATATATACATCCTATAGCTTACAATCTAAGAACTTACGCCGGGACTACGACTGCCTTGTGAACCGAGAGCATTCTACCCTGAGTGCGTATATAGCTATCAAATATGAGGGCTAAGAAACGGACTAAGACGTCGCCCGAGATCAGCTATGGTATACACCCGGTGACGGGGTATTAATGAGGATACATATTCGTCTGCTTGGAATATCGACGATTGACGTTATACACAATGAAGATATATCATACGCGTTTGCTTCGGAATTATGACCCCACTAGCTGAATATAGGTACCATTACTGTGAGCAAGAAGAGAGAAAACCCCTGACGCCATATTGAATAGTAGTTATAATTTCAATTTCTAGAATTGCAAGGGTTAAACGCCCACTATATCTAAGCTAATGGATGGGTATCCGACGTAATTGATATCTATGTAAGTGGTTATCCAAGATTCTACGAGTAGCAACAAACCGCCTATATATCATTCGTGCGATGAGGACTCCTACTACGCGCTCTTCCGTGATCCACGCCCGACGGCGGCTTGAGGCCGATTGCTGGGACAGTCTTCGGGTTCACTTCTGAGTCGCTAATAGTAGAGACATCCGAATCAAATATGCTCTCCAGCTCCATCTCTTCGTCAGATAGTCTATCTCTGACTTGTTCGCTTGGTATCTGCTCCATTGGTGTGGATTCGCGTTGATGAAGTTTTATGTTGATGAATAGCCCATACAGGCCGAAGTCGTACGCTAATCGGCAGACGCCGGCTGCGACGAACGCCACCCAGAAGTGCTCGTTCGAGGCTAAAAGTCCAGTGACAGTCGGTCCGGTCATTGCGGCCAGTGTCCTAACTGTGCTAGTAATCCCCATAACTGCTGTCCGCTCCTCAGGCTTTACCACCGCAGCGATGAGGGCAGTGCGAGGTGCTTGGTCCATACTATTCAAAGCTGCCCTGGTCAGAAGAAGGGCAGCGGCCATCCAGAAATAAGGTGGGAATGGAAAGACAAGAACTGCAGTTGAAGATGGAATGTGAGTAAACACCATCGTATTGACAAGACCAATCTTCTTAGCCAAGGGCCCTGCAAGTGTTGCTCCTATTGCGCCAAGGAAATAACTTGCCGAAGTTATGTCGCCGAGCGTAGCTTTTGAGGGGTGGAAAGTGATGTCCAGATAGTAGTTGGTTAGCGAGTAAGGTACCATGCCGTCGGCAAGTGAGTCGACTGCAAGTAGAAACCATAATTTATACATGGTAGATCTTGTCGGGCCAGAGATCTGCGCTAGTTGGGCAGAAAGCCAATTCCAGGCTGTCACCAATCGATTAGACTTTTCAGCTGCGGGAACAGCCGGTTCCGGAGCGCTCAGATTCGTCTGCGATTCTCTAAACTCATCTTCTTGCTGTGGAATCTGGCTGTAGTCGTTATTCGACTGCTGCAACTCGCACGCCTCGGTCAGCAGAAGGACGAGGGCTAAATTCACGAAGCCCATTGCTGCATATATCCAGAACAAAGCGTGATACGAATCAACTGCCGACCACCCGTCCCTGCTCTGTAGCCAGTGGAGGATTCTGCCAGACACTTCGCTCCCAATCGACGAACCGATCAAAGGAGTACTGACGTGCCAGGCAAGCACATCGGATCTTGTTAATGGAGTCGTCAACTGAGACAGTATTGACCTAGCATCCTGTGAGACCTGGTTTCCGTCAGGTGTGGTGATACATACTCTTCTATGCTTCGGAACGGTCCGAAATCCCCACCAGTGATGCTGATAACTCCAACGATAGCTCCGAGTAGTAATATCCAAAAATTCTCAAAGAGGGCAAACACAACCCCGCTTGTTATCATGAGTATCGAACCTCCTATTAGCACTCGTCGTCTTCCGATGCGATCCGCCACAAGCGAAAGTAGCGTTCCGAGTAGGACATCTCCGACAAGTGTTAGGGTCATAAAGAGGCCAATCTGGTTGTCAGTGACACCAAGAGCGGAGAAGAAAATAGCTACAGCGATCGGTCAACATGTCTCTGGAACGATTCAGATTGACAGACAATGTTTGCATACCCAGGATCAAAGAATTAGTGCCGTAGGCAAACATGCGACAAGTTCTGGCTGTGATCACGAGATATGCATTCCGTCCGGTCGCATGGACTGAAGCAAGCCCGAATTCGTGGTAGAACCAACGGACTGGATTCATGGTCATAGACATGACGGGCGGCTCTTGGCAAACGGACAGCTATGGCTACATAAAAAATTTGAAGAACGGATGCATCATCGCGGAGGTGGGAGGCCAAGAAATAATTCTAGATCGGCGAGATGGCGATTTTCCCGACACAAACGCCGGACCTTTTTTGCCGGTGTCGGCCCCAACTGTCGCCATTCGTGCCCCAAAGTGCGAACAAGATACGGGGCCGCTTAGCCGAGACGAAGATCTCCCGTCAGATTGGGACAAGCTAATTCAGTATTGCCCTAACTATGTACGTAAGTGAAGGACAATGGCTGGAGCCGTCCGTATACGGAGATAGAGCCGGAGATATACTCGGACCAATAGTATAATGCTCCAATATAATTCCGGCACTCCTTCAAGTCAATAGACCTCAAATCGACTCTCTAAGAATACCCTCCCATCGGCTCGGTCCGTAGTGCGCCGTTGCGAATTCATCTATCTGAGGGATCTTTAGCTTTGAATATTCTTTCTTAGCTTGGGAGTCTATGAGTTTCAAAGTCGCGTTTACATATAGAACATATTATATCAGGAGGAATGAGATTACCAAGCGCCCGCCTAGCATCATTCAGTCCTCACTTGTCTTTCCCATTTGTCGTATAAGGTGGCAAACATAGACACGGCTGATTGGAAACATTTGAATGATTGGCGTTGATAGTACTATAATGACTCAAATTTGTACACAACAAATGGCCATGTTTTCCTGATTCTTGTCTTTTGAAATGATTTATCATAAGATCATACGCATGAAGGTGATGAAGTGCAGAACATCCAGACTTCGAAAAAGTCTCAGTGTTTATGCTCTTCTTGTTTACATGTAGGAGAGAATCACAAGTGCAATTAGCTATGTGCAGTACTTTAGCATTTCTAAATCCTTTTGAATTTATTAACTCATGAAGGCTACTTACTATGACGAGTCCCAATGAGCGAACGCATCTATAGTGTACAGTGCTCTACCAACCTAGTCAATTGAAATTTCCCACACGTCTCTTACACCCCAAATAGATTGTCCAACCGGCGCTACGTATATTGATTGAAAAGTAGTTCTTGCGCGTTACCTAGCAAGTGGCGCAGCACGAGGTTCAGTGAATGTTGTAAATCATGATGGTGGGGCAACCATTCACTCATTCACTGCATTTGTAACAAACAAACATTCACTAGGCATTCCGGGCGTATATATAAACCTTCTTAATACTTGTGGACACCTTACCTTCCTCATAACTTTTTAATCTTCCATCTTGCCAAGTTGATGACATCCAGAGTTTCTAGACATTTCTCGACCTCTCATACGTACCTAGGTACTCTTTCTGCTTTACCCTTACGGGTTCCCGCAATGTCATCCTCCAGCCGAACACCACTCCCTGACTGGCAATCCAGACTTGCTGCTTTGAACGAAGAATTCGAGGCGGGATTGTCAAAGCGGAAGTACACACCGCGTAAACCTCCAAAGCCCGTCGAAGACGAAGATATCGACCATGATCAAGCCCCCGCAGTCGCAGCAGCCGACGGAGTCGTTCGTACGTGTTATTTACCTATATGTTTACTTATAGATATCTTTGTTTAACCCGCCTTTCCTACATAGTGACAAACGGCAAGTATCGGTGCAACACATGCGGCAGTCAAATGAAGAACTCGGCGGGGAATATCCGTTCTCATATTTCCAAGCTTCACCCAAAGGACCCATCCAAGCCCACATCGTATATGAGACGGCAAGCACGCATTCCTACTCCATGTAGCATATGCAAAAAGATTTGCTCTAGCCAAGAAATGCTGTCCAAACATATTCGAGAGCATCAACGAGCGGAGCAGTCGGCGTCTACAGCTGTTTCACACGATCCGAAGGGAGAAGACGAAGAGCCGCTTTCAAATAAGGAGAGCGAAATCGGGAAAGCTACGGACTGAATATCCCTAGATTTCAGAGTCCCGACCGTCCCTGCTCTCCACGACGACAACGGGACAGGGATGAAGAGCAAACATCAATGCCTGGATGACCGGGCTTCTTATGAATAATGACTAGCAAGAAAGGGATACATGCATTGCCCAATGATATGGTCTATGAGCAAGGATAGGGTTTTTCGGGAGATAGCAGGATGGTACTGTCTCAACTGCCGGCATTCTAAAGGCGTCTGTTATGTTATTATTTGTCAATAGTGTACCAATACCAACATCGCGACGCGGTTTCGTTCCATGACACAAAACGAAAAATCGCATCTCTTTTAACAAATCCATTTTCCGGCGTGGTTGTGTATACATCCTAGTTTAAATTTTATGATCGTGACAGAGCGGGGGTTAGATTATTGATCACTCATGATTTCCCCAGAGTCTTTCCTAGCTCCTCTCCTCGACTAGTCGCCGCCTTGACTGCCTTATCCACAATATCCTTGAATCCAGACGCCTCAAAGCTTTCCAAGGCAGCGGCGGTGGTACCATTAGGGCTAGTTACGTTCCTCCGTAGTTGCGATGGTTCCTCTGTCGACTCGACGAGCATCTTGCCGGCACCGAGGCACGTCTGCTTAGCCAGCCGAGTGGCCTGCTCTTGTGAAAGTCCCAGCTTTGTGGCGCTCTCGATCAAGTGCTCGACCATGGCGAAAAAGTACGCAGGACCAGACCCTGAAAAACTTTGTTAGAATGAACAGACGTGGGAATCTGATAGAATCGAGCATCTTACCGGACAGGCCCGTGACGACGTCGATGAGGTCCTCACGATCTACCCACTCGGTCGCCTTACTGACACTCGCGAGAAGTGCGGTGGCTAAGTCCTTCTCGGACGATGATACGCTCTCATCTGCGTATAGACCGGATGCACCTTCGCCCACTAGAGCGGGTGTATTCGGCATGACGCGGACGATGTGGGGTACACGACCATCAGCGAGCTTCAACCACTCCTTCATACTGTCTAGCGTAATGCCGGCAGCGATAGAGATGATCAAAGGTGTAGTTGAGCGTTGCGCCCAAGCTCCAGCCAGTTCTTGGCACACAACCTTGGCGACCTGAGGCTTGACAGCAATGACGAGGAGATCCGCGTCTTGTGAAGCTTCGATATTGGATTCGGTGGTCCGCACGCCGGCCTCCTTCATCTTGTTGCGATTGACTTCCCATGGCTCTGACACGCAGATGTTCTGCTTGTCGATGCCCTTCGCGGCAAGTCCACCGATGATGGCGGCAGCCACTTTATATCATCTGGGGTTAGCCATTGCTCCATTAGGCGCAAATCTTCTGATGAGAATGTCGCCAATTTCAATGGCAATTTCGGGTCTTATAGATATAAAGCATATTAAACTCACTATTGCCGCCGCCGATAAAAGCTAACTTGCTCTTCTGTAACTGGGAAGTCATCTTTGCCACGTTGATGTGAAGTTGCGTTTGAAATGTTCGAGGTGTTGAGACATCCGTAAATCAGGCGGGGTTAAGTAATTCTATAGCCCGACTAACCTTAGGCTTGTTGTCCCGATTACGGCCTGTCTCGGCTCGAATTTGGGCGATTTTAGCGTACTGTAGGCTACACGTACGGATAACCTATTGGTCACATGTTCCCTTTTAGGCAATCGTTCTAGACGTCGTTGCCGTCTCGTCTTTCTACGTTTACAGCGTGCATGCGTACTGCCAAACGGCCTATATTCACCTGTAATGAGGAGCACAATCGAACTTGGCTTGTCGTAAAATGTCTCTATAGAGCACCGTCTAACGCGTGCACAGTTTTTGACGGTGCGAAAAGACCTTCATACTTGATTTAGGAAGCAACACTAATTACGTAGAAGAATACCGGCGCTAAGCGCACCAAGCCTTGAAAGTCGAAATAAGTATCAGTGCAACATTCTAACTTCCCGACCAAGCAGTGCTGAGTTTACACATCATGCTAGGAGATATGAATTGAATCATGCAATCGCGATCAAGATGTCCTTGTAGAAGCTCGTTCTCTTTATAATCAGTCACAACCTAGTATAAATACATGCCCTCCGCCCCTTTCCACAAAACAAAGTCCCCCACCCCCTCTCATATAACCTCATGATAGGAATTCCTACCATAGCCCTAATGCTGGTCTGGAAACAATTTAGCCTACGAAGCGGCCACTTTGGATACCCTTGTAACTATTGATCTTAATGCCCCAGGACTCCTTATAATCGTGACCTTTCTCCTCAGGAGCAACGCCGCCGGTTGCGTCAGTAATCCACTGGACATACCAATCATGCTCTCCCTGGACATCTTTCCTGTCTTCATCCGTCCAGTCGTCCTCATTTTTAAACGATGATGGGTCAGGGAAAACGAGAAGAGCATAAAGACCCTTCAGCCCATTTTTTCTGGCCTCCTCTACTGCATCGAACATTGCTTCGGAGGGATCACGCTCACCCTCTAAAGCGTGAGATAGCCATCGATCATCCCCAGTCTTGCCGCCGTCGTAGCTGCCCGTGATGGCAACGCCGTAGCAAGTAGCCAAGCCGGTGGTTGTGAGCGTGTCCTGGTCCTTTCCGTGGTTCCAGTCGCCAACGCCAATGTTCTTGCTTTCGCGAGCAAGGAGCCTTCGCTTTTTGATGGCTTTCAGGCAGCTGTCATCTCGCTTCTGTACCCTCTCGAGATAGGTGGCTTCACGAATGGTGTTATCAACCTCGGCACTTCTGTACACCGCAATTAATGATTTGCTCCTTTTTAATGATACGACGGAATATTGATTAAACTTACCGTGGAACTTGGGTGAGCTCACCAACAGCAGAAGTAGCCAGCAAGGCGCCGACGAGCAAAGTAGAGATGGTCTTGGTGAAATACATTTTGTGTTTGATGATAAGCTGAATTGTTGGGTTCGAATGTTATTGGAAATCCAAGTTTGTTGTGTTATATGCCTGTAAACTGCAATGAGATTCAATGTGATGCGGTGAATTAAGTTGATTTAAAAGAGGGAGAAATACTGAGATTTATACTTTTCAATACCGAACCTCTTACAGCTCGTTACGGTATTACAATGAAGCACTGAGTATTCACTGGGCCTGTGATGCTAGTTTAGGATAACTTCTTGCGTCACTTAGGCCAGGAGGCTTCAATAATTACTTCCTTTGACATCATATCTCATTCCTATCAAGAGAGCAGGATTGATCAACACAGTCTATAGAAATAATATGAAGCTGGCTAATATTCATTCATCATCACAATGGCAAGATCGTCGTGAAAGGAATACTATACGGTAGGCCCCAAAATTCCTATATATATATTGCCTACAGATATCCTAAGTAGCATTGATCAACATCACAATTGCTGTAAAGCTACATGTTAGTATTAGCCATAGCTTCTAGCAGTATGTCATTCTTGGTGGATCTGTAGTGAAATATTTTATTTGCAGAGTGGCCAAATGTGCTAAGCCATGTTTGGTCAAACGAGCGAAACTTTCCACGGCATGAACTTCCTCGGAGCTTTCTGTTGAGTATGCTGTATGCTGTAGAGTGGTGGTCGACTTAGCTAGTATAGTCGGAGTATGTTACACGGGTTGATTGCTGCGCCGTATTTAAATCTGGCACAGCAAATAAATATAGAGCAGTTTCACAAGGTTACCAACACTGAAGGGGGAAAGGAACCGCTGATCACCCAAGTCGCCGGTTCGGGTGATCTACTCTATCACCTAGTTATCGTAACTTCGGAATTCTTCAGCTAGTCAAGAATCCTAGCCGACTCCGCTATAAACCCTTTCTCAGCCCTGAATTTACGCGCCTCGCCGTAGGATCCGGCGCATAATCCTCCAGGAACGGGGCTTCTTGGCGCTAGTCACTCACGCTCTAGTTCGGCTTCAACTCAGCCTCATGCATTACGTCATGAGAACAACAAGACACTAAAGCTATGCTCAAGGAATATGCTGAGGTGGATGAATAACGTTGTGGGCCTTGGATCCGAAGAAACTCTTTCCGCGCAGGGTATGCGGCTAACGCCGTCGCCGATAGATCAACCACAGTATTGAACTTACATAGAATGTAGCCGTTCGTTTTGACTACGCTTGCTTCCGTAAAAATCTCCTGGCCCTAAACCCAGTTCCGAGACCGAAGGTTCGGGCAGGCCCCACACCCGAAGTCCGGTCCTGTACAGCTCCTCCGCCGGATTCTTCCCCTCCGGCTACACTTTCAACTAGGTCGATGAAAAAGCGGCTATATGCGTTCGTGTAGATGGCTGTGGCAGAATTTATCTTTCGCGACGTAATTGACACGCTTCGATTTTAAAGTCTCTTATAAAAGTAAGCACGCTATCTGTAGTAGAAGTTATGTGGGTGAACTGGTTAGCGAACGCCAAGTCAAGTGTTCGTCATTTTTGTCTCAATTCGTCAGTTCTTCGAAATCTGCGCTCTCAAAATTAAAGAGATGATTTGTCGCACCGTCTGTTGCGTTAGGAAAAGTACGCCAAATCGATAGCTTTCTGATGGTGTTTCATTATGCCGGGTATTCCCGCCATAATGAACGGAGTGGGCAAGTACGCAGATCCGACGCGAAAAGATGGTAGTCCGTACAATAGAACAAGTACGGAGCAGAGGTACCGTAATTCAATGATGACGTCACTACTAAGCAGCTTTCCTAGGAACAACTACACTAGAGTACCTATATTTACCAAACTAAACGACTTTACTCATCTTTGGCAATTTTAAGAACCATACGCCCAGACACATCGCCCTTCTCAAGCTCATCATAAATCTTGGGCAAGTCCTCAAAAGGACGGATCGTAATCTTGGGCTTGACAACACCTCTTCTAACCAAGTCCACCGCCTCCAAGCACTCCTTAAGCGACCCTACCAGATTACCGGTAATATGCAGCCCCTTGATTACGATAGAACTGATAGGCGTTAAGAGGTAGCCCTTCTCGGACGGGATGCCCACGCAGCTCAGCGTTCCACCCACTTTCAACATGTCGGCAGCTTGTTGAAACGCTCGCTGCAGCACTCAAAGTTAGTTATCGCTGTCTTGGCCCGAAAGGGAGTATTGTGCTCTGGAAGTTGCCAAAACAAGAATAAAATGGTTCTGAGAATTGCTTACGACACTGGCTGCTGTAACGATGACAGCGTTGGCACCGCCCGACGTGAGTTCGTGCACCTTCTCTGTTGTATTAGGTGTTGTCGTGAAATCGATATACTCGCTTGCGCCAATCTCTTTGATGAAGTCACCCTTAGCAGCTCCGCCGTCTATGCCGATGACGATGGCTCCTTGAGCGCGCGCATATTGAACTAGAGTGAAGCCGCAAGTTAGTCACTTGGCCCAAGGAGACTAAATGTACGATATCAAATGACATACCAGCTAGGTGACCCAATCCACCACCCGCGCCAACAACGACGACCCAGTCTCCGGCCTTTACATTGGCATTCTTAACAGCCTGTGATGAGAGTAAGCATCTTGTATTTACAGCGTCAAGAACCAGACCCGCACCTTGTATGTCGTCAACCCCGCACAGAGCACCGGCCCAATGACAGCCGGGTCGATGTCATCAGGAAGAATTGTCAAGTACCCAGCATCGAGAGCAATGTATTCCTGAAAACTACCGTCTTCGTGATGCAAGTGGTTGGTACTTTTGGTGCAATGTTGTTCCTGGCCCGCGAGACAGAACTCGCATCGTCTGCAGACCCGGCTCGCAAATCGGATCCCGACGAGCATGCCTAGCCGGATGTCATCATCACAGCCCGGCCCGATCGCAACGATGCGCCCGACACCTTCGTGGCCGCCAACGTGGGGTAGCTTTACTTTGGTGATGGGGTTTCCGTTCGCGTCTGACGCGATTCCCGCTTGTGTGTGAAGATCTAACCGTTGCGTATGAGTTCGTATGAGTTTCATCTCCTGTTCAACGTGCTGACCGAGAACTCTTGATCACTTACCACTCTGACAAACGCCGGAATAAAGGACCTTGGCTAGAACTTCGTTCTGTCCTGGTTGAGGTACGGGATAATCATGCACGAATTTCACGCCGCCGCCTAGTTCGGGGACAGTCGCTGCTGTTTGTGTGGTAGGAATACTGGACATGTTGATACTGAATCTGAGATAGGAGACTACAATACTGGTACGATTTCTATTTCTTGGTTTTTATATTGATTATACGAATGACAGCCTTCAAACTACATTTGAGTTGATCACCAATATAGTCGGGTATCCCTTTCGGCTAGGCCATCCCCTCGATTAGGCGACCCGCATATTCATGATGGTTCAACAGCTCTGCAAGTGTATAGGTATGTTGGTCAACAACCTCCTCGCAACCATAAAGTCTTCTGCTCTCCACTTCCCTCCCACAAGCTAGCTACGAGGGGGGACTTGCCTTTCCAGGATAGAAGCTCCAAAATTGAATACGTAATGTAAGCATTTGCAGGATCACGAGACATCTCCTAGCATATACTATGCAGGTGAGCGACGTGGCCAGCCAGAACCAAGGGGTCACAAGAGTTGGTTCCCCCAACTTCTCTATCTTCCCCGCAAGAACGTTGGCTAGCTCAAATGTTAGGTAAAGGGGGAAACAAACTACCTCATACAAGCAAGTGACCCCCACTGATGAACCTCAACTGATCATGTGAAACTCGGACACTGGTGGTACCCAGACCTAGAGTCGTTGAACTGCATCAATACGCAGCTCGTAATTCTCGACGTGGCCAAGCTTCTGCCGGGAGGAAACACGCGATGCGACAAGATTTCTAAGTGAGTTTCAACCCATGCAGGTAGCCGTGTGGGGGACTCAGCTTAGTTGGGGGCCATGGGGGTCAAGGTGTAAGGACCGAGAGATTTCCGATGACTACCCTAGCACAGTATATGAGTGTCCTAACGTAGAATTAGCACCGGATATTCATGAGGACGTCGCCTTATTGATCAAGAAAGGCCATAGACCAGCTGTGACGCCTCTACCACAACGACACGAACTTACAGCATCTCATCCGTACTGGTATAAAGCCGGTGATTGCATCAAAAACGGCGAGCCTTTGACCTTCATACAGTAGCTATCGTATCTTAGGCTTGACGCTTCATCAGGCTTAAGGGGGATGTAAAGCTTCATGACTACGATATGCCGCCTCAGACGGTGCAGCTGGCTGGATATACCTTTGTTTTTCGTACGATTATGTCTTTACTCAGTTCGACTTTATGAAGCGTCCTGTTTCGAAAAGGGATTCATAATAGCGAACGAGTTGTTAAAGTCGATGCATTCACTTATTCCCATACACGGCCGGGAGCTATGCGTGTGATAAGGCACTCCGATTTCGGGTCTAAAAGACCAAAAATCAAAACTTAGTGATACCATGGTGCAGGTAGGTCTTGCGCGAAGGTCTCTAAAATCACCTTCGTTTGCTAATATCGGGCTATGTACATCAAGCTTTGAGCTATGTGATCTCGGATGTTGTGCTGGTGGAACTCACGACGCCTATAGTCATTGGCTTTGAGAGAAAAGATGTTTCCTGTAGAGTTGTCAGATTCAACATCGACTAAGAGTTAAGACAAGGAATCGTGTTTTCGTTTCTAGTCAAGAACTCCAGTACTAGGTGTGCGTAAACTCTTATTATTATAATAAGTACTGAGATGTTTTAAATCTTTCGTTCGTATGATGTTGCAGCTCTTAGAAATTCGCAGGCCCAGTAATATCATCGACCTCATGTACATGCACTACAATTTGATGCCACCCAAGTCGATCACTCATGTCGTGCGCGTTCATTATGAGTTCATATAGGCCACCAGGTTCGCGAGCATTACTCATGGCCTTCTTGTGTTCGGGCAGGGCGTTTTCTTTCCACCAAAGAATATCGGAAATTGTCGCAAACTGTTTATGAACTCTTGTATTTTTGAGAAACAACTTTGCCGCATAATCGTTGGCCATCTCACGAATGGAGAAGGATTTTCGTTCGACCTTCTCTATCGTTAATCCGATTTCCTTTCCCAAAGATCCCAACCCGCCGTCTCGATCGTTAGAATCCATCGCGACGTCTTCGTCGTTCTCGCAGGGGGCTAAAAGACTAGTATCAAGCGTGAGCAAGTCGCATTCGACGACATAGTGCAGAATCTTCGGTCGCGGGGTCGGCTGCCACTGCACCTGATCGCGTATTTCCTTTAGGAGGTTTTTGAGCACTACCAAGTCTCGCTCTACCCAATAGAGATAGTGCTGCCCGTTGGTCGACATGAAGTCCACCTTTAATAACAGCTCCGGGCCTTCCATGGTACTAGTCCGCTTCGCGATCGCGTCAAGGCCGCCATCAACTTTAGCCGGACCTGTCAGCTTGTCCAAGAATTTATTGGCCTGTTGCCGATCTGCAAAACTCCGTATAAAGCTTGCCTTCTCTTTCAGATCTTCCTCGTCTAAGATTATATCCGCGCTTTCAACGGATTTGATGATGTATCTCCATTTGAGCTCTGGCACTATGTATTCGCGGACCCGCTGCTGTTTTTCGAATCTCTGAATAAGTGCAGCGTTGCGCTCCTCATACCGTGCTTGTAGAGACGAAGGGTTATACTTAGGGAAGGATTCATCGAGTGTAGGGTGATTTGTTGCTTGTGGGCACCAGAAGCGCTGTTTGATATTACCACTACGCTTTGCCACAGCAGACTTATCCGTTTGAGGTCTGTGTGCATTCGAATTAGATGTCGCGAGCGGGCGGGTATCTTTAAGCAGTTCCCCGGAATCGACCCTAGCAGAAATATATCTACCTTCCTGGGGCTCTTCTGGTGTATCCGGCTCAGGCGTGTCGTCGGGATGGACCTTAAAGCTGCGGTTCGCCTGACGAAAAGGGACAAGCTTGCTTTTCTTGGCTTTATGGGATCTTTTGGTATGGGACTTGGTCGTCTTGTCATCGACTCTATGCTCTCTCCTGCCATTGGCCCTTGCGACGGTACCTTTACTTCTGTGAGATTTTGATGCGGATGACTCGGTGTTTGAACGGAAACCTGGAGAGCTTTTTCCAGTTTCCTTGTCAGCTGGAACGTAGACGGTTTTGTGTCGAATATCGAACCCGTGTTTCCCATGACCTACTTCTGAGCACTGCGTTTGATTATTAGACGGAATTGATGAACTGCTGGTGATTTGACGGGCAACTCTGCGGTTCTTGGTGGGACGGTGGTTAGTAGTCTGATGGGCATCGAGCCCACGCTTCCTCTTCTTTTTACCTGACGATGAGATATGGTTGCTTCCCTTACTTGGACGAAAGCTTTGGTTTGGTGGTTTACATCGGGCATTGTGTCTATGTTCAACATCCACTAGTTGTCTGTGCTTGCGTGAAGTATGCTCTCCGGTTTTACGAGTCTTCTTTCCATAAATTCCTGCGTCTTCACACCAGGCGATATTCAGTGACTCCCAGTTATCCTGACGTGTTACTTTGTGGATGTTTTCCGTTCGATACTTGCGGAGTAGAGTGAGCAAGTCTTCTTCATCATCCGAGTCTATGATAATAGCAGTCTCAAGAGTTTCCCCGTCATTGTTTTGGGGTCTCGATAGAGAAGAAGGCAGAGACTCGGGTGTTAACGTAGCTTTCTGTACAGCAGATGGGCGTGCCATCGACGGCAAGCAGCTGTAGGGTGGGGGCTTTTCGTCTCCTTTGTCGGGTGTAATGGGGGGTGATGCATAATTATCATTCTGCGACAAATCCGGGCGTGCAGCATGTTGGCCTTCTCCATGGCCAGACTGTTGTGTTTCCATATTGACTGTCACCTCAAGTTGAAGAAAGAACGTCGATACGTAATGAAAGCAAATGCGAAGACAGAAAGAAAAGTGTTGTAGGAAGTGTAGATATAATATCTACCTTGCGGTGCTCGGGAAAAGGTGATATGAAACGTCTATTTCTTTGGTGCTTCCTTCGTCAATGGTTTTGGGAAAGGGAGGTACGTAAATCTTGCATGTGCGTGCTCACCTCGCCACAGAACTTGCAGTATATGAGGGTGCCTTGAATCGGAGTAGCTCGATTGTACCCGGCGTATTCAGCGTTTATTAGTGATGATTTCATACGTATCGAGATGCAAGGTTGCTGTATTGAATAGTTTGGTGGTGATTAAACCGTGACTCCAGTAAGTGATGTCTGAAGGGATTCTGCTAGCGGTTGCCAGGTGATGGAGCGGCAATATAGCTGCATGATCTATGATTTGGTTGTCAGTAGGTGCATCGTCGATAGTAAGCAAAATCTCTCGGTGACATTTAACATCACCCCGAAAAAACAATAACGCAGCGTTTACAGACGAAGATGATGCCAAATCGTATGTCAGAATACAAGGAGTGCTTTGCCTCTTTTAGTTTCTTTCTCTTTTTGTAGCCTCTCTATAATCTCGCCCACGCAATGCTAGGAATTTTAGTTTTCATGACAGCTTCTCTATCCACGCACGACCACATAACCTTAGGACCCCTCCGCACTCTTCTGCCAAACCAATGAGTGCTAGATTGGTGATTGGGTCGTAACGACCAGCGAATTCTTTGTGGCCGGTCTGCTAGGTTTTGACACTCAAGTTGGAGAATACTTACTTAATATCCAAACCGAGAAACCATAGTATTTCTCTTTATGTTTGATCCAAATTTCCAGTATTTCCTCACCTTGTTGTTTGATGCGATCCCAAGAGATGACCGAAAATGGAGCACCTAGTTTGGGTTGTTTCGTGCCTGCAAGAAACATTGAATGGAGAAATTATAGACTAATATCGTGAGTTTTGGGGGAATCTATTATTTGTTCTGATATTGCTCCTACTTCGCCTTAGGCCTGGCCTTGAAGGATCTCAGGGGATCTATTTTCCGGCCACCGCTTCTTTTACCTTTGCCCTTGAAACCCCGCCCTTTCCTATTCTTTCCATCTGCTTTCCTCATCGGCACGAACCCGACGTCGCTCGCAGTCAATTTCTTCTTCCCTTCGGGGAGGAGATAATCAGGAACATCTTTCAGATGAGGTTGAGTACGGGCAGAGCGAAGCTGGCCGTCATGCCGTAAAGCCTGCAATTCTGCCGGGTTTTCCTCAAACCGGCGCTGAAGCTTATCACTCTTCAAAAGTTCTTGTCGGATCTCCCGCATTCGCGCTTCTCTCACGGCAACTTTAGTAACCGCACGGAGAGCATCGTTGACACGATAGCGGAAGCCCTCCAACGTCTTCCAATCGAAGTGCCAGGGCTTTAACTCCTTCCCACTCGCAGCCTGTTGCTTTTTAATCTTCGATAGCGTCTTCTCGTCATTTGCAGCAGATGGGATGCTTGTTGGAATATGCTTGCGAAACTTGTCGGATGGTACCACCATCGTGAGCGATGTTCCGGTCTGTCCTGCTCGTGCAGTCCTACCTATACGGTGGGCATAACTGCGGGCCGTTGTAGGGCAATCAAAATTGACGACGATGGCTACATTTCTGAAGTCGATACCTCTCGACACACCGTAGTCTTTGTCCCGGCGCGAAGATTTCCGTTTTTTCTTGGGTTGTGTGATTTCGGTATCTTTGCTACCATGCTTTTCAGATGCAACTTCGCCATCAGGCTCAGCATTTGGCGTTGATGCATCCTCACCCACTGAGCCGGCTTCATCTCCTAGCACTTCCATCTCATCTGACGATATCAATATGTCAAACAAGCCTTGGTTAAACTGTTGCACAGTATGTACCCGTGAGGCTATAGGAAGCTGAGAATTAAGGACACTGTGATATATAGTGTTAGCCTCTAGTTTGTATTGTGGGATCACAACGGCTCGGGAGCCTGCAGAGCACCAGGCAGGAGATGCCCTCTCTTTCAAGAAAATTAAATGGAAATTAAGAATAACAAGGCCAAAAATAAAGAGAGAGGAATAGAAGAGGCTGGGTATCACTTACGCGGAGCGGATGCCGAACTGTTCGAGGTATAACTTCAGCCGATACGATCTATCGACGTCGTCGGTGACAAATATAAGACATTTGCCTCGAATGAGTTTCAGTTTAAGCAAGACATATATTAATAAGAATTTATCGTCTTCGCCGCACTCAACAACATATTGTGTGATGCCCTCTCCTTCTGCGTCGGGCTCATTCAGGTCTAAAACTGCTGGGTTCTTGCAGAATCGGTCCTTCAATCGATCGACGTCGCTGGTGAGGGTCGCAGAAGTCAAGATAGCCTGGATGCCTTTGGGTATCGAGGCGGAGAGCGTGTTGAGGTCCTCCTCATAGCCGTATGACAAGACCAGGTCTGATTCATCGATAACAAGCAGCTTCAAATTGGATGTCCAGGAGGGCGAGACCTTAAGGCCTGCGCACGCACGTGAGGGTGTAGCGACGACGATATGGGGTGAGGAGGCCAGCATGGAGCGGACGACCTCGTCAGGGAGCTGCTCGGACAGCTTGATGGCGCGAACATCTTTCTGGCAGAATGCGGTGAATGTTTCGACGGTTCGGAGGACTTGATCGGCAAGCTCACGAGTGGGCACGAGCACAAGAGCAGACGTAGACTGTTGCGCAGCTCCTTTGGCTCTAAGTACACCTTCTATCAGCGGCAACAGGTAGCACAGTGTTTTGCCTGAGCCTGTTTTTGCGCGCAGCACCAATGATCTGCCATCCAGAACCTGAGGGATCGCCAAGGCTTGTGGTGTGGTCGGTTTATGGAAGCTCTGGCCTGCGATTGCGGTCAAGATGCGTGAATCGAGCCCAAAATCGGTAAAAGCAGCGTCTTGTGGTGGTTTCGCATCGGCGTTAGGCAAGGCGATTGGCGGCTTGTCTTCTTGTAAATCGTCGAGTTTGCGCTTCATTGTGGCTGGCTGGAGAGGATCACCGTCCTAATGGTTTTGGAGAGCGGATAGGAGTAGGCGGGGAATGGTTGGGATATCTAGAATTATGTTGACGGGTGAGGTGCAAAACTACAAACTTCTACCTTAATCCGCGACAAGCATCAATCAATAGAAGCTCGAAAAAGAAAGTTGCTGTATCTTATCGCGAACCATGCTAAGTGGGTTCTTTCCCAAGCCACATCTAATGCCCCGCAATCTCCTGGCTGCTGTGGCTGTAGCAGTTCTAAGTACCAGGTACCAGAAATGTAATATACATGTAATAGCAGTAGGTACAGACGCTACTATGATTTCGATCAGGAGTTCGCCACTTCACTTGATCAAGCGGTGTGAGGGTTTCTAGACAGCCCCTTTTTGTTGAATGTTGAGGAAATAGAGACTCTTAATCACCGCCTGATGGTCTTTTACCTAGTAGTGGGTCTACCATAGATCATTTTATGAGGTACAACGTGTACAGTATTATTAAGTATGTATTTACTTAAGCATGGATGGTGGTTCCAATTGGAAATAGCGGTAAATTAGGTTGTAGAACTCGGGTCTATCCGCAAAGATTTCTCTAAAGGCACACTGTCCATCCTACCATTTGAGTCCTTGTCTAGGCCAGAAGATGCCGAAATTACATAGCTATATTCGTACCTCGCGCCTCAAAACCCGTCAGCCCTACGGGTCCATAATAACCCCTCAGCGACTTGTATCAGTCAAGGGCGGTCTTACCTAGGTAGCAAGTACTTATATTAGCATGTGCGATATAACACGGCAGATCTGAGAATGTCAAAAGAATTACTTTTTAAATGTTCCCTATCCATGAATCAGCACAGTTTGGTGCAGATATGCAATCGAAAATATTATATCTATTTTGGTAGGTTGCTGCTAGAAATGCATGTTCCCTCAGCTGAAACTGCACAAGCACCGAATAGGTAGAATAGTTGCCTGGTCGACCTACCTATCACCTAAAAAAAACTTCCCGAAATTCTCGAGTCAATCAAAGTGACGATTGCTGAGGTGTCGAGTTTTGATGATTTGGGTTCTCAATCGAAATTCTCATCAAGCTACCTGGTGCCATTGTTAACATGAAGATTGCAATTATCGGCGCAAGGATCTCAGGTGTATCCCAGTATTGTTGGTTGCGGAAGGTCGGATTGCTCGAAGAGCATTCTGTGATCGTATATGAAGCTCGAGATGCCCCTACAGCAGCGGACCTCGAAACATATAACGCATCTCTCATTGGTGCTAGTATTAGGCTGAGTTCTACAGGGCTTCACGTTCTAAGACGCTTAGATCAGGACTTGCACGATAAGATTCTGAAGACTGGTCATATCATTCGATCTTGGCGTAATGTCGAATGCCCGAGGATGGACCTTAGCAAACTCACCGGTTGGAGGGGATGATGGGAAGATGGTCATGATCGGACGAGACGCTTGTTGTCAGCTTCTGAGAAAGAGGGTCCCTGATGACACGATTGTGAGGCGTAAAGTTACTGATGTCAAACTTGCCGAAGGCAACAATAAGCCGAAGCTAGTCTTCCAAGACCAGGTAACGGAAGAATTTGATTTTGTGATTGCATGCGACGGTATCTGGTCGCGAGTCCGACAAGCAATGTTTAGTGATCAAGATCAAGATCAATATGATTTCTCACCAAAGTACGAAGGTCTCATAGGCGTGGGCGGGTTCATCCCGAGCTCTAAAATTCAAGGCACCCCTGATGGCGAGATGAATGTTGCTTTAGGGGCAAACGGCTTCTTCGGCTACGGCTACACCACCGGCGACCCCCAAGACCCCCTCAGAGCTGGCGATACGGCGACCTGGTGGTTGACTTATACGCTGGACAAATGTCCAGATGATTGGCGAAACATTGATAAAGAAGATGTGAAGAGCTTCAGGTAGGTACTCAAGAATTACCAACTCCCTTTGGATGTCTTTCAAGAGAAGAGTACGATTTATTGGATGGGACTGTCTCATAAACCGTTGTTCTTGGTATCATTTATTTTGAACGAGCAGTACTAAACCACATTCCTAATTAAAAGCGGCACCTTGAATGGCAAAATCCCGTAATCCAAAACATCGTTCGGGACGTGGAGGTCGATTCGCTCTATCCAACTTTCGTCACTCCCCTACTACCGACATGGGAAAGAGGCGGTTGCGTGCTTGTCGGTGATGCAGCACATGCGCTACAACCATCGTCAGGTCAAGGTGCCAGCATGGCACTAGAGGACTCTGAAGCTCTCGCGCTGCTCCTTCGCCATTACTTACCGGATGACCTAGAAACTGGTCTTGCTAAAGCGGCTAAGAAGTACTCTGACATCCGTCGTCCTCGTCTCGACATGGTATTTAGGAAGGCTCAGCAACTTTCTGGGATGAAACAGGACATGAACGTTGTTCAGGAGATGCTCATGTATTTCTTTGTGTGGCTTTTCTCCTGCCTAAAGGTCACAGAAAATTATGAGCGCAGATTGAATGAGTACGATGTTCCGACAGAAGTATTCAAGGCAATCAGTCAAGCTGGTTGACAGGGTGATCAATACCTGAATACCATCATGACTCGAAGTTGACATTCGGTTGTTAAATTCAGTACGTGTCTTTGTGTGAATGGAACTATCGCTCGTGCATAAATATGGCAATTTCAGAGAAGGCTATGAGAAAAACCTCAATTGGCTGTTGGGCCTTCGAGATCTCGATTCAAAGGTGGGGCGTTGTTAGTTATTATACGAAAGCGACCACTCTATTCTATCAAATTTCCTGGCTCAATTACTTATATAGGAAGCGTAGTTCTGCTGGTCCGCTGCTCACTTGTTATTGATGCATTAAGGTCCTTAGTAGACAATCTAATAGACAAAAAAGGGATGGAGACTTAGACACTTGGACTACTGTACAACACACCTAAGTGGGCTTCTTCATGTGGGGGATGAATCAATCATGTAGGCGCCCAGATCTTCAGCTAAGCAACACAAGCTGCACATCACTGCTACATATACACACGATACTAGGCCGTTTGGCAACTGTAAACTAAGGCTGACCACCAAGCTAGGTAGAGAGGACAGATGTTCTCGTAGTTGACATTAGGTAGCAAGACTGGTTGGGGTGGTGAGTAGTTATATGCTGTCAGAACCATAATCAAGATTCGCTGCAGAACTGCCCCGCCAAAAACTGTTTCAGCATGGAATAACGCCTTGACCCATGCGGAGGACTTTGGTGGGAATCCTGGGACACGATAGAGCGTCTGCAATTGGTTAAGAGCATCTTGGATCTAAGAAGAGGGGCACAAAAGTGGCCCCACGCAGCTGGCTGTTGACATGGTAACGGGCAGCCAGTGCGCACAGACACAGTCACAGTTGCAGCCGCTATCAATAGCGCCGGGAACTTGAGAAAGCTCGGTGGAGATAGGCTCTCGGCGCCCCTGCTCTGTTTACATCTACCTCTTACCCAAATAGAAGACGGCTGCGGCACCCTCTATCAACCACATCACGCTCATCCTCTCCCATCTAACTCATCATCACAGCTTTAAGCCACACCAACATTCATAACCAGAGCGACGTTCGAAGCGTCTCCTACCTGGTATTGCATCTTTTGCTACATCACTGCTGCTGTGTACCGCAGGAACGCTACTTGAAATCATAGCCTCCTAGAAGCCTGCGCACAACGCATACTTGGAACCTTTGTTGTCACTTTGCCAGCTCATCGCATACAACAACAACAACACTGCATCTGTGCAAATCTGGTCACATTCCCCCAACGACAATTATTGCATCTTTCCATTGCATCAATTTGTCAATGATATGAATTGGCAAGAAAGCCCCTGATCAGCAGAAGTTGGGAAGCTTGTCGTTAAATATGGCTTCAGAGCAGCCAGTAAGTTGATTGTCTTACATCTGAGCATCGCAAGAATGTCCAACCAACCACTCGATCTAGATCACAGAGCCGCTGCGCATTTCTAAAAACACGCCAACCCATTCCTCGAACAAAGGCGGTCTGAGCCGGCCACTGTCTGAAATCTCAGCAACAGAGAAGCGGCGGAACTCGCCAAGCTGGACGTCACCATCCAAGGTATGCCCCTCGCACCCATCCAGTAGCCTGTGCCTGGGTTGCCCAGGGGACGTGCACTTGCTAACCCGTGCCACAAACAGAAGATGACGCTGAACACTGACTCGTCTCCATTCCAGTCATCACCGCTGGAAGCCACCACCACATCACCACGATTATTTTGGCAAAGCCGGAGTGCCAATAGGCTTAGTGAAAATGACTTGTATGGTGGCCGCTCAGGCTCTCCATCTCCGACCAAACGCTCCTCTATTGAGCGCCTCGAGAAGGCTTCGCGTGTGAAGAACAGTACCATGTTCGCAAGGGAGCAGAAGCAAGAATATGATCCCGCTAGAATTTCGACTTTTGAGCGTCCTCTTGCTAAGGTCCAGGGAAATGCTTTTGCTGGCACCGGGCTCACCGGCTTGCGTTCGGCCCATGGTCGCACTGAGAGCCAGACAAGTATACCTCTCTATAGCCCTACTAGATCGATACCAAGCCCAACCGGACCTCAGAGCCCTCCCGCCACCCCGAGCAGAGATCAGCCTTCTCCTATGAAATCTTCTCTCTCCTCATCTCGTTTTAAAAGCAGCTACGATTCTCAGAATGACGATGTTTTCTCGGACCATTCAATCGACGAAACTGTTCTGGCGGAGGGGAGATATTTCCATCGACATGCGAAATCAGTGACATTTGATAATGCGCCACCCCAGATTAACGAGTACGAGATGGCAACTCCGGATCTGTCTTCTATTGGAACCAACTCGCGAGAAGGTAGCTTTGAATCTGAGGAAGACGATGACATATATGGTCACTATCCTGGCGAAGACGGGGAATTGCCAGATGACAGCTTTGATGCTACGCTAGAAGATACGGATAAGACCCCGGTTGTCGGCCCGGACGATTGGCGTCGTGATCTCGATTCCCGCTTTGATAGCAGTCCAATGCCCGAGGGTGCACCGACTCAACCAACATTTGCTCGTCCACAAAACGGCCGCACTAATTCCTCTACTTCCAGTGGTGAACATCGGCCACTGCCCCCTCTTCCTGGAATAGGGGATTCCCGGATCAACTCGACATCCCCGAACGGAGATTCTCCTGAGGCTGAGCGTATACCCAATTCCCCGCGCAACCTCCCGGCTACACCACCAGCTTTTAATACAAAGTCAGAGGTTCATAACATTGGCAACTCGAATATGTCTTTGGAGGAGCGTCTGAAGCTCATGATGTTGTCCGACGAGACCAGCCCCAAGACAGATAAGTCAGCCAAGTCATTTGCAGAGCAACAGCGAGAACGACGCATGCGGAGAGCCGGTGCTCGTGATAGAGTCGCGAGCTCGACCCCAGAGCACGAGGCGTCCCAACCAGAAATAGACCAGGAAGCCGATGAGGCAGAGGATACGCTTGGCGACATCTCCACCCTATCCATGGATTATGAGCTGCCGAGCATTTCGCGTCAATCCATATTACGGCGCGTCAATGGCAAAGAAGTGAATCGTCCGTCTGACTACGATTTCGGTTCTCCAGCCCCCGATTCTAGTCTTGCGCGTAACATTCCCTACGACCCTGATGTTCCCATCGCTAGTATCGAG
Organism: Xylaria scruposa; assembly: GCA_022385635.1. NCBI lineage: Eukaryota > Fungi > Ascomycota > Sordariomycetes > Xylariales > Xylariaceae > Xylaria > Xylaria scruposa. The sequence continues at coordinate 102,246 of MU280183.1, forward strand.
GACTCAGTCCTAGAAGATTTCTCTGAGCTTGAAGACAGCACAATGATGCATGACGAAGATGAAAAGGGTGGTGTATACGACCTATATCAGCGACCGAGCGACGACGACGCATTTTCGGACAAAAGCAAGGAAGAAGAAGATGATGATTCTGAGAGTCATTATTCCGACGACTTGCCCACTCCACACGCTATACAGAAACAAGACGACTCTACAAATACGCCCCGACAAGCTAGTCCCGCACAAGAAGGCGAAATCACCAATTTCAGTGCAACCATACCTCAAGTAAACAGCTCTACTAGGACCTCTGATTTCTCACGCAGTTTCCAATCCTACATGCTGCCCAAACCAAGGGAATCGGAGTCATCGACGCATACCGCGAGCAATGATGAACCTGAAAAGCGAGATGAGAAGCAGAACAATCAAGCAAGACCACGAACACCGCAACACCTTGTAGCAAAACCAGAGTACGATGGCTCGGGCTGGGGCGAACCGGAGGAAGAGGATGAGCCCGGCACACCTGAATCGGTTATCCACCATCCTGTTTCCGATGAAGAGTCAGAGTTTGAAGAAGAGGTGGAAGAGGAAGTGGAAGAAGAAGAGGAGGAGGAGGAGGACCAGCTCATAGAATCCCCTGCTGTTCCCGAGCGAATTGCAACCATTAAGGCGTCTAGTTCGAAGCTAAAGACGCGTCCTTCTGCCACTCCTTCTGACATCGAGGCGATGCGCGAAGCTCGTAGACAAGTCAGCTGCGAAGTTAAACCTCAGATTCCACCCATCCCCGAACGTCACCGTAATCGCATGTCTCGCGACTTCGACGAGGAACAGCCCACCAGCTCCAACAGCGACGACTTTTTAGAGAGACACCCCAGCTTCAAAAATAGGAGCTTAACATTGGATTTAGACTTAGGCCTCAGTCTTGACCGCGATTTCGATAGAGTTATAGAGGCACAAAAGGTTACATTCCAACAAACAACCCAGAGTAAAGAGTTCAAAGTTGCAAGTACCAGCTATACTGGACAAGCGTCCAGTTCGAACCGAGCAAACACTGCCTCTCTTCAGCATATGTCAGGTGCTAATACTACGAATCCCATACAGCGCGGTTACCTCATGCGACAAAACACAAAACTTGTTACGGCTAGTGACAAGGATAACGAGGACTTCCGCACTGGCACCCGCTCTGCTGGCAATTCGCCCGTGAAACAGCACCCGCAACGCCCTCAATCGTGGACCGTTGAGCCCTGGAATGGTAAACAGAAAAGAAGCCTTAGGAAGCGACACGGGCCTAGTCATAGCGGCCCGGTACCACCAATGCCCGGACAAGAAACGAACGCAACAACAATTAATTCCGTGCCAGAGGAAGAGTCTTCAGAGCTTGCAACTGATGAGTGCGGCGAGAGAGGACGACTTTTTGTTAAAGTGATGGGTGTGAAGGACCTTGACCTTCCTCTCCCTAGAAGTAAGTCTCAGAAATATGACCAGTTATGCCTCAATTGTACTAACTTAGATCTAGATGAGAGGACTTGGTTTAGTCTCACCCTTGATAATGGTGTGCACTGCGTTACGACTGCCTGGCTGGAGTTGGCTCGTAACGCGCCAATTGGCCAGGAATTTGAACTTGTCGTTCCCAACGACTTAGAATTTCAACTTACCCTTAACGTCAAACTAGAGAAACCGAAAGCAACAAAGCCTATCCCCACCTCTCCGACCAAAATGACAAAGCCAAAGACGTCCGCCTTCTCTCGCGTTTTTGCTAGTCCCAAGAAGCGCAAGGAAATGGAGGCCCGTCAACGTGCGGAGGAAGAGGCTTACGCTCAAGCTCAGTGGGAAGCTGCTAGCAAGCTAAGTCTTGCACCAACAGCATGGGACCTACTATCTCCTCTTGCCGCTGAAGATGGCAGTTTCGCACGATCATACGTCTGCCTCAAAGAGCACGAATCACGATGCTACGGGCGACCCTATATGGTAGAAATTGCAGCCTTCAATGAGTGGGCTACTGAAGACGCTGGATTTGCAAGCAGCGTCAAGAGCAAGCGATCTGGCATGCCGACTAACAGCATCGTACGTCGTGCTCCATACAAGATTGGAAAGCTCGAAGTCCAGCTCTTGTTTGTGCCACGCCCCAAGGGTAGTACAGACGATGATATGCCCAAGAGCATGAACTCTTGCATCCGAGAACTGAAGGCCTCTGAGGAAAGGCTGAGCCGCAACTGGGAAGGCCATCTTAGTCAACAAGGCGGAGATTGTCCCGTAAGTACCTCACACGCTTAACACAAGATGTTTTTGCTAACCTACCCTTTAGTACTGGCGCCGTCGTTATTTCAAGCTTGTGGGAACTAAGCTCACAGCATACCATGAGACTACTCGGCAACCGCGTGCTACGATTAATCTATCTAACGCAAAGCGTCTCATTGATGACCGGCGACAATTGACTAATCCCGAGACAACGGGTCGTAATGGCAAGCGTCGTCGCTCTGCATTTGCCGAAGAGGAAGAAGGCTATATGTTCGTCGAAGAGGGTTTCCGGATCCGCTTTAATAACGGTGAAGTCATTGATTTCTACGCTGACACACCCGAGGATAAGGAAGGTTGGATGAAGGCCCTCGGGGACGTCACCGGCCGTGGCGGAGAAGACGACGATGGAACAGGCGTCAACTCCCGCCGTAAGTGGTGCGAACTTGTCCTTAAGCGTGAGGACTCGCTTCGAAAGCGTGCCGAAAACAGACCGGCTCACTCCCGAACCAAGAGCATGATCATATAAGGCAGCGCCTTTACTTCGCTTCTATTCATGATTGATGATCATGAGATTACTCGAACAGCACATGGTACGAGGATATGAAATGCCACGCCTGGATGCTATTGCTGGTGAAGTGTATTTCCTCACCAACGACTAAAACCCTCTACGAAAGGGTGGTTTCCTAATGCTATCTTCGATTATGCATCTTTTGAATTCTGATGGGCTCGTTAGAGTTCATCTACAAGAAGTTAACTTGTTGACCGAGTGGAAGGGGCTGGGCTTCGATCTCCGCTCGTATATGCATTGTTTCATGGAAATTGGGCTCGACACTGAGAGGAAGAGAGAGAGAATGCTTTGGGTTGGTTGCATGCTTGCGTGATGGATGGGTTGTTTTGTCTCACTTGTCTGATACTACACTTTTCTCTGTACTCATTGTAGTTGGTAATCGTGATACACTTGAACTACTACTAACTGCTAATATGTTTTTTTTTTTTTTTTGATATGGCTTGATTCCCATGTTGTGCATCTCGTAGATTAATTGTGATTGCCCGAATACTAAGCTACCAAAAAGTGGTCGAGAACAAACTACGCCATGATTTCCATCTCCAATTGGCAGGCACATGCAGATCAAATAAAGCACAGAAGTCTCGGAATCATACCTCTCTCAACTCAGGTCATTAAGAAGTTCTATTCCTCGGGACGGGTCACCTAATTCCTATGCCCAGATCCTGCATACCCACGTTATTTGCCAACGCCGTATTTTCTCTTTCCGTCCTTAAAACGGAGATCACGGCGTACATCATCCCACGACCCCACGCGTCGGGTAGAACAGAGCACTCATAGTCGACCAAAAGCAGCGCGAAAGAAAATTGGCAAGCAGCCAGGCCAACTCCCCAACGCCGAATTTTGCCAATCCCCGGCAAGTATTGGATATCGCATGTTCAGCGCCTGATGGCAAACCAGCATCGAAAGCTGAAAGAAACTTGACAGTATTACAGGAATTTACTTTGTCTTTTGTTTCTTGGACTTTGGTTTCTCCTCTTCCTCCTCTTCCTCGTCATCATCAGCCATGTCCTGGTCATCGTCTTCATCATCAACGCCGCTCTCGTCGCTTCCAGAGCCATCGGACTCGTGTGCCGAGTCGTATTCTTCTGCTACATCGCTCTCACTCTCGGCTCTGAAGTCCTCGTCGACGGACTCTTCATCCTCGTCGGCGGATCCACGATCAGCCCCGGCGCCAACGACCTCTTCTTCAGAGTCATCCATGGCTTCCTCACGGAGAGCAGCCGCCAGCATATTAGCCTCTTCGTCAACCTCGTTCTTAACACGTAAGCCCTTGAGCTTGAAGAAGTCCTCCAGAGCCTTCAGATCTTCTCTGTTAATGTTACTGAATTGGTGCGATGGTCCACTCTTCATTACAACTGAAATGTCAAAGGTCGATAGCGCCGACACGGCGCCGCTAACACGTGAGAATGTGATCGAGGCCGTCTGGTCGTACGATATATAGGTAGCGGGTTTGGGTACGAACATGAATGCCTTCTCTAGACAGTATAGGAAACCCTCGGCCGCCTTTATAGAGCATTTAATACCATACTGCTGTCGGTGTGTCATGAAGTCCTTGGCTGGCGACGTAATCTTCTTGTTAGCGAGGCCTTTGAAGATGTAGGTGATAACTTGATGTAGTGGTTGTTCATAGTGGGCGTCTAGCTTTCCGTTGTATTTCTGGCTGAGTTCTTCGTCGGTCAGGTTCAGGTCAATTGTAACCTCCTCGTCTTTCTTAGCCTGCATAACGACGAATGGATATCTAGTCTGGCCTTGGCGGAGGGGTGGGTCTAAACCGATGCAGAGCATAAAATGCAGTTCATCCGGTTTAGGGAGCACCATGAACTTCTTAATAGCATCGTATTGAATCTTGTAATCGTATGTTTTGCCGCGGAGGCGGAATGAGGATTCGTACATGTCGATATCGAATCGTCCACTAGAGAAATATTAGTCTAGAAATGGCCAAGGCAGGGAGAGGAGACGCACCGTGGTGTTAAGTGGAGGACCTCCAGGAAAGTAGCAATAGCATCGCCAGCAGTCTCGCCGATTTCAGCCTTGTCCATCAGTGTCTCATAAAACAATGTGGCGGCATTCTTCTCTTCCTGCTCCGCATCACTACCTGCTTCCTCTCCTTCAGTCTCCTTGCGGGTGGTGGTGCCGGGTATGTAGAATCGCATCTCGACCAGTTGGTCTTTTCCAGCACCCGACTTCTTGCCCCGTCCTCTCGCACCACCCAGATGACCGTTGGTCCCCGTATCATCTTCGTTTGAGGGCGCGAACTCGACGGAAACCTCGTTGCGGCCGGCCAAATTGGTATTTGATATCTCGGTGTAGGGGATCTCGAAAGATGGCTTATTCTGGACGTTGAAGACAAGCTCGGCCTTGCTAAACTCAGTCTTGCCCCAGTTCCAGCCTCTGAGCGCGTGTTCTTTTGACTCGAGGTTGATGCTGTACCAGAGCTTGAAGAGCTTGCCCAGACGCTCAAAGTCTTCCTGCTGGAAGCCGTCGAGGAGGATGAGTTCGGAGGATCGCTTCAAAATCTTGACCTCGAAGCCCTTTGCAGCGCGGCTCCACTGGGCCGAGGCGATGTCGCCGCGGTCGAGTGTGAAGGTGTTGCCGCCCGAGGCGGGTTTCCAGCCCAGGCCATTCTCAGCGAACCTGCACTTCCCAGACTCCTTGGACAGGTCGAGGTGGATGTTGTCGAATTGTTCGCTGTTGGGGGTTAGGATTAGTGCATGCGTATCATACAGCGCAGGCGCGGCGGAACTCACATGGCTGCCATATTGGTTATGTTTGCTGTTGTGATGGCAGAGTCTCGAAAACGGGATGGTTAGCATATGCAGTAAGGAAATCTCGACAGGCTTGGATTTCAGGTAGCTTTTGGTAGCTGGAGGAAAGATATGTCTAAATAGGTTTAGTGGCAGGTTGCGTCGCGTCCTAGCACGCGCGCTGCCCAAGTACCTATTTATCACCTAGCACGTGATTCGCAGTGGATGAGAGAGTATGTGACCATCACGTAGGTATATAAACAATTCCCGTCAGCAAGCCGATGACTCAAATTAAGTAATAATACTTTCAGCTGCGCTTTCACTGGTGTGCGGTGGTAAACTGCTTGGGGACAAATGGCATAGTGGGCAGTAGGTGGGCTTACCCTGGTAAACCTACCCTTTAATCGACCACTTTGGCTCGTAATTCATGAAGTTTCCTTCTAAAGTGACTGAAAGCGACAGGGTAAGAGTACGAAGCTATGAGATGGGACTTTTTATTCTATATACACGTTTACGCAATTGAATATATCAGAGCCTGCAATATTAGAATTCGATGAACCTGCTAGGCAAGGCGCGCTCTACTATGTGTGACAGTCAAATCCGCCAATAAATGCTCGTGTTAACTCTAACCCAGCACCAGACTTAATCTCAACCACGATCGAGCAGTAATACAAGTACGCGAATGCCTTTTGAGTTCGTCTGTGAGGGCCGCCCTTCAATGATTACCTATAAGGTCATGCATTATGACCTAGTCTTTTGCAGATATTGCCTGGCTACTTGCTGCATTCGGTCGTCAACGACGTGGTGATCATCCCTTGGTCACCCCAATTGAATATATCATCTCTGTTCACTCATCAAGCGAGTCTCAAATTAGTGTGTTTATCCACATCACCTCCCGGCTCAGGTTTCATTCGGGTACTTAGATAGATTGATGTAGATTAGAATCAGCGTGGCTAAATCAACCAAAATCCCGGGCCTCTCAACCAAGCTTGGTTCCATATACTTCCCCGCGTCCTAGGACACTATGATGAACCATAGCGCGCTCCGTGATATCTACGTCTACTTAAATCTATTTAGTCGATGAGTACCCCTTGGAACGAGGAGGTAGCTCTTCTTACCTTTTGTCGCCCATAGTCATCAGAATGCAGCTCTTGCTCTCTATCGTTACCGCCATCTTGGCACCTCTCAGCCTGGCTGCCCCGGCCAGAGACGTCTCTCTTCGCAATGAACCCTTCTCCAAGAGAGAAAACTTGTGCAACTTGGGCGCGCCGCCAGCTCTTTGCCAGCCAAACCCCGCCATATCTGTCGAAGAGACAGCGCAACGGGCGTATAAGTTCTACCGTGCTTTCGTAGTCGACGGTGATCCTAGGACGATGTTTTCGTTGATCGACTCGTCCTACATAGTAAGTAGCCATATCTATGCGAGAGTTAAGACGAGAGACTAATCAGCGACTTCGCCTAATAGCAACACCATCCAGGATAGTAAGAGATCCTTTTCATCCCTATCAGCCGCGCTCGCCCATAATGAAAATAGCTAACTCTGGGTGTTGCATAGCCAGAGCGGTCCTAACGTTATCTGGCCGCTGTTCTGCAATGGGAACAAGCTAGGCAACGAACAAAATACGGCATGGTGCTTCGATGCTAGCACAAACATGTCGTATGCGCGATACTCCACTACGGATAGATGGCGCTGGGTTGACGGTTGCGTCCATGAACATGTAGGTGCTGGAACTTGTACATTGGGCGCGATTCTTCTAACATTTTGTTTAGTGGGACCAGGGCGAATCTATTCCAACCGCCAAGTGCTACAAATTGAACACGACGATAACCGTATCTTAGAGAATTTGGATGGCTGGTTTGTTGGGGTTCCTTAGTAAGCCAGTTATGGATATGTATTAAAATAGGGGGCCGAACGTTACTTTGACCTTTGTTTTCCTTGGAACTCGAGCTGAGCTATAGCAGCTTAGTTGTACGTTTTGCCTTGTCCAATATCATGGTATGGCAAAGCACTGCCGCCCCATCCTAAGGCATGACGTGCCCATCTCACTTTCCAAATCCTTTATATGTAGTATTTTATTTAGTCTCCGACCGGAAACGCAACCAACATGCGACCTCGGGAGTAAGCGAAGGTTACGGTTTATTGAATAATTGACTTGTTGTCCGGTCACACGGTGTTCAAACCCCTATAAACAAGTAATCGAACTTTTTGTGATTGTAATGGAAGTCGCAAGTACCGCCGTAATGTGATACGCAGTGAGACGAGTCAAATTCGGCGCAGTCGGCAGAGTCGCTGATCTGCAAACCGCTGACAGCACTCTTCTAAGTACCCACGCTACTGTAATTGCTCAGGTATCCCTAGCAACCAAACTACAGCGGAACCTTTGCTGGGTTCAGGGGCCGATATGCATGAGACCCCACTTCCCACCTCATTGATGAATCGCTCCCGACCCTGAACTCGTAACTGACGACAGCTGCGAAAGAGCAACTCCTTTAACCGCCGATCTCGAACACGACGCACTCTCGCGACTGGCTCGCCCTCTCCCCTCTACGTCGCGCAAACCACTCGTCAAGACACCCGCCGCCTTCCCTTAGCTCTTAATTATCCTGCAAAAATGGCCGGTCGCTTTGTTCGGGCGTCCAAGTACCGTACGCCGTTGCCTAGCCTCACCAATTCCGCCAGCTCGTCTAACTTGTAGTCCAGGGCACGTTTTCGGCAAATCCACGCGAAAGGAGTTCTGTTACGACAACCTGCGCATTAGTAGGAATGCCTGGGATACTAATTTGGTCAAGGTCGGTTCTCTTCACAAGCTTGCTTGGTCCCGACTCGACCCTAAAGCGCGCAACGAGCATCTGCTGACGGCGTTGGTCGCGATAGGTCAATCCCGAGTTTATTTCAGTCAATTGGGAAGCCAGCGGTGGAGGCGCCTTTGCAGTCATTCCACTAGAAGAACGCGGCAAGATTCCCGATGCAATCCCTCTGTTCCGAGGCCACACAGCAGCCGTCCTTGATACAGACTGGTGCGCACGCGACAACACCCTTCCCGATTGATTACTCCAGCCTTTGTCTAACCTTGCTTCAGGAACCCCTTTAACGACCGTGTGATCGCGTCTGCTTCCGATGATGCCAAAGTCATGATATGGCAGGTTCCTCAGGGATTCAGTCTGCTCACTGATGCCGAAGAACCCATCGACGTCTCGCCCGCTGCAAAATTGACAGGCCATTCCCGAAAAGTCGGTCAAGTTCTTTTCAACCCTGCCGCCGAAAGCATCCTCGCTTCTGCTTCTGGAGATCTTACTATCAGGCTCTGGGATATTAGCGCTGGGTCCGCTGTGCACACTCTTAAGCACCCCGACATTGTGCAGAGCTTGTCCTGGAATGCCGACGGAACTATGTTGGTAACGACGTCGAGGGACAAGAAGCTTCGGGTCTGGGATGTCCGTCAAGAGAGGCCCGCTCATGAGAGCCCAGGACATGAGGGGGCCAAAAATAGTCGGGCGGTCTGGCTTGGAGAACACAATCGAATCGCCACGACCGGCTTCTCTAAGATGAGCGACCGACAACTCGCTCTATGGGAACCAGGCAACCCCAACCCCATTGGTGGATTTACGGTGCTTGATAGCATTTCTGGTGTTTGCATGCCATTCTGGGGTATGCTTCTCTTTCCTACTCCATCATGCGGTCAATGCTAACCATTGATATAAGATGACGGCAGCAACTGTCTTTACCTTGCTGGAAAAGGGTGAGTCATTTCTTCATTGGGTACGCGCATTTTCTATATCTAACTTGGATACCAGTGATGGCAATATCCGATATTTCGAATATGAGAACGATAAATTTGAATTTTTGTCGGAATACAAATCCCCAGATCCCCAACGCGGACTTGCATTCCTGCCTAAGCGCGGCGTAAACGTAAGTATCTAGGAACGATAAGATTATTGTTCTAAATCTAACTACTCCTAGGTTCATGAAAATGAAGTGATGCGGGCTTATAAGACCGTCAACGACACATATATCGAGCCCATTTCTTTCACTGTTCCTCGACGTGCTGAGACCTTCCAATCCGACATCTACCCGCCGTGTGCTGGTATTAAGCCTGCTGTCACTGCTCAGGAATGGGCGGCAGGCAAAAGCGGTGTTCCGTCCAAAATCGACTTTGAAAGTATCTACGATGGCAATGCGCCCGTGGAAGTGCCAGCTAACTATAAGCCCCCTACTCCCATCACGGCTCCAGCTCCGGCTCCAGCTCCTAAAAAAGCTCCAGAACCTAGTCCTGCACCAACTACTATTCGTTCCTCTCCCTCTATAAAGGATCAGCACAGCTCAATGGCAGCACTGGCTTCTAAGTATGAAGACAAGAACGACGATGTAGAGGAACCCTCAAGCTTCGATGAGCCGCCGCAGCGGAGCGCAAGAGTCCCTTCCCCAACGAAAACTAGCTCTGCGCCACTGCCAAAGCCCGCGTCACCTGTTAAGTCACAGGCGGTAGAACCGACGCAAGCAACATCAGCTCCAGCCTCAACGGGGTCTCCTACAGGTTCAGGAGGTCCTGTCATGGAGACAGCACTGGACCAAATCAAGGTGCTACTGGAAACGCAAACCAAAATGCTGAGCACGCAAAGTCAACACATCGAACGCCTAACAGCCGAGGTCGACTCTTTGAAGAAACGAGTGGGTTCTGGGTCTCCAGACCAAAATGAGCGTATCCGACAGTTAGAGCTAGAGCTAGAAGAGTTGAGATCGTAGACGATTTCAGACCCTTTTGCAAAGAAGTTAGGTAGGATACGGGAGGCCGTCTGCTTAGAGAGCGCGGCCAGTTCAATGACGATTAAACGAAGCGCGCACGTACATTTGATTCGAATGTACGTGCTCACGAACTACTCTGCGGGTTAGGTACAATCTAGCAAAATTCTGTTCAGCCTACGTGTTTCAATCATAAAATATATATCTTCCCATTGTTATTACCGCGTTTGTTCTGTATTCCACTTGACGCAATCGTCAAATCTAACCCCGGTTCCACCAAAACAATCCAACGCACTCCCGATGGTCAAGTCTACCCGGCCGTTACTCAGCCTCTTGACGAGTTCCAGGTCGTCCAAGTTCCTCCCACCACCGGCGTATGTGACAGGTATGCTGCACCAGGCAGCCAGTTTTTCAACCAATTTTTCGTCGACACCCTTCTGTAGCCCTTCGTTATCTGCAGCGTGGATAAGAAACTCGGAGCAGTACGGTTCTAGGCTTTTGATTGATTCTTAGACAGCACAATCAGCTTAGTTGTCCTGGTCCATTCAGAAGATCTTACACATACCTTCAGTTACCTCCATGTCCGTTATAGTCTGCCATTTATTCATGGCTACAAACCATTTATCATCCCCTCGTCGCCTGCAACTGAGGTCGATAATAAGTTTATTTTTATCACCGCCTAGAGCTGCCAACACGGCATCGAGCCGCTCCTGGCTGAATTTACCATCTGGGAACAGAAAAGATGTAATAATGACCTACCGATGGACAACGTATTCTTAGCTACTGTCCGTTGTCTCGCTGTAGCATTGTAAAGACCATGCTCGATAACAGGTCAGGCAAATGTTACAGGACTTACTGACCTTGCTTGCGCCATTGTCGATCCACAGCGCGGCGTTCTTGTCATTGATGCCTCCTCCGACTTGGAGGTGACCCGGCCATGCGGCGAGCGCCTCCCGTGCCGCCTCATCGTTGCTGGGACCAAGCATTATAACATGTGCTCCCTCAAGCGCATTATCACGGTAAAGCTCTGCATAGTACCCCGCCGGGTGCTTCGACACATAATTCGTCTTGAGCGCAGAAGTGGAGCTGTCGAGAGTGCCTCCCACTATCTGCTTCACTTGTCCTGCGTGCAGATCTATACAGGGCCTAAACCGCGTCATATTTAGTGTTGCGATCAGCTGCAAAGGTGAGTTTTGTGATGACCGTGATAAAAGGTGATAGTGGGGTTGGCGGCGATGTCGCTACTTGCGATGATAAGGCTATGGCGGGGTGTTTCTGTGGCTGATGGGCAATTGAAGACTTTGGTTGGCTGGAGATTAAAGTCACTGCGAGGCTATCTTTCTCCACATTAATTTTAGAAAGCTAGCGGACTCAGGCTTCAACATCCAGAAAAGTACTTTAAATATCACCTCCTTCAAGCGAAACGTAAACATAGTCCTGATGGCGACGGTACTGGGGAAGCGCAAGTTGCGCACACCGAAAGAAGAGAGCCCTTCTGTATCTTCAGAAGAGGCGCAAGCGAAGTTAGCCCGGTTCTTCGAGACTCAATTCAAGCCATTAATCCCCACGGCGAAACCGCCATCAGTACCCGACGAGACAGGAGATGAGCCCTCTTCCGACTCTGATAGCTCAGACGATGATTCGTGGGATGGTGTATCGGAAGGCGAGGACGACTCCTCGACAACCCCTGAAGTCATCGAGGTAGTATCGCACACCGAGGCATACACCACAACCACAAACACCCTCGACAAGCGCGAAAGCCGAGCCTGGCTCTCTTCGCGGCCGCCAGTATCCGCCGATACCTCCTCAACATCTAAAATGAAGAAGGCGAAAGCTACCACGGCCGAAGAAGACGCGCCCTCATTGCTGAAGAACGATCTCGCCCTGCAGAGACTGCTCTCCGAAAGCCACCTCTTCTCGTCCGCGGCAGCCAAGGGTGGCGGAGACCGAGACCCGGGAGACGCGACAGAGCATGTGGGACGCAACCGACACTTAGCCACGGACCTGCGGCTCTCGGCGCTGGGCTCCAAGAAATCGATCTACAAGCAGGAGAAGATGCCCATGTCGTTTCGGAAGGGAATACAGGCGGCCGCTGAGGGCCGGGAGACAAAGCGTCGGCGTGAAGCAAAGGAGAATGGCATCGTGTTAGAGCGGCCCGGTGCGCTGGGTAAGAAAGCTGCAGGGAAGAGAAAGGGTCCCTCGCGCGCTATCGACGCCCCTTCCGTCGGCAGGATGAATGGTGGCATGCTGAGGCTGGGGAAGAGGGATATTGCGGATATCGAGGGCGGTGGACCGCGCAAGGGAGGCACTTTTACGAAGAAGAGGAGGAGGTGAGGTGGATGATGTCGAGAAGGATTTGTTGGTGCAACTATATACCCCGAATTGATCTACAAATACCTAACTTGCCCGTTTCCGAGTACATTTGCTTGTAGACGTGGGAAATTGATACCCAACCGAGGAACGCCGCAGCTGCGATCGCGCGTCCTTGGAAACGACAGCACGATTGAAGACTTTCTACGCGGAGACGAGACAGGAGATTAATTACGGACTTTTTTTTATTCTTAATAGAGTGATGTTTTATTGTCGCGTGGTAGATAAGGGGTCTAGCGGAATGCCATTCCGAAGCAGGGAGGAAGCGCGTGAGTTCCCGGCCGCTGTTCATACCAATCCAACCAGCCCGGTAAGTGAATACCTAGGTATGAAACCACTAGAAGCGTTGCCGTTGATATGGTTTACGCCTTCGCCTATGAGCCAGGAGACCACCTGGTCCCGGTAGCTTACACAGGTGATCTTCGTAGGGAGTTTTGGAAGCGACTTCCTTAGAAGTCAAATCTAAGGGTGCCTACCCCATCGCCATCAGAAATGGTACCGCCGTTGCTGCTGATAACTACGGCCGGTCTGCTCGCATAGTATTTCAAAGCACCTTTATACTCTTGAGATATGTAATTGTAATTAGGTTGTCGAACCTTTACCTAGAAACCTTAAAACAGTATGAGTCATGGTTTCCCTAAAAACATTATAACTTTCCCTTACTTTTCTAATCTATTCTCCGTTCCATTTTGTTCTCTGTTCTGTCTTGTTCTCCATTCAATCTTGCCTTGTTCTGCATAGATTCTGTTCAACATCAATCAGTCCGTCACAACGGCAAGAGCACATCAATATGTATAGAATGTACGCATTTATGAAGACTATCTTGTCTAAGCTTGGCTCCGTATCAAAATCACCGCCATCAGTCTCATCCAAATTATCTCGTCGTTCTTCCAGGCGCTCCTCACAAAGGGTATTATGTTGTCCCGCAGAGAAACCACTACAGTTGTTTAGTAGATCGATCTTCCTGTTCTCCGGATTATCTATCCCGTACCTAGGCGTTGAGATTTACAAAATATTGAATGAAAAAGGAAAAGAACAATTGATGGCCAGGCAAGAACAATTGATGGCTAGGCAAGAACAATACTACAAAGACACTATCGAACTACAAAAGCGAAATTTAGTACTCAAAGCAAAAGCTATCGAGCTGAAAAGCAGATCAAAATAGATCAGGTTAGAGGCGATGATGAGAACAAGGTCAGCATTCTTAGCATCAACTTGGAAGAATTTGCTAACAAGACATAGCGAGAAATATAATTATTTAGTGCTGTATGAATGCGATGTCAGCTTGTCCTTGTGAGTCCTCGCGGGTACACAGAGATATAGGCCTCGCCGCCGCCATCATCCGAACAAACTACCTCCGGCTAACAGCTCTTCGTCAAAATAGCCAGCGAGTTGGCTTCTATTCATATAGGCCATCACTGCATCCTCGGGTCGTTCCCACCGGCATCTTGAACGCCTATTTCATGTATCGTGTATCACGCTCCCAGGTGTACTTCAAGGCTCCTCGCTTTACATTCCATCAACTCTTAATTTCGACGCGACAATTCAAATGCGAAGACCACAGGGACCAGATATTTGGGATCGAAGGCATACCGACAACTAACCAGTCGCCTGCCCAAGAAACACCCTTCATTCTCCTAGACTACACCAAGTCCATAGCTAGAGATGACCGCGTTGTACTTGACTAGGCCTTGTCGGGAGAAGAGGATATCACTTTCGGGTGGTAGAGCGGCCTGGTTCGTACGATCAGATTCGGTAACCATAACAAGGACGGCCTGCTGCACGTGCGGGTTACCATCGATGCAATGAATTCATCCTCTTACTGGCACAGGTAAATCCTCATAGACCTATAGCGATCGAAACTGCGCTCGAACACTAGCACGGCCTGGACCAGTTGCGGTTTTAGTCGACGGACTAGTGCGATATGATATGCCTTGAGAAACGAAAGGTTCTTTCTTCCGCGCCATGCTTTCCTAAGCTCAGACCAGCTACAACGCAACAGCATAACTCGCCAAGATGCAAACGAGACCAATCCTATATAGCCCACCTGCGTCTGCAACCTTTTTTAGCTGGGGATGCCACCAATTTCCCATTGATATAGTATACAGTCAGATTCACGGCAAGGGCTATACTTCTGCGTAACTTAGGTACTTAGGCATCTGGCTGCTTGTATATCGTAACTTCATTACTAAATTAACAGCGTTTTTTTTATTATAATTAGGTTATTAGTATAAATAAACAATATGTTACTTAATAGTTTCAAGGTTATACGACCACTTATATATGCTTGATTTTATAAATACACATGTTTTTAACGCCACGGAATAACTACGGGATACAGGACTTAAGAAGGCACTTGGGCTGCTTAATTGTATGCATATATATCATCTGTACAGTTGGGATATTAGTGGCATCTCCAAGCCAAAAAGGGTGGCAGGTAATCCCTCATAGGGCCCGCCAATTTCTTTCCGGAACAAGCGAGGAGCAAGGCATAAGTCGCGATTGAGCTTGGTAATGGATCGCGATTGTCAAATGCGGCTTGGGACGGTTCAATAAGTACGGGCTCTTCGTCAAGCTCTGAAAAGGCTTGGGGGGTCACAGAGACCCTGAAAGTTCCTGGCGATATGCGGGGTATGAGGCTCAAGCTCGGGTATAGCAAAAATATGCACGTCTGTTGGAGTCATGTTAGTCTTTTCGGAGCCGAAAGATGCAAACGAGCGGGAAGGATCAGTATAGAATCCTTTGAATGCAAAGACAAGGGAGCATCATTGGCCGATAAGATCCATGCCACCATTCTAACCACACGTATGGAAATCACATATTACATAGTATACTTCGTACATCCAGAGCTACCAATGGCCATAATTGTTAGGGGTCTGGTGCTCAATTGGGGCAAAGACTAATAGATATTGTTTGAAGTCGACGTTGCATTACATTTTCCCCACGACAGTTTCTTCAACAACTGGTTGCAATAGGTAGTTATATAATGCTAACGATGTCCTTCTTTAGTGTTGAAGCAGATGGATTAAAGCTATTGTCATGATCTTTTTCTTCTTCCTTTTTCCCCTATACGTAGGTGTCAAGTTGCTATAAATTTGTTAGGGAAGTCTCGACGGGAACTTCTCAAAAATAACCTGTGGTAACAATGAATCGGCCAAACCACACCCAAACAGAATACCATGCGCGCGAGCCTCAAATTATGCCCGCGCGAAGCCTCGCCTGGGAATGTAACCGCTGGAAACGCTTTCCGTGGCAGGCTTCCTGTGCCTTTGTAGTCGTGTTAGTGGCTTCTTGAGCTTCGTACTCATAATTATTCAATCTCGCCAATCACTCATCTCTCCTCCAGACTCATTCTGTTTGCGGCCATGGCAGTCGTTTTACATACGTCGGACAATCAAGAAGTGTCGTCGTGGCCATCAAGTCAAAGATCCGTTCCAGTTTCGGTTGTCTTGGCAATCCTGGTGAATGTTGCCAACTTATGTCTCGCCATTGCCTTGAGCCAGGGCTATACCGTGTCCTGGTGGCGAGAAGCCCTCAAGGGCGCTGAGATTTCCCGTCTGCAGTTCGACCTGAGCGTGCAACACGGCTTCGCCGCCTTACTACGGTCATCGCGGTCCTTCAACAGATTCTTGCTGGCCGCACTGATCGCGATTATAGTCAGCATTGCCGATGGTCCGATATTGCAGCGCGCCTCGACAACGGGCCTGTTAACACTCGGCCCGACAAGCACGAATGTAACGATATTCGTTTCCCCGGAACCACTGCCGGCAAACTTCAGTGCCTGGAGTGGCATCGCTGATCCCCCCAGCTTGCTGACGCCCGTGTTCGCAAACGTGAGCAAAGCGTATGCCTCGCATGAGGATATCATGCTTCCATATTCAGGGTGCGACGGGAATAGTTCCTGCGAAGCTGCAATGGCAGGTCCTGGTTTCGATACCATTTGCAATGCGAGCTTAGTCCCTTACGATTATCTGGATCTAAGTGCAGCTATCCCAGAAAACAACAATATCACCGCATTCCAGATTGATTTCGAGTTTGGCGGCCATAGAACTGCAGCCGAATACAGTACAGTGAACTTTACAGTGCTTTTCAAGCCGGATGCTGCTTGCATTGGCAATTTCGTCCGCAGGTGGTGCTCGATGAGGCTTGCAACGGTCGAGTACCCCATCACCATCAGCAATGGTACCGCCGTGATCCAGCCGTGGCAGTCTTCCCGGAACGAAACTATCCAGCTCACCCACGTCTCCACCACCATCGTCGATAGATTGTCCGTTATTGATCCAGAGCTCTGGACACTAGGTTCGGCGTTTCGTGGTTTGGAGTCGATGCTAGGGGGAATTGTTTACACTAGTAGATCACTCTATGACTCGTACGCCAACTTGCGTCTCCCAGCGAAGGAAAGTTTCTTGGTCAATGTCACCGGTCAGGCCGCCACCAATTATTTGACATCAGACATTTCCTCGTATGGAAACTGTACAATGACCTGGGAAGACCCGACGGTTGATATTGTCAACACGGCCCGAGAGCTCATGTTCCGGAGCGCAATTGCCAATAGTGTCGCCAACTCGTCGTACAGCACGCCCCAAGAGCTTCCAGCCACGAGTACTAGAGTCATTACTGCCTACAGAACGCGTTTCGAGTATCTGGGCATATCTATTGGTCTGATGCTGCTCGAGGCAGTCGTCATTGTTTTCCTTCTTTGGGGTTGGCGCGGCCTAGGTCGCGACGTGTCGCTAGACGCCTTCGAGATCGGACATGCTCTTGGCGCCCCCTTGCTCCAAGAAGCGAACTCCAACGGCACCGTGGAAGATATTTTGGAGGCTTCGGGGCGCAAACGCATACGCTATGGCGAGATCGTACGCAGTGAAGCCCGAGGAGAACGAGGGCCTGCAGGGACATTCACTAGGGCAGACAACAGCATCGGTCTACTCGACACCGCCGATAATGATATCATCCACACAAGTGATCAAAGTTGGGAAGCAAATGAAAAAGAGCCGTTCAGAGGCGAAGTGTCTTCTGCAATTGAGACGCCAAGACTAGGCTTTAGCGAGGCCACGAATGTGCGCTCGGTGACTCCTGGGAAACTATATTATTAAGATTGCCATCAGCCAGGACCAGCGTTCGAGGAAATGTTATGTTGTTGGTAGAATAGGAATGTTAACAGCAATTATAGTGATGTTCATTTAGCGAATAAGCATCATGTCTAAAGGTTTATATAACGAATGAGCTCGTGGCTAAAGCAAAATGCCTTCCCGATATTTTAGAGATTCCTAAAGTATGGCAGCAGATCACGTTGGTCTATTAATGTCCCTCCAATACCTGGGTTACGATATTCTCGCATGCTTTAAATGAGGCCAGAAATCTTTTGCTCTGTTTTCTTTTCCTTCGAGTCGATATTCTTATAAGGTAGACTTTCAAGACCTTAGGCGGAATAGCCAGTTTGCATTAATTCTTATTGTCTTACATGCAAGTATCTTTGGGTACGCGCTTGTTTATTGTTTATTTCACTACACAGCTGAGACTTGCCCCTATTCCTGACCCGTAGTGAGGATTTCGAGAGGCCCAGCTATTTGAGCAAGTGTTTAAAGCTATACCACTCAACTCCACGATTCCAAAAGAAGCCTGTCCTCTCAAATTCATTCCGATGCCTTCCACAAGGAAAGGGGGGAGCTCTCCCTCAAGCAGGCGGACAGGAGTTAACTTCTACCGCAATTGAAAATCCGCCAAAGGTAACTAAGCGAGCTTCGGTACATGGATGCAAGCTAACATATGCAGACTGGTCCTTCGTCTTCAGACTTAGGGGTCCGCAGGAGTTCGAGAGTTCGAGAGCGGAACGTGGACAAGAATCCTGACCCGTCAACAAAGACTCGGTCTGCGCCTAAGCGTAAAGGCAACCAGGATGACGAGGACCTCACTGCAGGCGCCCCAAAGCGCAATAAATGCAATAGGGACCACAAAAGCTCCTGGTTATACTCCGTACCCCCCCGCCAACGCGGCCGTCTTTCAACGGACTGTCATGATGTCTATAATCGATCGTTCCCATTTGAAGTCTGCATTTGACTTCAACTGTGGAGGGCACTGGTCGCTTCAGGGAAACCATCCTCTTCCATCGACCGGTGACCCAAGAGACTTGATCGCGGGCCCCAGACCCGATCTCCCTCTATTCTTCAAGATTAACTCTTTACTTGGAAGGAATTGCGTAACCAAGCAATGTGTACAGGACTCCACTCCTATATAAACCCGGATAATCATCTAGACCGATGCTTTCCGTTTTTGTTCATAGAGAACGGGTGCAGTAACATCGAGTCTGCGGTTCTTGTGAATTTGCACAGTGCTAGTCAAGCGCTTTACAATATCTACATATGGATAGTTAAAGTAGGCCACTAGGCGGCCTTTTTCAAAGATGTCCGCCTGTTCTCATTCGCCATCAACGCACAGCAGGTTATCGCCCGTGTTCATCGAGCCGTACCTGTTACCGTCGGGGGCCAGACCAGATTGGAATTTTACTACGACGAGCTTAACGCCAACTCTCAATTTAATTACACGAGAGACAGCATCTGCACACTTATCCATAACATCTTTGTTGACTACGCCGAGTCAAAACTTTTTAGAGTACTCAAAGCGGCTGTTGAAAAGGTGTTGGACAAGCATAAACAAGACCTCAAACGGCAGAATGACGCTGCGATACCGCTCGCCGAAGATGTTAATATCCATTCGAGTAGGGCCTGAGGGTATGGGAAACCTATTCGTAGGGCCATTGACTTCCATCGGAACGAGTCAGGCGGAGATTAATGACCGCTAATATGCAAGAGAGGTGTGTAGAATAGGGAGTATCCTGATTGATGGGTACTGTTGTTGAGTCTTTGAGGAAGGAACTGCGTATATTTTGATTAAGAATATTTCTAGCTCAGCTTTCTAGGTAGTTAATCGCTTAGCAAATAGATCAAATCTTATCCAAGTACACACCATAAAGCAACTAATGGGCGTTGTAGGTTCAAGGCAGGAAGATGCTGAACCAAGACTTTCCAGTATTGCTTATTCGGACTCAGAAACTAATATAAGATTCGTGAAATTTCCTACTCACTGGTCGCAGAACGTTTATTGATTTTCTTTGAGTAAATAAATACTGTATCACAGATCAGATTTTCTATGCGGGCAACCCAAGTTTCCTCTGGTTTCGTGGTGTAGTTGGTTATCACGTCAGTCTAACACACTGAAGGTCTCCGGTTCAAGTCCGGGCGAAATCATGGTTTTCTTTTGTTGGTTGTATTCGGGGTTGTCTTTTTTTGCTTTTTGTAGACTGCTTGACGGGAAAGATTATTATGAGGCGTCTGGCTGTTGGACAGGTGAGAATCTCGAGATGTCTGAGGCATTGCTAACGTTGGAATAGGGGAATGTCACCCACCGTCAAAATCTCTACATGAATTAAGTATTAACATGTGCTGGTGCGCATACATGGCTCAGGTGAAATATATGAATATTATGTATCTGTGATATCAAATCCAATATATGTAATGCGAACATCTGCGGCTCGTTCGCTCGTCTACATGCATAGCTCATAGGTCTCACAGCCTCCTATAGAATGAACAGACCACATTCCCAAGCCCAGTAAACCAAATCGTAACCCAGGATTTCGTACAACTTCCTTTTCTCCAATGTGGAGACGTCGTAAAGTGGCCAGTCTTGTCCGATGCCATTGTTGGTTCTACTTTTCAGCCCCTCGTACTGACCCGTAGCAGTCTCAACCGCGGTTGTCGGTTAAGCGAGGCGTATATGGTA
The DNA here is from genome assembly GCA_022385635.1 of Xylaria scruposa. Classification (NCBI taxonomy): domain Eukaryota; kingdom Fungi; phylum Ascomycota; class Sordariomycetes; order Xylariales; family Xylariaceae; genus Xylaria; species Xylaria scruposa. The sequence continues at coordinate 122,680 of MU280183.1, forward strand.
GTGTGTGGCTGGTAATAATCGTACGGATTGCCCTTCGTATTATGGGCTGGCCCAACCGCCAGCTACATCGACCCATTCGGCCAAGCAAGAGCCTTCTTTGCCCTCAACATCTACGATATCCGTATCACAACGGCAACGGCACCCGACACCATTTTCTTTCTCTTCATCCCATTGCTCCCAGTATTCATCTTCTTCAACACGGTACTTCTCGTCCGTAGTGGTCAACTCTAGGTATGGTTCTCGCGGCAGTTGTCGAGCAGGAGCATTAGCTGGACAGTGTTGAATAGTCGTGTGTCGATAGCCAAAGTCACGGAAGTAATGAATATCACGAGGAGCTAGCAAGACGCCGGCGGCGAGGGAGTGAATAGGGGCATCACCCCACTAGATATCTGGTTAGTTAAAAGCGATGATGCGTCGATTTCTTGAAAACTCACTCTTTCCATCCAAAATCCGCCACTATGATCCATCATCTGGAAAAAGTCTTCATATTCTTTGCTTCGGAACCAGCTGAGCCTGGCAATTTCGAAGTTGGACCAGAAATGACACATATTATAACTCTCACCATCCATGGCTTCGGGATCGATCTCAGGCAAGCCGCGGCCGGGTTCGGCTCGCAGTATCTCTTCAGGTAGAGGTGGCTTGTAGTTGGGATCATCTTCGGGGCGAGACTGTGGCTCCCTGGGCTCGACAAACATCTCCCAAAGACCCTGCGAGGTTATGTTGTTGAGACGCTTGTAGGCAGAAGCGTAACGGAAGATATTAGGAACGGTTTCCCTCAGTTCTTTAACAGCAATTGTAAAGCCGTATGTCTTGTTGGTTTCGATCATCTTCAAGAAAGGGTCACTTTGGCCAAGTTAGTACTTGAAAAGAGCGCATATCTGAATTTAACGTACTAGGTGATATCGCAGAAATACTTGATCTCGGGTTCCAACCGCCAATACCATTCGTACTTGGCAAGGAGGGGGTGCTTATAGAAGAACCTATCATCACGTTAGTACTAACAGGTATAGATCGGATAAACGATACGTACCCTGAATAAAATCGGCACATGGCATGGTAACTTTCTAGTCCACCATACATGACGGCTGCGTCTCCCTGTTTAGCAATACCTTCCTTTGCAATCTTAGGATCTATCCAGTCGGGATAACCCCACATCTCTGGGCCAACTTTTCCGAACTCAACGGAAGATGAGGTGTAGTTGCGGACGACATCCTTGAAAGTCTGGTTGAAATCGCCGTCATTTAGAAAGACGTAAGGATAGTGATACCATCGATTGAAATGGCGCTCGATCGATTTGATCGACTGAATAACACCATCTAATTCCTTGTTGCGCGCAAGCACTACAAAAGCAGCATTTGCTCGAGGTTTCGAGGTATCGGGCTCAAGACAGCCGGTCACAAAGACCTTGTCGTGATCCTCGCTGATCTTTCTGTTTACACCCTTGCATTAGTAGCCTGTCAATAAAAAGGTTATTAGACACTGGACCATACCTAATAGCCGGCGGGGAGCCAGCGGGAATCAATATCCTCCCCGGAGAGCTCGGATGCCTCACAAACAACACCAATATGAGTACTAGAACAATGATTGGAAAAAGTACGACAACACCCAAGGGCACCGAGATACTCGAATTGCCTCTTAATCGGAGCGGCCTGCGCAAGAAAGCGAGACGCGAATGGAGTTGGTTTCGGCGGCCATTCCTCTTTTCATCGGCTGTAGGTAAGGGAGAGGTGGCGCCTATTGCCGATGGCACGCGGCGATACGCGCGTCTTATGATATCCATGGTGGACACAGCAGGTATATAGCGGGATTCGTAAATCCCTGGTTGATGCGGGTATGTGCCCGCGACGCGTGTTCAAAAATGGGGATTATGCAATGCTCGACTATAATACTCGTGTAGGCATCAAAGACCAAGCTCGAGCGACAGGCCACGATGAGATACCGACCCCGAGGATACTAATAACAAAGCTGATTATGACTATGGGACCAGGCCGGCGGCTGGGATGCGGATGGCAAAAAGGGGATACTCCAACTCCAACAGTCAAGCAATCGCATGGAACTCGATTGCGCCTTTTGTCTATTCGTGAAGGCTTCCTCAAACGATGTAACCGAGGAACGTGCAAATGCGTGGTCTAACGTGACTATCGTGAAATCGAGGGAGTAACGAGCGACAGGGGAAGGACCCCAGATACAGCGACGGCTAGCGCGACAGAGACGGCGGACCAAATGTAAGTAAGGAGAGGTTGCTTGCTGGAGAATTGCTATCGGAACGCGCTGGCCAACGATGACAATGACGGCGGCCTGTCAGAGAATCCAGGCAGTCTCAATGTGGTGGACGAACTATCCACTACCAGCTACGAGCAGCTTCCTCTGAAGCCGGCCGCAGGAGCAGCGAGTGGTGATCCAGACTCCTGCCCACCTCGGTGACGATGGATGGACTCGGCGCAGTGGAAGACGGACGAGGAGAAGGTCGATAGGGATGCCCCTTTGCAGAAAAGATAGAAAGAGACGGACAAAAATATGGGGGGGATGATATACGACAGAAACGGGGAAAAGGACGAAACACGTTTGTCAGGGCAAGATAAGATTTTCTGGTGCTGGGGAGCTGACACCTGGGTACTGAACTGGACCATACGGAGGCGATAAGGTTTCAGCAAGTTAGGTTTTGGTAGTTGGCTGCACACAATTGCTAACGAAGGTACCTGCCTAACGCTACATCACAGCAGACTGTACCAGGAGAAATAGGGGATTGTCCAGAAGCGTATTGGCACTCATCAGTGGGTCAGATGGAGCTGACTCAAGTCTAGCCAATCACATCGAGCATAGTGGCAGATGGTTACTACTATTCCATGCGCCGCGAAAACCAGCCCAACCTTGACTGACCCATCCCTAAAAATAGTGTAGGAGATCGTACTTGTCTCGCAGGCCCCGTAGCACGAATCGTGTAATAAGATTTATAGGTAGGTATGACAGGGCCGAACTTAATATCTTCGAATTAGTCCAAGTAACTCGGGAGTTTCTAGGTTTGGCCTTGGAGCAAGTAGATTCTATCTCTACTAATGTATAATTGAGTGTCGTTTAACGAGATTAGGTCTCGAGAAGAGTTGATGCGCCCAGGCTCTCTGATTCCACATCAACCTTTCTGCATTAGGTTCTGCATTAGGTAAATTCAACGGCTCTTAAGTTTGGACGAAAATAAGCATGCTAAGCAGCAGATGCGCATAAATCTGCAATGACTCGACTGAATTTACGAAGTTCAAACTATTCGCCTGCAGTTAAGAGAGACTTTCGAGAGACTCTGCGTTTCTGTATCCGTAGACAGAATCTGCGTATGACAACAGTGGTCGCTGTCAGGAGGAGAATGACAAACTCCAAGGCTGTTTAATCGCTCGACTCTCGCTGGGCTTGCAAATCGTTATTAGGAATTCATAACCTTAACAACAGGTGTTTTGAATCTAAGTTGAATGTGCTTGGCTGTCTTTGTATCGTAGGATAAGTAGCGAGCCAATGGTACTCATCTCTCGTAAGTAATACTTTATGTGGCATTTTCAGTCCCTGCATTCGATGGGCAATTATCACGTGAAGAACCCTAACGAGAGGATGGGTTATTTATCTGATCGCCGTACTGGCATTGTGATATCTGCCGGTGAGAGCTGCATGTCACGCCAACCCACGTACTTTCCCGCCTAATTAAAATTAATATAAAACGTCCCCCTCCGTGTACAAAAATAACGACTCATCATGCCTCGTTCTGCGACAAGACGCCCAATTATTTTTCCGGAACCGGACATCGTCCAATTTTGATGCAGAGAACCGACTGAAGATGGTTATGATAAACCTAGATAGTGATAGCATCGCATTTCCCCAAGAACGCGTAGGTTGGCGTCGACGTCAGACAGTCTCATCTTCTATCTTGTTCGTCATATCTGTGGATTGAAGCCAAGCATCCGGGTTGAGACACGTTCCGATGATCTAGTTAGCCCAGCGTAGATATGCATCAGGCTGGTGAAGCCTGCTAATGTGAGCGAGATTTGGTATATAGTAATTCTATTCTCTCTGTGTTCAGCATTGTCTTGTTGTAAGAACTTCACGTTGACGAACAGGCATCAATTGAGTGCCTAGTTCTTCTGCATTGTTACAAGATATCGCGCTGCGTAGTCAAATACGTACCAGCCAGTATGCATTGGCTCCTATCCACAATTGTAGGGGCCATTCTCGCAGGCACTGGTATGTAGCAACTGGTTCATCTTGTGGATGATACGACGCGTTTCTTCTAGCTTGCTTCACAACACGGCTGCTGACATATACCTACAGCTCTGTCACAGACTGCTCCCCCCTTTCCAAGCTCATGCTCAAATGGTGCGTATAGAAACATCCCCTTTAGTCTTGCAAGTCCCATAATGTGAATTTTCGGGATCACGACTAACATGTCTCGATGCACGCAGTCGCTGCTGCTAGGTATCCTTATACTCTCGACTCAGCATGGCAGATCACGAAAATTGCCAGTGGCCTGCGTCAGCCACGAAGTATCATTTTCGATCCGCTAGGGAACATGTTGGTGCTGCAAGCCATGTCTGGCGTATCAGTGCATACGTTTGGCTCGGACGGCTGCATTAACAGCACGAAGATCATCATCCAAAATACTGGTCTCAATCATGGCTTAAGCCTCACTCCAGATGGGAAAACCATGTATGTGAGCTCAGTCAGCCAGGTATGGGCTTACTCCTATGATGCCGCGACACGCCAAACGTCGAAACAGAAGACTATCATCACTGGCATGAGCCCAGGTGGTCACTCAACGCGAACTGTTGTCGTGTCTCCCAAGAACCCGAATATCATATTAGTCTCCACTGGCTCTAATTCCAACTGGGATTATGCCTCTGGGAACCCCTCAACTGGCCGTGCTTGCGTGAAAACCTTTGATGTCAGCAAAGCCCCTGCTAATGGGTACAACTACAATACGGAAGGGAATATGCTCGCCTATGGTGTTCGTAATGAGGTGGCACTCGCCTTTGACCCAAATGGCCACGCATGGGGTGTCGAGAATAGTGGCGATGACTTTAGAAGGACGGTCAATGGGCAGTCGACTGATGTTCACATCGACAACCCGGCTGAGGAGCTGAACTATTGTGAGCTCTTATTCCCGCTTTGTCAACCTATTTATATGCCTAGAGACTGACGTTGCAATCCCCAGTCGGTGACCCAGAGAGTCCACGCACACCGAACTGGTATGGCTATCCGACGTGTTTCACGGTTTGGGAGCCGTCCCTTTTTAAAGACACTACAGCACTCAAGACGGGCTCGCAGTTTGTTGTGACGCCTAACGCAACGTTCAACGATGCGTCGTGCAACGGCATTTCGAACCCACCCAGACTGAGCTTCCCTGCTCACATAGCACCCATTGGCAGCGTGTTTGACAAGAATGCGACGAATCTGTACGTCACGTTCCACGGATCGTGGAATCGACAGCCGGCATCGGGTTACCTACTTGCGGAGATACCGTTCACAAAGACAGCGGAAGGCCTTTATGACCCAGTCGCGCCGCCGGACTCCAAGACAGGCTATAAGAGTATCTTGTCAGCCCAAAATCCAGGGTCCTGCAACTCGGGCACATGCTGGAGACCCGCTGGTGTGAGCTGGGATAACGCGGGACAGAAACTGTTCGTTAGCAGCGACAATCAGGCTGATGGCGAGATCTTTGTCATGCAGAAGAAGTAGGTGGTGCTGCAGAGGTATATCCAGAAGCTGGGCTATCTAGTAATTGATGAACAATTGCCGAGAGAACATAGGGAACAGGAGTATAACGGCTTCCGGTCGTTCCGACCTGAATATATCGTTATTTGTCTAAAAAGAGTCGTAGTAGCATTCATGTTAAATCCCAGGAATATATGTGATTCTGTTGGTGCTTGGGTAGGTACTTGGAAAATAGGAGCTGGTTGTTAAGTGGATGAATACTCCGTAAGTTGGTCCACTAACTCGGAGACGGTAGTGGACCCGGTACCTGCATGTACCTAGATATCGACGTCGCATAGCGAACCACATGTGAATTTCTCTTACAACCAACTGTCATGGATTTTGTGTTATGCTCCCTATTAATGCTTTTTATATGATACACCACTCCCTTTTCCGTACGAGTCGCTTACAAGAGAGCTGTTACGCGAGAAAATTACGCTATTACGAAGCTTCCTACGACATTGATCACACGTACCAGCATACTTCCAACGCGCGCAAACAACAATGTCGCAAAAAATCACATCCAAAAACCTTTCGTACGATAACTCTCTCCCACCATTCCTCGCACGCCTCCGGGGTCAACAGACGGCGCACAGCGGGCCCGATCCCATCCTCGCAGCTCAGCGGCGCCCAGGCCAGAAGCGGTCTGCATCAGAGGAGGCCGAGGACGCGCCAGTCGTCGTAGACGAGGATGGGAATGTCGTATACTTGAAAGACGGGGTACTGGATGAAGAGGGAAGCAGCGCTCCAAAAGGCGAGAACAACAAGGAAGAGCCTGGGTTAGATAATAAAGAAGAAGAGGGAGATCTCGCACAGAGCAAAGAAAAAGAAAGGGTAGCGGGTATAGGCGCCTCCCGCAAACGCAAAGTCGGGCGCGTAATCGGCGAGGAACAATCGGACGACGAGCAGGAGAAGACGAAGACCAATAAGAACAACGACGACAAGGCGCGGATCGCCAAGGCTAGCGCAGACGTGCGCCGATTGATTCATCAAGATGAAGACAATACCACCGACACCCACAGATCGAAAGACACAATAAATGTTAAACCCAAGAAGCTACATCAGGACGGGCCACCGCAGCAGAAGACCATAAAGGGCTCAAAAAAGAAGGTCGCTAAGAAGATTAAGCTTAGTTTTGGCGATGACGACGGCGAATGAAACATATTTCCGCTGCTTCGTCCCTTTCGAAATCATTAGCCCTGAATCCCAGGCCCACTGCCGTGTTAGCCGCCTTCACAATCAAGTAGAGAGGGTGAGAGTTCTCTGCGACGCTCGATATCATCGAAGCGAACACTCGCAGATCCGATAGAGGTCACGTTCAAGTCCTCATCGGACACCGACAACATGGCCAATCACGTCACAGTACCGACTATACCATCTGATCCAGGTTAAGAACACAGAATTTTACCGCGGCCTACGCTTTACTATGAGGGCGTGGATAACAGACGTCCCATCCTCCCTGATAGCCAAAAGGTAGGCTATCTACCTAAGTAGACAGGCCTCTACTATTGCAATAGAGCGATCAAGAGTCTCTTCAGGACGGCCTTCATCCAGTCATGAAGCCAAATCACATTCTGTTCTTTAGCAGACGGATACATATCTTTGTAGATTTGCCCTGAGGAATCGAGGGGCTCATAATCTTCCGAGTAATTTCTATTGACGAGAGTACTATAAACCGGTATTGAATAGAAACATGATCCAATCATACTCTACAACGTTGCGGTATATTAAGCTATATACATTGCTATTACTACGTCAAACATGCTAAACAGACCGCTGTGAAGTGACTAATACCGTCATACTAAAACCAGAGTGATGGGCAAGCTACTTGCAAGCTGTACGCTCGCCGCTCATGCAGAATGCCGAATATAAATATTACGTAAAACCAGTATTTCCCCAGAAGAATGATTATTCTCTCCGTCGACCTATTCCAAAAACGCCTTGCAGATGCAATTTCAAAAATTTCGTCTTGATCATTGAGTCAGACAGTTTCAAGCACGTGTATCGTAGGACAAGATTGCAAATCCCAAGATTGCTAGTAGCGGGACGCTCGGTTGGGAGAGTACGAATGGTCGTAAGAACTCGATTGTCCATACGGATCGTCAGCGTACATGGTAGTGCGCCTGTCCTCTTCTGGGAGCAGCTCTTTCACTTCCCAGTTGTTCATCCGTGTTCCAACGGAGAACTCGAGGTCTTCTTTTGTAATGGAATCCCAGTACTAAAAACGAAATTAGTATGATATTTGGAACAGTCGATTTTTCAGAAGACATACCTTGTAAATCATCATAACTGCGAGCAAATTGCCAACAGAGGCGAAAAGAAGGCCGTCAATGTAATGACTCGTGCCGTTGCAGATGGTTGGGCTAACAGCATAAAGCAAGACTTGGCCAACAACGAAGAAGAAGACACCAAAAGCGATATGCCCCAGAGGCCATTGGTCCTCCAAAGTCCGAACGACTAAGAGAACCTGCAAGGCGACATATATCACGAGCTGAATACCATTTAGCAGGTAGAGAACCGCAAATAGTCCCACGGTGTTAGTCGGTCCAAGTCCGGCCCAGGACTTGAAGGTGGCTAATGCAACAAAGAACGAGATGAGCCAGGCAGCCAGGGAACACAGTCGGAGCATCCATAATGATAATGGTGTTCCGTCTTCATAAAGCTGAAATCCAACAAAACCGTTGATCAGGAGGCAGGTGACGAGGGCAGATGTGAAACCTGCTTGTATGGCAACAAAGTAGGGGTACGGATCGGAGCCCACAGGAACGACACCAGCGTCGATGATGAGAGAGAGGACGGTAAGCACTAGGAAGAGATAGAAGAATGTGAGGATCTCTTTGCGACCTACAGATTGCCATGTTAGCTACATGCGTCTACCACGATTTATATAATCATCCAAAGCGATAAACTTACCAACAGCAGTAAACTTGCTTCGGATGTGCAGGATCATGACAACCGTCATGCCCAAAGCGATGATGTGGAAGAAGCTGGACGCGCCCTGGAATATGATGGTGTTCGCGAGCTCAATGTTCCGCGCAAAACAGTCCGTGTCGACGCCGACACCGCTGGAAATGGTAGTCATAGGGCCGACGGACGCACACAACGGCAACGGCGCCGTGCGGCAGATGTCGGAGAAGTCCCCGAAGCCTCCCATCTTATCCCCCTAGTTCCTAACAGATGTGTGTGACAAGGCCCAGAGGCGCTATGCAACTCGAAGTCGGGCGGCTGTAGCGATCGCGGGCTCGGACGTTCCCTCAATGAAGCGGGGCGCGACGGGTATGGTGAACGATAAGTGTGAGTCGTGTATTTATGTAGTGAAGCTGGGCTGAACGAGCGGCGACGATTTCAGTGACCCGACGTTGGTCGATGGTGAAGGTAAGGCGGGATTATTCCTGGTTTATTCTATGACAAGTGCTGATGATGTCTTGGAACGAATGACTATATACGACGGATTGACTGCAATGCCGTTGAAGAGAATGGCGGGCTGGGAGCAGCGAGGGGTGGGTTGTCTCGTTGCTCTGCCAGAGACGCCAGAAGCAGGCTGGGTGGTTTGGGCTGAATGGAGCGAGATGTAGGTACTGTACTGTGCTGTTCGTGCCTGGTTGCCGTGGAAAAAGGGTCAAAAAGTGGGAATCATGCCCGAAAACTGACCCATCTCGTGTTCAAATGGTCGAAGGTGGCGCCATCCCGCTTTCAGACAATACCAGTTTCGGATGCTTTAGCCTAAAAGAGACGATCTTCTAACTTGATTAGGCAACAAAACAATAGGTATTAGAAGTATAGAACCTCTCACATGAACTACATAGTAATTATACAGTACTTATAGGTATATTGAGTCTTACTATTAGAGCTGCTTTCTTTGTGTTCAAGTAGTCGTCATTTTGATCGTTTAAATAACTATGCGTAGTAGATATAGGGTTGGTTTCCCGTAGTACTTTGAAGAATTCTCAGCCATACGATATTGAAGAGTTGAACAGACCGTCAGACAGACGCCAGCTGTCACCGTTATATAAGCGCTTCAACGCCTTGAAGCTCGATGTGCGTTGGTTACTTCAACCAACATGAAATATAATAGCAAAAATAAACTACATGAACTAGTGAGAAGCATGGGACAAGGACGGTGACGAGTCGCAGTTGCATGGCTGTCAATGGTAACAAGTCCGATGAGTGCAATAGGTGATATTAGAGGCCATGTAGGGAATGGTAGTGGCCACTTCCTAGGCGATGAGGTAAGTAAAAGATTCAACTATAAGAATCGAAAGTGGTGATAATGGTCACTTATTCAATTTTATCTTGCAGAGAACTGAGGAATCCATAGCTGCACTCCCTAGACTACATTAGACGTGGTAGCTCACCACGAGCAAACAATTGCTTAACCTAGATATTTTCTTGCACGAAGACAATGTGTTCTATGTGAGATCTTAACATGATAAAATGACTTTTGCTACCTATTAGATGATGTTTGAGTCTCTAATCGATTTAAGTGTGTCGGACCGGAGCCAAATACACCATAAACATCCCAACGATACCAAACCAGTTCATCCCAAGACAATAAAGGCATAGTTATTAATGCAGGTGTCAGTCCGGAATGGCTGGAAAGGAAAACCGACCCATTAGAAAATCATTGCTCTAGCATAATAGCCGTACTGGGATGTAAGCTCACTGAGCGTCGATCATCCCGGTGAAAGGTTGGTTCTGATATCATTGTGATGAGGGGTTCGCTAGCTACCCCAGGTTTCTGACTAATGAGGATATCGAGTCTGGACATATATGAAGTCTGAACCCCTCTGAACGGTTCTGGTCGCATTTGCCTCTTCTACTAAATTCCTGGGTCCAAGACTAAACATCGGGATCATCATCAGACACCAAAAAGCTACGTGACGACCTGAATCACCCCCAAAAAGAGTATTCAACATAGGGACATAGGTCCAACAACTACCGAATCATGTCCAAAGCATATCTATTGGCCAAGGAGAAGTACCAGGCCGTCATCGACGACGCTGGGCGTGCCGATATTTACTGTGAGTTTACAGCTAGGGCCACACCACCCCTATCTTGTCTTTCTTCACAGAGTAGTACTGTCAATACACCACCACTACCGCTATATGAGATTGCTAATATGCTTACTTCTGTCAATAGGCCGAACAAACCGCGTCAGTGCCGGGCGCCACCCATCATCAGGTGAATGCAACATGTCCAACCGGGTTGATCACATCGAACGACGCCGCAGCAGTGCTAGTTCTGCTGGGTCGCCTGCGAGCCCCACGATGAGAGATAGAATTCGGGACTGGATGAATCGACCTGCCTATTAAGTTCATATGCTACGTTAGGCAAGCATATGGTCTGATGTGTTATATCGATGGTGAATGGTTTGCAAAGCTCGAGTGTAAATTGATCCAACAGTTCTTTATCCCTTATGTATAATGAGAAACGACTATTTCTTCATTTAGCAAGGATCACGGGACACCTTTGACTTGTGCAATGGTGATTGAGATTGAGGAGTATGTGGGATCGAAATTCATTGGGTCCATACACCAACCTATCTTAAGAATTATGTAGCGAGCAACGATACTGGTACTAGCTCTAGGAAAGACAAGTTGCAACATATACCATACTCAATATCCTCTGTAAAAGCATTTCATAAGCAATAGTATTCTCTAGTACAGGATCCAACACATTAACTCGTCATCTGTCTAGGCCCAGTTTCTACCGCCGACCCTTCTACTTCATAATGTATAGCATTGTGTGGCCCTCGGGCGAATATTCCACCTGGCGGCAGGCTTTCAAGTTCTGTCACGGGAACAAAATTACCTGGGCTTGCCTGTCTGCCGTCGTACGTACCAGGAACCCAGTTTGACGTTTGAAAACTCTGCCTCTTTGCTGCGCTCCAACGTTTAAATCCGATGATGGAACTAAGAGACACAGAGAGGCTTTTGTGGCGTTTTGAGGCCGGGGAAAGAGGAGATACGACAGCTGGTGGCACTGGGCTACTGCGGAACGTGTCTAGTAACGTGTCAACATGAGCATTATATTGTTGATCTGTTCTGGAAACGAAATAATCTCACCACGATATGGACTCCAAGTAGACTGCGACGTATATTCATCTGAATGCGCCCTGGTAAACTCCCTTGTTCTTCTCCTTCGATATCGGAAGAGGACGAAGGCAATCAATATCAGAATAATCAAGCCACCGAGGATACCCCCAACAATCCCAGCAGTAGGTGCTGATGAATTCCCCTTGCTCGCTGTACTTGGGGTAGGGCTGGGCATCTGAGTCGTTGTTACTGAAGTAGAGGTTGGAATTGAAGTGCTCCCATCCCTTGGAGTTGAAGTTGAAGCAGCCGCTGTCGCTGTAGTCGCAGTAGTTACAGTAGTTGCCGTTAAGAACGGCGACGCACTTCTCGGGTCATTTGTTAACATGGCGTCCGCCAGATCAGCCTTCGGACATACGCCTTCATTGTCACATGGGTTCGACAGGCAGCACCCTAAGAAGGTTGGTCCATTCTGACAAGTAAACCACTGTGCGGACGAGGTCGATCCGACACAGCTCTGGGGGGGGATTTCCTTGTATCTGCTGGCGTTAAAACTAGCCGGATGTAAGGCGGATGAGGGACACTGGCTTGACTGGCTGCTACACGGGTCGACATCGCAGCATCCTAGGAACTCAATTTTGCTGCCTTGACAAATGTAAAATTTGCCACCAGAGGGACAGGACAAACCCAAGTAGCTGATGGGGTCGTAACTCATGTTGCGGGAATTTTGGGGCCTCGTGCATACAAGAAACCAACATAACATGAAACGTTAGGGACCGGACAAGAGAGGGAGAAGAATCATGAGGGGAACGAATTGTATCGGCATTGCATTGGATACCAATCCAATTAAACCATTCGAGGCTCATGGGATTCCGTGAGTTCGTATGGGCAGCTACACAAAGCCTTGTGGGAGGCTAACAAGGCAAAGAGCAAATTCCAAAGGCATCAAGCCTGTTGGCGTAGCCTGCATACTAGCTGCATATGAGGCTTCGTGTTGGGTGGGTGCTTGCGATCGCTGCTGCCAACAGTCAGATCAATCTATTTTCGGAGCCAACTGCCATGCTGATACCCGGCAACAACATATACGATACCGAACACTCCTATCACTGACCTCAAACATAGAACAAAACGTCACACGGCTGTGCTGTGGTATCACAACCATAACCGGCGAAATACAGCATAGACGGAAATTATGTTTGATGTATTAGCTGCATCCATGGTGTCTCGAGTATCTCGGTTCGAGAAACTGTGGCTCAAATCGGATATCCGCAGGTGCCACAGTAACATAATCATAAATGTGCAGGGATAGAAGCTATCACCTGAAGACGCCTCTTCATTGTGGATGCCACCAATATACATACGCCGCTTCAGCCGCATATATTTAGATTTACGGCAAGGGCTATACCTCTGCGTGAGTTAGGTGCTTCGGCATCTGGCTGCTTATGTGTAATAAGTTAACTAATAATTAACAGCGTTTGTTTCTTTACTATTATCAGGTTATCGCAAAGTAGTGTGGAGTGTGGAAGTGGCGGAGGTGGCTGGAGGGGAGCTTCTACAAAAGAGCGCAGGCGCTTGGCAGACTAGTCATTCCTTCTAATATCATCCAAATCCGCCCACTCAATATTGACCCTTGTTGTTTTTGGTCTTATCAGTAGCATGCTACCTAGCATATGAGTATTTGACTTTATAAATATACACGGTTTTTACATAACTTAGCGCTATAGAATACATGGCATTTGGGCTGGCTGCTTGGCTGCTGGACTGTATGTATATCACCTGTACAGGTGGGAAACTGGTGGCATCCCCAGCCAAAAAGAGTGGCAGACGCAGGTGGGCTACTTGATCATGTCGTGCTACATGCCATTGAGCCGGTTTTCGATGATAAAGCACTGCCTCTGTGACAAGGGCCAGTCCTTAAAAGTGTAGAACAGGGGTTGGCATTCAGCTGATAATTCGCTTTGGGTCTAGAGGGCTGTTGCTTTTCCTTCTCTGTGACCTCGCCCTCAATATATACAAATCCAATTAAGTCAGCAAGCTAACCCTCTTCCTGTTGTGCTCCACCTCTCTTGTAAAAAAGACTTCGTCCAATAGCCACTGGTCTTCAGTCGCAGGTCTCAACGAGTTAAAGCACTCTTTGGCAGTCTTACCGGGTGAGAGCCTCGTAGCCTGCATAAGGACGATTCTCTAATGCCAAATACGTAAGTTAGTCTATTCGAATACCACGGTGCGGATTGTGACAAGGGCCAGTATTCTGGAGCTTGGAATGGCTTCAACTCATGTAATAATTCTCTAGGGCACTAAGGATTCCTATGTCTAAAAGGGAAATTTTCCTAGAATTACAGGAGGACTCCTGGGTATTATATAGACCCTCTGAGTCTGCCTTAGGCGCTCAAGTTGGGCACTAACAGCCAACATGCATATAGGGATATGTCTGTTGGTTGTATAGAGCCAATAGCCTCTTAGTAAGGGTGGATCTAAGTTCCTCATGATCTAGCCCGTGTGACATGGATCGAGCTCTAAATGCCGTTAAGGTCGCTAGTAAACCATAAATAAATGACTAGATTATGGACGAATCGATGCTCATATAATTATTTTGTAAATCTCTTATTATACCCTATGTCTATGTGAAGATGGATGATCGTAATACCTTACTGATGATTCAGTCTATTTGCCCTGAAGTGTAACACTCGTTGTTAGGAACCCTGTGCTTTAGGTAGGCTAAAGACACTTGTTGTATCTCTTGACCCTCCTTCGTGAGCTGCTCAGGCTATAAGTAGAATACTCATTGTTGTTGTACATCCTTGTTGTACAGTTTCAGGTGTGTCTAGTGCCACTCGTCATCGACAGGCTCCGGAACTACTCCTTTTCAAAGAAATTACCAGAAGAACTGGTGTCTCGATGCTCAATATTACGAACAGAGGCGCTGCAACAGTCTAGTAAAAGGGCATTGATTACTGTAAATTGTGTATTCAGAGCCTTATGATTATGATTTAATGAGCACATGGTGCAGCTCAATGAACAAGTAGGTCCACAGACCAAAGCATGTGCCTCGGTTTAAAATATATTAACAGTTAATCGAGGCGCTAAGCTGCTTTTCAATGGAGACGATCTTGGGCTTTCCCTTGATAGCTTTAATATGGTGTTTAGTTGGTTACTGTATCTTATTCAGTAATTACTAGCATCGGCTTTAGGATAGACTTAGGAATGTAAGAAGTTCTGGGAATATCCTTTCTTCCCGTTTATTCTCAGTAATATTTCTAGATTTGGAGGCCGATAAGGTTATTTATGAAGAGGGCCATCGCTATAAGCCTCCCCTACCTAAGATCGCGGTTGCGGTAGTTGAGCATATCCAACACTTTGTATGGAGCTTCACCAAATGCTCATAGAGGTACTTGAGTTGTATCTAACAACATAAAGGATTATAAAAAGGGATATGTTAAGACGTCAAAGTTTATTACAGACGTGGCGGTCTGGCTCGTACGAGCTTCGTGTTTTTCTTCTACTTGAGGAATACGACTTCGAACTGATTTAGAATGATCGGTCTCGTGAAGATGTGCATTTTTATGCTTTAATGTGAAGCACAGCATTAAGACATAGCTTGCATTGCGGTGTTGGGCTCCAACAGCCTATAGGGTTTAAATCCTTCCCGCTTCAGGAGTTTCGATGATAGACATTCAATCCCATGATCGAAAGAAAAGAGATTTTGAAAATGCATCTTCCCGACATGACTATGTCGCTCTGTCGCAAGTTAAAATTTGCTAGATGGAAATTCCCTATATTCTACGTCGTATAGCACACATAAGTGACACTGTCTTTGTCATAGACCATCGCTTCCCTTAATGTTATACAATAAGTATGCAATTGCTCATATGTTTGGGAAGCACTTATGATACGTCTATCATAAGTCACGAAAACGACGCTGTCCATTATTGGTGACTGAGGAGGAGCGTTCTTTTATTGACGAAGATATTCGGCGGCAAGGGCGGCGAGAAGTGGCTATCACGCGGTTTCAAGAGTTGACAGAAGGCGTCATGTATCTCATCGTACCCAGGATTGACTGTTTGAAATGCCAAGCAAGAAGTTGAGGGCCAAGGAATCTAAAACTCCAAATACACCTGAATTAGTATATTTAACAGAATGCATATTTACCTTTTAGCCAGCACGTCCAAGATCGGTCCCAGCGTCCGCGGTATGGGTTCATCCGCTCGTAAAGTTGTGTCTGCGCACTCCAACGGGACAGAGGCGCATTGCGGTTGACCATTACCCATCCAATAGTACTTATAAATGCCTCCGTTCTCAGTATAGAACACGGCACAGACTTTTCCCACTGCAACCCACAACTGAACGGGACGTTCGATATTAGCAAACGCAACATGCATGCAGAAAGCGGTATAAGCCTAGATCAGATGTAGAGGTTCCCGAAAATGGCCGGCGATATTGAGTTCACTGAGTTTGCAGGTGTATATTAAGGAGCCCATCTCCCTTCATGTTCAGACGCTCGAGCATGTGTGAATATTATCTACGACAAGTGTACGCAACTGAGACTTCAGCTTAACCACATACTCTATCATCACGATGTATCAACAACTCTTTGCGGTCCTCGCCTCACTCGCTTTCCCTTCATTGTCCCTCGGCCAAGATCTTGACTGGCCAGACCACCAGATCAAACCAGCACAACCCATCATCTACCCCTTGTTTAGCCAAGGCAGCGGCTGCCCAGGCTCAACAGAAAAAGAAAATACTCTCATCGGGCGGACCAGTAAGCAATTTCCTAACGACTTGCCTTACAGTCATAGCATACTCCTGAACCCCTTATATCTTTCGCTCAGGATACAAGTCACTGACATTTCATTCCAAAGTGGGAGGAAGCTTCCCTGATGGTACTTTTCAAGCTACCATTTACCTCCCCAATTCCATGACGGTCCAGGCCCCAGATGAAACCAGAAAAGACTGCCTTAGCGTGTGGCAAGTGAGGTGAGTATTAGTGCTTTTCTATCTCCTCTCTGAGAATGACGGGGAGCGATGTATTCTAGCAATTATGAGCTTGAAGTGCTATATCTTTGATCTTCGTGACCCATGCCCCCAAATTATCACACCAGCTTTTGATCAGACAATCGCTAAGTCCTTTGTGGAAAATAGCAACTCAACTGGGTACGCCATGCGGTTGCACAAAATTGGTGCCGTCAACGGGACGGGCGTCGCTGCAGGGTATACGCTTCGCGAAGATGACGAATTTACTTGGACCACTCAGTACATTGTGCCTAGCAACGGGTCACTTAGGTGGGAGCCAGTTGCACCATCAACGACCTATGTAAGTCGACTTTCATCTCCCTTATCATCATTTTCAAAGGCCGACGTGGAGATGGCCCCTGGGTGACTGTAATTAATGTAACGAAATGGATTCTGGCACGCTAGATTAAGGCTGATACGCGTTTTTATTCTTAGGGCTTCACGCGCATCACCGATGAGGTCCATCTCGTCGGCCCCGTGTCACTGCCTGATAATCAACACATCAATCAACTATACAAAGAGGCGACCAAAATCGATGAGAATGAGTTGATACCGCTGCCGTGTGGTGATGCTGTTTTCGCCATCTACACCGAATTTAACCTCAAGGCGAAGAGCAAGGACGCAATAGTTGAACCATATCCTCTCGGCCACTTCGAGCTTGATATCACACATGATTGGGTCAAATGTGAGGACGGTAAGCCAGTGGCTTGAGTAAGAGTCTTGGTTAACAGGTCCGCTTGTGCGATCGCCTACCATTCATCAAATATATTACGTATAGCGGCTCTGGCACATGTTATTGACCCGGCGGTTCCCCGAAAGTTATCGTTAGTTCTTTGAATATTGAAATTGATACATATGCAACGGGATAGATCCATCCCCCCCCCCTCTCCCCCTTTTGACATGTTTAAACCAAGTAAGAACTGAGGTTGTGACTTTAATGGGTGGTCTTATCATATTGGTAGAATCGTTGTTTTAGAACTTAGGTTACCGCCTGGCTAAAGCACAGATAGGTGATCATTTAAACTCAAATCCTCTCATAAGCTCTTTCTTCCAAGCCCTTGTCACAAGAAGAGTTTGACTCTAAGCTGGTTTGATTACTTTAAATTTCCCCTGTGTCACTTAAGACCAATGTAAAAGTTCCTCACTAGTCTTTCATCTCTATGTTTAAATACATTGCATTGTGACGTTCAAACTACTATCGGTGTCGCCACCATGCTGAAGGAGTGCGAACGTGTAAGCCCCCTTTTCAAGCTCCCACTGATATTGGCGGTTGAGGATCGTAAGATATCTGTCGACATCCAACTCCATCTCAATCAACGCTTCTTGGTCAGGCTTTATCGCATACGTCCTCTTAAATGCGACGAGTTGCCTCACTGGTTGCACGATCGATGACACGCGGGACAAACTATAGACCTGGGCTACATAGCTCCCCTCCGCTGAGCCTGTGTTCTTGACGTGTGCAACGAAGTGGATCGTGTCTCCCGACTTGAATTCGGAGCCCCGTTTGAATGATGCTTTGCTAATCCCTGCCTCGAAACCAAGGATCTCAAATTTTGTGTACGATAGGCCATATCCGAATGAATAAATGGACGATGAATTAATATCGAGGTATTGAACCCTTCGGGCGGTCTGTTTGTAGTTATAATAAACAGGGAGTTGGCCAACTGATCTCGGAACAGACACGGGCATTTTTCCGCCGGGTTCGACTTTTCCGAAGAGTACATCCGCGATGGCCTGACCACCAGCTTGCCCGGGAAAGAATGCGCTTAACACTGCGGCACTTTGCTGATAGTAATTGTCGATAGCAAAAGGTCGTCCGCCCTCAATAACTAGTACTACCGGCTTGCCAAGCTTGTATATTTCTTTCGCGAGAGCGTCTTGACTCGGTGACAGACCTAGCGTGCCTCGATCACCGCTCTCGCCGTCGCTATTCCACGCGGAGCCTACCGCAAGGATTACAAGGTCCGAAGATTGCGCTACTTGCACGGCTTGGTCAACGGCATCTCCGTTCCTGCTAACAAGATTCCAGAATAGGAGGATTTGAGAATTGAGTGAGTTAACGTTGGCAGTTTTCTTATAAAGGTTGAATGCTTGGTACTCGATTCGAATATGATAGGCCGCGCCTTTCTGAAATTTGAAAGGGGTTGATCCGCTCGGTGGTAGTGTGCTATTGTTGGAGATATAGTCGTAGTTCATTATATTTCCCATGATTGTGCTCGACGTCGACAGATTTTCAACACCCTGGGATAAAACTAACTCGCTGTTAATGAAGAGTCTCACTGTGGTGTTTGGCCCTACTGCTACCCCTATCCACCCATCCACGTCGATATCAACCGGAGATTGTAAGCTGCCCTCCCATATAGCACTGAAGTTGTTTGATGGTAGGCCATCTGGTGGATAGAGACCCCAGTCAAGTGCTGGCGTTTCTAGTCTATGTGCCATAGGCTCCGTGAAGTTTGTGTTGCGAAAGTATGTAGCTAATAGGCCGCCGATCGTGCCGTTTGGTGACGATAATAGATACGGCGGAATCACATACTGAGCGTTGTATTCCCAAGTATTTGTACCCCACGCGGAAACCAGCTCAAAGTCTTTTTCTTTCGCATACGACAACAGAGCTTGCCGGATTGTCCTCGCTGCGCCGGAAGCTGGATATTGTCCCCATGTGCCTGAGTAATCACCGTAGTTGAGGACATCTCCAAAAGGGCCAATAAGAGAGATTCGCTGAGATCCCTGTTTCTGTAGCTGTAGAGGAAGGGTTTCGTTTCTGTTTTCAAGTAGTACTATGCTCTTCTGAGCAGCTTCAAGTGCAAGATCGTTGTGACTTTCTACTATCCGATATGGATTGACGTCTGCTGAAACGTAGGGGTTGTCGAAGAGACCAAGATCCCATTTGACGCTGAGAATTTTTGTGACATGAGAACGTAGGGTGGAAATGGCAAGGGATTTGTTTGATACCAGTTCTATAGTTGCCTGGAAGGTTTATTAGTAGAGCTCAATTCAACTAAACATCCCGTTAACTGTAAGTCTTACGTTGAGATACGTCTCTAATGGGTAATCATAGAACTGAACCATCCCACCCGCTTCAAACCACTGTCGAATCGCGTCAGCTGGAGAATTAGCCACCCGATGCACAGAGAACAATTCCGACATTCCTTCCCTTGATTAGTTTATCATTTTATTTAGGTTGGACTCAAGAAGTTACCGGTGTCATCAGCAATAATAAATCCGTCGAAATCCCAATCATTAAGTGCTCTGTGGAAGAGAGGGTGAACATGGGCAGGGACATCATCAAATTCGTTATAAGCCCTACAGGAGAGTCAGCAGGTATTATTTCGCCCAACCACAGATAGTGATCTTACATCATGACGCCTCTAGCGCCTCCAAGCTGAATCGCCGTTTTGAAGGGAGTGAGGAGATCTTGGAGCACCTGTCGATTACCATGACCCATAAATGGTGCAGCGTTGTGTCCTTCCTGTGGAGAACCATGAGCAGCAAAATGCTATTTTCAAATGGTCAACCCCCGAACTTCACGTTCGACACGAAGGAGTTTAGATCATACCTTTAATACGGGCACGACAGCATCAGGATCAGACCACGAGCCGTTCTTAGACAAGCCAGACGAGTATGCCAAGCCCATGAAAGACGTCAGGATCTTATCTTCTCCCCATGCCTCTATGCGCCCGAGTCAACGAATTGTGTTTCTGCGCTGAATCATCGCTCATACCTTGCATACGGCCCCATCGAGGGTCCTGACCAATATCGAGAACTGGGGATAAACAAGCATGAATTCCAATTGACCTGGCTTCCACACCTATCGCGCGGCCCACTTGGTATACTAGGTCAGTATCAAAACTTGCTGATAGACCCAAGCTTTGTGGAAACATCGACTGTTTGAAGGATCCAACCCCATGTAGGCACTCTCCGATGTGCATTAAAGGAACTTTCAGTCTCGCATTTTTGAGATTCAACGCCTGGACTGAATTGTAATAAGAGGTGTTAAGAGGGTACCTATTGAAGGTTAGCGGAAACTACTTGAGAAGACAAACATATTTCAGACGCACCAGTCATGCACTGTAATCATCGGAGTCAGTTATATTAGCCGTTCGGGGCGTGATATGTGAGGATTTCTAGAGCTTGCAGACAGTCTTCTCGAATAGTTGCCAAGAAAGAAAATCGTCCCAGGAAATTACTTACTGACTCCTATGGGTGAGTCGGGACTTAAGCGCATAGTGTAATCTAAACCAATATGAGCATTGTCTAATTATTCTTATAAATTAACTTACTGTAAAGCTCATTTTGTGAGTTGACGCCTACGATGTCGTCTCCGAACATAAGATGAAGTTGAAGCACTAAATGATTGTCTGTCAGTATAGTATTGACACTTCAAACACTGGTAAGGGCTTTTGGCATACCTAAGTCTTCAATTGTCATATTTGAAACTAGGTTTTCAATAAATGAGTCTTTGGAACTATTATGTTCTTTCTGATTGAATCTTCGCAACTCGACATTGTTATCGCTATCATAATTGAATAATTCGGCAGATAGACAACAACTCAACAGAACTAGGCAATTAAACCAAAACATAGCGATAATCACTGTAGCACAGGGTTCAGAAATTACGTATAGATTAGGAAACTGTGATTCGCCATGTCTTCCTAACCTTTCCTATACTCATTTTAAGTAACTTACTTTATATACGCAACGAATTCAAAGCGCGCGGGGTAGGGTGAAGATCATAGGTACCGTAACAATACGGTAATCCTACCTCCTCTGTGGGGCTCGGTAGAATAGATGACGATTGTACGGAGTACCGAGCGTATATTCAATAACTCCTACTATTAAGTGGATGTGGGTCCTAAAACGTTAAGTACTCCCAGGTATTTCGATCTAAGAGCTGAAGCAACTCGTTTGATATGCAATAGTCTTCCAAACATCCTTAAAAAGACTAGCACTAAATGATATGCACCTAGGTAAGATGAGTTGAGAAAAAATCTCAGCGTCAACAGAGCTCAGAAGACTGCAGGTTTATGGTTCCTGTATTTAAAGATTGGACAAAAAAGTCGGTGATAGGAACAAGATCAATCTACTTACTTGGATCTTTGAATTGAGAGCTATGGTGAGAACAGAAGCGAAATAGAAAAATAGACTATTAAATTACCTTGATAGCCGTTCGGGATAATTATCCCCTCCAAAAATACCCCGCACCAAACTATCCAGCTCGGCCGCCTACCAATCCACCACTTATACAATTAGGTTTCGCTTCAATAACACTGAATTGGAATGAAAATCCTACTTGAGTCCAGACCGAGAGGTCTACCCTTGCTACGTGATATGGCTATAGCGTGGGTCATATATCACCCCTTTTTCAGATCCTTCTATATTTGATTCCAACAGTCCTATTCAGTAGTAATACAGGCCTAATGCTCACATCAACACTATCGGCCAATGTTCGTCTTAGTATAGATCTTAATGCAGCCTATGCTACCTAGGCAGTCCTTAACTGTTCTGATGTTCAATTGAAGTGCAGTTTGAAAATCAAAACATTGATACCCAATCGGTTGATACGCAATGGCGGGCCAAGTAGTAGCGCAGAAGTCCTACCGGTCTTCGATTTACTTCGGTCAACTCACAACCTTACAACATATACCAAGCAGGAAATCAGACACCCATTTCCTTCACTTGACTAGCGCAACAGCTGACTCAAAGCCAACACTAGGCTTGATCACTACTGGTAGAAATAGGAGAACCCACTGTTTATGCTTCTTCTCCGGCATCCTTCACGCTTTCCATAGTAACGGCTGCAGTTTAAGAATATGTCAACCTAATGCTTCTTAGCCCGGTAGTTTGGTTTAGACTTACTGCGAGATGGGGGTTTAAGTCCATCGAAGTCCATAAGACTTCCTGCATAAAAGGATGTAGATTCTTTTGGCTTGACAGGTTCCTCGTGACGTGTCTCTTTAACCTCTTCCACGCCTTCAAACTCGTAGTTGCCTCCAATATCGTGTTAGTGTTTCGTCCTTTTCCAAAAAAAAAATAAAAAAAATTGCGCGACAAACGGTCTTACCTCCAAGTGGCACCAAAGCGTAGTTATCAGGAGATGTTTGGTTTGGGTTGATCTGTACCGTGTTCTGAGCGTGTTTCCCATGGTCGTCGTCAACTGGCACTAAGGACTTTGATATCGAGGCTGCATCGGTGGACCCTGATTCATTATGAATGTCCTGGTCTGTCAGTATAATTCGTCCTAATGGCATAGACCTTGGTATCTGAGTCTCCGGCTCGCTCTTTTCGACAATCGGAGGTTCTTGTCGGGAACTCGGGGCATGAATATCCTTCACGTCACGGTCAAGACTCCTCTCATGAACTACAAATGGTCTTTCCCTCCCTGAAAGCGTAAGTAATTAATACACTCTTTACGTAGTGGGGATGATAATGATTCTTACTATATTCGATGTCATCATTATTCCTTGCTTCCACGTATCCCACTCTGGACTGCTGGGTGACATGGGAAGTGGTAGGCGGTTGATAAGGCTGTTTATCTCGAATCCGTAAGGTAATGCCTTCAGAAGTTCGAGTTGGTATCCTACTATCCCGAACACGAATAACGGTTTGTAGTCGACTACCTCCTTGCCATATTGAATCCCATTCATGATCGTTAACTTCTTCATATTCTTCGCGACCTTGTCTTCCGTACCGCTCTGCCTTAGAGTGTTGGCGTAGTTCCGGGATAGGACTAGAGGAGGCATCTCTTCGATTACTTCGCCTTCTGGCAGGGTTTAATCTAGTAGTTCGTGTTTCGTTGTTTTGTAGATGAGTATTCCGTCGAGTTGGCATTTTCGTATCAACATATTCAACAAACTTTGGATTCGAGCTTTTGTACCAAGCGTCGGCGTCTCTTAGTACACGTTCAGATTCCAACACATCATCACATGTTAGAGCGCGCCGTATCATAGATAGAATCCAATGCTGATGTGCACTGAAGCCGCTGAAAAAACCCGGGATACACCATTGATCCGCTAGTTCATTCTTTAGTTTACGTTTCGACGCATCGTCATTCGATATTAAGTATTTAGCTGCAAGGGTTTCCGAGACATTGTAATTGTCGCCTTGGGAGAACCTTTGTAATGTTTCCAGTTCTTCGAACTCCTTGATGGGGCTAGCCAATATAAGGATCAGCAACTGCAGGGCTTGAGCCTGAGTCCGATAGTCATTCAGATTCTTAGAGATCTTTAGTGCTAATCTTGCAGAATCCTGTAACTCAGATGGCCCATCTTCACAAATCCAGCCTGGGTTTTCAGTCTTATATGGTACGTATTGAGCGAGATTTCGACGGGAACGTCTGTAAGGTACACCTGGTGAATTATCCAGATGATCTTCCTGACGCTGTAGTTGATAACGGCTTCCTAGCTCGGCATTTGCGCATTCTGCCAGCATCCACTCAATAAATGGTCTAGTCTTCATGGCTTCTGGGTCGTTTTCGATGATTGAATGCGAGATTTGAGCAGCTACAGTCAAAACATCTGGGGCGATGTCGCTATATTCGTCGCAGCATACTAAAGAAATAATTATCTCCAGGAGGGCAAGGTGTGTTGATATGTCGTAACCAGTAGTCGTGGCTGTCCATTCCGTGACCAAATCATGGAGACGAACGCGAAAATTTGCATTTGTGCTCCAAGCTGCACTAATTGTCCACGGTGATCCGATTGTCATTCTTGCCACTATGATGTCTCGCAGATCCCATATCCTTCCTTCACGTAGGAGCGACTGGTAGAGACTTTTATGAAAGGACGAAGTAATTAAGCTGTGAATATCCTCAGCTAATCCTTTCTTGATTACTTCAGGATGGTGTAGACCACAAAGCTGGTATAAAAGGGCAAGATATTTAATCTGGAGACTTGTGTGAATTTTAATCCTTTATGCGTGGAGAATGCAGACTTGCCTCAGTCGACGTAGCATCTCGTTCATTTTCAATTACACAGTCGTGTAAGAGTCTTAGTGTCTCTCTGTTGAGAGTAAAACTCTTCGGGCGACGATTAATATGATGACATCCAGCAAAGAATTCTATTAAATTCCAATAGTCACCAAGGAGCTGTGTCCCGTTAAGGTCGGCGTCCTGTACACTTGGCCGATATTGATCGAATGAACCAAGCTTTAATACGCCTGAGTAGTCGCCTTGTTCAAGTAACATCTCACCATACTGTACTAGAACGTATGGGTCATCAATATGGTCTCTCAAGTTGTCTTCGAAGTACCGTCTAGCCGAGCTGAAGTCGCCGAGTCGCTGCAAGCAGTGGAATTCTTCAAGAATATCGACGAGATCTTCGTGTACATCCATCTTCAAGTGAACCGTCAAGTCACGACTCTGTGGTTCCCAAATCGCGTCAAATCGCTGCTGAGACGTAATCATTTCTCGTTCCGATGAATAGGAACTCCGTTTATCGTTTACATTTTCGTTGTTATGTGTGTTTGGGAACTGAGACCGGGAGCTTGGGGCGATTTTACTATCCCTTCGGGACACGCGGTTGCTGTGAGACTGACGTTCATGCGGTACGAGTTGATTTTCTTGCGTTGAGCGTTGGCTGCCGTGATCACTCTCAAAATTGATCACGGAGTAGATGATAGGATCCGTTCGGCCCGTTACCCATTTCTTGAAGTCTGTTATACTCTCTATTCCGTCTAATCTAGCCAATCTAGAGAGTCTCGGTAGAAGCTTCGACATCCTGTTAGGGTCAATGGAGAAATCTTTACTTGAGTAATAGATTATGTGTTTCATTTTCAACAAATTGTCATCTTACGATCACTCTGAACTCGTTATCTATTCCTCCAAGCCGAGACACTTGCTAACTTTTGGACCCCAATCATCTCAGCCAGCCTTAAGCAGGCTGTGAGCGCTATAAGGGGTGTTATTGGCATGGGGTGTAACGGGAGCTAGTAATCTTGGGCGTCAAGGCCATACAAGTCCAGCCCTCTCTTTCAGCCCTGGCGGCAATCTAAGTTTAGATAAACGAGAGCTTCGCTCCCACTCGCTTGGCTTTGCCCGTTCCCGTTCAGTCCCGCATTGCCTATTCTCGTGATCGGAAAAACACGAAAAAGAGCAAGTGTAGCTGAATAGTGACTAGCCGCCCATATGATTAATTATTAATATGATATTAGCAGTCCCAACCCGTCGTCTTAGATGTATGCAATCATAGTGCCTTAAGATAATCCATGTAAGACGGGGGCTGAATTGTCAGGACGGCTGCATGCTGACACCATAATAATATCAAATGGAGTTGGTGCTCAATGATACCTACAGGTATCATAATTAGAGAGCGGCTGAGACACATTGATGCACCTACGCTACAGGCATGTTGATTGGGTAGTTGAGGATGGATTTGGCGCTAAATGACTCCTATGAAGTGCAAGCCGACATCTCTGTTTCCCGACGCCACAGGACAGAGAGGGATTTATCTCTCGCCCTTTTTTTCCGGCACTTCCACAGTACTACTCCATTGATAAACAGGTCAGTACACCCAGAACTAGCGTTAGAAGAGACCCCGTCACACAACAATGACCGTTCTTACCTCCACAACTGACAACTCACTAAGACCCTGAGCAGAATTAGTGTACATATGTGCAGACCACTGGGCGCCATCCACTATGGCAGCACAACCCAAAACCCATCCGGTATATACTGGCAATGTGTTGTCTAGACAAGAGCGCTGGCAGCTTGGTCGGAAATTCGGGAAATACGACTTTGATAGATTTCAACAGCTTCAGGGCAGCCGGCATTTCTTAGGAAAAGGGAAAATCGGAGAAATGGAGGTGGCTTGCAAGTTTCTGTTCCAGAAGTCACATTGGGGTGTTTTGACTCCCTTTCGGAATCCCGGAGGGATTCTGTATCTGGATCTAGTCTTCACAGAGCCTCCAGATTGCCATCTTCGGGGTGCTACTGTCATTTTGACCCTTGATGAGAACGATAAGGATCTTCAACGTCATTTCTCTATAAGAAACAAAACGCAATACAAAGTACCTGTGCATATCACCGAGCACGGTCCCCAAAACCTAGTGGGCCAACTGAAAACAGCAGAAAAATCTAGAACCCGGCAGTTTATTCCTTCCCTCAATGCTGGTGGGTTTTTTGAGTTGGGAGGCATGGGTCAAAAGTCAAAATCACGAACAGTCCAAGAAAGTCAATGGAGGTTTTCAAGCCAAACAATGCCGGATCGGAGTGGTAGACCTACCACACTAAGGTGGGACTTGTGTGAAAGCGATCTGGACCAACAGCCAAAACACGCAAATACATTCCACACAGCATTCGCCTTCGAACATGATGGGCAGCCATTCTTCATACGGCTGGCGGTGAGCGGCGTCCTAGAGAACGCTGCGTCAAATTTACTATACAAAACCAAAAATAAGTTCAAGAAGTTCAAATTTCTTGGCGCGCCTGAAACGGTAATCACTCTTGTCAACTTCGGAGGCAGAGATAATGGCTACACCCAACCCCTCGACGAGCTAGCTCACAAGATCCCTTCGGAGATGGTGGATGCGAACACGAGACCGGTTGCTCAGGTACAAACGCCGACACTCCAAAAGCAAACTCGGCAATTCGACTCGCCGGATGGTATGATAGCGCAGGATGAGGAGATGTCCTCTGATGAAATTCCAAGCTCGCAGGCTTCCACAAAGGTCTGTGAAGAAGATGAGACGGCAGAATTGAGAGAGCAGGCTTGGGTGTTGCTGGCTTTATGCAAGGCCAGGGGAAAGAATCCCGAGTTACATGATCCATACGCCCGTAATGAAAAACTTCCAAGAACATCTCATACGCCGCTGCGCTCATTAGGTGAAGTGGATGAGCCAGTTGATGCATCTCCGCAGACAGTCGGACTGGAGAATCGATCCACACAACCTGGAGTAGTATCAAGAGCTCCCTCAGTAGCTGGACTCCAGAAAATTCGACGTCTCTTAAGCGAATCGTGGGTTCTTCAAGCATTGATACAGGCGATTATATGTTTTGTTGTTTTAAAGGTTGGGGAGAAGTTCTCATCAAGAATCCCCTCACCGGATGTCACACATGCTTGAGACTAGGTCATGTATAACCATTCAAAGCTTCAGCCTCTGCCTAATCTACTATGCTATAGGAGACAGCGAAATGCAGAGCAAAACGGGTGAGGAGAGATGACTATTCAGATAAGCATTGATAGCTGAAGAAAATAAAGATCGATTAAATATTGGGTAGAGTTGTAACGTTCCGGAATCATTAGTTGGGCCGTATTTTTGACGTAGCTCCTTACCTTTCGAACTAATTAGTACTTAAAGTCATCATGTGTTCTCCATGAAGTCATCGGATCCACCGCTTCAGCGACCTCAGTGCTGTAGAGGTAGGGTTTTCCGTCGGCATAGCAAGCCGTTTCTTGATCTTCAGGTAGCTTCCCCTCGAGTATAAAGGCCTTGACTATATTATCAGTGCATGTAGATTTGTCTCTCGATGAATGTCCGTATCCATGATGAGCGATAAGTCGGGCATTGGAGCCCATCTCGACCAACAGCCTCCTTCCATTACGGAGGGGTGTGGCCGGATCATAGCTTTCCGCTATCAACAGGACTGGATTACTCAATGTATTATTTAAGTCTCCGCGGTAGACTTCAGCAGGTTTAGGCCAATGGGTCGCGAAATGCCGACAAGGGAACACGCTAAAGAAACGAGAATTCCCTGCAATCCAGGATTGAGTCGTCATGTTAGCCCAAAGAGACCCCCACCAGACGAGCCCGTCGGCTGGCTGAGGAGCATCATATGAATCGCTGCAGATCACGAGAGCGCCAAGCTCCTCTCCGTCTAGGTTGGAAAAGGAGGTAGGTATCGACGCAGGATCATACCTCCATGCCTTGTCGAGCATCTTAGCGGCAAGAGTTGAGTTTCTGCCTTCAAGTTCGTATAATGTCTGCGCCAGATGTGGCCAGCCCTCAGCGTTGTAAAGAGTCGCGTAAATGGCGTCGACTAGAGACGAGTAAGTTACGAGTGAAGGTCCGCTTGACTCTAAGTAAGCCGGTATGGGTCGTTCGATAAGCGATTTAATCAGAATATCCATTCGGCTCTCCAGTGCCTCGAGTGTGACGGGGTCTTCATTCTTCGACTGAGCCAGCGCACAATGGTTTGGGCCAGCGTTAATGCACTCACCCAGAAAACCATCGTGCCAAGCATCTGTGACATTGTCCAGCGCCGTCCAGCCAAAACCCCCAAGCAAGCGATGATCCCTGACATACTCGGTCCCGTCCAGTATCATGCGGCCGACACTGTTGGGAAACATGTTCGCATAAGTCTGACCGATGCCCGTGCCGTAGCTAACTAAATAGCCTGTCAACTCATCCTCTCCAATCGCTTTGCGGATCTCCTCGAGATCACGCGCGACAAATGCGGTGCTCACGAATCTTCCCAAATCGCCGTGTCGCTCCCAGCAAGCCTTGAAGAACGCCTCGTTCATGGAGTCGGCAATCTCAAGCTGCGTCTCAGGCGACGCGGATGCCTCTCGATATTGGCCCGCAAACAGCGACCACCGGTCACGGTGAGCACTGGAAGGGTAGCAAGCAACGGTCGGTAGTGATGCATTAACGCCCCTCGGGTCCCAGCCCAGGACATCGAATTTACCATCGCTCAAGCGCTCTGTCACGTTCTCAGCAACTCTCCACGCGTACGACGTGCCGCTTCCACCGGGGCCGCCCGGCTCAATCACGATTGTTCTCTGGCTCTTGCTTCCCGGGCGCGGGTTCGCGTGGCCATCTGCGTATGAGTCTGCGCGCGCAAGACCAGCAACCTGAAACTTGGTAACAGCAAGCCGCACAATTCGGGGCTCGGACTTATTTGTGTAGTCGAGCGGGACATCGAGAAAGCCGCACATGTAGATGCCACGTCCGGAGTACTTGTCATCGACGCGCATAGCATCCTCGGCGACTCTACGGCCCCAGCTCCAATTATCAGGATTAGGATCGAACAGATGCGCCCATGATGGCCCAGGGTTCGGGTCGTCGAGCGCGGGGCTTATGGTCGTATTCGTGCACGGGATGAATTGGAAAGGGTCATCGGGGACAGGGAATCGCCCGTACGGCGACGTTGTCGCATGGCTGCCCGTCAAGACCTCGCGGTAGTGAGACAGGTTCGGGGTGTCGTGGTATAGACCGATTGTGAAGAGTGCTAAAGCAGCGATACCGGCCAACTTGAAGTTTCGCCCGCGTCTCTTTGCGTCCGGCGGTGACGCGTAATCAGTAGCTAGTGAAAGCTTTGCCATTACCTCAAAGCCCTCCACCCGCCCAACGAGGTTGGGCATTACGCATTCATAGCGTTTGGAAATAGTATTCAGGCAGGACAATGCTCGCTCCGCCAGAAATATAGGTGCTCGGGTCATAATGTGGATAATAATTCGGAGCTTACGGGGTAGGCGAACGGCTTATTGCCGTTTTGGGTGTTTCTGTCTACATAGTACTATCGTCACACTAAAGCTATTAATAGGCGGGCAATCTGCTCATGTTCATTCGTCGTCTTTTATTCAAGCTATTCGATTCTGAGGCCTAGGACTTTGGTGTCGATGGGCATGTACCTAGGCAGCAAGACCAGTCCAATACTTGAACAACCAGTCGCATTTCTTGAAAAGCTGGTTTCAAAGCAACGCTTGCACTAAGCAACACCATACCCGATCATTTGTCGACATATAGTAAGGTTTAATAGAAGCAATTAAATATCTCCAAGAACGCTTACATCAGTCATTAAGAGAACATGTTGTCGAATATCGCACACCATGACTGCTAGGTTGCGAAGGCGAAGTGAACCGAATTTTAAAGCTTTGCAACGACCGACCGTGAAGAGACAATCATTCAAGCTTCCCGTTTGACTTTTTATTCAGTCACCTGTTACTGGTCAATTTATATCATGACCTGTCGGCCCCCCCGCGGAATAGTCTCTTGTCTTGTGCTGAGTGCGAACCTCGAGTACACCCAGGACTATCGCCTCTTTTGTTGCAACAATCCCAAGTGAAACCCTGGGGAAACTCTTCCTCAGTCTCCTTCGAGAATCTATCGCCGCTGCGCCAATCCTCCCAGTCGTCCCATACAGATGACTCGTCGTTCATTTCCAGTGATCCTGCGACAATATGCCGTTAATAGAATGTTCCAAATGTCATGATTGAGAATCTATCTTGCAAATAAACAAGACAGCTGAGAGTGAGTAGAAGAGACGAACCCGTGTGAAACTCGCAAGCATCCGAAGGATTATCATCCACACTAAAAGCTTCTTTGCACTCTTCGCAAATTCGGATAATATCTGAAGCAGCTCTTTTTCTTTTCGGTTCCCCTTCGGCAATGCGACTATCGACATCACCTACGCCATTACTCCCATCAATGCCACTATTCTCGTCGCGACCGAGTTCCTCTGATTTGAGCCACTTAATACTTTTAAAGTATTGCTTGGCCTTCTGCTCTTGCTCTGAATCTTGACACAACGCAATAAGAACGGCACGCACAATGTCCTCGGGCGCATTTGCAAGCTCAACCATGACATGGTCAACGTATGTGTTATCGGGGCTTGAAGCCATATTTGCTGGTATTTGGAGTCTAAGTGAGGATTGAAAATGGGGGATAGAATTAGTCAGTTTATGAAAGCCCGTATTATAGTACTCTGTGGTTGGAATGTTGCAGAGGCGCGTGTCGCGACGCGTCGCGTCAATTGGTGTCATCGCCCCTGAACTGATCGGATGTTCCGGGATGATCCCACAAATGGGACGACGGGACCCGGGGTCTACCCGGAAGATATCCTTGACAAGCTATTATGATGCGAGCATCAAGAACGGCTGCCGTCGGCACCGGCGAGAACAAACCGACTGTGTCTCCGGTGTTGAACCCGGGTCACAAATTGGATTCTCTCAATAGGACGCATGTTCCTGCGACTTATTTGGGAATTCAAGTATGCCTAAAACTTGCTAAAACGTCCATCTAAAACCCTACAACATACGCTAAAATCATAGGAGAACCCCATGTAAAAAGTCTAGTCCTCACTTGTAAGGCGTAATCTGTCGAGCATAGCTGAAGTCTCTCACACCGTGTAAGATCGTATGGCCTTGTAATTTGTTGGCACATGCAGATATATTTGCTATAAGTCCGGCATACCGAGCCAGCGCCGTCTTCTTGGACCACAGTGGAGGATGTATGACATCGAGCGTATAAGAATATACTAGACTGAGATATTGAAACGATTAAAGTTAGAGGCACACTCTTGGATACGAATCTCTCAGATATATTAAATTATCATACATTAAGCCCTAGAGGACTTGGATACCCTACGAATAACCCCCGAAGCTAGGCATCGTTATTTCTTGCATAGCTTAATATATTGTATAGATATGATCTTTTGTGATACATATGTAAGGCAAATTGTTCATACGAAACGTATGTGACCTACACTCGAGATTACTGTAAGCAAAGAGAGTGGACGATAACGCCGTACTGAGCTCATAAGAAGCAATTGATAAGTCCTGCTCAAAGGACGGATTATTAGTCCGTCTTGCACTGCTCACCTCTTCATGAAAACCCGACTCAAATATAATTGAAACAAATCACAGAAAACAAACTCTAACGAGATAGAATTTGTAATCTACTTGTTGGTAGTTATTGAACGTCGATAAGACTAGGGACTTGTCTGTGATATACGAGACATAATGGTAACTGCTTGTGGGTACGGGTACAGCGATATCTCGGTGTGTTATCCGGACCATCTACGACTTCACTTACACAATTCTTTATAACTGAAGCCCGAGTGCTCATTATGTCATTACTATAGATAGCCCACATAATATCTTAATCGTCACGGTTTCAGCGATTAATGTTGTAATCCCAATTCCATGATGTTAATGTCGAGATTCAGATGCCCATGCGCTTGTCCAACACACACACATATCTAACTAGAAACGAGTCTGGGTCTCACGAACGATGCCAGCGATCAGATGCCACGCTGCCTTTGGACAAAGACGCCCCTAGTGGAGCGACCCTAAGCACAACCACGGCAGTATCATCCGCGGCACCCGACTTCGGCCGATTGGTAATAGTTAGACCTGTGGCACGCCACGAACAATGGTGAGACATCACAAGGAATGTTTTCCAGAAATTAGGCGGTCTTTCGTTGGACCTTATCATTCATAGTAGCTATCGAACTCGGTGTCAAGACTGATGAGGTTGTTAGCAGTAATTTAGATTGTTTTATAATTGAGCGGGGGAAAGACGAGATGTAATGAAGATTGATATGAAAACTTACATCATATCCACTTACCTTGAAAATATCACAAAGAAAAAAAAATCGAAAGCACCAGCAATCCCAAGAAACGCATCCTTCACACAATGTGCCCACCGTACGCCACGATTGAAGGCTTAATCCAATGAGTGAGGCGCAAAGTCGCACGATTTACAGCTTAGCGGTCCTGAGCGGTTGGGAGACGAATAAGAAGATGCCATCATATGCATGCGCCTTGCCTTTGAGAGCATCCCCAACCTGCATTGCATTTCGGCTGCTAGCTCGTTGGCCGTTCTGGGCGGAGAAGGGTACAAACCGAGACAAATGGTATTTTAGATCACGTCGC
This sequence comes from Xylaria scruposa, assembly GCA_022385635.1. NCBI lineage: Eukaryota > Fungi > Ascomycota > Sordariomycetes > Xylariales > Xylariaceae > Xylaria > Xylaria scruposa. The sequence continues at coordinate 156,044 of MU280183.1, forward strand.
GTGCGTCCCCACGATTTGCTTACTTGACTCTGCGGTCTAAAACGTTGCAACCCCCGGACTAGAACCCCGGTTTTCCGAACGGAATCGTTTCGCTCCCACTAATCCATGGCCACGGCATGTAGTTGCGAGCACGAGTGGAGGAGGATACATCGTGAGCGCACCATGCATCTTTTTAAGTCTACATGGTCTCCTTATCACCCCGGCTGGATCCGAAGCACTTCGCATTCTGTTTGTCCTTTTCTCAAATTTCGATCTCCAACCCCGAATTCCTGTGCATGTGTGCGCAATACTTTTCACAGCGTATCACTTGATTACCCACTGACCAATCGCCACTCAACAACTCCAAATACAGACGGAGTATAGTAAGAATTTGGCTTGAATGTATATATCCGGCATCAACGGCCGTGGTGTCTCCCAAGGCACTCGGAGCGAGCTGGCAGGGGCCGAGCAGCAGCAACAAGTGTTCCCCGTCTCGCATGTCACAACATATAACCCCAGCGAACCAATACAAAATGCACACCATCATCTCTTCTCATGGATCCTCAAGGCAATATCTATCGTTTCATTGAACGGCACTGCTCCTTCCTCTTCGGCTACATCTCCTTCACCGGCCAACAGCGGCTCGCTAGGTAAGCGTTCCGCGGACCCCAACACCTTAACGAGTGTCGTCGCAGGCGTTTTGGTCACCGCCTTCGTCATATTTGCTGGCGTTTTCCTCTGCGTCTACCGAAGATCGATCCGCTTCCGCAAGCAGGCGCGCAAAAGCCGCCGGCATCGCCACCACAGGCGGGCATCCGGCACCTCGAAAATTTCACAGAACTCTGAAGCAGTCGGAGGCGGCGGCGGTGGTGATGCGGGAGCAGATGAGGGAGCAGCAGCAGCTGACGCCCCTGCACAAGCTTGAGGTCAAATGCGATTCGCAACTCGTTATCTAAATAAAATACGTCACGCTGGAGAGAAAATGCAATAGTTCGAAGTATGAGAAGAGTATCACGAGAGAGATGTACGAGCATAAGTATACTGGAGTTTGTGTGGTGTCAAACAGGATACGATGTCTACGGTTCCTTATTGTCATCTGCGGTTGCTCACTTGTCGGTGTTGACGGTTCAGGTTTGGATTCTGATTTTGCAGGCTATTATGCTTTATTTATTATGTGGGTTCGAGTTTTATTGATTGTACGTTGATCTGATGAATTCTTCTAGGAGAAGTTTCGGGTACGATAGATCGAAAGTTTTCACTATCTTGAGGTGTTGCGGTAATTACGTTCTGGTGTCTACACAGAACTGATATGATTATAATATCAATGCGGTGGTCTTGGGTTGTCCCGGGAATGCAAATACTATTCTCATGAACCGACTGGGCGAACGCTTTTCTGCGTCTAATTCCGCTGCGGGTTGCATCCACCTCTCCTGCCGAACCACTCTATCGTATAGTATTCAAGCCCACTCGCACTCATATGTGCAATCTGGATTGGGGTGGCGTCCCTATCAGCTATCGCGCCTCAATCTCACTTCCCCACACAACCTGAAATGATATTTGGGGAATCCTATATTGGTGCCCAACGAACGATTTTGATGTGATTCAACAGAATCATTCTGGGGATCGTCAGGCCAACTCACCCCTATTAGCAACTCAACACGAATATGGGTTAACGTATTCTATGACCACCTGCTCGTCGCCTCGTACATGTCACTGTTGTTATCAGCATCCACTACCAACGGTCTCGGATTACCGTATGTAGCCATCAAGCTATCATGCGGCAAGTACGAATGCAGCCGCGTCGCCCTGATTTAGGGCGTCTGCTACTTGCTATAACGCCTCAAAGTAAGATGATATATCATCTACCCCCCACAATGGGTCCTGTACAACGCAGAGGTGTGAGTAGCATGACAGTTGCTTTGGGACGTCCTTTCTAATAATTAGGTACTCGAAAGATATCATTGTGGGGGTTTTGATATATCAAATAGATAACTCATTATGGATCATATCGCAGATGAGCATGAGAGTTGAAAGCGGAGCACATCGGTGACATTGGCGCATTCAATACCGGATCGGTGTGGCTTCACAACCTCAATTTCAATCTCGCCCTGGTATCGACGCTGTTGATCAGTTCCGATTTAATTTTACTCTCTATTGAGATATGGTGTGGTTGTGATGAAGTTTTCAGTGACTAGTTCGCAAACCTCCACCTGTCCGAGCTCGTCTTTACGTAGCCAACAATGCTTACCATCTGACGGAAAAACAACGCCGTTACCGCCAGTATGGCAGTAACGGTATATAGGTCCACATCTCCGCGACATATCATACCTCGGCTTCTAATTCCCAGGGTTGAACAAATACTTCCCCATGGCCTTTTAGGCCTAAACTAACCTTATCGTAGTATGAGATGATTCGAGGATGCTGCAATGCATGACTGATAGATGCATCTGATCCTACAATGCAGCAATCTGATCATACTACGCAGAAAGAGGATGGGAGACGTGTTTCTCTCACGATCTGTTTCCTAAAGGCTAGAAGGAATTCATTCGCAAGCTTGAGGCTTGAATTAATGTGGGTAGCTCAGACGGAAAAGTGAAGTATATCGACGTGGCTTATGCGGACTTACCTACTGCTAAACCCTAGTTACACATCCATGACCAGTAAACATCAAGATATTAAATGAGGAGCCACTTGATCAAGTCGAACGCAACTGAATTGTACAGATAATGTAGAAACTACAGTAAAAATCTAAGGCGAAAAGCTGAGTGGTAGGTGGCTAAGATGCTTTCGACATGCCCCTTTATATAATAACCAGCCCTTTGATTGGCTAAGCCTGCAGCCGGCCACCCTCATAGCTTCAATATGTAATTAATATTTCAAAGATTATCAACAAAAATGTTTGACCTTTTCATCATATCAGATTAAACAGTCAAACCTCAGTCAGTATCTACAATTATCTCTCCTTTATACCCTTATTTAACAGTTCCTTATTATTACTTAAGGTATCTCCGGCTTTAGGATTTTTTATCCGAAACTCTAGCGAGATTCGTATAATTCAAGTACGCTTGCAGTCTTCAAAAGGTGGCTTTTGCCATTGCCAAAAAACCGATACTGCGCATTACCTATAGCTTATTGTTATTAGTAAAGTCATATACCTCACTGCCTATTCTTGCGCGATCTGCGGGTAGTAATACAAGAGACATATAAGGACTTAGGAATTATTGAGGCTAACATGTTCATGACTTGGAGATTCGTCGAGTTATTTCAACAAAAGCGATGCATCCCTTTTGTAAATTGAAGCTATTGATAAGGTTTGTGAAGTTCATGCCCCCTTATCATGTGATCAATGAATCAGATGAGACAGTCGAAATTCTTCTGAATACGATGCCTCTTTTAGGATAGATCAAATTCAAGCAGGCTTTGATGTGAAATACGGAAATATATCCGAGTGAGAGGAAATATATTACTGGGTTGGCACGGCTATGAATACCGTAACTAAATAAGCCTAAAGCAATGAATTGAGTAAAATTAGATGGCACTATCGATCCCAAACACCCTTCAACTGGTTTGACTCATAGCTTTGGCTTGGTCTCGGCACTGTTCATCCTTTTACCCTCGTCGTCTTGCTCCCGTACGGTGAGATCAGGAAGCTGAGCTGGCATGATCCTTCTCGGCGATGTTCCGGGGACGACGGAATACTTGGAAAAGTCTGTCACTCCAGCATCACATCGAAGATAATCTTCATCAAGCTCCAGTCGCCCGTTGACTGTAGAAGCGGGAGCCCTCAGCATTGCGAGTATCGCATCCGAGAAGATTGTTGCCTTGCGTAAGTCTTCTGCTTCCTTTGGGTTTTTCTGCGTCATCTTGCGCGTGGCGCCAGACTCAATCGCCTGCAATTTGTTAGGATATGGTCAATAAAGAAGCTGTGGTCAATACTTGCGGCAGTCGGCCATATACTTGTGATGGCCATATTGGTAAGACCTTGTCGTTCGAAATCCATCGCAAGGCCCTTGGTCAGCACGCTCATACCAACCTTACCCATAGCATAACTAGTCTTTCCCCTAAAGAAACGGCTATATATAGGAGGGCTAACAACTATGATCCGGCCGGTACCATGTTTCTTTAGATGCGGTAAAGACGCCTGTACGGATCCGTAGAGCCCCTCAGGGTTGACCCTCTGCATCAATTGGAAGCGCTTCACTGCAGTGGAACCTCAGGATCAGTTATTATCCTTAGGGCATGTTTGTATGGAGTTTGAGAACTTCTCGACACAACCCTAACCCGAAAGGGAAGCCCAACGCCTCAAAGACAACCAAATGACTCTGAGAATTCCTTACTCGGGGTGTCCTCAACCGATGCCCACCATATCGCCCCAGAGTTATAGACCAACACATCAAGCTGGCCGTATGTCTACTCGTTCAAGATTCCAGTTAGTTTAATAATTCAAAAACTAGGGATATTACAATACCTCAACGGTCTTGTCCACACATTTCTTGACGCTATCAAAGTCTCGGACATCAACGGCTATTGCAGTCGCCTCACCGCCAGCCTCTCGGATCTCCCGCTCAACAGTACTGATCGTCGATTGCGGGGAGTTAGGATCTGGCGGAAAGGGCGAAACGTTGCGGGCATCGCTCGTCGATTTAGCTGCGACAACCACTACAATATCATCAGCTAGGGGCCTGGAGGTTAATAGTGTGGACACTCTACCGTGGTAGCCATCCTTGGCCAGTGCTAGGTCAATGGCAACCTGTCTACCGATACCCCGGGACGCGCCGACAACCAATGCGACTCTTTTAGACTTCATCTTAATTCGTGCCGACTACTCGGTGAGTGCTTGCTCTCTCAGTCTCTAGATTCAATATGCTTGTCGCAGAAAACAGGAAAAGCTCGTCAAAGTCACATTTCAAACATGTCTAGGTACCCTTTCTCGATTCGGGTAAATTTATCTCACACAGCATATGGCATTACTCGGTAACCTGGGATTTGAATACCGATGCCGACGCGCCTTTCACAGATCACTAATCATCATATTTACTACTTTGGTACGGAGTACCTGGAATTTAATTGGGTCTGCAAATAAGCCGAGGCATCGCTACATATGTACCAGGTAGTCACATTTAAATACTAGACTTCCCTTACAGTCATAAACGCTTAAATTCATAATTAACTCCTTTTCCATCCGTACCTCCTATTGGTATATCGTGCAGGTGTTGTTCTACCTTTATAAATACATTGGGGTGGGAATTACTTTCATTAGATATGTATGAAGTCTTGATTGTCTAGTAAAGCCAAGCTCCTATAACCTATTGTCAGTTACGGTGTTGTAAGCTCAGCAAAGAATCGATGACTTACGTCGACGAAACCGGCTCTCTTCGATCGTTGGGATTTTGAGAACATCTCGGTGTATCGCGTTTAATGCCGCTGTCGCGTCGTGGGCATAAACGACAAGCCTATTATGAAGTGGTAAGCAGACATATTCGCTGGCGTTGCGTCAAAGATCTTATAGGTCACTCACGATATACTGATCTCACTTGCCCCTTGACTAATGAGATGGATATTCACGTTTGCAGCCGCTAATGCCGAAAGTGTTTCGTCTGCATCAATATTAGTAAGTTCAATCGCTTCAGTAGATGTAGACGAACCCGTACTGGCCACGCCGATCTGGCTTCGCATCTTGTGACCGACTATGGTTACAATCGACATATCCTTAACGATGGCGACTTGACCGAAACTCTCGAGCTCCTCTTTGAGTCTCAACACCGCACTCGAATTGCCCGGCGAATGCACAGCAAGGCTGACATTCCTCTCGCTCGTCGCTATCAAGTCAACCTGGATGTTGTTCCTCTCTAACCGCTCGAATACTTGAATCAGGAGGCCACCCGACTTCGTGTTTCTGTTGCAGATCACATTGATCACGAGTATGTCATCTTTGACAGTCACGGCTGTTGGTCTTCTGCGCTCAAAACGACCAACCGAGAAATCGTTCTTTAGGAGCACACCTGGTGGTGAGATCACCTTCCTGGCTTGGCCAATCTCCAAAGTAGAAGAGGTAGAGTTTGGGTCAATTAAGGTTCCTTCCGCATGCGGTTTGAAGACATTCTTCAACCGGAGACAGATATTCGCTTCGCGGATTTGGTCCATCGTCAAAGGGTGAATTACCTGCTTTCTGTTTAGCGAACCATGCAACACCACGCATATTTCCAACGGTCGAAGCGCACCTCACTCCCGTAGTATGTCAGTTCCGTCGCTTCGTCTGCTGTGACTGAAGGTAGGAGCTGTGCTGAGGGTATCTTTCGTGGGTCAGCAGTGAAGATACCGTCGACTTCCTTCCAGATTTGCAGTTCTGTTGCGCCTACTGCCACAGCACTCATCGCTGCACAAAGATCCGAGTATCCTCGACCGACGGTTTCAATGAGTGAATTCGGCATTATACCGAAGAACCCTATCTATCATCAGCAATTCGAAGTGTTGAAGAGCACAGTTGGCAGGACTTGCCTGTAACGATAGGAATAGCTGGCTCGCAGTCTTTGACCCGAGTGGCTATCTCCTCAGCAATAACATGATAGAATTTAGAGCCCAGTCTATTCAATGCAGCAGCCTGGTCGTCTGCCGATGAACCGAAGACCGTAGCGACGACATCATCGAGGATGACGGGCTTTGCAGGGGTGCCCTGGATATCCGTTTAATAAAATGCGATTGAACGCGAAAACCCCTTCAGCAAGGACTCACTTTGCTTGCCAAGCATGCCGCAATAATTATGCATGCTAATTTCTCTCCTAGAGAGATCACACGATCTTTAGAGCGTGGAGACAGTTCTCCCACTATCTGCTGCAACTTTAGCACTCTGCTACTTTTCCCCACTTCGATGTTCGGCTCACCTGAGCTGCTATTAAGAATCTCTTCAAACTCTCACATTCTCTGACTATTTCCGTTTTCGTAAGATCGTAGGCTTCAAATGCTGATTCTTTTAGTGTCTCGAAAATGGAGTCTAGTACGGCGACGTGGTTGTCTCTAATGAGATGGACCAGATTTATCATCTGCTCTTGAGCGGTGATTCCACGTTCGGACAGTGCAATGCATTCCAATAGCAGACTCGTTGTCCCCTTGGCTTTCAGCGTACCTGATAGGGCGGAACAGACGATGACTAGTCTGTGTTTTTCAATGTAGCTCGGAATAATGCTGCCACAAATTGTGTCTGTCAGTTTTCCCAGGCTAGTGCCCCCATACTTTTGCACTAGCCACGGCCTGTTGTCTACGCTGATAGCAGCGACCATGTTTTTTTTTTTTGGTGGTAATTAAAGTGTTGATTAAGAAATACACCTAGCGGAAAACTGACAAGTCAAACCTTGAAGGTTCTAGGATCATACAGGAATCCACCTATGTTAATAGTCGGTGCGTGGTCGACCCCTCTTGTAAAGAATTATTACTCCAATGCGTTGCGGAGAGACCCGCAAGCAAAAGAATGGGTACGGCAGAGTAACATCACGCAATGAGGCGCCGAGATTTGCGTCGGGTCTGGGGCCGCTCCGCAGAGCAGGACTTACAGTAAGTAACTCCGAGGCATCTAACACGATCCTGCCCCAACCCACGAGCCCGGAATTTACTGTATCTTGAATAGCGCATTTAGTCACCGAGAGCCCAGGCCCACTATCTACGCACGAGCAGATCCCGTCTGTCTGTGACGATTTAATTGGGGTATTGAGTTTTAAACTAGCTACGATCTGGTCATGGTCTAGATTTCAAGTATCTCGGTCTTCACCGCGCGGTCTCACGATTTTCGGACTTTTTCAACACAACGGTGTTTGCATCATGACAGCAAGTCGAACGAGCCCATTATCATACTAGGCTTTCGGAAACTTCACCGCTCAAATCAAATCCACTCTTGACTGTTAGCAGCAGTTTGCTAAGAGTGTTTCTCCTTCCGGCCAATTTTATCTATAAAACATCACGTTGTTAATGACGACAGCAAAGGTCACGGTATTCGTTGTTAATATACCCAAAGGAGCGTAGTGCCAATATGAATGTCACGTCACACAATGATTTATCGGTTGGATTTATCCAGAAGAGCTGTGCGTAAGTCATGTATATGGATGCTTAGATGAAGTTAGAGCCGCAGTATATCAAGCATCAACTACAGAATCAAAGGCGAGCAAAACTAATATCGAGAAGAGAGCATCACCTGAAAAATTTCGAAGCCGTTGCCGTTCCTGGCCAATTCCAGGGAAAGTTATATGAGATGAGATGATGTACAGATATATAGCTTTCCCTTTTTGGAAACTTTGATGGTTTATAGTCGGAAATACTTTGGCTGACACACAACATTCTTACCAGCATGATTATGATAACAATCAGCGTGTGCGAGGTAGTTTGGAGCTTTTAGGGCTGCAGCCCCTATGACTAATATGCTATCATGCTTACGATGACTGGAACAAGATGTACCTCGTGAGTAGCGAGGCAGGGTCAGAAAATTAATTAAATTAGCGATGAGCCATTCCCACGAAACCAATGGGACGCGGAATATACAACGGTCAACTACGGGCGCAAGCTTGCATTCATGGGCCACGTCCATGCATTCAAAGGACAGAGATATGGCCATATGGCACGTTGTGGTCGTATCAGGAAGGCTCCTCAGAATGGCCGTCTTCGGGGGGCTCATGATACTCTCTGAGCAGACGCCGTTCCGAGGCTCGGTCCATGACCAATTCCCGTTCTCTATCCAGACGCCGTGGTGGCGCTTGCTCAATGGACAGCTCCCACTTTCGGTCGGTACTCCGCTGCATTGTTCGTTTCATCCATAACACTTGATTACGCCGTATTTTCTTGCATGTCCGCTGTGGTTCACCCGTGGCTTCGAAACGGTACTGGTGCAGTTGTTGTCAACGACACAAAAAGGTCATGATACCCCAGCAGCGGTTGTGTTACACGGCCCAGCATTACATAGGTCCACACCTCGATTCCAAGGAGGCACAACCAAGACACGAACAGGTGGCACTCACCACTTGTGGCAAGAGTCGATAGGTCAATGCGAAAGGTTTTGTGGGAACACAGTCAATAACTAATATAGGTAGACAAACGTGCTTAGGGATGACCGAGTAGCCATGGACCGAAGAACGGTCGTAGTCGTTTGGAGGAGCTCTAATCAGCTTTTAACGTATAGGATTTGATAATCTAAGGGTCTCACTTGTGCTTCCTAATAATTCGCTAAAGGGAGTCATCTCGGACAAGAACAGTCTTTCCAGTAATGATATACCGAAATTTATACCTAAACATTATCCATATCTAGTCACAGAGCACATGGCGATGATTCTCAAATTTGCTTTGAATGGTACCAATAGAGCGAAATAATATTGTATATCGAAAACTTACTAAGTGCCACGCCATGGAATATGTGCCTAGGTTACCGGGACGTTAAAAATTCGGAATTCGCTCAATTCTTGGCCTCTCAAAACTCAGGAACGGCGGAAGCCGTTCACCTTGCGGCTCATTCCTAGTGTGGCTCCCACGAGAAACGCGAACACCCAACGTGCAAACACCGGGCATTTCGCCCCATTCGTATCGTACGAGCCTCTCATGTTACAGGACCCAATCACCGACTTTTACGAATTACACAGCGGAAGGCATGAAGTTCTTCGTAAGAAAATTTCCTCCGTGTCATTTTCTTACCACTAGACTAGCGCGTTCGTCCGGCGCCGATATAATATGTATTGAATTGGCCACAGCAGTTCCCAGTACAACGGGCACGCTATAGGAAGAGGTATGTTTCAGGTCAGCACTAATAACCCGGAAGCGCATATCCCATGATCATATCGCTATGCAAGATCGGTAGAGCACTGCAGGCGATTCTGCGTCCGTAGGTCGGGGTGCAGAGAGCAGTACAACTTTGTCAGCGAGCAGAGCAACCGGAAGTTGCCGATAGGTAAACCCCAGCAAAATATGCCATGCCAGATTTCCCGTCCGACTGTCGTGCTGCCACGGGCACCCACGGACGTCGTGGTTTGGTTTACATAAGTACGTGAAGGGGCCCCAATTATATGCAACCAGGGGGTTTTGCCGCACCGCTGCCTTATCTGGCTTTCTCTAATGCTACGTATGACCCGTGGGGCCGGGATTTGTTGTCGAACCCTTGCTATACTCGGGATCTGGGTCGTACTAATATGGTAATTCCCATATGATATGTCCTAATTGATTTCCAAGTCGGGCGCCAGCAATTCCGGGGAACGAACAGCAATAATAACTACCGTATCCGAGCCGACTCACCTCTTCCGAAACGCGGGGCCTTGCAGCGCTGCTGCAGTTTCGGTTTCTTCGGGAATCTATCTTTTATTCGATGGGGTGCAGGTTGTCGATAACCGTCGACGGATAGATTTATAATGAAACTCCACTTGACACATCCTGCGGCGTGCTGCGACCACGTTTGATGGCAGACACGTGCATGCAGGAGCTACTTATGTCTTTCTACGTGCAGGAAGCTAGTGGATATACTTATACAGTAGTTCAAAGAAGCGCTTAGATACACTGCTTTTCTTAGATTTAAAGTTTCATATATGGCCCAGGTTGTGTGAAATTCTATGCTTGACTCGCTGTCCGTGAAACTCGGGTAGATCTACCTATTCTTAGACGTAAATCATAATGTCTTCCGAGAAAACCGTTAGAGTTGCCGCGGTGCAAGCCGCTCCGGTATCCTTCGATCTTGAAAAGAGCCTGGAGAAACTAACTAGACTGGCAGCGCAAGCAGCGAAGAATGGCGCAGAGTTGATCGTTTTCCCGTGAGTAAATATGGACTATGTCTCGAGTGCCCTGCATGATCCTGACCTATACACCGACTCTACGTCACCCAAATCTCGATATCCTAAAGGGGAAAGTGTGAGATCTAATTTTGAGATGATGTTAGTGAAGCGTTTCTATCCGCTTATCCCTGGCGTTACGCCTTTGATGCCACGATAGGAGCGAGAGAACCGCGTGGTGCGCTTCCTTCATTTCATTACGTTCCCGCTCACATTCCCGCGTAGCTGTAGGCAAAAAACCAATGACGAAATAACTAACAAACAGTGCTTTGAACGGGTGTAGGTCGAGAATGGTATCGCAGGTATTACGATTCGGCCGTGGCGATTCCGTCCGCCGCAGTCGACGTTATTGCTGAAGTAGCGCGAACACACAAAGTGTACCTTCAAGTAGGTATCATCGAGAAGGAGGGAGGCACCTTGTACTGTACCGCGTTGCTTCTTGGCAGAGACGGCTCTATCCTGTTGAAGCACAGGAAGGTAAGGATTCCTACGAGAACTTCAGTACAGCACCTTCATTACTCAAGTGTTAGCATGTTTTATGATGAGGCTGACTTCTAAGAAATAGTTGGTCCCAACAGCAGCCGAGCGCTTAGTCTGGGGTAGGGGGGCAGGGGATGGATTGGGAGTCGTTCAAACTGATATCGGCAAGATTGGCACATTGATCTGGTCAGTGAAACACGAGGAGACTCGTAGAACAATTCGTTTGGCCGCTCCCAGCATAGGCCAATGAAAGGCACTGATGCTTGTACTAACACCATAGTCTCTGTAACAGCTGGGAGAATTATATGCCTGCCGCGCGTATGGCACTCTATCAGCAAGGAGTAGAGTGCGCACAACCCCCCTTTTACTCAGCGATGTAACTAAGACGACGACTAATCTATGCAGGATATACCTAGCTCCTACCGCCGATGATTTGCCAACGTGGACAGCGTCGATGCAGCACATCGCCAAGGAAGGACGCTGCTTCGTAGTGACGGTTAATTCAATGACCAAAGTCTCGGATTTCCCGGCAGACTATCCCCCCTTCACGCAGGAGCATCCCGATCGGAGACCGGACGGCGAGCAGTGGACGGCTGATGATATTGTCAACCATGGCGGCTCTTTCGTTGCTGGGCCGTTAGGTACACGACTTACTGAACCCCTGTGGGACAAGGAGGATATCGTATATGCCGATCTGCCTATGTCAGGAGTCACTGAGTCTCGGGTGAGTGAAGCTCTTCGTCATGCCTTCATACTAGTTCGTGAGGGTTCTCTGGGTTGCACAGACTGGCTAATTATTATGCTCCAAATTGGAATAGCTTGATTTTGATCCTGTTGGAAGTTATTCTAGGCCTGACATTTTGTAAGTTGGAAAAGACCCCTTTTTCACTTCAAACTTGAATGAATAATTACTCACGATACTGTGACTGCAGCACGTTGACCGTGAATACGAGACCTGGCACAAGTGTGAACTTTACAAATTGAGAATTCGTGCCCACGACCACGATGCTAGGATCACACAGGGGGACTGGATAGGGCTAAAACCAAACTAGAGTTTTCTTTCATCTTAGATGATAGATATCCATGAATGTAAAGGGCATAGACGTTAGTCGAATTCGTACGAGAACAGAAGCGGTCGGCGGACGCCTTGTCCCACCGCCTTAGCCAATAAAGAAGCATCTGTACCAGCAACAGCAGCAATATTTCCCAATTGGCTCTCTCAGACACGTAGTTCCAAAGACGCTGTGAAACACGTCAGTTGTTCGGTGATATCAAATGGGCGGGTTACTCGTCACACGACACGACAGACAACCACCTCAACAAACGGCCAAAATCCCTCGTTTATCGTGATATCCTTACGCTTCTCCCAAATCAGAACAGAGCGAGACGTTCACCGCAACCCCGTCGGTATGCGGACCTATCATTTCCCTATGCGTCTCAGCCAACAACTTGTGTGATGGACGAAACGGGAGCGGAACCCTGCTAAGTTTAGGCCATCTGGCAGGGCCGCGTCGTCGTGTGGGCCCTCCCCGGAATGGTACGATGAGCAATGCCGAGCCATTTTTTTCGGGATTTGCTGGTGGGTGTTGCATTGCAGAACAACGGGGTTGACGCAGGTAAGACCGCAAGCGATCCAAGATTATTCGGCGTTACAACACCAACAATTAAGCTGGTTTGCGGGGTGGCGATACCTCATTATCAAATCACCGCAATCTGCGGGGACGGTTGATTTGATATGTACCGTAAACAAGTCCTCTGGAGTAGATACTTAAGGTCGGGTTAGATGCTTTCCTCTGCTATGATCAGTGCTTCCTGTGTGATAACCTCAAGACAAAAAGCGCTTCTTACGATTTACCAGTGCTCTGACATCATAGAAGACCATCAAAAAAGAGCCTAATTAGCCTCAAAATGCCGGTTTCAGGGTCGATCAGTCACTTGAACTGGTAAGTCGTGATTATCTAATACAAGAAATACACTTGCCTGATAGCGTCTGCTGTGAATAGGGAGCCTGGATTTGACACAATCGCTGTCCATGGTGGCCAGGAACCTGAGCCTACTAACGGCTCACGAGCTGTACCCCTTTACCAGACCTCGGCTTATAATTTCACCGACGCGGCGGATGGAGCTGGCAAATTTGCCTGGTCGAAAGACGGCTATGTATACACACGGATGGGCAACCCCACCAACACAGTCTTCGAGACCCGAATGGCTATGCTAGAGGGAGGCGTAGGAGCAGTAGCAACAGCCTCAGGTCATGCAGCACAGGTACGTGTGGGGGTCTTTTGGGAAAAGATGTAACCTATCGGCTGACCACCCCACGGTTTATGGCCTTGACACAATGCTGTGAGCCAGGTCATAACTTTGTTAGCACGAGTTGGTGTAAGTCGACCTCCTAAACCGGACGCAAGAGGGCGGCACTGATCCGTCTTTTGGGCAGTATACGGCGGCAGCTTCAATCAATTTCGCGTCTACCTGAAGAAGTTCAAGATTGAAGTGAAGTGGGTAGTGGGCAACGACCCGGCTAAGTTTGACGAAGCCATCGATGAGAACACTCGCGCAATCTATATCGAAACAATCAGCAACCCAAAGCACAGTGTACCAGACATCCCTGCGATTGCTAAGGTCGCCCATAAACACGGTATCCCGTTGATCGTGGATAACACATTTGGTATGGGCGGGTACTTATGCCAACCCATCAAGCTCGGAGGTTTGTTTTGATGCAGGTCCGTTTTCTTCGGTATGTACGACTGACATGCATGCAGCCGATATCGTCACACACTCGGCCACAAAATGGATTGGAGGCCACGGAACAAGCATGGGTGGTATTGTAATCGACGGCGGTCACTTTGACTGGAGCGCGTCGGGCAAATTCCCTGGTTTCACGGAACCAGCCGAAGGCTACCATGGTATGCGGTTTTGGGAAACATATGGTAATAAGGCACTGGCGGCGAAACTAAGAATGGACGCCATGCGCGATCTGGGCCCTTGCTTAAGTCCATTCAACGCGTGGCTTTTCCTGCAGGGCTTGGAAACTCTATCGCTCAGAGGAGCTAGAACTGTCGAAAATGCGCAAAAGCTGGCTGAATGGTTAGAGGCTCACCCGTGTATCAGCTGGGTTCTGTATCCGGGTCTGAAATCACATCCTGACTACGAGCTGTCTAAGAAGATACTGCCAAGGGGGGCGGGTGGCGTTCTGACATTCGGCGTTGTAAGAAAAGCCTCTCTCAAGAGTTTATGCCGATTCTCTCCCTGTTGGATTGAGCTGACACCCCATTAGGCGGGCAAAGTCGAACAGGTTCGAGCCGTGGTGGACAACCTGAAGATGACCAGCCATCTGGCCAACGTTGGCGATTGCAAGACGCTGATCATCCACCCTTGGGTCACGACACATCAGCAGATGCCGGATGAGGAGAAGATAAAAGGCGGTGTCACTCGTAGGTGTTCCTATTGTCTGTCATTCATTCATGCAGTTCTCGCCCCATTTCTGTTTTCGTAGAGACATTGTGCTGATCGTGGCGTATTTCCGTTGCAGCCGACTTGCTCCGCGTCAGTCTTGGCATCGAGGACTTGGAAGACATCAAACGCGACTTCGAGCAGGCATTCGCTGCCGCCGGTCTGCAGAAGGCCGACAAATCGGGCGCGGATCCCTTTTCAAAGGCATTGGATCTGGTCAGCGGTGGTTTCATGGGCAAGCTGTCAACGGGCGCTCCGAGGCCCGGCACAGATGGCACGATAGGTTGAAGGGTTGAGATAAGGTGTAGTGCTATACCCGATAGACGCGACAACGCCTCTAAGTGCCCTGGGGTTACATTAGATCAGTGTGGCTGCTGGACTAAACTTTGTTGAAAGTAGCAGAGCGGACATTACCCATCACCCATCATTTTCATTAATACTCTAGTAATACTAACGACTTTCCTGATCCGATGTTCTAACATAAAGCCTCATAAACCGCAAGAAGCTATATCTTTGCCCAAGTTACAAGTCTTTAGCCACTAACAGGTAATAATTGTAGAGGCCGATCGACCACTAGCCCCCCAAGTTGCGAAAGTGGGGTTTGATTTTGACCGAGCCGAGGGAAAGGAAGAAGGAAGAGGTATCTGTATATAGTACTCACATACCTGTGTTCAGTAATCATTAGTCTATATACTCAATCACAGCGCTATTCCCCTCGTTATAAGGCTTATGTTCTAATTATTACTACGAGTAATCACGCAATCGACGGCTCGTAATTCGAATTTCTTGAGGATTTGTCGCTATGGGAGGTAAAATCGAGTGCTATCTTGACATCCGTATGTGCATATTGCTCGTCTGCTATCATTGTATACGGACTAACACGCACAGCGTCGTACTACAGCTACATCACCTTTGTTCAACTACAGCAAAACAAAGAGCTGTTGAGACAGAATGGAGTCCAAGTAGAGTGAGTTTGTTACGCGTATTATCGATATTATTTCTTGGTGTTCATGATCGCTTATGCTTTGCGAAAGGCTTCATCCTTTCCTCATAGGTGCCATCAACGCAGGATCAGGTACGCATCAATTCATTCCACATGCTTACTGAGAGCTCTCCAGCATGGCTTAAAGATGACCCTGACCCTCATAACCGACAGGTAATCGCCCGCCATGGCTGCTCCCAGCAAAGGCCAACCACTCAAAATACGAGTCGAAGCGGGCCGCAGACGCCATAGGGCTGAAGAATATCTCAGTCCCTGGCAATCTGATGGAGGTGTCTAGGACCATGTTGGTACGTATCGTCGACCTAAGTAAGCTAAATTCACCCATCATCCATGACTAACTTCGAACAGCCAATGCGTGCCCTAACGCACATTAAATCAGCTTTCCCAGAAGAGGTCTACCTGACCGCTTTCGCGTACTTATTCCACGCCTTCTGGACGCTACACAAGATCCCGAACAGCGCGCCGGTGCTAGCGGAAGTCTTGTCGGAGACTCCTGAGGGTTTCCGGCTTGCTTGCTTCAGCTCCTCTGCTTCCTCTACGACACCTAACCCGGCCTCATCATCCAAGAAGCTCTTCACGCCTGAACAGGTCACTCAGATACTGGACGCTGCATCCACAATCGAGATGAAGAATGCACTCAAGGCAAGAGTTGACGAAGCGCTGGCGCGTGGCGCCTTCGGAGCCCCTTGGATCTGGGCGACTGATGCCCAGGGTCATAGTGAACCCTTTTTCGGCAGCGATCGGTGGCATTTCGTATATGACTTCCTGGGCTTGCCATATCAAAAGCTGCAATTGTTGGCGCCGGAAAAGGCTCAGCTTTAAGCCAGGAGTAAATTCGATTCCTGGGGCCTGTCACGACCTCTGAATACTGATAGCAACGTAGGGGTAAGTCTTGAATACTTGCTGTCGCACGAGGAGCTCCAAATACTACATCTACAAGCTAGAGATCTATATACAAAATGCCTTCTTTGTTCTTTCACTCTAGGGAAGCGATATGCAGCTGTAAGTATCGCGAGGCTTTGCGGGAGTCTGACAGGGCCTATCAATTCATGTCTATCAACTTATGAGAGGATGATGATAATTACCTAATCTAAACTCGAAGCGGGTTGATAGTCATGTACATGTGTGATATTCTTGTGTATATATAGCTATGTGTCGTTTTGATTATATACTAGCCGTGCCCCATTCTTTTCTTTCTCTTCGATCTATGAATCGTCATTTCAGTAGTCGTTAGAATCATCATGTCGTTAGCTATTCGTGAAAACATCCAACTCAGGACATATCATCGAAAAGGAACTCCAAACCGCAAAAATCATCATAACATAAATTCGCCACATGTCTCGCTCTTCCCACTCGGTTGTCAACTATTGACACGGCCCCAGTTTCTTCTTGGGTCCATCGAAACAGCAGCCTTTAACCTAGCTATGCTTTTCTGATGAATGGAAAGGGCTATAGTGATGCGTCTTTGATGCCACCGTTGGGCTCTTAGCATTAGCACCAGAGCCCCAGGTGCTGGCCTTGTTCATAGTCTTCTTGCGCATGATAGCGAGGATTTCGGTCTCCATACGCTCGATCCCCTGCTCAATGTCGAGGTCCTCAACGGCGTACCTCTTCTCGCGCCTTCGGTCTAGGGCCCACCACGTCCCTACAATCGCTAGAGTCAAAGGGATTGTGATGACAAAGTATATCCAGAGCTCCTGGGATACTTCGGCGTTTTCGGCTGATGAAAAGACATTTGCGATGAGCTTCCAAATCTAGCATTTGTAGTTAAGAGGGAGAAGAGGGGGTGGTAAATTAGTTGACTTACGGACGTTGAAATTGAAGAATGTCATGCTAAATACAGAGGACAAGAAAGTTCCAGGGAGGAAGATCGCGCCGAGGAGGGATAGCGTCTTCATGGCCGTGCTGTCACGTTTGCTTGCGTGCGCTAGCCGTCGTTGCTGTGCAGCCATCTCGAGGTTAAGCTTCGACTCCTTCTGTGTTATGATGTTATATAGCTACAATTTCGTTGGTTAGTCTCTTTGCTTGGCATACGCAGTTCAAAAATGACATACAGCTTGGCGCTGAATATGTAATCTTTCCAGCGTTGTATGGATATAATGTTCTTGGCCAGTCAATTTCACCCGATAAAACTCCAATCGAGACCCCATGCTACTCTGTAGAGCTTTCATCTTTTGGGTGTTCTTTTCCGGATGCACGCCTTTGTTGAACTTATCCATGGCTAGCTTCATCTCCTTAACAATCTCTTGGTAAGCTTGTGGTCGCTTCCACAATACTTGCGAATGACACTCAACGAGATCTCGATTGATCGTGTCAACATCGAAATCTGTATACTCCTCTTTCTCATCAATCTCTCTCCGCATAGTAATCGCATTCTCAAGGCGTCTCAGCCAGTCTCGCGCATCTCGTTGCCGGATGTCAGTCTTCAACAGATCGTGTGAGAGTATGATGATTGGGAGAAGCATTGGGTGTCCGATTTCGTTATAACATGACATCAGGTGCGTGAGTGCTTCGTTTATGTCAGAAGACGCTGTGCCTTTCACGAAGCCAGTTGTAATTGCCGTATTAAATGAGTACGACAGCATGATCTCCCAGCCTCGGGTTTTACCCTTCTTCCGCACGTCAGATTTCCGAAAGATGATCTCTATTGAACAGTCAGACCCATTTATCGGACCGAAGCCTGGTGTCCAGACTGATTTTGTGACTTGATACCGTCAAGGGAAGGGATATCATACGTAGATGACGATCATCCTCGTCTTGGTCATACTCGCACCAAAAGGCAGGCCCTACGAGACTACCGCCTTCGATTGCTCGAAATGGCAAATGCAGCTTTCTCACCATGGATTTGTATTGCTCATGCGTCAGTGAGATGTAGTTTGGAGAGAAAGTGTCGTTGTGCTCCGCATTCCTCTGGACTCTGCTCGGTTGTCAGTCAATGAAGCTACGGTGATGGGCTGGAGGCCTCCCTCACATCAGCCGGATCCCATCCAGTAATTGAACGTCATTCCTCAACTTTGGCGGCTCAAAAGCCCCCTAACGTATTCATGTCAGTTTCGAATACCAGATACTCATTAACGCAATAATATTCCTCGGCAGGCTCGTTTGTGTAATCCACAATGCTTCATCACAGATTGGTCAAGGGTTACCAAGTCACCGACCTACCCCGCGCCGGTCCTCAATTACAACCTCGTAACGGTGCAAACTTAGAAACGGAAAAATGGTGTTCTCTTTCTTACACGACGTTCGAGAAAATTTTCAAACTCGTCAGGAGTCAACGGATGGTCCTCGCTGGTGTTGAACGATGGATCCTATTGGTACGTTAGAATCGATTAGATCGCGGCGAATGACAGCGAGCGACGCTATCGTAGATCAAAAAGTCCGCTCGGCTGGCGCTACAGGGTAGCTGAAGCATCTCACATACCGAGTAGTTGAATATTTCCAAGTAGTGAGTCTTCTCTAGAACGACCCTACAGCTTCTGACGTTGCTGTCAAACAAGTAATCATCCATATTCAAGGCAGTGTATTCCCACTAGGAATTCAGATGAAGTAGTTAAATGCAGTCGGTTCCACGATTTTTCTACTGCCGAGGGATGACAGCTCAGAGCTGTAGGTGGTCTAAAATCCTCCGAATCAGACGTTTCGGTGTAGATGGTTGGCTGACTTTGATCTGCCGTAGATCCCCACGTATTCGTTCCACTGAGACGCAAGTCAGGAAGCGTGGCATGCAAGTATAACGTAACTTGTGAGTGCAGCAATTAAAGGGAGGGAGTTGTTTGAGTGAACTGCCAACCAACCAGCGACAACGGCGGGAAAAGGAATACCAACAGCTGCTGGTGAAAAGCTAGTCCAAATTGATTAGAAGAAATGCAAGAGGCGGGTTGAATACAAGGGTGCCTGTCCAGACCCGGGGCTACGAGCAGACTGGAGGCGACGATCCACACCGCATACACATAAGCCGCATCGGGTGGGGACAAGACAAAAGGGAATTTGAGTTGTTGGTGTTGTTGGTCGCGCATCGTTCGTTATTGCGTAGAGGTATGTATTGTTGACGGGATTGCTCGTACTGTACAGAGCCCGGATAAGATACACACGTGCTACTACTGTGTATACAAAATAATAAGTCAACAGCTGCACGCTATCGCCAGCACCTATCTCATGTAAAAGAAATGGGGATGTATTATGTGCATAATCTGATGCAAGGGTATAACAGAGCCTGCCTACTAACTTATAGTACAGTACATAGGACTTCTAAGGTTCCATACATATCCCAGTTGAAAATTAGTCTCTAACGTACGAACATGGAGAGGCTAGATATTACGATCACAGCATGAAGCAACTCATTGCGAGGTCAATGTTACTAGCCTGAATAGGGTAGAACAATTCGGTGTGATCGTTTCCTATACTATACTCTCCTCATCTAGTGTAACGTCGCCTCCTCATAGTCATGAGCCGCACATATTGGAGTCGTAAGACCCTTGTGCATATAACGAGAACAATCGTGTTCTGTATTTTTAAGCATGTAGAATATTTAGTATAGAGTATTTGATACTTCAGTGAGGTGCCCCAGTTCAATAGCTGTCCAGTTGAGTCCAGCTAAGTCAAACTACACTTCATGAGAGTTCACTGCTTGTTGATATAGTCCCCAAAACCGACTGCTCCAAATAGCCCCACCTGTTTTTGGTGAATCTCAACCCACTTGAGTCGACAGTTTAATGTAAGTCATCCAACAATGATTGTCAACAGTTCTAGGAGACAGACCAGAGCAAGATTGTGGCAGTACCGTGAGCGACAAGCTCGACGGTTAAATGTCCAAAGAAGCCATCTCAGAATTCCGTAAATAAGTTGCCGAACCTGTCGATGTTAATTTCGTGTACGTTCAAGCAACTTAGAGCGTCTCTAAACTCACTCATCATTCCCTGGCTGGCCGTATTTCTCTGTTTCTTCTGGGTAGCGATCGAATTGACTCGCATCGCCGGAACCCGCCTTGACAGGTGGTGTATAGGGCGCATCGATGTCTTTCCTCGAAAGACGATCCCATGTGACTTCTGAAAACCAGGGATGCCCCTTCACATCCTGGGGTCCGCCATACAAGTTGCCCAACCTCTTCGTAAGATCGGGTGTAATGAGCCGTTCGAGAAGGTCTTGAGCGTCTGGGTGTACATATGCTGGGTATTTCACCTTGCCACGAAGAATATTTTCGTATATTTTCATCGGCGAGCCACTATCCCAAAAGGGCGTGTAGCCACAGAGCATTTCATAGATTAAGATGCCAAGAGACCACCTGGTTGGCTTGTGAGCTGGTACGATTCTTATAATTTGACCAAACAAAGTCACTTACCAGTCGACTGATTTGTTATAGCCTTTATTAGAAACCACCTCGGGAGCCAGGTAATCCGGCGTGCCGCATAATGTCCACGTCTTGTCCGGAACTCGCTTTGCGAATCCAAAATCTGTTATTTTTAGGTGACCATGGCGATCCAGAAGTAAATTCTCTGGTTTTAAATCCCGATAGATAATATTCCTTGAGTGGAGATACTCCAGCGCGAGGGTGACTTCTGCAGCGTAGAATTTGGCGACTGGGTTAGGAAACCGCTGATGACGATTAGCAAACTGTATCATAGGGCCAAGGGGCCTTCTGAGAACTTACACCCGACTTCCTCAGTAGGGAGAATAACTCGCCACCTTCAACAAAGTCCATGACCATGTAGAGGTTCCTCGCGTCCTGAAAGGTGCCCCATAATGTGATGAGAAACGGGTGTTTCACTTCTCCTAGCATGCGTCTCTCGTCATTTGTATGCTCAACCTGCTTCATCTTGACTACTTGGGCCTTTTTCAAGACTTTCACCGCATAAAAGCGCTGGTTGTGCTTTGATTGCACCAAGTGGACCCGCCCAAAGCTCCCGGTTCCCAGAGTCCGTAACAGGTCAAAGTCATTAAGCGAATATTTCCCCTTTGTTACTCGCTGTTCTGGTGATTGGTATACTGGGACTTGAGTTGGCACCTGCAGCTGTGCTTGTGGCTGTGGCGGGTGTGTGCCATGATGGCCTACCGTATTAGTTAGAGGAGAGTCCACCGAGCAGCTTGAGGACGGATTCCATACCGTCTGTCTGAGGTAGATTGATAAGGTTATTGATGCTCGGTAAATTATGTGGTGTTACCACATGGCCCGGACTCGGGGACTGCTGGATTCCATACGGAACAGCTTGGTGGACAGCCGGTGGATTCATTTGGGGCCCTCCACCAGCTGACACAGATGTCTCGTTGCTTTGGCCCGTTGATTGTGATTGAGTCGTAGCACTTGTGTTAGAAGTGGACTTTGAAGGAATGGTATTGAAGCTCTCGAAAGCTCTTGAAGGTGTCACCGGCGTGACAGGGCTGGTGGGCTGACTGGAGGACGGGTCGGTTTTATCCTCCCTCGTCCGTTTCTTCTTAAGGAATCCTAAAGTCGGCATATGTTATGATTTAGGTGAAAGGAGGGCCCGGACCTTTGAGCAGGTCGCAGGATCCAGGACTTTTTTTAATATTTCTAGAAATGAATGTCTCACTGCTTGTCAACGCAGAGGCAAATCAGTCCGTCTGCGAGGGAACCCTATGTAAAAACGTCGAAATTGCCCAGGAAGCTCTGTCGCATAGACAGAGCAGACAGGGAAATCGCGATCTATAGAAGGAAGCCCGCTTTCAGGTGAACACATTCGAACAAGACAGGCGCGACGGTCCTCCAGGATAAGAAGCGCAGTAACAGGGCAGTCGACGTGTCGGCAAGTTTTAGAGCCCTCGGAAGCAGTCAGCCGATTTAGGTAATGCGAGGTTTACCGCAGATTGTTTATTTTGGGCAGAAGCACAGCTACGTCCAGGGCAAAGACAGAGACTAGCTGATTTCAGAAACCTCGCGGGAGACCTGGTACACAAAGAGCCCAATTGCACATAGAGTCACCACAGCAATTGGCTTGAACGTGTGGCCAGGGATGGTATGCCCTCCGTAGGGAAGTCCAGCGGAGCGGCGTGCGAGTGTAGAGTGTAGTAACGAGTACGCGAGAGTCGGACGTGGCCAGGGTCGCATACAAGCTTCGCGAATCGAATTCGAGAGAGCAGGGAGCGCACGATGACAGGTCTTAAGTTTGCGTTTTGCGTGGGAGACAGGTTTGCGGCGCAGCAAGGGTGAAACGGCAAAGATCAAGTAGGGAGTAGTAGGGAGCAAATAGTCGACAAATGCATGGTACGCTCGACGCCGGTATTGGATCAGTCCAGATACAGTAGAAGGTTTTGCAAGAGGGATTCGATGAGGAGGAGAATGACGACAGATAGACGGCGACAATAGTGGGCGGCTCTACTGAGTATAGGTAGCGTACTGCCCGCGCCGTTGGTGGTTGGTGGGAACGCTGAAGCAAGAGCGGGGGGCAACCACAACACTTCACTTCTGACATCTTTAGTGCGGTACAATGGGCACAATGTTAAGTGCTAGGCTGAACGGGTAGTCCTAGATTAGACCTAGGTGGGTTAGGTACGTGCAGACTTACCCCAGGGAGATAGGTACCTAGCAGCAAGTATATTGCGCAAGCTGCGCATCCTACACGGCAATAACCAATAACTACATACGATTCGTAGGGCATGTAGAACTTGACGCATGGTGGCGCTCGGGTATGGTCATTATAAAATGCAAGATAACGATTCCCTGCGACGAGAGAAACTCATCAAGAAGATGTCAGACTGGCGGACAGGTGCTCGGGGGGTTTGGAGGCTACTTTGGCAGTACGACGTCATCTCAATCTCTCATTTCACGAAAAGGCGCATCACAAGGAGCTTCCAGTGCAAGCAGTATCATTGAGCTGACATACATAATCTATCGAAATACAGAGCAATACCTACGCAACGGGCATGAGATAAGTCTACTTAGATCACACCCTTATTTATACGGTCATATGGGGTAACATCGACAATCGGCAGGCAAAGAGACTGATTGGCAAGCAAAATAGCCACGCTAGGTCCTGTAAGTCTGCATGCATGTCTCGTTGGTTCGATTAATTGCCCTCTCAGATCCTTTGGTAGGTGAATCAATTGTTCATGCAGAGTGCTAAGTTATCATTGACGGGTGGATATTGCTGTCGATCAGCCAACCTGGTGATAAGATGTCTCATGATGGTAGAATCTCCCTCATCGAATACACTCCTCCTACGACCGTAAAACGCTCTACTCAAGCTAACATTGACCCAAGCCATTTGTTTCATCATTCATAATTTGCTGTATTGAATTTTGCGTACCGTACTTGTTTTACATCGCCGGTCAACATCTCCGGCCCCATAGCCCCGTATTCGATCGTGAGACATTCACATTATGTCGTGAATTCAGTGTCTCCTATTTGTGCGGTTGGTATGTACGCAGCTCGCCATCTTCTTCTACTCAATCCAGTATATAGAATCCTTGGGTATTCTTAGGTAGAGCCTCGCACTCCGTCTAGAATCGATGAGTTCTCTTCTGGTTTGTCCGGCTGTTATAACATCAGAGTTAATAATGTCCACTTATAGTAAAAATCATCAGAGGTTTCGGGAGCTTGCAGGAGTAGCGAATGGAGAGTTTGCCTATCAAGGCAATTGGTGTCTCTAGGACATGCTAAGAGGGGTAATAAAAGACTCCAGTGGACTTACTATGCAGTATAACCGACATATCCGCCACCAATGACTAGGAAGAAGAGGAGAACCTTGAAGAAAAACCAAGTCCAGCTACCACCAGTCTGCCCTGAGGTTGGCTTAAAGCTGTTGCCTCGGCCAGGCGTTGTAGGCTTGCCTGATGACCCACCAGTGGTGTAGAGATTCTTGGCATCGATGGAAATGATATCGTGGTTATCACTTAGCTCACCCGTCTCAGCACTGAAGCCGAGATACGTGACGGAAGGAATCGTAGGTGGTTCGTTAGTCTCAAAGCAAAGCTGCCATTCGTCCTCCGACTTGTACATAAGCTCCAACTTCAACGATTTATCCTGGAAGTAGGTTAATCGTAATTTCGTTGGCGTCTTCGAGTTGCGAAGGCCACGGGCCGAACAGCCAGCAAGTTCCTGGTCCTTTCCATCGTTGTCTTTGTTATAAGCCGTCTTGCCATCTCCAACCATTGCCATCACATATGGAAAAACAGTCCCCGGTCGGTTGTTTTTGTAAGTATCGACAAATATACCAAGACCCTCGAAATAGTTTTTGTGTCCAAATACGGGTCCACCCTCGCCGCGGTCCTTGGTTAGCCACATGGCAAACCCATCACCAAACAACGAGTTTTTGCCATGGACTTTGAATTCAACCTCGATTTCCCAGTTCGTTGCAGTCAGCGGTACCCGAGAGAATAGCCAGCCGTTTTGCGAGGGGCGTTCGGAAGATAGACGGATATATCTGAGTTGTTCGTTAACACTCGAGTCGCATTACGGCCATCGTGCTGATGCGCTCTGCGCATTCGTGGCAATGACATACGAATCTGTCCGAATGATGGTATCTCCTCCAAAATCGTACCAGCGACTTGCCATATCAGAGTCGAGATAGGGTTGTTTTAAGGTATGCGTGCGAAGCTATCAAGTCGCTATTGATTAGCATTTCATAAACCAGTCCAGAACCGCGCATGACGAACCTGAATACTCCGGACGCTTCCATCCTCGCTGCGATCAACAGCAGCCCAAGCTGTTGCTGCCAGCCACAGCGCCGACAAGGCCGCAAATCGCATCTTGTCTTGGATCGTCAAAATTACAAGTGGAGAGGGAATGGAAGAACGTAAAGGGCGGCGGCCGAACGAATATATATATACGAGATTTAGTTGAGAAAGGAAAAAGTATAAGGCGCGAGAGAGCTCGACTGAATAGAGGCACAAGGCCAGAGGCTAAAGTTGGTAAAAAGATTAGAGCCCGCCGGGCCAGTTCAGCGAAGAAGTTCACAGTTCCAGACCAATACTGAGGATGGACGACGGGTTGGCTGATAGCTGGCCTTTCCTGCTCGCCTTGCTGCTGACAAGCCAGAAATCCAAAATCCGGGGCCGTTGTCCAATGGCAAGGCGTATTGAAGGCAAGCTACCCCTGTCTCGCGTGGTCTAGTGGTGCTATTTTAGCCCGCGATGAGTGCGTAAGCCACAGCCAAGCCGAGCGCCACTATGCACACGTTTGCTGTGGCTTTACTTATAGAGATTAGGTATGGACCTAGGTACCTACCTAGGTACCCAAGTGTGAGCTGAACCCCGTTTTTGCATCAATCCACCTGCATTATTCTAAACCGTAGCAAACGGACCGTTATTTTCCTCTTGAACGTTGCGAACTGACCTTGCTGACTTCCTGGGAAGTTGGTCTGTTATACATTAGATTTTAATCACCAGGATAATCTACGCCCTCATCACTACTAGGTATTAATTCATTTTAATGAAAATCATACATTATACTTACATTCGCTATGGACGAAAAGTCGATATCATGACTGTTACCCGAAGAAGCTGGGAGTTCCAAGTCTGCTAACCCTCCCCTTGACGGAAGCGCCAAGCACTGAAACTACCTAGGTTACTTCGTACCTATCCTCACACAACATCCTCGTGTTATTTCCCAAAGCCGTAAAAGCAATAAACACTGCTATGTAGCCCAGTGAAAATGGATCCTACGTCTTCTGTTCCGCGCGATTTCGCAGGCCGTTCGTCTTCGCGAATCACTTCTAGCGGTGTGGACAAAATACGGAAAGAAGGCGCCGCCTTTCGCATCTTTAGAGAGGCTGAAGCAATAGAGTTTGTACGGAAGAATACATCCCTTCCTGTGCCAGCTGTGTTTGAAATCGGACCAGCGACGGGTCTTAGCTCACTTATAATGGAGAAAATGCCTGGACGGCAACTCGGCGAGGCATGGCCAAATATGAGCGACGCTGCCCGATCGCATACGATTAGTAGGCTTAAACAGCACCTCGCTCAGCTACACGACCTACGTCCACCTTCACCTTCACCTGACTGGATTGGATCTTGTTCTAGAGGCACAGCTTACGACCATCGACTAACAAATCTTACCACCTGTGGACCGTTTAATTCCGTCGGTGCTTTTCATGACTTTCTTGTTGCTCCGGTCCGGGATTGCCCCAAGCCGGAGTTAGCCGATAGCTACCAGCTTCGTCTTTCGGATCATTACCAGATCGTGTTTACGCACGCTGCTATTTCCGAGGAAAATATCCTTGTCAACGAGACTACAGGCGATATCACAGGCATTCTCGATTGGGAGATGGCAGGCTATTGGCCCGAGTGGTGGGAGTATAGGAAAGCACTTTACGGTGCGCGGAACAAAATATGGTGGCGTACTATCGTAGGTCAAATCATGGTAGAATATGAAAAGGAAGCCGAACTCGACATGGACATTGAGATGTTTTGATAACTAGGTGCCTAGTACACTTAGAATAAGTAGCCCAGATGCTCTCTCAGCTAAACCGTTTACTAAAATCAGACCGTGTCAAGAACCGTTCCATTTATCTAACGTTTTTCTATGCATAAATTTACATAAATGCTACCTAGTGCCGACCTAGCAGTATGAATGTTACGTCAGTGGTGCCCGCCAAAGCGGTTTAAGCCAAGCCGGGTTCCAGCAGCAATTCCATCTAACACAACTTCCCATCGTAATCGCATCGCATCGCATCGCATTCGCAAGATTCGAGGGTCCAACTATCGCTGCACAAACAGCACCGCTCCCCCTTCTTCTCTTCGGAAACTTACGTCTTTTTTTCGATATTGCCCCATGGAGTGATCCTCCACGATCAAGATGCTGCACATAGCCAGCAGTCAGTCGCCTGTTGGCTCCATCGTCTTCGCATGCATCGCCCTCGCCGTCCTGTCTATCGTCGTACTCCTCATCCTCAGACGATATCTGACCCTGCGCACAACACCCGCCTACCTGATCGTCCCTGTATTCTTTGGGCTCTGGCTTCCTGCTAGTATTGTCTTGCTAGTTCCGATTGACCTTGCCTCCAACGCAGGTCCTGACGATGAGACCATTAGGGGTATTTGGCTTCCTCACCGCGCCCTATTGGTCGCGTGGAGGATATCATACTGGCTCACGTTTACCCTCACATGGTGCGTTGCGCTTCCCTTCCTATCTCCCCGCGTATGCTAACTCTACGTGCCTCCAGGTTCATATTCCCCATCTTTGCCGAATATTCCGATGCTGGGTACCGCGAGCCCAAGGACCGACTGATCTACTCACTACACCAAAATGCCCAGTACTACGCCATCGTCCTAGGATCAGGTATTCTGGGACTTGTGTACTTCTTCATTTCCTATGGACCATCATTCACGTCGCTAAAGGGTTTGATCATGGCGTTTGCCTACTGTTGGGGTTTGATCCTGGCTATCTATCTGATGGGACACGGCTTGGTTGCGATCCCGCGAAACCTGATCCGAAATGCGAGCGCGAGCTGGCGGCTCAGACGACTGCAATCGAGAGCTCCCAAGTTATTTGAAAACATGGAGGATGCCATTCTCAATCTAGAGGATCTCGAATTCCAGGTGTCCGAGCTCAGTAAGCGCAAGACGGGCAGTGCTAGAGACCACCAAGATTGGATCGAAGAGCTTTCGGACATGTGCAGTATTCCCGAGACGCGGCCGCGGAGTGCTATTCCCCGCGAAAATGACGGCCGTATTGTTCCCACAATCATCACGGAGAAGTACTTGGCGGACCTGACCCGTCAACTTATCCGCGCAAAGCATTCGAAGTCTCGTTATGTTGACGAGTGGGATCGGCTCCTCCATAATGCCTCACGAACCCAGGCAATTCTGGACTCGTCCGGGTCGAAGAAACTCGATTTCGGTGGAGCCTCACCATCCTCCTCGATGCTGGATAGGTTAACGATTCTAACGCCGTACACACGGTACCTACTACACCGTCAGATTATTCCATATCTTCGTGTCTTTGTTGGATGCTTCCTAGCATTGGCCTCGATATGCATCACCTGGTCGGAGCTAGTGAAAGGAGCCTTTCCAGCCTTGTCTGTGATCCGATTTACGGTTGTTCACCACTGGACCGGAGATAGCGGTCGAGTTGGATTTGCCGGACAATTAAGCGCTTCGTTCTGGATACTGTACATGTGCGCGGCAGCGTTGCACACAGTGACCGAAGTGAAAGTCTGGCGTGGTCGGGCCCTGGTCAGGCGAAATACGGCGCATGAGTCAGCGTTCTGGTATGCCGGCCAGGTCGCAAGGCTCAGCGTGCCACTGTCTTATAACTTTATTACCTTGCTGTCTCCCAAAATATATACGAAAACTGTCTTCTATAACCTTCTGGGTAAATTTGTCGACCTCACACCCCTTGGAGATTGGTTTAGCAAGTTGTTTCCCGTGCTCATCCTGCTACCCGTCCTCGCAACCTTGTTTGGATTGTACGGCAGGGTTAAACGGCTCTTCGGGTTCGGTGTAGATATCGTCGACGATGAAGAGGACGAAAATTCAGCAGGATACGGGACAGGTTCTTGGCGTGAAGGCCGGGTACTGATCGAGCGCGAGCTAAACGGGACTTCAATCTCCCGACGGCTAGACGAAGCCGCATCTCGTGCTGCTTCAGGCCGGGCGCAGCCTATATTAACAGTTCCTTCAACCAGGACCGAGGGGGTCCGGACACCCTTTGCCACTTCACCGTCTCAGCGCGATCTCTCTACGCGAAACACAGCGTCTCGAGGGCGGCCGACAGCAACGACACTTCCAGAGCCAGAAGATGATAACTTCTTCGCCGCCCTTGGCCATCGGTTCAAAAACACGATAGACACGATGGATACGCCGAAGTGGATCCAGGACATCGGCGACGGCTTCAAGAAACCGAAGTGGATGGGCGGCGACGATAATGCGGCGAGCGGGAGTGGGAGCCGCGACGCTGGCGCCGCGGGAGACTCCGATATACGGAGATGGTTCGGAGGCGATGGACGGATAAGACTGTGATACCACTGGCTATTGTATATATGTTTAGAATACGGTTTTAGATCGGTAGCACTGCCTACCTACCCCGTTGTATATTCCCACCCTTAATAGTAATCACTTGTACAACTGACTCGGTTGGCGTTCGCTTTGCGTGCATCCTCTTAGCTCCAAAACTAAGTACCCAGAGTGGCTCGCTATCTGTGTACATATGAATTATCCAACCGCATGAGCCCATTTGGAAAGTAGTGGGTTGATGACGAGTATGTCAAAAATACGTCCAGTCTGTCAGATGATTGACACATTGGACAGACAATATTTTGAACGAAGATGAAACTCTTGCTCATACCACCAATTTGCTCCCGTGCGACCAGACGCTTATGCTAGGCCCGAGGGGCCCAATTTAGAAAGGCGAGGCTTCAAGAGATCATGTCATGGGTGGTTAGCTAAGTGTTTCAAGCTTCCAGCGAACGCAACGGTGTACTGTCGAACATATGTATTTTTTATCGCACAATGTATTTCCCGCTTACGTGCCCGCCGACACAGAGGCACCTGCAATCTCCTTGCTGAACCACCTAATCTACAAGGCTCAGTCACGACAAGAGAGAAAAGGGTCCTCGTGGAATTGAATGAATATAACTTGTTCATTCAGCGTCTACGTAACTCGTGGCATCCATTCTCACTGTACCTATGCAACCGGGTGTCAATTCTACCATGACTATGGGAAGTAGGCAGATACACAAACACCGTAGAACGCAAGTCTAGACCAACCAGAGAGCCGGTCCGTCACGTTGCATTTTCGGTCGAATTATTACGTAGTAACTCTGTCCATTGATCCATTCATGCGTCCGTTTTGAGTCTTTCCTGAGCAAAATGCAAATGCAAAGTGATTGCCAATCGTGTGTGATAGAGAAAAAAACAGTGAGAGAAAAACACAAATCCGTATTAATTCCTTCTCTATCCATCTTCTATCCGTGGTTTGGTATGTGTGCAAGGTTGCTGATATCGTAAGTTGTTGGTGTCGAAAGAATGGGAAACACAAGAAACCGGCGAAACAGGGTAGGAGTTGTGAGACCTTCAGGTAGAGCGAAATGACTCAGGGAAAACAACAGAACAGGTAGCGAATGCGGAGAAGAATTTAAATGTAAAGTGCCCGCGCGAGATTATGTCGTGGCCTCTCATCGAGACACCTTCCGCTTTTTCAAAGGTGTTTTCTCCTTTTCGCCGTGCCTCAAGTGACGTAGTCATCCATTAATCCATCAATCTCTTCCATGTAGTGTTCACAACACCGGAACCCTTGAAACCCAAACTATGACTTCTATGTGTAACTCTCTCTTTCAGCCGATCCAAACTCAGATATGTTGAGCCATGGCCACAGCTGCAGCACCGCCGAATAGCATTCGCATACCCATGACACCAGTGGCAGCGGCGGCATTGATAGACTGAACGGTGCTGGATGCCTCAGGGACCGAATTGGTACCCGTAACAGTGTGGGTGTGAGTAGATGTAATGGCAGTATGGATGCTCGACTCGGTGTGGGCAGTGCCAGTTCCAGTACTAGTACTAGTACCGGTACCAGTACCAATGGAAGACTCAGAACCGCTGTAGGAGACTGGTGTCGTGGCCACACTGCCACTGGGGACAATAGGAGTCTCGACACTAGTGGTTTCAATACCGCCAGCTGGAGGAGTAGGAGTTACCGAGGTCTCAGTGAGAAGAGTTCCCGTGATAGACTCTGACTCATAAGGCACAATAACGGGGGTAGAAGACTCGCCGACGTCACCACCGCCGTAGCCAGTAGGAGTCTCGCCAGCGCCGCTGCCAGGAGTAGTACCAATGGTGACCGTCACGGTGACAGTACCAGAAGCGGATGGTGTAGCTACGGTCTCGGAAGCAGTCACGGTGACGGTAGAGCTGCAACTGCAGTCATCCTCGCGCTCCTTGGCTGCATCGATGATAGAGGCCTAGAAGATATTGAGGTTAGAGATAATAAGATGGCTCAGAGTGAGAGTAAAGAAGTTCAGTATGAGGACAAGCGAGCACTTGAGTGAATGACGGAAGTATGAGGTAGGTGAAGTTAAATTGGAGAGGGCAGAAACTTACCATGCCTAGGCTGGCGAAGATCAGAACAGCAACGATGTTGAGGAACTGCATCTTGACGTCGGTGGGTAGTAGAACTCGGGTTGATATCAGGGAGGATGATGAAGGTTGCTTGTATGAATACAAAAGAGTCTAAGAGTAGATTGTAGACCGGTGTGCTTGGATGCAAGAAGGCTTGACGATACCGAGAATCTGGTTGAAGATGTTGGTATGCAAGACGAAAGATGCAAACGTAGAGAAACAGGTTGGGAACGAAGGAGAGGATGGTGTTTGCTAAAACAGCGAGCTGTATTTGTGGGTGTTCCTCAGTCGACTTCGGTTGCTGGTCAACGTACCCGACTCAACTACGCAGACGCGTTTACAGAAGATTAGCGGATAGCGTCCTGCCACAAGAAGTTGGTATCTACCTTGATATCAACTTTTCCACGCTGTTTATTGGCCGAATAGCTTGCAATTTCTGAACAGGTACGTCCTTCGTACTTACCGGACGAAACCAGTCTGTACCCTACACAAGATACTTAAGTACTCCCCAAGATATCGAGCAGCCAGGTTCGTGAGGTGTGAGTATGAACTAGGAAACACGCACAAAGATCGTTCGCCTCGCAGTGTGATAGATACACTACTGCAACAATAACAAAGCACAAAATATCCAATCTGATAATCTCCTCTACCAATCTCCCCTGATGTTCCTGCTACTGCAACCAGCCGCCCCCAGTAACACTGATACGTACACATACACTACTAGAGACTTATTTGCCATGTACTCATCAGTTGATACTTAGTAGGCATGTACATGATCCGCTTATCTGGCAGTAACACAAACTACACTATCTTTACATCTGTGTAACGTCCACCTCGCATACCTAGCCCGTGATATTCACTTGTCTCGGAGTCCACTACCCGTTGGTGCCTGGCTAATTCAACCCAGTTGGCACAGGAATGGTAATCAAGTGACTTAATCCAAAATCTAAAATAGAAGTGATCTTATTAGTATAAAAGTCTACTATCTCATGGGGCTGGTAGTTCAATGATCTGGGGCAGATGGTGCCTTCCCTTTCTGTATGGTAAGTATTATTACTTGGTTTCCACTCGCAGAAACCGTTCCATCTCGGAATCAACCGACGTGCTACGCTACTCGAATAATAATCACGTTACCCTGACGGGAATGGGAGATTATACGAGGTAGGAGCATCGTGCTACAGAATCCCCTGGCCCGGATTAGTCGATGCCTAAATCGACCTAGCCACACTTTCAAGTCACATATCAAAGGACCAATGATTCTTGGATTGTCGAAGGAAAGGGTTTATATGTAGTTTAAAGTCGAGACGTTATCATAAAGTTCATTTATAAGAGGTATGGAGTTTGATACCGTGCATCATTCTTAATCTACATACCTCTAGGTATGTAGGTATGTAAGGAGGAAACTCAAAATTAGCCGATTAACTAGGTATGTATCGTACCTTGGAGCTACAGAACTAAAGATCTCTGCCAATCCACAGCGATATATAAGGTTATGATAAATTGCTGCAGCCAAGTGAGGGTTTGATAAGTTCTTATTTCATTTCATACCGTTCTTCACTAGCCTCGAGGGCCTACCCGACTTTGAGACACTTACCTAAGTGAATGTCTAACTTCAACCCTGAAAGTAGTTGACTAAGAGCGTACACATGTTACTTGCTAATTGTAAAGTGAAGATGCCAAAGCCGGAATAACAAGGCACCCAATCCTACATATTGACGAATGTCCTAGGGCTGAACCTTGCGCTGGTATCCCATCATAACATTCCGTGGAGCGGTACTCCCACGCTGTATAATATCAGCTCCACAAAAGCGAGTTACGAAACGCAGACTATCGTAAACCATTGATATCATCTTTAGTTACTGCTGCACCATTTGAAGTAGCCATACTGAGGCCCTCACTATTGAATCCATTTTTTCAACTGCAGAGCTTCTTCCTGTCACGTAGAATGTCTTGAATCGTCCAGAGAACGGAATGATAAAAGCGATAGCTGGTGACGTGTGCGGTACATTGGCTGACCGTATGAAAGGTCAGGTCGAATGTGTAGCGTAATACTCATCTGGTACGTGATGGATCAAGATGCATAGTTCTAGGAGCAACAAGTTCGAGGTGGTTAGGAGGACGGGGAAGCAACAACATGGTTGTTGTATCCTTAACTCCAAGAAACCTTGGTTATGGATTGGATCTGATGACTGCGTGTCGGCGTTCCCTCCTCAGACGTCTTTATTGTAGGGTGCGATGCCTTTCTTCATCTCACGGACAATCTCTGCTGCCTCCTGGCTGTTCTTTGCTTCAAAATCGTATCGCTTGGTTTCCGAATCTCGAAACACCAGGAGCTAGAATTCCGCGTTATTAAAAAAGTGATTACAATGGACAAATATAGTGTTAAATTCCATACCTTGAAATTGCTAGGATGTCGACGGGACATATTGCAGCCAATAACATTGCTGAAATGGACAGTTGTTCTCTTGCCACCTTCGCGAGTCACTTTGCCCCCAGAGGAAGGCATTATATAAACGTATTCGCCGTCAATGGCAACGATCCTTTCGTTCAAGCCAACAAATCGCATGGGTTGTTTCCGCCAGACGACGTATTTCTTGTAGGTCGCATTATCACCACTGCCAGCTTCATCTGCCATCATGGCATGTTGAGCCAGAGGATGCGCCGTCATCACCTTCTTCTTCCCTTTCTGGGGTATCTGACTGTCCCATATATGCGCTTTGGGGGAGGAGCTTCCAGGAGAGCCCGTGATAGTGAGCGGTCCGTCCGTTGCAAATCGGCGACGATGGAGCTCGAGATCTGTGGCATTGCCTATGGAAGATACAGCCCGATCCACGTAAGCTACTGCACCAGATCCAGGGAGCTTTAGGACATGAGTGTTCTTATCCAATTGCCTCTTGCGGCAGACCAAATCGAGGACTTCGGCGAAGTACATGTCCGTTGTTACGTCTACTGTTATCATCTGCCCAGGGGCGACGTCAGAAGAAAGGATATGAACCCTCAAGAGCTTTTTCTGCCCTCTGGTGGCAGCAGGAGTGCTTGCTGGGGCAGCTGGTTTATCAGCAAAGATTGTGTCTACCCGGTAAGTGGTTGTGATAATTGGATTCGGACGAGGTTGCGCCTCAACAGGCAGCGTGGGTAGTGGCTGAGGCGTGTTCTTTGGGGTAACCTCATCTTCGTGTTCCTCTGCGGCTACCTCCTGTTGCTCAAACTGTGGTGTTTGGAGTCGGTTATCAGCAAAGCCAGCTTCAGAGGCTTGTACCAATGCAAAATCGTCGTATGTTTTTGATGCTGACCGTGATCTAGCCGCTCGATTATTCGCCGTTGTGAACGAATTGAGGGATTTCTTTCGATCCAGAGGCTCGAAATCATCGTCAACTTCGCCGCCTTCCTCAACCATTCTCAATGTCCACCAGTTCACGTTCAACTTCTCTACCGGAATAGGAGGTTCACGCTTCTCCGCATGGTATCTCCACAGGCTCAGTCCGATTAATTCAGCTACCGTCACCGGCCTGAAAGATCCATCTGCTTCCTGGAGATTTCGCCTGATCAATACCTCAAACGGTTCATCTGGATCTTCTGAGAATGGTGCATAGATGCGCAATCGTATGGGATCAGGGTCACCTTGACCCGACAAAGACGCAAATTGGTCGAATGGCGCAACTGTCTTGACTTCCTTCACTTTAAACGCGTCCGAAAGCAAGCTTCGGGGCTGAGCCACGCTCAGGGGCCTGATAGTACTCATCGGTCGAGGCGGAGGCAAAGCATGCAGTAGCTGCGGCTCTTGCGGGACTTGGGCTCTTCTGATGGTTGACTGTCTCAGCAATTGCTTCGGCACAGTACCAACAACTTGCTGGCCGGGTGAGGCGCCAACAACAGGTGCCTCAACAGCGTCAAGAATTGAAGTAGAGTCGGCGCTCCCGACAAAAGCAGAAGACGTATCCGATATATCGGAATCCTCCTCCACCAACGGTTCGCTGTCCTTCCGTGTAATGCCTTGGGTTGGCTCGTCACTCGACTGAGTTTGCGATCTCGTTGTTCGGGTCGCCGATTTGAGCGCTTCTTTCCGTCTGTGGTAGCCAGATGCGTCAAATTCGTTCTCGGACGAGAATTCACTGCTAGTGACAGTATCTCGGCGCGCACGTTCTTTCACGATTTCCAGGGCAGACTGTGAGCCACGTCTTGCTCCAGGGGCCTGGCGTGGCGAGGATACGGTGGTCATCTGACGCAGATTGGAGGATTGGATGGGGGAAGATCCGGCGCGACTACGAACAGGCATTTTGGCAAACCTTATTTGCTGGGCGGCTCGCTGGTCGGATTCGTCATCGCTCTCGTCGCTGAGGTCGCTACTGTCGTCTTCTTCCATCTGTTCCCGCCGTCGCTCCCTGCGCCGCTTCATAGCGCTGCCAGGCCCCAAGGTATCCCCACCGCCGCCAGTCAACATGCCGCCCTCCTCAACTTCATCTTCTAGAGTGAGACCCAACGCTCTCGGGGCGGCCTGGAAGTACTCGGACGCAACAGCGGTGGGTATGGGGGGAGAATGGGTTCGCTTGATATGGGCAGGATTGAGGCGCCAGCCGGCAGCTTTGAAGGGGGCGGTATTGAGGAAACTGTCGTTTATGGTGATAAGTCGCTCGCCAACGCCATCGGCGATCTCGGTAAGGTAACTGGTTCGCAATTGGTACGAAACCAAGCTGTATGGGAAACTGGAGTCAGCATATACAGGCAGTTGGGAAAAGTAGGTCACCTACTCTTCCACCTGGATCAAGGACATTGTCGATACTGGGACACGATCCTCGTCATGCCCATGGTAACACTTCTAAGCCTATATGGAATCTGTAGTTTGAGGCTGCGGCTCGAGAGTCAATGAAGTTAATGATAAACGGGTAGGTAGGGTAGTAAGTAACCATTGCATCGGGATTGTTTTAGACCTTCCACCAGTTCCCGCTATTGTTGTTCAGGTTAGCATTGACGCTGCTTGCCCTGAGCCGGCATGCTGATCTGCGGGGTCGCGTCGGAGCACTGTGGGGAAACCATACCAGCAACTTGGACCCGCCGGGCTAGCCGAGCCAGCTACGTAATAAGGTGTCTAGCAAAATACCTACCTATTGTTTTCATCAGACTTTTATTTTTCATGTTCACACCTAATAGTCGGTGCCTTTTTAATATCTGGTGCAATATCAGCCTTATTCTCTAATATGACTTATCGAGATGAATTCTAAGATCGACCGAAAGGACGAAGTATTAGCTACTTTTTGAACAAAGTTACATGTTTTATGCATTATCAAGATTTCGAGTTAGATCGCCATAATCTAGGCCAACTTCGCTCCTTCTTCTCAACGCTGGGTTCCGATACTGCAATATCCGCATCACCAATGCTGTTCTCGCGCCCAACTTCCACCTCAGGTACATCGATTTTCGTTTGACCAACCACAGTCTTTTCCATACCCTCACCCTGCCGGCTAGGAGGGATGAAGACATCGTAGTATCTCGGCATGACGAACCCAACTAGGATCAGGACAAGCAGGACATGGGCGAGAGTAAACCCCGTAATCATCAAGGGATCATAGCGGAGCGTATAAAATTCGGGATATGCGAAGCTGAAAATAATGGCCAGAGTCGGACCGCTGACATAACGGAGGAGTACGGGCAGAAATATTGGGATCTGCCAGTTCTTGCCGACGCCTACTACGCAATTAAGATCACGCCTTAGTTGATTACCCTGTCAGGGTTCATGGATTAGCCGGGTGCTTCTAGTCTTTTCATCATTAACCAAATCAGGTGTGAGCTTACCGAGTAAAATGCTAGGTACCAGAATCGAGCAACGTAATTGTTCCTACCCCAGAACGCGGGAGCTCTTGCGTCGGGCGCCTTCGATATCAATATGGCGACAAGCGAGCAGACAAAGTAGAACCCAAACCCAGCGCCAGCACCGGCTCCAGGGTTTCCAAGACCGTGAGCAACTGAGACACCGATGATTTGGGCTCCCAAGTATCCTGTGTTGTAGACTGCAAAAGCTGGCACACCCGTCTGGCTCACGACGTCTGACCAGCGGTAGACAGATGTCGCACTGACCACTTCAGACCACACGACGAAGATCACAAGAACATTGTTGACCCATCTGTCCACACCATCCAGGAGATAATAGCCAAATTGGGTGCAATATGGCAAGCATATGAGAAACGATAATATCGTCAGCACAGTGACAACAAGGGGTCGTGGCCATTTAACACCAGAGTCCATGATCAGAGTTGTGGTAGCATCGAGCATAACGAAGGCTGAGCTGAAACCGAGCACAATGAGTGTGAAGAAAAGTAGTATCGCCCAGAAGTTGGAGCCTGGAAGGTGAAGCACGGCCTCGGGAAGAGTCAGAAATCCTACAACGAAAGCTCCTAGTCTGACGCCGTCCTGAGGCCACATCCGAAGGAAGCCAACCACACCAAACACGGCAAATGCGGCGACATTCTCGAATAAGACGTTGCTGCCACAGATGAGAATCGCATCCATCACAGCGTTCGAGTGTTTTGCATTATAAGAGGCGTAAGACGTGAAGTATCCGAAACCAATGCCCGTCGAGAAGAAGACCTGGCCGACTGCCGTTTGCCACACCGTGCCTGATGCCAGCTGATCGCCTCTCCAAGTAGCCCAGACGAGCTTGACTCCCTCGCTAGCGTTGTCCAGAGACACGGCTCGGCCAATAATGATGAGCGTGGTTATAATAGGCAAGCCCATAGTGAAGTAGACGACACGACCAGTCATTCCGACGCCACGAAAGATGGAGAACCAGATCAAGAACCAGATAAAGGCGCTCCATCCCACAGTCTCGCCTATCAAAGCGATACCGGGATATGACGTGTAAGAGGCAACTGCAGCATTGCCTTCCGTCAGACTGCCCATTATAGGGTCCGTGTTGGCAATAACGTCATGGTTATAGAAGTCGTTGATTCTGCCTTCCCATGGCAAAGGACTCCAGACTATAGAATAGCTAGTTAGCGATTTACTCTTGGAGCTTTCCTATGGGGTTTTTTGAAGGCAAGGACTTCTCATTAGCTCGTGGACGCCCTTCCGTATCATAAATCATGGATATTCAGTTGCCAGATTACTCACAAGAGTGTCGAAAGTAATTCATAATCCACGCTAGGTTGACAGTGAAATAACCACACACCACAAAGCTCACCAGAACGGAGCCGAGACCAACTCCCTTCAATCGTCGATTAACATTGTTGAAGGCTATGACAGTGCCGCCACGATACGCCTGCCCGATGGAGATCTCTAAGACAAGAGCCGGGATAGCTACCAAGAAGACAGCAGTCAGGTAAGGGATGAACCATTGCAATCCGTAGTTATTGTATACCACAGATGGATACCGTATTAGATTGCCTTGGCCAGCGCAGCCTCCCATGGCAGCGAGCAGACTTTACAGCACTCGGAGTCAGTTATCGCCATCTGGAGCGTGTTTGACCAGGGGTTCAGGAGCCTCCAGACACTGTCTTGGCCCAAAGGAGAAATCTCGTGCTCTGAAAATTGCCAAAACAAGAAGAAAATGGTTCCGAGAATTGCTTACAACGCGGTTCGAGACGGCCATTGGTCCCTCCCATCCGTCGACTTGGCTGGCGGTGGAGCCAACCATGTCACAGCCTTTTGGAGTCGTCCCTTCATCGATATCGAATTCTCTGTAGTGGAATTGGGCGGTTTACATCAGAGCTGTTAAATTAAGAAATGGGAAATCGGCAGACCACGTGCAAACTACAGCAACTGTCGGATGCCTTCTTAGCCCGGGAAGGTGTTATCATATTATAGTAGAGTTCCCTCGCAGCTACACAACCGACAGAACGGGAAGGGATATGTCGCTCACCCATCGCCACTTTTTTCTAATCTCAATGAATATGGCGTAATTGGAGCGATCGAGTTGCCAAGTACGATGGGATTCGATCCATGTTGAAGACGATTCCATTTTGAGGGCAACTGGCCGGAAATCCAAGTTACTTGTGAGGTTTGACCAAGGCCGCCGAGACATAACGGATGCAGCGAGGCGGGTATACGGCACAATTCGGCACAACATCGTCTCCAGACCAGCTTGGCAACTGATGTTGTGATGAACAGCCAAGACACCGGATAGGCTTGGTACGCCGTGGTGAGGAAACACACTGTTGACTTATGATAAGTTTGCGACTTGAACAAGACGGCAGCGCCGACAAGTGTGTCTCTTATAACAGAAGAATCTCGTTTCTCTTTAGCATGATATTATTAACCTAGCATGAATTGTAGGAGGGCTGGTTAGTCGACCCAGAGGACTGCTCGGGACCGGAGCTGGGGTCAAGCAACAAACGATGATAGATTTATCTCTGACAAGAAATCTTCAGGGACATTGCGCCTCTATGTAGGGAAAGGGCATCTTGGTTATTTGTGAACGAATCCCGAGCACTAGGACCTGATTTGCAATAGCACAGAGTCGAGTTGAACAGATCAACTACTGAAAACACTTCTCGACGACTAAAAACTACCTTGTGCCTTATGAATCACCTGCCTCAAGTTCTTGTCCTCTCGTATACACCAGAGTGATTAGTTTCTAAGAGTCTGAGATGGTATGTGAGAACTCAATAACTCTATTAGAATCTTGTCTTGTCTTTCAATGGGATATGCCTAACATGTTTTGTTAGGCTTATATTGCGCGACGACCTTGGCAGATATAAGGTAGCATGATTCCAGAGATAAATGTTAATAAAAAAACTAACCAATATCTAGTATTGTCATTCAAAGTTTTCTGATTTTATTACGATGTAGGTTATACTCAAGGGTAGGTTCTCCCCGCAAGCCAGACAGCAACGCCACATTTAACTAAACTAGCTCCGACCTAAGCCACACTTCTTGCATCATTCATCATCTAAGTCGCGTCCCTATCGACAAGCTCCCAATTTCCGCCTAAGAAGTACTCTCATCGCAATCCCTACCAACTGACAACCATGGGGCTCGTCGATTATTCTGATTCTGAGTCCGAGACAGAGACCGTCGCGAAGCCCACGCCACCAACACAGCAACCGACAGTGGGCGGGAGTAAAAAGCCATTCCAAAAAGTCGTCGACCGCTCCAAACCAGGCAAGATCCTGGTCAATCTGCCAGGAAGCTCGTCGACACAAGACAACAACGGCAATACCACAACGAACGGGGACGAGCCCCCTGCGAAACGTGTACGAACTTCGAAGGGCGGTGCATTCAGCGGGTTCAACTCATTCCTCCCACCACCCAAGAATCTTGGCAAAAAGCCAGCGAGCTCCGCACCTAGCACCAGTGGTAGCGGTGGTGATAAGGGGACGAATGCGCCACGGCCAGGTGTCCATTTGAAGACGGGTGCTGCACCTGGTTTCAGCAGAAGCACGGATGGAGATATCGGCGACGATGCTGACGGAGACGAGCGGTCGGCCGCAAATGGTGGGATGAAGCTACCCGAGCCCAAATCTCAGCAGCCGACGATACCGGCGGGTCAGAAGCCGGCAGACGAGGTTGAGCTAGTGGGCAAACCTCTAATGTTTAAGCCGCTGTCTGTGTCAAGGAAGAAACCAACCAAGAAGGTCGCTACGAAATCCACGGCCGCTACCTCCGCTACACCGAAGAGCACCGCTACTACTACGCCCGCACCAATAGTGTCGACTACTGAGGCAGCGGTGACAAAGGCCGAGCCTCCACCAAAGAAGAAAATATCACTATTCTCCATATCCGATGACACGCCGGAAGTATCTGAACCCAGAGACGAGAGTAATGCCGAATACGAACCCCTGATCAACACCGACAATTCGTTCGGAATGTCTACGGCAGACGCCTTCGCAGCCTACGATGCCCAGTACAGTTCCTATGCAGCGCCATCACAAGCGGCGGCTGTATCTAGTACAGCCAGTGCAACATTCAATTCGCTAGATAATATAGCTAGCGATATGAACCTCTCAGCAGCCGCACGGCGCGAGCTGTTTGGAAGACGGGGCGCCCCGAGCGCCGACGCAGCTGCGGCAAAGGTAATCAACTTCGACACGGAGAGAGAGTACGCACATAATGAAGAACTACGGGCGAGCGGCGAGCAGCAGACCCACAACCCGCTGCGCGCGATTGCCCCGGGCAAGCACAACCTGCGCCAGCTCGTCAACCAGGTTCACAACCAGCGCGACGCCCTCGAAGAGAGCTTTGCGAAGGGGAGAGCCAAGCAGAACGATGCTGGGTCGCGTTATGGCTGGCGCTGATGAGCGAGGCCCTCAGTCGGCTCCCCTAGCCAGTATCGAGAAGCAATATCGGACAAAAGATTCAATAAGTTATAATTCAAGAGCTATTTTGAGGCAATTCTTCAAATGTCTTAATCTAAATTCGCTATGGTGGATATCGTTAAAATTCATATACAGTTATTGCACAAAAGCTACAGCAGCTCGAGTCCCTTGCGTCCATGTATCGCCTTTGAACAAGAACCCCCATTCGCCCCTCGTTATAGGGGAAATATCATCGTATCCATTTGGTGTCATCGGGCCTAGCCGCTGTGACTGCCTATTGTCACATGGCGACAACAGCTCATCTATTGATCCGCTTAGTGTATGGCCCTTGGGCCAGAACATCGACGGTCGCAACGGCCCATCTCGAAGCGGGTGCGGTGTGCGATCGCCGTCTTCCTCGTTATCGCAGTCGTGACCTTTTTCTGCTGCGGTCTCGAAACTGTCGATCCTAATCTCCAGCTCTTCGGCATTGGCTTTTTCGGTATCCAAGGCCGAAGCCTGCGGCACAGCTTTCGGCTTCGGCCTGATGAGACGTGGTGTGGTAGTAATATTGGTATTCAGTTTCAAGACTGGCGTTGTCTGGGTTTTAGGTGGAGGCGGTGTGCCGATTTTTATGAAGCCCATGCGTTTTGCGTCGGCTTCGCCATCATGCTCGCGCTCTCTATCCTTTGGTATAGGGGGTGCCTCGAAAGGACCCCGTCGCTCTGGACCGCCGTACGCACGCCTATACATGCGCTCGACATCTGATAGTGCGGTCGGGTTTACACCCATCCAATCAAAACTTCGGTAAAGATCCGCCTTCATCACGGACCGGCCGCCATTTGACAGCACCAACCGGCGTAGGCAGTCGACTGCATCTTCCAGACGCGAGCTGTCTACTGTCGTAGTTGTGGGTGTTGGTGGTGGCATTGGGCTGATGGGATGATTTGATAATCCTGGTGAGCGCACTGGTGTTTGTATCCGTGAGCTTGGCGTGGTGATCGACTTTGCATACGCCGACAGGGCCGCCTTGAAGCTATATAGTCTGTCCAAGCCCAAAAGGGTCAATCCTTCTGATGAGAACAGCACTTCGTTTTGCTGAATGCTTCGTCGTACCAGATCAGCGCTCAGCCCACACGCCGAGGCGGTCATGACCGCCGGTAGCCCGCCGGTCCCTATGTGAAACTTGCGTTCTGCTTTAGTAATCGTTGAGCGTATCGTCTTCTCATCCTTCGGCGAGACTGGTGACGTGTAAACGAGCCGAATCCCGAATGACTCTGGGCTCTGAAACGGGATGGAAGTGGCGTATGAGGAGGGTGCTGTTGTTATCGTGGCAAAGCTTGATGGAGTGTGGGGAGTCATGGGCGTGGAAGGAAGTGGGCTCCCTGGCGTCAGGGGAAGCATCCAGCGCCGTGGGCTGGCGATTGGTTCTATTGGGAAAGTGGGAGACATCAATGCCCTACTGGACGGTGTCTCTGATCCCGAAGATGAAGCCGAGCTCGTTGATGCAAGAGAGCCATTCGTCCCCCTCCGAACCAGCTGTCGTAGCCCAGCTACAGGGGATGTGAAACGCGATGGCGAGGCGAAGCCCGATGCCGAGGATTCGGGTGTCTGTGGGGGTGAAAGCGGAGTGGCACAAGATTGTATACTCGGTAATTGGTTTTCGTTCTTCACCACGATGAGGCTTA
The DNA here is from genome assembly GCA_022385635.1 of Xylaria scruposa. NCBI lineage: Eukaryota > Fungi > Ascomycota > Sordariomycetes > Xylariales > Xylariaceae > Xylaria > Xylaria scruposa. Next base: position 199,668 of record MU280183.1, read on the forward strand.
TATGCAGATTTTTGCGTGCGAGTCGCTTCGACGTATATTCGAGGGCGCCCGTTAGGTGTGGGGGCAGGTTGTGTGTGTCGAGGATCGACCTCCCGGCCTCGAGAGGCGTTGAAATGCGTTGTTTTGAGACCGACATTATGCCTCGGAACGGATACGGCTTTGGATGGAAAGGTAAATCGGACGATGGAAAGCGAATGGCGGAAGGAGAGAAAGGAGGCAGTGTATGCAGAGTCAAGCCTCTTTCAATAGCTCGACATGCTCTTGGGTCAATGCAACGCCGGTGACAATCGAACACATGGGGTAGTAGTAGGCGAATGAATGATGTGGACTGTAAATAGAAGACCACCGATGTGGGTAGATATATCTATATATCTATCCATCTATCTATATTGGCACGGGGATATGAAAATGTCCTAGTAGGGGATCTTCCGGCAGGAGATCTTGAAACAAACGTCTTTTCCAAAAACAGAAGACATAAACATGCGAGCCCCTGAAACTCAGATATCACGTATACAACAGCCTCTATCAGTTCAAGTGGGCTACGTGTATACTGGGCGTGGTGTGTGGTGATAACAATCCATGTACCTGTTAGTGGATGCGTTCAAAGTGATGGGTGCATGGATGTGTTATGGGGAACGGGACAAATATAGTAGGGCGGCTAAAACAGATCGAAAGGGGAATACAAATGGGCGTGATGCATGATTAGAAAACCACATGGCAAGCGTAGAAACATGAAACATGGAAACATGAAACGAGGCATGGAATTGGTACACTACACATAAGTGATGATGCTATAGGTTGTCATTGGCTTGCTCAGCTGCCGGATCTGGGTGGGGTGGGTTGTTCCGTTTGTCCATGAGAGAGTAATTAGTGACGAAAAGGCTGAACAAGGGTTGTGGATTTGGGTGTGTGATGTGATCCCAGGTATATTTTTTCCGTGCAATCTTCATGCAACCAACTGCTTAGTAGTCTTCTGGTTTCATCCATCTAATGCCGATAGTAATTCAATCTATTCATTACTCTTCGGACTGAGCACAATCATGACCATGTTAACGCTTCTATATTTAGAGTTGCTTCAACTTGCTCACCTGTGCGCTGCTCGTCATGATCACAGTTGGGTGGAATTTAGAATTGTCCCTCTGAATTTTGGCCCAAGACCAGTATGCAGGCTATTCGGTAGGCTACCTAGTTACTGGGCTCGGATTGGATAGCCGACCTTGTTGTGATGTGACTTTGAAGCCGTTGGTGCATTGCAGGTTGCATGCAGATTCACTCCACCTTTGGACATGACTAAACCTTCTTTTGCTAATCTGCCATTAATGTTCTACGCTACCTACCACAGCGACAGCGTTCTAGCGGCGTTGGTTATTAGCTGCTAATCCATACTTTAGTCTAATTACGCAGCTATCTATCAAAAGAGACAACCAGTATTTTCTATATCATGAACCATTGCATATTAGATCAATTCAATTTGTTACAACTAAGTTATACCAACTGTACAGAGTCATCTAATTTATTTCATAGGTAGACAGTTCCGACGGCAGTAGCAGATAGAAAGCACAGCAGCTGTACCTCACCGCCCAATAGGAGGGGGTCCGAGCTCTAGTAGCCGCCGGACCCTTGGGGCAGCGATGCGGACACTTTAGCGTGACCCCGGACCGTCCCCAACCCAGCACTGTGATACGCCCGAGCAAGTGACGTGGCCTATCGCTCGTATGCTCGGTACACAACTCTGCAAAAACACACGCGGCATTAGAAGCCGGTGCAATGCAAGTGAAGGCCAGACGAGCGATGTAGTCGAGGAGAAAAAAAAAAAAAAAAAGCAGCCGGGAGAAGTAACGCCACGGGCGTCATGAACAAGGGTCGAGGATTATAGTGAACTCACCAGCTAGCCAGCCCACCGTTTGTTCCCCCGCATCGAGAACCAAGAATGTTGAAGAATCTCAGCGGCTATCTAATCACAGTGGGACGGACTAACCTTTTTAAGTAAGCCCCCGTCTGTCACAAATCGCCAAATATAGCTCCAGCAACAAAGGGTGCCCAATCAGTCTCTGCCGACTCCATAAGTGCTACAACGACAGATCGGCAATCAGGAAGCTAAGTTAGTGTGAATGGGTGAGGCGGGCAGGCAAGATAAAAATAGATCCTAGTCTTGTATAATGGCTTCAACGTCTTAATAGAACTTAGAAGCTTTCTTCGATGTGAAGCCCATACACACACTATATTCAAAATGGGAGATCTGCCGGTGCTCTCGTAATAGTACATCACAATCAGATGAGATTCAAGAGATGCCTTATTCTGTCACATAATTCTACCGTCCAATCATATCCATCACATGCATGTATATAGAGACCCCAATCAATATCCATAACCGCAGAATCTTTTTATATACTCATTCACCACAGGCCGCCCATATTCTGACCCGGACTTCTGAGAACACAGCAACAGTGATGTGTGTAGGGTTGTAGAGGCTAATTAATATGCCTATTGGGTGGCTGCTACTGTGCCCGAGTCACGTATCATTATTGATATATGCCTACTTTCAGTATCTCTCAAACATCTCTCTCCGCTGTGAGCCCCCTAGATGCTAAGTCTAAGCGCTCACATTAACTATTTCAATCGAGCATCTATCTTCGGATCTTACCTCTCGCATCACCCGCACTGCTAGTCTTCTTTCACACATATCTTTTAGTATCACGATTATATTTCTCAAGTTCAGAAACGTATGATGGAAATCTCAAGCAGACATACCGTGACTTTCATAGCCTCGGCACAGTCTGCCTATAGTCCTATGCCTAAGTAACTTAAGACTGCAATGACCCAAACCTTTACCAAGGATGTTTGTATGTACCGTGAGGCTTCCACGAATTAACTCGGTAGCTTAACAACCCAGGGGGTTATCGTCAGTAAATAAGACGGACCAATACTAACTCTTACAAGAAAGTTAAATTAAATGAAAGGGAAAATACCCGCCATGCAGGCCATCTAAACGCAAAGTAAAAGGCAAGTGTATGGGGAAACGCCGAGCGCCAATGCTGTCATGTTGACTCCCCTGGACTTGATACACCTTGTACTCGTAACATCATGCAAAAAAACTGAATACTGGCTCGCCCCCAACCTATTTCTGCTCGAGGCCTAAGGGAAAAGTCGCTATGTGCTACTGTCAATAAATTCTTGGTCAACCTGCATAGTGCTGAGATCAGCGAGGCTGTCAGAAGATCCAACAGATTGCTCCCAATCTTGACATCGTTAGTCATATTCCATACTACTGCTAACAGAGTCAGTCGACATACCAGAACCGTCATCTTCAATTTCGTCGACGGTCAAATTAAGCATAACTTCCAACACAGCTGTGGCTTAGGTCAGCAAAGGATTGATAAGACTTTGGACAGATTGATTGGAGAAGTCTCATACAAGGACAGAGTTCTTTGAACTTTAAACCTATATTGTCGTTTGGATCCTGTTCTCGAAAGTAGAGGTCGCACTTGTGCAAGGTTCGATGGAAGGGCTGCATAGTATCTTTCGAGACCTGAGCCATGCGCGTGACGTACGTATCACGTAGGTAATAAAGAATGTTCACAGCCAGCTCCTTGGCCGCAGTTACCATCGCTTGCGACCTGCGAGACCCACCACTGGCCACATCGAAGATTGTAGCTGTGCCGTATTTGAACAGTTTTTCATGCAAAAAGACCTCCACTGCACCACTGACACTGCGGTCAAGGTATCCTAATAGCCCTGGTATCCAAAGGGGTAAGTTCCGTAAACTATGTATTTGGATATCCTCGTGGCTTTCGCCAGTATTGCGTACACCGTCAAAGAGATCCCTCTGAAATTCGAAGAACGATCGTGCTTCGGAATTTTGGACGATCATGCATTGATCACTAACATGTCTGATGAGTCGATGTACGCTCTCTCTATTCGGATTGGATATACAGTAGTTTAAACCTGCACGTAGGTACGGAGTAACTAGCTGAGGAGTGATTTGGCCAGTAATACCAGATAACAAGGATCCGAGGACTATGATGTCCATTTGGGTGTTGGATGTAGCGAGTCTGGTGATAATGCTGTCAGTGGCGACAGGGTTCTGGTTGAGTTGAATTAATTTATCTATAAAGACACCTGCAGCGGTCCTCCCCCACGTCTTATGGAGAATATTAACTTCTTGTGCGGTGAACGGAATTAGGTCGTCGTGCTGGACCATGGAAAGGCGCCCAGCGTGGCTCTCCACGTAGTTGCTCATCTCGCTGTCCATACAATCCATAAGAACGTCAGCCAGTGCAATGATGCCTTCATAATTGGGAGGGCGTGTTGCCATTCTTCTTGAAACAACTGCGAGAAGCCTGCTGTATTGAGGGGGGAGATCGAAGGTTTGATCCGCTGCGATAGCCATTAGGACCTTGGCCAGGAAATCCCTATCGAGCAAGACACAGGATTCAAGCCTTCCAAGCCTAGCGAAATCGATCATGGTACCAAAGTACTCAGGCCAGGCTACTGGGCGTGTGTGGAACGTTTCCCAAATGTAAACGAAGAGATCAGCAGTAGCTTCTAAAATGGTTGGTCTTGAAGTAGTGGGCGTGGTGGGCTCGTCGCTATCAAAGCCTATACAACCGTATTCGTCTGGGTACTGGCTTTTTATCTTCCTCAAAACGTAGAGCAAAGTCTGACCCACATCGTGACGCACGGACGAGTCCGAATTTTTGAACAAAAGCATCCTGAAAGCTTCTTTATGCAACTGGAAGTAATTGAAGAATGAAAAGCAACAGAGGGGACATCGTTGGCAGGCCGTGATGATGAGGCTACTGAGAGCGTCAAAATCAGGAAGGTCTTTAGCCCGTGATGTGACTTGGTCCAGATGCCCCAAGGCAACTTGCATAGCAAGATTCTCTCTTTTATGTTCCTTGGAGCATTTTCCAGCCCAAGAAAACTCGAGGATCCTTACGATGAACGCGATGTGAGATGAATCGTAGAGATTGTGACGTTGAATTATCGCCCAATTATCCAGCTTGACTTGGAGTTCTAGTTCTGGGGGGACATTGATTCGGAGCTGTCTTAGAGTTCCACTCGCTTTGAGCATCCCTTGTTCTTGTTGCAGGGAAGAAGATCGTTGGTAGAATAGCATATACGCGCTATAAACCTTCTCATAGATATTGCCATTATCAAATTGACGGTGGTCTGGTCCGCCAAAGCACGCACTCTCCATCTGTGAAGGATCCCATGATGTGACTACATCATCATTGAACTCAACCCAAGAAGTTCCGGAATTAGTCGGCCGCTCACGAATGAAAGAATAATAATGCCCGGTCTCTGCTGTTCCAGAGTGCACAAGCACGCCCACCAATTCAAATATATCTGGTTCCGCGTTACGAGAAGGATTTCTCAGATGCTCGACTGTGTACGGCTGCATGTCGATCTTGTTTGGGAAGGGAAAGTAGTCGTTGATCTTGCTGCGCTGTAGCAAGCGTATGTTGAAGTCAAATCGCTTCAGGTGAAAGATAAGGTTATCCGGGAGATCTTTCAGACATGCCCTCTTGACCGCATCGACGTGTCGATCACAGGTGGAGCATTTGTACTTGTTATCTCCTTCCATTATCTCCCCATCTACATATGCTTGCAGGCTTTCTTCGAGGCTTGATTTGCCCTTGACATCGCATTGTATAGCGGAAAACGGTTCAATACGTTCAGAAATGTGCTCGCACTCCTTTGATTTCACCTGCTGAACTAGCTGACCTCCAAAAATGGACCTCAGAGCCTTCTTATCAGAGTTGAGAGAGAATTGCGCTTCCCACCGGTCAAAGAGCAGATTGAAGAATTCATCGACGTCCATCTGATTGTGAATATCGATGGGGAGCTCCTCATAAGTCGTGATTTGCTCTACGCAGGCCTGTGGGTCGACAAAACGACGCCTACTATCTTGAAGGTTCGCAAATAGCAATTGTGTTTCGCTAAGGAGCTGCTGAGCATGAGGTCTGTCAATCCTAGCATTGAGTATGAATTGACGGAACCCAATGTTCATAAATAGTTGGGTGAAAAGCGAGTTTAAGTAGCAGGTATTGGACAGGTTTCTAAGGCCCGAATACCCACAGACGGATCGTATGGCATTCGTCCTCTCGAATGCCTGAGGAAGCTCATATTTGTAGGACTCAACGCCTTCCTCTACCTGATGCGCTGTCAGATGATTTAAATTTTGTAGAACTGCAGTCATCTGGGAATGGCTGTCCTTGGCCAGTGTGAAAATGATATCGTAGAGTAGGTGCCGCGAGGCCGAGTGAAGTATAGCGTGCGGTACTAACGGTCCTGCCTCGTTCTCTGGAGGAAACAGGTGCTTCAAGAATAACCTTTTCGGAAAGGTTGCGGAAAGTTCGCCGCTCTTCATAGCAGCAGACATTTGCTCGATGCCTTGACGTAGGAGGGATATGAGCCCATATGCTACTTTATCGAATGTCTCTGGGTATGCGATGTCCTCAGTGCTCGTATGGGACAACAAAAGCTCTCCGCATCTTTTCACACATGATGGTAAGTCAAGGGCACTGGAATTATTCTCGATGAGTTTCTTTGTTAACTGCGAGGCCAGATTGAAAAGCTCTTCGCACTTCTGAGGCTTCAACGAGGCTTGAGGCAATAGTTGTAGAATGATAGGCCAAAAGGCTTCCGCAAAATCGATTGCAAGAACACCTGATCTGCCGGTGTCACATACAATTCTAGCAGTGATAAGCTTCACAATAGTCTTTCTGATGAATGGTCGCTCGTCTGAAAGCAAGAGGGTCTGGATTACTTCACCCACTACTGCTTGACCCCAGAATATCGTCCAGAAACTGTCGCTTTTAGCACAGCATTCTAGTAACGATTCGAAACATCGGTGCACAAGGTCGACGCTGATCTTATCGCCATCAGCCTTGACACCGCTTATTAGGATAGCCATTAGCCGCTCATAGAGCCCCGCGGTGAGAAGTTGAGTCAGTAGATTTGGCTCAATCGACTCTACGTAGTAAGTCAGCACGGAAACAGGAAAGAACATTGACGATTATGTATGGGCACGGCAAACCTTTCAGTAACTGGGCAAAGTTATCTACCAATTCAAGACTAAGCTGCAGTCTTATATCTACGTTAGAGCATTGACCGATAACATCAGGATCGCATATTGCGGCGATAATCAATGCTATCGCTTTTGCTACAGCATATTGCTGTTCGTTTCCGAGTTGCTGTTCTGTTGTCGCTTCGCGGGAAGACGCGTGCATGGTGGTTTTTAGTCTTCGGGTACTCAGATACTCGCGAAGTGCATGTATTGCATAGAGGCACTTGAAAGGTTGACCAAGAGGGAAGATGTCTCGAGGGGAAGTGCTAGGGCTCTCAAATGCAGCTAAGATCGAATCATCTGCTGGCAAGGATATAAGAAATTTGTATATCTAAAGTATCTGTCAGTCGAGAACCGGGTTACGATTAGGAGTTTATGTTACCTCGCGAGCTAGATTCTCTTCCATGCTCAAATATTCCCATAGGTCATCGAAGTGACCAAGTATCTCTATTTCCAACGGCGACGCGCCAGGCTTGATATGTATAGGAGAAGAGGCCAACTCAAGCTCTCTCTTCACAAGAATCAATCCGCTCTTGATGTTGAGCTCTTCAAGGGACTTGCAAATATCAACGTCTGAGGGGGCGAGTGTAGTTCCCCGATAGTACAGTCGGTAGTTTTCGAACCCAGTAGCTTCCCGTAGACTAGCTAACAATGAGGCAGCACTGTTCTTCAGGCCGATCTTCAAGGGTTTCATCTCTGTATGTTCGTTTCCGTCAAATGATTGATACTTTAGGTCTGTTAACTCACCATTGACAGCATTCGGCGAGGACAACATGAGAGAACGTAGATCAGGGGCGGCAAAAACGGATTTTGTTCGCAATGTACTTGACAAAGTAGTGAGAACCTGAAGGGTTCGCGCAAATCGAAGTTCCTGTTCAAGTTGTTGATCATCAGTAGCAACGATTACCATTGGTTCGTCATCGTTGCTGGTCGTGCCATCGTTAAAGGCTTTCAATTTCTGAGAAGCGGTCTTCATCTGTGAGAGACATCGATGAACCAGCGAAAAATGCACCCTTCTAGCGCGCTGAAGAGGGTATGATAGAATAACTGGACTGTTGACATAGATCTCGTTGACAAGCGTTGAGATGGCCTGATCCGCAATTGCTTGGCTGGGCGCCGTCAATATCATCTGCCAGAGCAGTTCGAGGCCAGATGACTTGAGGCTTTCTTCGTCATCAAGAATAACGCCATTGATGTCATTGGCAACGGGGACAACCACCTCTCTCGCAAAAATGAACGATCCATAACAGTAACATGATGGTGGCAAATTTGGTAGAAAAAGCCGCTCGCTATCAATTAGAAACTGATTGTCGTCCCGTTTTCGCTTGAGTGCCGCGTACAAATCTTCCCAGGCAAGTTTTTGGTCATCTTGACTGACAGATTTATCGCCAACTAGGTAGTCCCAAAGTCGTTGGCCCAGGGGCGCATCAATGGCTGACCCAAATTGTATTATTATGTTTGAAATGAATTTCCGCCGTGCGTGGCAAAACGGATTGGCGTAAACCTTAGAAACACCCATGGATTTGGCAGACTGGATTGTAGCCTCAAGATCATCTACAAGGAGCTGAATAAAATTGTGCTCTTCAATTAGTGCCTGCAGCGCGGTTTGATTTGCAGCCAACATGGTCAGCACTTGCAGACTTCCGGAAGATGTTTCAGATTTAGAGGCCACATCGTTCAAACAGCTCAAAATGATAGTGCGCCGTCCTTCCTCGCTAGCTCCTACTGTTAACAGTCTCTTCAATTTCGACTGTGCAAACTGGTAAACGTCAGGGTAGGCAATGGAGCCTTGTGATGTAAATACCGACGATTCGCGAAGTAGTCGCACGCAGATGTCATATGCGTTAGATTCCAATAGCGGCATCGTAAGTTTAATGAGGTGCTCTGTGATATTATCAAAAAGGTCCCGCATAATGGGCGTGAACGAGTCTACTGGAACATGCTGAAATTTGTCAAGAAGAAAGATCAAATCTGCTGGTTGCAATAATAAGGTGACCTTGAGCATCATCTTAACGAGAGCCTCTGCTATGCGAGGGTCTTGTGTTGAAGTCAATGTCTGCCATAGGAGATTGGTTTGCGCAGTTGTATAAGTCTTAGTAACACCAAGGAACCCAATAATATTGCCGCTTATGATTGTAATTTCAGGATGGCAAGTCGGGCCAAGTAAGTAGTCCACTATGCCTGTGCTCGCGATGTAGTCCGATAGGTGTTGTAAATATTCCAGATGTGGCCGAGTAGCATCTTGGGGCTCTTGCTGGCGATCTTGATACTTTTTCCATTGCGCAACTAAATCTTCTGACAAGGCTGTCGCAGCGGAGACTCTGAGCTGCATCTGACGCGATCTTATCAGTTTGCAGTAGATTTCGAAGCGCCATTCGAGAGCCATTGCCTCGTATACATACGATGATATCACGCGGGGATGTTCCCGGCCGTGCTGCTCGACACGGTGCGCGGCTCCAGGGTGGTCGCCTTGCAAACTATATCTTAGGATCTCAGGCAAGGAATAGGTTATATTTGTCGCATTTTCTTGTGACAAATTGTTGATCGACTTTTCCATTACCGTCTCGATTGCGCTCGATACCAGGATGAAACACTTGTAAGCCAGGACCAGATTCTCTTGCGAGCGCCTTAGTATGCTCTGCGGAACGCCTGCTGAATAGTTTCGCTTCTGATGACTCTCTCTCACGATAGAATGTACAATGAAGCAACAGGAAGCCAGAGTCTCCATAATTATTCGCGGAAATTTGGGTAAGACACTCGTATGGAGCTCGATGAAGGACAGAACGGTAGTCAGGGAAGCGCCATAACTGGACTGAAATATCTCAAAGGGATCCATTGGGTGTGGATTTCGTTCCACACCATCAACGAAGTAAGAGTCTTCTGGGTGTGGTAACGCGGACAAAACACGGAGGTAGTGGGGACTCATCAACCCGGAAAGGCTTTCCTCAGTGGTCATGTCTTGTGATAGGTTACGGATGTCCAAGGTCAAGAGGAAAGCGGTCAATTTCGCGAACTGGGCGAGTAGCTGGGTGATGAGATCCCGTATCTCTTTGGTTTTCGTATAGCTCAGCCTGGATCGTCAGCCGTGAATCAAGGCTCATGGAGATCTAGTTACTGATATCGCTTACCTCTGACCAAAATGGTAAAACAAATCAGGAAGGAGAACCCAAAATACCCGGTTCTCTCGGTATACCTCAATGATCGTGGTACGAAGCTCAAGGCGAGCGCTTGATAGACACCGGTTCAACCAGTTGTGAATTGAAAGCAGGCCGTCATCCACATTACCAGGCTCTGGGATTTGAGAATCAGTTAAGAAGCTTCGATAGGGCGACAGTCCATATGACTTACGCTGTCTGAAGTAATTTGAGAGCCGAGCAACAGTGTCCTGAGGTAGCTCATTATCAAAACGATATGGAAAATCAGACACGATAGAGCCGAGGTCAGGCGTTTGGAAGGGGCACTGAGGCTCACGGGCCGCGAGGATATCGAGATCATCCTCCAAGTCTTCAGCATTGATACCGACTGGCTCAGGGCTACCGAATGTAGAGGACGATGACGAAGTATCGTCTAGAGAGTGGGCTGGCGCCATGTCGATTTCGGGGGCTTCTACACTATCCCGGACATGACCCGGCCGTTGACCCAAAGGCGTGGGAGATGCGGGAGAGGTAGGCGTAGCCTCTAGGCTATCTGCGTTGCGTAGGTTGATCGTTACGCGGCTAGACACAGGCTCGGCGGGGCGGTTAGGGCGATCGGGGGTGCTGGGAAGGGTGGGCTCCGGGGTGTCGACCTTCATATCGGAGGTATCCGAAGCACCTATGGTGTTGTCGTGAGAGAGAGCGGTCCCGACAGAGGCACTGGGAGAACCGGAGAGGGAAGTCCTCCGGCGTTTGCGAGCCGAGAGATTACTGTCGTCGTCGTCAAAAGGGTTGGGGCGAGTTGAGCTAGGCTCGGAGGAGAGGGCACGTTCTCGCGACTCGTCGGTCCTGGATTCCTGGTCCATCTGGCTGGTGCAAACGGATGTTGGGGGGAGAGTCGTGGAGCTCTGGACAACAAAGCGTGCAGCAGCGCCGTCTCGACGAGGCTCGGCGGCTGGCAGACGGCAGGGTTAGCATGTGGGTTGAGATATGCGGGGTAAATGCTGGGTGCCGGGGAGGATGGGGTGAGCGGGAGAAGTAGTAGTTGAAAGAAAGATATAGAGGATGCCGGTCATGAGAAAAGAAGAGTAGATACGAAGTTTGTTTGTTAGGTCGCGGACACGCTTCCCATTGGAAGAGGTGGGAAGTATATCGGGAGCTTGGGGGGAGCTATTGGTTCTAGTGCAGGTGTAGAAGCGTGACGACAGCCGGGTTGGAGAAGCTCCAATAAAACGCCCTTAAAGGTAGCCTAGAACCTGGTAACCTAAGGTAAGGAGGTGGTTCCTCAGCAGGGAGCTACCTTGGTAAATTATAAACATGCACGCACCTAGCCTAGACTAGTTCCAACTGTAGGCAGCGTGGACTTCTAATGTCCAATGTCCAATGTTGTTGCCCGTTATCTAGGTTCAAAACGCCACTGGTGGGATGGCAGTACCTAAGGTTGGCCCAGGAAACTCTTTCTGCGTGAGGTACTCCGTATTTGGAGCCTCTTGAGTTGGTACCTGGAGAGCAAAGATTCCGGATTCTAGAACGCCTACTTAACTACACGCTGGGTAGCGCACATGTGGGCGGAGATAGGTGGAGGCCGGAAGGCGACTTGGCAAAGGAGACTGTCGGTAGTGGGTAGATAGGTTAGGTAGTTTCCCGGTTGGTAGCTACCCAAAGTAGTCTAAAGGGCCGTCTGTGAGAAGTGGGAATTGGGAAGTTGATATTGTGAGGTACGGAATGCCTGGCTGCTCGGCGCCGATCGTCGTTCTCTCTACCAAGCTTGCTGCTGATTGACGGTGAGCTAATGGTGGGGGAGGGGCGCGGTAAATTGTAACAAGGGAGAGATCCCGTTAAATTGGCATCACCCACCTGCCCAGGTTTTTACCTGTGGGGTACCTATCAATTTCAGAAACAACAATGCCGTAGGCATCCAGCTCAAAATATAAATGTGTTAGGAGAAACCGTGTAAATCTGCATGGTCTTCCAAGTCTCAACAGTAGCCCATACAGATGAGAAATGTCTTTGTTGCTTGCACCGAGACAAGGATGAGAATGACGTGCCTTTGTCATAAAAGACAGTGTACCCTAGGTAGGTACCTACCTAAGTAGGTAAGTATGGAGGTAGTTTGAGGGTAACAAACATTATTTTCAATCTTGAATTTCTACACTGTCATAACAACTTGGAAGAAAACACTACAGCTCCATAACCCAACGCTTGAATTAACATGCAGCGTAAAATAGAGCATTCCTACGGATAAGGCTAGGTAACTAAGCTTCATCCTCCTAAGATAAGATACGTAGCTATCTACATAGCTGTACAGTACCTAGTAGACTAATGAGTATGCGAGCGAGTCAGCCAAAATTAACTTGATGTCCTTCATTTTGCCTTGTTTTTGGAAATCATGAAGGATCCATTTGAGCGATGACTCAGATCAAAAGGTTTAAGACTGTTTTACCTGCCTCACGATGTAGAAACTCAACAGCAGCAAAAAGCAAGCAACCTTGAACGCCGCTGTAAGTCCTGAGCGAAGCCCACATATCTTTTTAGTCCACGCGGCAATGATCAAATTCAACTTTGGTTTAAGATTTGCAACTGAGTGAAACATCCCAATGCCATTCATCTGCCGCACATAGATAGTTTGTTTGAAAACTATATTACACCATACGCGACTTTTGAAGCGAGTTGCCTCCATTAAGTAGATACCAGTGTTGAGGCCGGTATCTATGCCAAGTACGATTAACTGGATAATCACGTGTCTCAGCCAACGTTTCTCTACATCTCTACAGCTATTACCAGTATTCATTAGTTCTAGAGGCTCTGCCGAAAAACGATATTTTATCCACACGTTTGGCCGCCCTGTTCTGTCACATGTGGCCTTCAAACTCTGGGGTTATATGCCAAACCTTGAACGCGATGGTGTGAACTTCATCACGGCGAGAGGAGTTAGGAAAGGAGATAAAAGATCATTTGTGCCTTTAGAGGGAAGAATTCGAATGGTTTCTCTTCTTCTAGTAATGCTAGAACATTGTTTTAACGTTTGAATGCAACAGCGTACCTGAAGTGTTTTAGCTCGAGCTTTTCCAGCCAGCCCCACTCAGAGATAAGCTATCCCGATTGGACAAAATCATGAACCTAGCTACGCGTTATATGCCAACAGAAGTTTGACGATGCAGGTGATGAGTAACACCGCATAGGTCCACCGACCATCTACAATTTCTGCAATTACATCACGAATTCACCACTGCGTTTCAATCAAGAACTTGGGTACATCAGAGATCCTTTAGCAGCCATATCCATCGGCCGACTTTCTGATATTCCACCCATACATATCCGTCGGTCATAAAGCATCATATGGTTAATGATGGATAAGAAGAAGAAATTGGTGTTCCAACTAGACACGCCATATTCGGCCGTATCTTGGTATGCCACCCCTGTTCACTCGGCTTGCTATAGCTTACTTAAGTTTATCAGGCCTCAGATACTGCCCAAAGACCAGGATACTATTCTAGAACTACTTTGCAAGTGAGTCCCCAGTCCCCTCAACCAACCCACTATTCAAGTTACTCTGTAATCAAGATCATGATCTAAGGTTCATGCTCCCACCTTGAAGCTGACGAGCCTCCTCCAGTCTGCTCTCCCCCTTAGGTCACTATCGATCACAGTATATTCATGCATCCAAAGGCAATCGCGCCAAGAAAAGGAAACTGAAAGAGCTGTCCGATAATGAGACGAAAAGTCTTACCCCTCCTGCCCCTGTGCTCAAGTCTTATGTCGACATTGGCTTGTCCTGTGTGACGCAGTCCCTACAGAAGACGGCGTCAGAGGGCGCAGAAGCCAGCTCTGTACGAGATGGTCAGGACCTGAGTGATCGACCAGCAAGCCGTTTCTACTCTGCCATCTTTGTTGCAAGGTCGGGTCAGCCGAATGCTTTAAGCAATCATCTTCCTCAGATGGTAGCAGTGGCCTGTAGATCCCATCCATCACAGCCACCTACCCGGCTCGTTGAGCTTCCTAGGGCCTGCGAAGGACGGCTGTACGAGTCTCTGGGCATTCCTCGAGTTTCATGCATAGGTATTTGCGTTGATGCTCCGAATTCTAATGGTTTAGTTGATTTCACGCAGGAGCATGTCCCAATAGTTAAGGTGCCGTGGTTACAAGAGGCTAGTTGTGCTGAATATCGAGGTACGAAGATAAATACCATTGCGACTGTCATGGGTGCCAAGAAGAAGACAAAGGACGTGGATTCCAAGGTGAAATAGCTTAGGTCATGGCTGTTAAATATAGTACAATAATGGAATTGCCATTAATGGATTATTGTGTCATTCTTAATGCTCAATTGTTAGACGTAAGTAGTCACGGATAGGATACCAGGCCTCACTGCCAATGAGATGCCCAAACTTATTGCATTATAGAATTTGATATGTTCCCCTTTTGGTTGAGTGAGAGGTTTCATGAGTTGTCCTACTCCAGAGGGATATTATTAGATTTGATCAGATGCCACATCACAAAAACGAACATTTATATCTTGTGATCCCTTTCTTCTCGTCAGTAGACCCGTTATCTTACGACCTTCACTACGTGCGTCAGTGTTCGGTTCTAGGTACTGATTACTCCAGAATATCTGTAGCTGCTGTTGCAGCTGCCCGAGCTTGCAGCTGGAAGGAGCCCCCTGGGTAGTGTTTGCCATTGTTGCCTTGGGCCTTCCCCATCTAATATCAATAAAAAGGTCCTTAGGCTGCCTTCTACCCCCTTTCATAAAGCAGTAATATTTGTTCCCTTTTGCAGTCCCCCGCCTTCACGCAAGTTTCTGCACATCTACCACCTTTATCAACTCTCTTCGCGTCTACTCCTATTCTACCGCGTACCTATCGGGCCCATCCTCTCAGGTAAGAAACAATTATTGTGTTCCCAAACCCTCCTCGCATATTTTGATGGCATCATCGCCTTCAGTTTGCACTCCTTAGCATAGCAAGCAGACTCCTTGTGGTGGTTTTGTTTATCTGGTTTGGCGGCTGTTTTTTGCACTCTGAAAATACCGAAATTGTTTCTGCCACACTTGTGTTGAGCGGATAGTCGCAGCAAAAACATGGTCTTCTTTGACAACCTTCCCTAGCATACCTTGTGCTGACACAGTACAGCATCATAGTCAAGATTTCTGGGAACTATTATCAGTGCCTCACACCATGGCCAACAGAGGAGACCTAAACTTAGCTAGGCAGCTTCAATCCGAATTTTCAAGGGCCAAACCACCCAAACGTAAGGGTCGCCACCCAGGAGGCGCGGGCAATTTCCAAGCACCGCTAGAACGCCAATACCAGCCACCGCCACCACCACCACCGCAGTTCGGCCGTCAAATTGAGCGGATCGCCTCCGGCCGGGGCAGAGGTCGAGGTCGGAGGGCAGCATCTTCCACCGTGTACCATCATCCTCGCCCTGCTTGGCAGGGGGGGCTGGTTACGAGCGACTCTCCAGGGTATGTGCACAGCTCAAACAGATTACTAGTTTTCTCAAGATTACACTATTTACTAACGTATTTTAGTATGTAATCCCCGATACTGCTATTTATATTTATCTTTATCTTAACGTTCCTAGTTCACAATACAGTCAACTTACGCACAGCAGACGCGGACCAGTTTTTCCATCGTCCACGTCCTTCGTCACCGCCGCCAACGAATGCTCAAGCCACTGCTCGCTCAGCTCCAAATATTCGACAGCCGGATGACCAACAGCCAACGCTGAATGATGCACCTTACTTTTCGAGTCCGCCTAATAACAATGGTACAGGAACTTTTGGAATGCCGCTGTATGAGAGAACCAACCAAGTACTGCTCAAAGCACCTCTTGATATAACTCGACCGGCTTCCGCAGCTGCTTTTCAGCCTGGGGAACTTATCCATGCTCATCAGACAGGAGAACAAGAGGATATCGAGATGGGAGATTTCGACAATCCGTCAACCCCGGCACCCAAGCCAACAACTACCAATCCTCCAAAGGGTCTTTCTAGTTCAATGTGGAACCCTGCAAATGAAAATGCGAGAGTCGACTCCACGAATAGTAGCCAGGTATAGAGCCGCTCTAGTAGCTCCAGATCAGACCATAACTCAAAACTAATGAACATTTCGATTTAGGCGAAGCCCCGCTCGAATACATTGTCATCAGCCAAAGAAGTCGAAGTAGTGACCAGTGGAATCACAAAAGGACCCGGCCTTAAGGCTTCTCGTTGGTGTTGAGAATCCTCGGCTGTAGCGCAAAAAGGGACGGAATCGTCCTAAAATGAAAATTGGAAAATCATTGGTCAACTCCTTAAGTATGTCTCGAGCAGCAAATCCGCTTGCGAGAAGCTTGCTATTTGATCATTGGATGTGAATAGATAGTAGTGCTTAGGTCTACTAAGCCCTTCTCTATTGCTTCCATTGTTGATTTTCCCTTATGTCGTTGAGTGGATATGTCACAATGCTGCCTCATCAACTGTTTCGATGAGTGGCATAATACCTGACGCAACGATACGACCCTAGCTTGATTACGAGATGAAAAAGCACTTCATGTCTCTGGCCGTATGTCCATACAAACAGTACGAAAGAGAGACTTACCCGGAAAAAGTTTCGGAGGCTGGGTGCGAAGGGTGATGGTCGATATACGAGAAGTATGTGGAAGTAATTGATACACGTGAGGACGACTGGCCTTTGGCTCTGATGATTGTGGTTGATATTTGATCGGGCAAGAGCACGAAATTCATATGTTATAGGAAATCAGACAATCAGTTTCACCATAAGAATTCAGATCATGACAAATTGCAACTGTCCCAGATATCCGCCTGTGGTCAGCCAAGGCTTATATATAAGCCTTGACTCTCCTCTAGATTATGTACAGTCTTCAATTTGGGCATGGAAACTATCTTTTTCCTTACCCCTCGCTATCCTTGCCAATTCTCCCCATAGAGGTCTTTTATCTACCTGTTGCTCATGATATTCTTTTCCATAACCTTTACAGCGTCTCGAACTTTGGGGCAATAATGTCGCCTAAGAATCTCGCCCTCCCAAACTGTGGTTGCAAAAGGATTGCTTCCTTCCTCACTTTTAGAGAGCGCGTTGAAGACTCCATCGCCCTTGCGCTCCTCCGTATTCCAGAGCGCGGCGATCTTGCGCCCGTGAGTGTTGCCCACATCGGCTAATAGCGCGAGGAGCGCCTGCGCGCTTTTTTCGGGGACGTGGAGAGACGTCGTCATGAGCTGCTTGGCGAAGGCGGCGAGTCTCAGGGGTGGTGTGGAGCGGATGTTCCACGGCGGGAGGAGAACTGCGGTGAGACATCGAATTAAGAGGACTGTGGTTGTTTGCAGGTTTACTTTGTTTCCGCGCGTGTCTGTGCGGAGCTGGCTTGCCGGTGCGTCGGGGTCGGGTAGGTGGAGCGACCGCGCGCCGAGCTCGAGATCGGCGTTTTGGGAGATGGGGATGAGGGTTTGCCAGAGGTGGGTGGTGAAGAAGGAGAGGTCAAGATGCAGGTCCGATTTGGCGTTGTGTGCGTCTTGGCCGGCGAGTAGGGCGAATGCCGTTGCGGTGCAGAGGAGAGACTCGCGCGTTGGGTTGCGGATTGGCTCGTCGTCATCTTCGTCTGCTGCGGCTTCGGGGTCCTCACTGCCATTTTCGTCCGCGTCGCTATGCCGTATTAGATCCTTCAGAGCCTCGAGAAGATCACCGAAGAACTGTTGGTTGATAAGATGGCTAAATTTTGCGAGCCCCTGCTTTTGTTAATTGTGTGTGTTAAGTTGTGGATTGTATGGTTTCTTACCTCTAACACCGCGCCCATCAGATGAGGTGTCCTTAACTTCAAAATTCTAAAATATGTGGCGAAAACCGCTTTCAGACACTCTGATTGCATCCTATCTCGCTCTTCATGGAGAACATTTGCGTCTGCCCGATCCATATCTTTCTGTAGAGCCTTTTCTTCTTTAAGCCTAATGATTAGTTAGTCATTGCGGCTTATACTTGAGCCCAAAGAGAAAACGCAATTCCGATTTGAAGCAAAAGGTCCCTTGGTATCTACATCTGAAAGGAATGGGGACTGGTGATATGAACAAATTACTCACTGTTTCCGTTCCCGTTTTGTACGAAATACCCTCTTCTGCTTTTTCCGACTTTCCATCGGTAGATCAACTGAATCTGCTGATGCTTTGCCAGAGAATTCTGAGAGGAGTCGTAGATGAAGAAAGAGACTAATAACACTTTCATGAACTAAGTAATTTTTCGACTTCATCATCCGACATAGGGTTGTGACGACTTCAAACGAGGGACGACCCTCGTCATCCTCAGTGAACAAGGTAATAATGGCTGAAAGGGCCTTATCAAAATCCTTGTCCGTGCGGCGAGAGCTCAGCTTCCAGACCAAAATGTTGATGAGGTCAGAACTGAAATTGAAGTGAGGGTGAGTGGTCAAAAGCGACGACGCACACATCATTGCAACGCTTGCAATACCGTCTCCCCCGGCGTCACCTTGTCGGGCCTTTGCATACCGAGCGAGTTCTTTCACATAAGCCTGGTAACCAGACACTAAGGCTTGCTCAAAAGTCCGTATTATTCTGGCTTCTTTGCTGAGCCTCTCCCCTCCTGCACCGTCTTCTGCGTTGGGCCGAATTCGGTATCCTGGTATAAGATCTTTGTATATAGCCATCCGCGTAACCAGCGAGAGTGTTACGATAGCTGGTATTTTAGATTCGCCAATTTTGGTCAGGGCCTTGAAGGCTCCCGCATTCTCGTAGGGTTCCTCGTTGAGTGCTGTAGCCAATTTCGCCAGCTCTTCTTTGGCGTCACGAATTTGCTCCTTCACGGGAATTGCGGGCACATTTTGCGGCGCCTTGTCCTCTTCCTCCTCCTCCTCATCTCCCGATCGGTCACCTTCATCTTCGAGCCAGTCATCGTCGCTTTCCTTGAGGTCCTGGAGGGGGGCAGCAACAGCTTCGACACGCCCATCCCGCTTTACCGGTAATCTAGTGCTCTCCTTTTCTCTCTTTTTACCCTTTCGTGCCTCATATTGATCCTCGATGAGGTCCCATTTCGCAGCATTCTGGAAAAAGGACCTCTGAATCTTAGAGGTTGAGCCTGAGTCTACCTCGTCTTCTGACTGTGGAGGCGTTAACTTCCTCTTTTTACTCGGCCTTGAAGCCATTTTGTGAGAATATATAGTGAGATCTATGTGGTTTGGACCACTAATGGTTGAAAGGTGACAGGTACCACGTCAAACGCTGGGATAAGAGCTCCGTAGAAGTTTTCCCAATTAACCACTATGCAGAACCCCTGTCGCACACCGATAAGTCCCACTTAATCAACGATAAGAATATGATAAGCTATAGCCCGCCAATCGGCTTGATTCCTTGCATCCAGGGGCCAAAATTTCCAAAGGAAAGTTGCAGAGCAAAACGAAGCATCTCAACACCCCCACCATAATGTTGCGACAATAGCTCTCAGCTGTACAACACACGTCTTCGCACTTCAGCTCGTCGCATCACCTACCCTTAGTCAAAATGAGGCCATTAACAGAAGAAGAGACGGTTCGTATCCAGATCGACGCATATTTCCCATTCATCAATATCCAGGACTAATTGTTCTTCAGAAAATCCTCTTCGAAAAGCTCGCCAACTACACAACGGACTTGAAGCCTTTGATCGCCCCTCTAAGCGATTCGCCCGATGCCGACCGTTACGTTTTCCGATTGATCAAAGATCGTGTACGACCTCATTCTTGCAATCTATAAGCCCGATCCTTGCGCTTACCCCGAGTGTTCCAGGTGTACTATGTCCTTCTCTCGATAGCGAACCGTATGACTGCCCTCGAACTGCCTCGTACAATCAAGACGCTGTTAGTTTAGGTGTCAATGTCTAACACACATGTCTGCAGTTGCTACTTCGGTAGCTCGGGATAATTTAGCTTCAGTTGGCATTTGCTTAGGTAGGATACTCCCTCCATAAGTCGAAAACTGCTGACCGGGTGGACTGACAAATGGATCAAAAAGGAAAATTCACAAAGGTGCGGTATCAATCGTGGTCGAGGTTTCATTCGCACTTCGACGAGAGCTATAGAACGAAACTGAGTGTAGGCTAACCCTTCAGTGCAGACATTGAAGTTCAGATTACACATCACGGCTTTACCAATCCTCGCTGCGTAAGCACCTCTGTATCCTTTATTCCGCCGAGAATTCCCTCACTTACATGCGGTCGTAGCCATGCAAGATATAAGATCTGGATTAAACGTATGTTCGAATGGCTAACTCGTTCTCACGAGACGATTGCTAAGCTTCTACCACAGCCAATGGTGTCATGCCATTCTTATACGGTAGCCATATATCTAAGGCTCACGTAGGCCGCTGGACTGAAGACTGCCCTTCCAACGTAGGAGTAATAGTGAGTGGTGTCTGGACAATATTTACTAGGCTGTCTTGACTGACCGACTTTTAAGGTTTATGATATGTCGGATAGCCCAATCGGCTGTGAGTTTGCTCACCTTATACTGCGGAACCGATCGACTGAGCGATACTAATATGACATATTAGTTGGTGTGTCTGCGCGGAGTACTTCTGAGTAAGTTTTCTCAATATTGACTTGCCTTCATTCGATGGCACAAGCGGCTTACATCACGGAGCCATCTGCTAACCCGTAGCACCAACAGGGCACGTAGACTAGATCCAACTGGAATCGTTGTGTTCAGGCAAGCTGATTGTGGAGAGTATCTACGTGACGAAGATACATTATTTGCGGGTTAATGAGGTGTTGGCCCAAAAACGGCTCACTTGGAGTATGGAGTTAATTAGTTTTTCCGGAAGGGAGAAAATGCATAGAAGGCGTTTTGGAATACCAAATTCGATTCTCGTCTAATCATTTCCCGCAAAATTTGCCTCCGGTCCTCTAGTCTGTGATCTATTTCCATGAGCTTATCGCGAACATCTATCTTTTCGTCTCTGCCATCGTGGTCATTTTAGTGTAGTGGGACACTATTGATATCAAAGCTTTAAATATCTCATCAACTCCTCACCTGCGCCGTCATTTTGTATTACCATTCATGAAACTACTCCTAGTCCAAAGAGCTGATGAATCCTTTACGTTGTGCTTCCTGCCTCATATCCCGCGACACCGCCGATATTGGCCGCAATGTCCAGCACGGGCGAGACGGGTCGGCTCTCTCTCCTAAACAAACTGATGTTCTCCCGATGCGCCACATACTCGCTATCAGCGTAACCCAGTAGCTCGCCGATCTTTCCGCTGCGGTGGCCCTTGATGCGGGCAATCTCGGGGGCCGCGTAATTGACGAGGGCGCGGCCGACCTCGACGGGGTTGCAGGCCTCCCACTTCACCGACAAGGAGACCGGCGTGGAGGATCTGGGGGTAGAAGAAGAGGAGTGGTTCGCGTCGGCAGATGCTATTACTGCTGCTGCTGGCGCGGCTCGGCGGTCGACGACGACAAGACGCACCGCTTCTTGCTGTGCAAAGTTCCCCTCCACGTCTAGCACACCCACGGGTAGTAGGCCCGCCTTGTCCGAGAGGGCGGCGTACGCACCATAGTCGATGTACAGCGTCCCGTGGGGGGCGAGCCCGTGCAGGAGCCAGAAGTACCGGTCGCGGATCGGCGTCGAGAGCGGGAGGAAACGTGTGTGCAGGGGTGGTTCTTCTAACGCTAACGCATCGAGGGCCGTAGATGTCGCAGAGTGGGACGGGGCTTCTGCCGGTGTAGCTACTGCTCTGCTTTCGCCGGTTGTGTGATTTGCTTGTGATAAGGATGACTGTGAGGCGCTAGTTTTCATGCCCTTTGTCACTTGTAGATACCGCACTATCTTGACAATGTTCCCTGGGCTAGAAGAGCGTGTGATGACTGTTGTCACGCCGGCAGATGTTGCGAGCCGCGCTGCCACAATTTTGGTGCCCATGCCTCCCGTGCCCAGCGAGGAGCCTGCAGATGAGACTGTGATTTTGGTCAGGGAGACTGACTAACATAAAGGAGGCAGAACGATTCACTTACCATCGGCTTGTATAGCCCCTATATCCTCGACTTCCTCTATGGGTTTCGCGTCCGGGTGCGTCCGTGGATTCTTGTCATAGAGACAGTCCACGTCCGTCATCAGGAAGAGGAAGTCAGCGTGCACCATGGCAGCCGTGATTGCGGACAAAGTATCATTGTCGCCGAACTTGATCTCGGCCACGGCCAGCGTGTCGTTCTCGTTGACGATGGGAATGACACCCATGTCCAAAAGCTCAACTATGCAGTTTTGAGCATTAAGATATCTCGAACGCTGTGATATGTGTTAAACTAGTCCCAGTGTGTCAAATGTAAGTAAAATTATAAAGATAATGTCAATCTTACGTCTGCTATATCGTTCCGAGTGAGCAAAATCTGAGAAATCGGCTGCTGTAGATGGGCGAACAGGCTGTCCCAAAGACTGATGAGGCGGCATTGTCCGATGGCTGCCAGAGCTTGAAGTTTAGAGAGATGTTTAGGCCGTCTGTCAACGTCCATTCGTCTTAAGCCGACGCCGATGGCACCAGATGATACAATGACGACCTTGTGGCCATCTTTGCGCAGTTTCACAGCAGTCTCGACGATCAGACTTAATATTGAGAGTAGGGGTTCATGTGTCTTCTCGTCTACAATAGAGCTGGTTCCTGGAGTCTTGTTAGTTGAGACCTACAAGCATAACACGATACCGTATCCCTAAGCAAGACTAATAAATAATTCATAGTATTACATACCAAGTTTTATGACCACAGTGAGCGGCCTGGGGCCCTTCATGTCTAGAGAGAAGCAAAGGCAAATATCAGTAGACTGGAGAGTATCTATCAAATGAATAACAACAAAAAATGATGCGCAATATCAAAAAAAAAACGCACAGAAAGCATAAAAAGCAAATTATGTACTAAGATATAACATACAGGGCGTCAAAGTCCCAATTTCTGACATCGTAAGGCGTCACCTCATCTTGCTATAGAGACTGTATATTGGTGAGTCCACAGCCAGTGGACCTTCGGGCATGTATGAAAGTTAGCCGGGCCGGCGTCGGAGCTTAAATCGTTAACGGCAGAAAACGCTCTGCTTGGCTTGGGCATGGATTTGAAGTAATCAGCCTCACCGCCTGCCCTTTTCACCCTTCCAACCCGTCTCATTGGCTTTCAAATACCTTTCTTTACAACAATTACAGGTAATTGCGACACTCAAAAATTCGTCTCATATCGCTACGGATAATTTACAATTAATCGGGCGACATAAATAACAATCAATTATGTCATCATCACCGACGACGGCCACCCCCGTCTCTTCCCCACCACAGCCTTCTTCGACGTCACCTTCATCAGCAGCATTTAGCGCGGATGCGCCCGAATTCCCTCGAATCGTCAGAAACGACCCGAAGCGCACTGGTTTCGACCCAGAGACAAAGTGGTGGATAAACTACTTTAAGATCCTAACGGGATCCATAACACCAGAAGGGGTCTTCCACTACCGCGAGTCGCGATATAGGGCGAACGAGGAGCGGGACTGTAAGGCTTGCGAGAAATGGCGAGATTTCGCACTGCAGCACTCGCCGACGGTGGTGTTCCTACGGCAGAAGATTGAGGCACTGAACGGCAGGATCGACGCCTCCAACGTTGTCTGCGCGCGGTGTCCGGCTCGTCTGACTGAGGACGGCCAGGTCCATGGCCAGAGCGGCGGCTTCGATCCTGCTAGGGGAATTCTGATCTGCTCGAACGCCGTTTCGAGTCAATCGCATGTCGAGGACACCCTCGCTCACGAGATGGTACACGCCTGGGATCACCTCAGATGGAAGATGGATTGGACCGGGGACAAGGATCTGAAGCATGCCGCATGTACAGAGGTATGCCGTCCATTCGCTGCCTAGGGAAAGTATCAACGCTAATGTGTAAATACAGATCAGAGCTTCGATGTTGAGCGGCGAGTGCAGATGGACGAAAGAGGCGTTTACAAGGAGGAATTGGACCCTAACACAGCAATTCCAAGATTGTGTACGGAAAAGAGCCGTACAGTCCTTGTTATCTCGGCCACGCTGTAAGGATGATGTCCAGGCCGTCAAAGTAGTAAACCAGGTTTGGGATTCATGCTTTTCAGATACTCGACCGTTCGACGAGGTCTATAGGTAAAGCGGGAGAGTTTACGAAATGCTATGCCGGGAGGATCCCGGACTTGGCTTGTACTAACAACGATCACATGAATGGAGATAGAATCTCGTCTCTGTATAAAACTACAAGCGGCGCGAGCAAGCCTTTGATTGGTTACATATGCATATTTACGCAATCTGTACGTTTAATTATCATGGATGGATAATGACAAGACACGACCGAAGAGGAAAGCCCAACTAACTCCCTTACCCATGCCCTAACCCTAAACGCCTACGCCATTGATGATATAAATCAGTTTACGCTTATGATTTCGTGAGTCTCATTAATACGACTTGTCCCGAACTGTGCCTTTAATGCAGTGCTTGACAATCCAGGGATGTGTCTGCACCTGCTCTAGCGGTATCCGCTTCTCAGGATCGAGCACGAGGAGCTATTTAAATGTTAGCAGACGAGGTCTTCTTAGCAATGACTCGCAGAAAAACACGACACTTACCCTTTTAATGAGATCCCGCGCCTCTGGGCTCACGAAGGAGGGGATAGTCATATCGGCCCTCGCTATCCTCCTTTGTGTCATAACGGGTGTGTCCTCAAACGGCGCCTCACCAACCAGGAACTCGTAGGTCAAGACACCGAGACTCCACAAGTCAACCTTCTCGTTATACGAGTTATCAGAGCTACCAGGCTTGATCATCTCTGGGGGAAGGTAGTCGAGGGTGCCGCACATGGTCTCACGACGACTGTTGGGGGCGTGGACGCTCCAGCCAAAGTCGGAGATCTTGATCTCGCCGTGGATGCCGACGAGAATGTTCTCAGGCTTGATGTCCCGGTGGATGACGTGCTTGCGGTGCAGGTAGCGCAGGGCGCTGGCCATCTGGGCGATGTACTGCGAGGCCTTCCACTCGGGAAAGCGGTTCTCGCGGCGCAGGTGCTTGTACAGCTCGCCCTTGGCGGCAAACTCGAGGATCAGGAACACGCGCTTGCTATCGTGGAAGTGTCCGAACAGCTGCAGGATGTTGGGGTGCCGTAAGTTGCTCTGGATCTCGATCTCCCGTCGCACCTGTTTCTCCACCCGCCCCTGCGACAGCTCGCTCTTGTGCAGCACCTTGAGAGCGCAGATAAACCCGCTCGTGCGCTCTCGTGCTAGATAAACCCGTCCAAACTTGCCCTTGCCGAGCGGCCGGCCGATCTCGAACATACCCAAATGGAACTGCTTAATGGATGGCTGATCTATTAATATCGTTGCTGATTTCCGCTCGACATGGACCACCTCCTCTGATGAGATACGTGAAGCGGCTGTTGGAAGGGCTTTCCTAACGGGAGAAGGAGGCTGTGCGGGTTTCCTTTGGGCGGCTTGTGAGGGGAGGGTAACGGCAGCAGAGACGGCATTAACGTTCTGGGTTTGCAAGGCGACCTTGTAAAGATTCGGCCTGTTCGAATTGTGTGCTATCTGTGTTGTAGTTGCAACAATCTGTTGCTCCAGAATTAGTATATTCGACAATAACAGAAGGCGAATCGCTTGCTCTTCTACTCACCTTCGTCTTCTGATACTCGTTCTCGTCGTTCACCGACATGCGCTCGAATCTTGCTTCGAGCGTGCGTGCCGCCATTGTCGTCTTGTCTGGCCTTGAAACTGGTAATTAGTGTAGGGTAGGCGATACAGGGATGCGAAGCATTCGAGTTGGACAGTTTTGTCAAGTTAACCAGTTGTGAGAGTGTGTGGGATGAGCAGCAATTATAACTACAAGCCGAGACTAAGGTTAAAGTAGATAAGCTTATTGTATGTGGGCTGTGTTGTTTTTCCAACAGCAAGATCTCCTTGGGGTTTCCGTTGCCATAGCAACTACCAGCGCTAAGCGTGTCGATTGGGCAATCAGCTCCGCAAACCCCACATCCTTGTCAGATGATCATTCAGCTGTTCAAATTGGCGACAACTGTTTGTACGTATAAGTACTTCGTACTACCTTACAACTTACATTAATGAAAACCCGACGATCAACATCTGGCTTTCGATTGATATCACATTGTCAATAGGCTTACCCCATTTTTCGACGAATCTCTAAACCAGCCATGCCAGGACTTCCCAAACCCCGATACATTCCAGCGCTCATTGTCGCCTCTACAATGACGTTTGGCGGCATGTGGCCGTTGGTCGACCCCCGTGGCTCTATGCTGGAATTCGGCCTCCCGCCCCGCATCGCGAATGCTCCGGCAGCAGCACCCGTCTTTAAATCCGGGAATGCGCGGACTACTGTAATTGGACTCTTGACGTTCTTTTTCTACGTCCAAAACCAACTGGAAGTTGTCGATACCATCATGGCAATCACTGGGGCTTACTGCGGATTGGTGGACAGCTACGTCGTGTGGAAGGAAGGAAACCCACGCCAAGCTGTTTTCCGATTCATGAGCTCCGTCTTTCTTTCGGCTTGTGGGTTCTGGGGGTTAACAGCTGGCCGCTGAATCATCGTATTATTACTTGAACTCACTTAACCTAAGATATCCAGGCCATTATGTACAGACACACCATAATACTCTCCCCGCAGGTACATCGCGATGAATTCTTCTCGCAACGATAACATGATCATGTTGGCTGGATGTGTGATTCTCGCCAAGGTAGATACCAGCATCGTCATCTTAATCAAATGTAACAACCTGTCGACGCCTTGCCTTTCCATTTTTCATATCATCCACCATGGCCGGCAGGTCCTCAATGCTTCTGAAATCGACGTTAGGCTGGATGTTATGCTTGGCCGTGAACGCAACAGCCTTGGACATACGCTGTGGAATACCGGTGCTGTCGGCCTTAATACGGTATCTTCCAGTGACCAGGTCCACAGCGTTGATCTGCAGAGGCTGCATAGCGATGCCGACGACCATGAGCAAGCCGTTGGTACGTAGCAAAGGGATAGCACCGTCGAACGCCGCATTGGCGCCCGAGAACACGGCCGCCGCGTGCACGCCCTTAGTGCTCAATTTCCTGATCTCATCCACGTATGTCTCGGCTTGCGTCCGCGAGTTAAAGACGGCGTCTGCCCCATATTCCGTTGCGGAAGCCAGCGAGTCGTCGCTGATGTCTACTCCAATCACCTTGTACCCCATCGCCTTTGCATATTGCACGGCGTCTACGGCACTCGGAGTCAGTTATCGCCATCCGAAGCGTGTTGAGCGAGGGTTTCAGGAACTTCTGGACACCGTCTTGGCCCAAGTTGAGTATCTTGTGCTCTGAAACTTGCCAAAACAAGAAGAAAATGGTTCCGAGAATTGCTTACATTGACCTAATCCGCCACAGCCTACGATAGCCAGCCATTGACCCGGCTGCAGCTCACAGCTATCGATAGCATTAAAAGCTATCTTGAGCGGTTAGTCATCTAGCTATCTCAATTATGAGGAAACATGAATTCTCTCTTAAGCGGGAAGATTTATGAGAGCGACCCGGAGCTAAGACGCGGCAGCTTACCTGTAATTCCGGCGCAAAACAACGGCGAAGCGCGTTTCACGTCTAGCTCTGGCGGTAGAACGATTGCGTTATGGTAATCCACGAGAACATATTCTTGAAAAAAGCCATCGGTATGAAAGCCCTGGCACGTGGGCAAATCTGTGTTCTCGCAACGTGAGTTATGAATCTGGCATCCGTCGCACTCATAGCAGACATTGATGAAGTAATTGAAGCCGATGGCGTCGCCAACACCAAAACCTTTCCCCTCAGCTGATGGATGAATTTTCTCGATGACTCCCGCGCCCTCGTGGCCCATTGTCACTGATTCTCCTTGATCTCGCGCCAGCCCCATTAGGTCTGAGTGGCACAGTGACGCCGACTTGATCTTCACCAGGAATTGGTCTTTCGACGGTTCTGGAATCGGCACATCCTTGATGACCACCTTTTTGTTTTGCTATTGGAGAGAGGGGTCAGAATTCCATTCTTATTTTATTCTTGTGACAGTAGACGGTTGTTCGAGGGGCTACTCGGGGAACTCACGGGGTCCCACTGTCCGGCCTTCATAATGTCATTTACAGACAAAATCTCTCGTTTTACAGTTAACTTCAAGTTAAATTACTGATCGGAACTGCAACAGCAGTGAACGGGAAGCAGCTTATGGATCTTACACAAAACGCGAATTAACAGAGAAGAGAGATCCCCTCACCCGATCAGACAAACGCAACGTAGAAAGGTGCACAGCACCCGAGAGCAAAACGCCTTCTGACGCATGATACGAGCTTGGCGATACCACCTAAACGCTAAACAATGTGCATTTCGTCTAAGATATTTGGAGCATCATGGGCGGTGGCTGCTTATAGGTTGCTTAGCTACAAATCGATCGTTTACATGAGGGGAAGATGCGGGATGGCATGGGTACTTCCTAATGCGGACTGTCTGGTACACTGACCTGCCTAGGATGAATTTAGATATCGGAGAGAACTTTCTCATCAGGGCAACGTGAATTCGTACAAACTACCGGTTTTCGATGAATTACAAATGGCGGCATCCCATTAATATGCCACCTGCGAGCTCAATCCGTCCAGTTCCCTAGCGAAATTCCGATGTTGCGCAATCTGGTACCAGAACTGCTGCAAGAAGCCGGTGCCCTCCTTGGCAATCGTCACAGCGCCCTTCAAGCTATCTGGTGAAACCTTACCAATTGTCACCACACCGTATGATTCGACGGTCTTGTCATCACTAGATGTCTTGACTTCGGGCAGGGTGAATGCCTGTTCGAGCAACTGAACGGCCTCCCCGGTCGCGCCGATAGCCTTCAGGTGGCCAAACGCCTCACGGAGCCAGTGTATGACCCGGCCACTCTTCTCAAGCGTCTTAATTGAGTCTGCGCCTCCTGGTATAAAGATCGCATCGAACAGCGTAGAGCGCATGCCCTCGAGATGGTGGTCAGGCTTGACGCCATTACCGGGCTTCTTTTCTACACCCGCGGAGAAAATCTCTGACCGTCGCGGACCGATGGTGAATGGAAAAGCGCCCGAGGCCTTGAGAGTTGTTGTAATAGCGTCGTAAACAATCTTGTCGAAGCCATCGGCAATAATGATAGCGACTCGGCGAGTAGCTATGGTAGGCTTACTAGGCTGAATCTCAGTTTGACTGAGGTTCTTAGCCTTCTTACCATGGTTGATTCTTGTTGCCTTCGATGGCTTAGTACCGCCAACCAATTCCGCCACATTCTGCGCAAGTTCCAGGTCAATGTCGGCTAAGCGCTGAGACATGCGCTCGTATACAATAGGATCATCACAGTGGTCCAATTCAAAAGCAAAGGCCGCCGTGACATGGCTCTTCTCCGGGGGACTTAGGCTGTTATAGAACAGTTGTGCTTGATTATAGTGCTCTCTAAATTTGGCACTCTTGGTTCGCGCCTTGACGCCTCCCACACTTTGAGGAGGGTCATAGTAAGCTCCTTCTTGGACGGTGGCTGCAGGCCGGACCTCGAACCTATTGGGCCAGTAGTTGACCGTTCCCTTAGTGATGGTATGACGTCCTTGGCCATCACGATTGAAATTCATGACTGGGCAGAGTGGCCTGTTGATTGGCAGTTCCTGCCAATTAACGCCTAATCTCGACAGCTGGGTATCGAAGTAACTGAAGCTTCTACCTTGGAGTAAAGGGTCGTCTGAGTGAGCAATGCCAGGTACCATATGGGCAGTGCAGAATGCGACTTGCTCGGTTTGTGGAAAGTACTCATCAACGTTGCGATTGAGTTCTAGCTCGCCGATATAGCGAACGGGAATAAGATCTTCAGGCCAAACCTTTGTTGCATCCAGAACGTCGAAATCGAAATCGTGCTCCTGTGATTCCGGAATTGTTTGAATTCCGAATTTCCACTTCGGATACGCGCCGTTCTCAATGGCTTCCCACAAATCCTTTCTGTGGAAGTCTGGGTCCTGACCAGCCAGCTTGAGTGCCTCATCCCATACCAATGAGTGAACACCAAGGCCAGGCGTGAAGTGGAATTTGACGAAGTGACGGTCGCCATCCTTATTGATGAGTGTGAACGTGTTGACTCCGAATCCCTGCATCATTCTATATGCACGCGGAATTGCTCGGTCCGACATTGCCCACATGAACATGTGGGTTGCCTCTTCATGCATATACACAAAATCCCAGAAATTATTATGAGCAGTTTGGCCCTGCGGGACTTCGTTGTGTGGCTCCGGCTAGAATATCAGAAGTCAGTTACCCCCATTTCGAACTCTCGCAAGCCACGCTCGAAACGAAAGCTTGTGCTCCAAAAGTTAGCAAAGAAGAAGATGAGCGCACCTTCACTGAGTGAACAAAATCGGGGAACTTTATCGCGTCTTGAATGACTAACTTGTTTGTCAGTCTTATGTTCCGGACAGAGAAATCGGAATCAAACTGATTCACTAACAGAAAACGGGAATGTTGTTTCCAACAATGTCCCAATTTCCTTCTTGGGTGTAGAATTTAACTGCGAAACCTCTAGCATCACGAACAGTGTCGGCACTACCTCTCGATCCTTGAACCGTAGAGAATCGAACGAAAACAGGTGTCTCTCGTGAAGTGTCTGTCAAAACTGAGGCGAACGTCACGTCTTCTGCGCTCTCGAATAATCTGAAATTACCGAAGGCGCCAGCACCTCGCGCATGGACGACTCTCTCGGGAATTCTCTCATGATCAAACCTATGAATCTATTTTGGACTAGTTAGTCTTGGTAGGGCTGAATAGGATTCTTAGCAGGTGGGGGCACTAACTCTTTCTCGTGCATAGCTATCCTCTAGCAGCATGGGCCCGATCTTGTCGTCTCGATTTACTCTGAGCCACTCATCTGCAGTTGATTGCTTTACGCCAAAGTCGGTAGTGATACGGTCGTCTTTGGAAACAGTCTGGATAACCGACTCCAGCTGGGCGATCTTTCGCCCCTTCTCGCTGGAAGCCATGTTCTTAACTTTATCTAAGGCCGACATTGGCAGCTAGAACATAGATCTGTGTGGTGATTGTGGTTACGAAACCTGCTCTAATAAGCCAAAGAATTCAAGATCAGAATGCGATATGGAATTAGCACACTAGACTAAGTGCTACGAGTTATCATCGAGGAGGGCAGCTGCTATATAGCAACATCCTTCCTAC
Organism: Xylaria scruposa; assembly: GCA_022385635.1. Taxonomy (NCBI): domain Eukaryota; kingdom Fungi; phylum Ascomycota; class Sordariomycetes; order Xylariales; family Xylariaceae; genus Xylaria; species Xylaria scruposa. Next base: position 231,053 of record MU280183.1, read on the forward strand.
GTAGCTATACAATGCCTTTCCACTATGCGATTTCTTTGACGTCATTCGGATTGCGGGATTCATTGCAACAGCCTATCTTATCTCTTTCAGTTGAATCACATTTTGGCGAACATGCAGAAATGTGCATTTCCGCCCGCTCGGTCTCAATTTACCACACAACGACTAAGAAAGCCGAGCAAAGCCCTGATAGCCTTACAATTGTGTTGGAATGACAGAATACTGATGAAATCGATGGAGTTTTTGGTCCGCTAACGCGTGGCATTATTAAGCTCCCGTCCCACTAGCAAGGGCTCAAAGTGAGATATCTTTAGCTTCAGCCAATCAATACCGACCGGCGATCAGGCGTGCGGACATGGCCGCACTTAGACCTCGACTTGGAGGACGTTCGCGGAGAGATTTCACGTTGCTGCTTGCGCAGCAACGTGATGCATAGGTCGAAACGTATGAATTGATGCAACGTATGATTGTATTCCTTACGTCAAAATATTCGCGGGACTTGTTTGTAAGCTCCTTAATAAGTGAGTTACCAATGCATCAAAATTACTAAAACAACTTGGTTAGGCTGGAGGAAAATTCCTAGACAATAGGATGATTTCTGGGTACATCACACAATAACCACCTCTGTGACATGATCATTGTCATTCCATGTACGTATAGCTGAAATGAATCGGCCAATTCTTCGAAACTTTGAGCCTTGGGACTCTTCGTCAACTACTGCAAGTGCCAAACCAAATACTTGCGGCCAAGGGTGTCCTATTTGTGCACAAGCAAGGCCATAAATAGTTCCTTGGGCTTCTGCTGAAACGTCAAAACTGACAGATCCAACCTTGACCTCTTTCCCCCGTATATCTGCAAACAAGTATTGTACTCCTGAGGTCTCGTGAAGCCAAAAGGCACTTCTACTACTTCTCACTATAAGTTGTCTAACTTGCCCTTTGATTTTCAGCTCTCCGGCTTTCACCTTTCCGAATCTGTCTTGGCCTTGAAGCTCAGTTGTCATCTCGATGATCTCTGCGAGTTCTTCGATCCGGTCCTTGTCTAGGAGCATGTTCCAGCTCCAGCTCACTGGACCAACAATGGAAGCCCAGGACCATGATGGAGCGATGTACTGTTGCGGGCGGTGAGATTCTATTTGCTGCTTTTTCTTTTGATCTCTAGCTTCAACAATCCATAGTAGACCGACAACCCCATGAGACACAAAGTGGCCAGCACGATATTCACCAGGCGTAAAACCCGCAAAGACGCGAGCAATGCCGCCCAGGCCGGGCAGGATGTCTGATGATTTCGTCAAGTTTCTTGCCTTATACAGCTTGACCAGGCGAAACCATTCGGAAGCAGCTTGCAACAGTCCATCTCCAGTCACAGTACCGTTTAAGGTAGGATTGAGCTTTGGATGCCTCCGGCCAGTATCGTCGTAATCGAAGATACGTGGATGCCCTAGAAATGAGTTCGCATCATGCCATGGGAAAACCAACGTGGCCTGTCTCCTGCGACACTCCCATCGAACCGTGTCGCGTGAGAAATGGGCAACGCGAGGGGACAACTCTCGCTCTTGAAGGCACCAGCCCCTCGAATGTAAAGGGTCACGGTCCATATGATTTTCGCTAAAGGTTGACCAAGCGCACACCCTATACCGTCGCTGTGCCTTATTACTGGGCTCGAGCTCTCCTCCGTTAAGGGGTACATCAATATACGGGACCTCGTCAATGTGAATTTTACATCCTTTTGCTCCATCCGACGATCCGGATGCAGAGATAGTGACATAAGCGCCTGTATATATAGCTGCCATTGCACTAGCTTCTGCTTCCCAGTCGGAAGAACAATCTTGGATAATGCAGAGCGAATCAATCCAGATGTATGGGATGCCCAATCTCCGCGTGATCTTGATAGCGTCAACGAAACAGGTGGTTAAACGGGCAAGGGGTATCGATTTTGTGTGTTCATCCAACACAGCCTGGACGGTCATGGCTGACTGTGGCATATTCTCGCCCCAGCAATGGCTCAAGGCGACGTACCGCTTATCTTCGAGCGTCTCGTTTTGCGAATGTATGAGCCTGACAGACTCATCACCATGCTTCCCGACCTTGATAACTCGCGTAGGGATGAAACCATGAGTACCAATTCGTTGGCACTCAGGATGATCGGCGAGGCATGACTTGGTCCAAAAGTCAATTGCCGTGATAGCTTTTTCATTAACGTCTTTTTCATCCTCGTCCCAAGGATCTCGCCAGTCGTCAGGAAGCTCGTGAGCTCTGACCAGCCCTGGAGCGCTGACCATTTTCTCTATCCAAATCCAGCGCTCGCCGCTGATGCCTGCCACACCACCGAGACTAATTGCTCCGTAAGGGTATATGGGACAGCCATCATCACTGAATTTGATTTCGACGTTATTTCTGAGTCGATCAATGTCTGAAAGACCCCTCAGTAAGATCTTGCACAGACCACATCCTGCCTCTGATGACCTCAAAAGACTTGTATAGCTAGGATGGTGCGGATACCGCTGGAGATTATACGTCAAACTCTGAACAGCTTCTCCAAATACTGTTGCCTGTAGACGCTTGCAATGGGAGCAAAAAGCCATACCATAAACTTTTACTTATACTTTTAACCTATTATAGGACGAAGAGCCCACCTTGATAGGAATGGTTTACCATGTCGATGGCATATACGTTAAGGGTGATGTGCGGGGTAGCAGACGCAACTGAGACGGAAATACCTAAGCTGAGCATGACTGAGACTCGAGACTGTGATTTCTAGATAACATCGATAAGCGTCCAAATAAATAAGATAGCTAAACCCAATTTCGTCAACACTTATAACATTAGTAGTTATCAAAACCGACAAGAGGTTCTAGAAACCCGTTCCCCTCAACAAGTGGAATATCCTCCTCTGTAGCTACCCACTTCGATAGACATTGCTTTGAGTATGCCAACCTCTGTAAGTGCAGGACATCAGATAATTTCCATGCGCGATGACACTCCTGATTTCCTTTCGTGAGCCGAATAGTACATGCGACCATGCTGTCGAGGAAAACAGCGAGCAGAATGACCACAGCCCCGACGCTCACAGTGAGGAAAAGCCCGAAGGAGGAAACATTGGCGAAGCCTTGACTAATATGTACTCGCTGTCGCCGACAGAGCGCCTGTTGTTCTGGCGTTGGGGGCGGTTGAACGTACTTTTGGAGGGTGGAATCACTGGGTCCAATCATCCACTGTAAAATGCCGTATTGGATCAATGAGAGCGTTGTCGCATGCCAGTCTTGTATCTCAATTTGCCATTGGTTGCGTGGAAGAGGTAGCTGAACATTCCTACTTAAACTTTCGCTTGCTACCAAGTCCGGAGGGTTGTGTCCTGCCTTGCTAGATATGCCGGCGTATCTATTGAAAATAAAAGTTATCATGTCAGCGATCGCAACCTGCATCTTGTTCAAGGGCAACTCTTCGGTGACCTGAACATATACATCGCCAAGGCCTCCCACAATGGAGCATGTAGTGTTGGTTGGATTACACCATTGAACCTGTGAATTGGCCAGTCCACATGAGTCAGCCAGCGAATCCGAAGAGCCAGAAAATAAAGGGGCGAATTACCTGTTCGAGGCAACCCAGTACACCAGAGATATTATCCTCCAGATACACCGTGCTATTCAAATAGGTGCTCGGTATATGAGCTGAAAAGACCGGGTCATCGCACGGTTCAGTAAACGCAAGGTTATTGCTGGATAAGAAAAACAAGGTCCCGTCTCCATGCGTGTTGTTGAATTCTGGATCGGGTATCCAACCGCTAATATTAGCCCATGCGCCGCTGTAATAACTTTGCTCGCTATGCGTGTCCAAGATTGGTCAGCCACTCGTACAGGAGCTGGTTCCAAAGACCTAAAGTTAAGGGGCTATAGAAACGTATTGTCACTTACGCTATAGTGTATGATTTTGTGGTATTAGCCGCCTCTACGCTAGTCCTCCAAGTCGTATTCTCTCGTGCAGCTGCACCATAATGATACGTCACAAAATGGTCGCCAGGCAAGGCAGCCGGTTCTTGTGTGGTAAAACCTTCTTGCACTATGGGCGCACATGTAGTGATCTTGCGTAGCCCTATCTGGTCTTTCATAGGCGAGTTAAGCCCCAGAATTGTGTTGGAGTTGATGAATCCAGTGTCCAGGCTCATGGCGGGTCCAATGCACATGTCCCCAAAAGGGCAATTAGCTTCCCAATCTGTTCTCCAAGGGATAGTAGCCGATGAAAATGTGCCGCATTGTCCATTGTCGCTTGTGGAGTTGTAACAACTACGCGAGTATGTTGTTGCGATACTGAGTATTTCTTGATAGGCCCTGTTCTGGGCCACTACTGCAGGATCATCGATATCGAAGAAGTTGACCGAAGCTGGATTAAAGAATCCACATTGAGGAGACCTTAGGAGAACATTTATACCGATCGATGAGTCGATGATCCTGGACGAGAAGATCCCTGCTGCAGCGCTACTCACGGCACAGAGAACCGCAATAGCTATCAACAGCCAGGACTCGTGCCATGCTAACGTTTTCGACCGATACGCCCAATACAGCTTTATAAGGCGCACACTGGTTGATGTAGGTGATAGCCCAGCCTTCAAGATGACCTCTTGTTGACGGATAATAGCACGACATTTCCCCGTAGAGACCGCGTACCGAGCTCGATGAATGCCATATGCAATGAGAAGCCAGAGGTAGGACACTGCTAGTGATACATAAAGAGCCAGGAAAGCAGTAAGCAGTGTGCTCGCTGACGAAGTTATCGTGATGGTAGAACCAAGTACCTGATTACCCTTTGACCAATCGGTCCACATACCAGTGTACACATCCTTTGATGCAATGGACATTATGGTATATGATTTCGAAGGAAAGGCTATACTGGTAATATAGATTGATATAGATACACAGCGCTAAGAAACTTGATACGTGCTGTGAAACTGGGAGTTGGCATAGATGTAGTTAAAGCACGTCTCGCTATATCATGCGGTAACATAGCTATAAATACTTTCAATCGATTGGGATAGGGACAAGAAGGTGAAGTCATTAAGCGTTCCTAGAGTTGTATTTGAAGGGAACCAGCTAATAATTAATTTGAGATTGTTCACAAGCGGTTTGCGCTCGCGATGACGGGGGCTTTCAAAATCTACTTGGCATGATACGAGATAAAGCTGCTGCTGCTAAATGAAAGCAAGGCACCAACTTCAGCTCACCAAGGTTCGACAAAACCTCTGATGTATTAATAGTCAAATTGTCTTCGCAGGAAAAGAGAAGGGTCGCCTCCGTGATTGGTCGCTCCAAAGTAACGCTAAATAAATGAATGGAACATTACCAACGGAAGGGGAAGATCTACAACTGCTTGGTTTATTCACGGCCCAGGTCCCTTACACAGCGTATACTATTCTTTTCGCGCTTTGAAGTTTCCATAATTAGAAGAGCCGCTGCTATGGAAGCGTTGCATGTCGACACTCTCGGATGCATCAAAGAAGAAGGCTGTGCTAATCTGTAAATAGCCGTACATATCGTTCGTTTTTATCAAGCTTTATGTAATATTAGGCCCTGAATCTCGTCTTTTCTATACCAACATTGTTGTTCCTGTTTTCGGGTAGTAAGCCTGAACATTATCGTGTTGTAAAAGGGGGAAAAGGTAGAGCTGACCCCAACGATAAAGTCAGTAGAGATCTGCGTGTTGAGTGTTTACTTTTGCTACATACTAACTTACTGTTTTCCACTTGAATTGCTTATTTATACTATGATACCAAGAACAAGTTTAACATAGAGCCAGCATGGCTTATAAGGCGGCGAGGAGCGCAACTTATTCACTGGTGATCCTTTGGTCACATTTATCACTCAACGTGCGCTAGTGTAACAAGGTCTTGACGGATTTTCGAGTTGCCACGATCAATTAGGGCATCGAGGAGGTCATACGAGTCTGGTATTTCCTCTCAGCCTAGGCCGTGACCCAGGCCCATATATGCGAAACCTTCGCTTTCGCTCTTCGCTTTCGTTCGCTTGATCTTGCCCGTCTTACTCCACATTACCAGTTCTTGCAATCAGGCGATTGCGGGTAGCCAAGTCTGCGGTCTACCTCTCATATAATTATTTTTATGATATTGGAGGCACCAACCGACGATTCTGGGATATATAATGTAGTCTCTGCCCCTTGAGTTCCTCCCTGTGATATCCTCTCTCCCCTACCCCTAAACAGTAGACGTTTCACATCAAAGTATGTGCTGGATATGAACTCAATTTTATTCATTTCGCATTCACAATTCCCGGTTCTAAACAAACTTGTGGTCATTGTTCTTTGGCTCAGCGCTGATCCATACTTACGATGTTGGGTTGCCCATGGACTATGAATTCTAACTTAACTTCTGCTCTTCATTAACACTTAAAAGTTGTAGAACTAAGGACTTCGAACTTAACTGCCCGATATACTGGAAAGAGACCTCTTGCTGGTGTATCTCACTACTGGCACTTCGGTGTGGATTTGTACAAGCTCGTTAGCAACTCTATTAGATGTTAGAGGGCTCCGATATACAACGGCCCCGCAAAGCTCATTCGCTTTAGCCTCACGTAGTCTTTCAAACTTGAATATAGTCCTTGCAAGAAAGAATGCTAAGATCTCATTATGCAGAGGCAAGATTTTCGAGAGGGTTCTTTTCGAATCAGATACCCCTTACGGAACCCCTGGCAAGCAGTAATAGCCGTATCAACAAGCACATATGAAGATTTCTTGCTTCGAGAGTCCCTCTCATCCCTGCACCTCAATAACGACACAATTGAAGCGAACACACTATATTCAAATAAAGCCTTACTAAAATCCACCCGTGTGGTGAGATTAAGTATAACTTGGATTGGCCTGGCCACGGCCTGCTTGCGGTGATAACTTTAAAGCCACTTGTCTAGCCACAAATATAGCCACAGCCGGCGACCGATACCCGACCATATTGTAGGGCCGCAGGCCCTCTCCCCACTTTGGAGCGAGTAACAAGAAGCGAAGCTGACGAGCGCAAAGCAGTAACGAAGCCAACAAGGGATTGTTGGTTAATCGATACATGAAACTTGAATTCATCGGAAACGTCAACGATAATGGCTAATGGAGGTGGCAAACCCCGCGACACCCAACCCGTGGTCAATTGCAATGTTATGGATGTAGTAGACAATAAAACTGAACAAGCACCGCTTTCTAACCATTGCTACCCAAGCAATACCTCCGAGATAGTGTTTGAGCCTGAGCAGAAGGCTCCGTACAGGTGCCGGTGGATGTACGTGGGATAGAATCCCCCGTTCAAGATTTTGCAGAGCTAATCGGGGCATCTAACATATAGATACGCTAAGTTTGATGAATTCTTGGTGAGTTCCCTATCTTCACTCCTCTTCATAGCTACCCACATCATAAGTTTGGAAACCCAGGCACTCATCCTGGTAAAAGGTTATTGTAGAGCAGACTCTGCGAACATGGGATGATGAAGAGCGAAGAAGGATTATCACTGCGTTGAGGACTTTAAAGCATCGCAATGAGTTAAGAGGTATGAATGGCCCCAACTTTCGCCCTGGTCTCTTCCCCTTGTTCGGCGATGAGTTGCACGAGAATTTGCTCCATTGCCTGGAACAAAGTGAGTTCGATTCCAACCAGCCTCTCTTGGTGGTAATTCCAACTCTCCACGCAAGAGCTCCGGGGTTCAGACCTTACCAGAAATCCAAGAACGAAGACTGGACTGCGATTCATATCTCAAAGTCTCTCCTTGAGTACCATTACCGTTTAAACGGGGATCTCGCAGATGCCCCTAACGCAGAAGTGATCACTACTCCTACGCCTGCATGTGTTCAAGAGCTCTGGTGCGTGGTCGTTGATAAGAGTGAGTTATCAGTTACCCTTCCTCTTACATTCGTTCTATGGGATGCCAATTGGACTTAGAAAATATCATTACTGCGTCCAACTTCACAGCAAAGGTGATACTGCCAAATGCCAGGGATATTAGTCTGGCTACGACAACTCCTCCAGTTTCCTTCACGAATGCCTTTTGGGAGAATCCTCCTTTCAGCACCGAAGAATTAAGCAATCGTCATAAATTGCAACAGCACCCTCACCGGGTTCTAATAACCGTGATAGGTGTGGTTGGCTTCTTCATAAGCCATCTAATTCCCGTCGGCGGTCGGCTGGCATATCGATTGACTGACTTTATTACCGAGAAGTACTCTGGCTTAAAGTTCAGCAAAGCCGCAAGGTTCATTTCATTATCGCTCATCCTGGAGATTATGAAAGATGTCAGTTTTCACGTTAGAAGAAGCGTACACGATATTAAATATGCATAGGACCCTAATTTGGAACGGATAAAGTCGGGAGAAAAGAATCTCCATTTGGTAACAGCCACCGGCTTAGCTAAAACAAAAGTGAATGACCTTGAGTTATGCTCACTGCGGGAAAATTTAAGGGAGTGGGCAAAGGCCGAATCAGACATGCGGCTCCGTATGCACGAAGAGGGTCCTCCAGAGGAAATTTTCACCAGTTTGAAGAGACTTTGGGCTATTGCCCTTGTCTTCTCGACGAATTTCTTTCTTGATTCTAAAGGCCACATTCGCGCTCTTGAGCCGAGAAAGACTAATTTAGGCTCATGGTTTTCATGGAGGAACAAGAGAACAAAGACAAAACAGAAATGCGAAGCTAAAGACTCAAATGTGTTGGATGCTCCTATTACTTACCAGCCGCGTAAATTAGGAGAGACGCTGCGAGATTTAGAGGAAGACTTGTCGAAGACGCTGGCTAATTTGAAGCGGCAGACGCAATCGGGAATTGATGAGACGAATACGAAGAATAACATGGACAGAGAAAACCGTCGATTTCTAGAGGATATAGAAAGATCTGGCAGCAATGCTTCGTTATTTTGCCTCTTGAGAGTTTGTATCTTATCAACACCCTCTCGGTTCCCCAGCTTCAACACGCTCGTTGTGGATTTCTATGCTAGGAAAATATCCAGGATCGTATGTTTTCCAACCAGCCTGACAATTGCTAGTAGGAACTGACAAACTTACTACAGGAGTGGCTTATTCGAGACCAAGTAACACAATCATTGGTTTATCAGCTTTCCAAGTTAGCAGAAGAGCTGCGTATTATGCGAGATATTGTCATATCACAACGAGAAGTCGTCGCGAATATTGCGGGGAGATTCTCTACTGCTCTTTCTGTAGAACGTGATCTAGCTAATGAAGATATGGATTCCAAAAATACTTTCGGGAACACTAGTAAAAAGGAGGGGTGCGATCGGGCACAAAACTCAAGTCGTATCGCAAATACGTTACACGCCAAAGCTAGGATCAAACATGAGAATCTTTTAATTGATCTCGAGAAGTTGGAAGACACTACTGAAAGACTGAAGAGACAGGTATGTCACATTATGTATCGAGTTTTAAGTATATTTTCGTATGCTAACAAGTCTTGATGTCTGGACGAGCAGGCCGCATTGCTGCTCGATATTAAGACAGAGGGCCAGAATACAGCGATCTTCGTCTTCACGGTTGTGACAGTGATTTTCCTACCACTATCCTTTGTAACGAGCTATCTTGGCATGAACACGTCGGATATTCGAGACCTAGAACAAGGTCAATGGATATTTTGGGCAATTGGGATTACACTCACCACAGTCATCTTGATAATTGTTTGGCTAGTATCCGTCAAGGGACGGGGATGGCGGGCAATTCGACACGCTAACAGATTCTACGGCTTTGAAGAATAACATGAAAAAGGAATGATTCAAGGTATCCTAAGGATTTGTATGGGGTAGTTTCGTACCCAACAAGGAAACTTGGGCTTGGTATTGTGTTGATTATATGACTATGGTTCAATTCGATCTCTCTTCTTAACCTAAAATCAGTTTCGCATCATTGTATGGGACTTTCATTAGGGAATCAATTCACCATACTGTGAGAATTAATATCATTAACACTTATTTGGGAGGAATGTGCAGGGCACGCTTTTGCTATGCGTTGCTTTATTCTTCGCCATATAGATTCCTCGTTGAAATAATGCCAGCACGAACAAGCTTAATATAAGGCTATCACGGCCAATAAAGTATCGAATTATTCTGCAATGGTAGTCCACCAGCCGACCTAGCATTATCCTGTGCTGCTGGAGTTCGAGCCCGAAACCCTGTTCACTGAGCGAAACGTGTTCCTAGCGAGACAGCTGTTGGTTACATTGATACTCTGCCTTCCGGCTCATCGGGCGATACCAAAAGTATCATTCAGAACCTTCTCAACCAGGCCGTAGGCTTCTTCACGTCGAATATGTTCAATACTTCCATCAACAACGCCTTTGTCAAATGCGTGAGGGACACCCTTCAGGACGTGACTGATTATTGTCTTCTCATCTTCGTTGTTCCGAATAAGCTTCTCGGCTAGTTCCTGTACTTCTGGCCGTAAGGTATCTCCTTCGCATGTAATAAGAGCTACGGTCCGAGGGAAGTCGGCCGGGTCAGCAAAAAATGGAGATATGGCCGGGTCCTTCCTGGCCTCTGGATCCAATGCATAGCAATCATTGAATAGTCGGAAGATCCATAGCGGAGGGGGGTTAATTGGATTGGGTACCTTTTTATCTTCGACGGGAATCGTCAAGTTAACAACTGGGTATATAGAACAAACGGCAGAAATATTGATCAGCCCGGCGAGCCTTTTCTGCAGTGTCGTAGCGGCGACCAGAGCAATATTTCCACCTGCGCTAAAGCCAGAAACGGCTACCCGATTCGAGTCAAACTGTGCTTGAGATATGACCCATCCAAGGGCATCTTCAGCGTCATTTATTGCACCAGGGAAGGGCGTTTCTGGTGACTTGCGGTAATCGGCATCAATCACAACAACTCCAGTATTTTGCGCTATCCTAGAGCAGAAAAGCGTATCTGAGCCAAGCATTGGAAAGACGAAGCCGCTCCCATGCCAATTGAGCAAGACCGGTGATGGTGCGGGTGAAGCCGTAGTTGGCGGATAGTAGATATCCGCTAGAATGTACCGTCCCTTATCGCGAGAAGGAATCTTGACGTGCTTCTGCTGTCGCACTGCAGGTGAGACTGACGCTCTGTCTCGATGCAGTGTGGTGTTGTTAGTCAATGCAATAATAATGCGAAGTGAGACAACAACTATCTTGAGATACAAGTACTGAAAAAAGCCGTGCTTCGCCATGATGTACTGTTGAGGATGAATGAACTGAGGATATGCTATGATGTTCTAGATCTTATTTTCAAAGGTAACAGTAAATATAATGTTTTGTCAGCTGACCATCCATGTTCTTGACGCTACCTTACACCAGTTTCACAGCGTTCGTTGTTACAGAACTTGAGGGGTTCATGCGTATGATGCAATTCAGCATTCTAAATACGGTTAGTAGTTCATATATATCTCTCTCCAATACGATGTAAGTACCCTTCACTCATTTTCATTGTCAAAGTACATATTACTCCAATTTAAAAGAGTTATCTTTGGTGCCAGGGTTGTAATCAATCGCCCTCATCCACACTCATTCTTTCCTGTGACCCTGATATACAGAGTAACATTAGAAATCGTCGTGTGCAGAGATGTCAGTGAATTTGTTATATAATTCCCTATTCGCAAAGAATTAGCCGTACTAGTTGTGTCCAAGATAAAAATCAATACTATTGATGATGGCGAACATAGATTGCTAGCATGCCTTAGATCTTTATGTACTTTTGCATACTAAGACCTGCCAATATTAGTTGGTTACTGTCCTTAGGGCAGGTTCTCCTGTCTACACAATATTGAGTCAATGCTATAATATAATATGTACCAATTGGAGGTGTTGTGCAATCAGACGTCTCGGGGCCGGAGCAAACGGCACGATTGAATCCTACTAACATATCGAAATATCATTAACAATTAGCATTAATAAGATGTATAATGTCAAGAAAAAAGGTACGCGTTTTGAACTCACATTGATTCAGCAGGCTTGGGCGATGTTTGCAATTGTTCTCCAAGACTTCTATTAGAGAAGAGGAAGCTAAACTCACCTTTGTTTCGTGGAGGCTTTTTATATACGATCTTTAGAATCTCATAGATCATTTGCTTATTGTCAAAACTTGCAATAATTACGCTTTAGCTAACGGAGCGTAGCATTTCAGAAATGGTCACATTGGTAACCGACAACAATGTCACAAGGGAAAGGAGGTTGAGTGGAACGACAAATAGAATAGAACACAAGCACTATTGTTCAACTCGTCATTTTCATCTTTGACAAACGGGAAGCTAAGTTATCTCATTTTTACATGTATCCGTAGTGTCCGAACATTGAAACCAGGAGCTTACGCCATAACCCGGAAATACAGGGATCAGACACCATGTCGAGTATCCAAAAAGAAAATATAGAAATGATGTCGTCCGTGAGTGATCGATTCCGAAGTAGCTGCGTTTCGGGGTCTGGTTACACCAAATGCCGCGGAAGTCTAGATAGTACCTTATCTAAGCGCTGCTTCGCTTACCAATTCCCTACAATGTGGCGATACAAGCGTCATCGTGATGAAGTCGCTATGTATCAAACGGATATAAAAGGATGAAAGTACAATGGTGTTCTGCATCCCTAAGCTTCTTATTATTGGAGTCCATCAGACTATCGAGTTTTTACACAAAAGATTATGTCTTCTACCACGCCGGCTGCTTCTGCGGATGATATTACCAGGCATGGATGGACAGCCGTTCCTTGTGATGCCAATCTCATATTTGAGAAGAAACCTATAGTCAAGCCATCGGCGCTGAAAGTCGTCGATATACAATTCCCAGCCGATGATCCCGTGGTGGCTGAAGTGCAACGATATGCGAAAGAGCATCTTCCGCAGCAGACGTACAACCATTCGATGCGGGTGTACCATTGGGGTATTGACATTAACCTATCCTGCGCGCGCAGGCATATTTGCACGCATGCTTACAAGTAGCGCAGGGTTCGTAATCATCAAAGATCAATTTCCGGAGCACGGCAATAAGCTGTCGCTGTCCACTTGGGCGTTAACCTGCTTGCTCCACGATATTGGTACCACGCATGACAATCTACGCGCGACGCTTCTATCATTTGAGTTCTATGGCGGCATTCTTGCTTTGAATCTCACACAGAAACACGGCGCATCGACGGCACAGGCAGAAGCTGTCGCTGAGGCCATCATCCGGCACCAGGATCTGGGGACTGTCGGGACCATAACCTTCCTGGGACAGGTGATCCAACTCGCGACGATATACGACAATATGGGTGGTAATCCGGGGCTAATCGATGAGGTGACTCGGCTAGATGTCAATGAAGCGTTCCCGCGCAAGGGCTGGAGTGGATGCTTTGCTAAGACTATTAGGGAAGAGAATGGCTTGAAGCCGTGGGCGCATACTACCCATCTCGGCGAGGAAGACTTTCCAGAAGGTGTTAAGAACAATAGTCTTATGGCAGACGTGGATAATTGGGGACTATGAAGAACAGTGAATGAAAGTGTGTAGTAGGTTTGGGTAACAACGTCAAGAATTATAACGATGGGAGCGAAGCGTGGCTGTTGATGTTTACTTATCAATCGAACAAGCTGATATTCAATAATGAAGACAGTTTGTAATTATTTGTCTTTCGTTCGAACTTTGGCACGGCAAAAATAACATTATTGTTGAATGGACTTTATACGTATAAGAAAACACGAAGCAAAACGCAATACAATAATATTCAATAATGGCTTACTATTATCCTAGAATATTTGTACGGATTAGAAAGGAAATACTGGGTCACGGTCACGTGACCTACAGTCACGTGGCCCGCGGCCACTGCTGCCAGCCGGTCCGTACGAAACGTCCCGACTGCCAGCTGTACTAGCATTACCCCTATTTCCCCTTTCGTACATTGCAGATATCTTCCAACAATTATATTTATAACGAAAAGCATTATGTTGTTTTGAAGAGCCCTTCGGAAAAGGTTGGTGAGATCAGCAAAAGCTTAGTCGTACCGTGGATCGAACACGGAGCCATCTCGGGACTTTGAACACATCAATGTGAACGAGATATCATAACCATTAGACCATACGACTGATGAACAGAGCAGGCTAGCTTGCATTAGTGACCAATCGCTCGTTGTTATGGTTTAACAAAGCGGGTTTCCTTCTTGGGGATGGAGCGTCCCCAGTTTATTGGGGTCCAAACGATGAGCTCCTGAAGGTAGCTCAGGAGAAATGCGTCTGGGGAGCCATCTCCCTTAATTACTACGAAGAAGTTGAAAGGACAGCAAATTTACGACGAGGTCTGCGGTGGGGAAAGCATGAAAAAGTTGCTTTGGGTGTTTCGTGACGCTATCAAGTGTCGCCGATCGCTAAATCAAGACGCCTATATTTTTAACCAAGACATATCTCTAGGTAACGCAGAGATTAACGTTACGGGCACTAGGCCGTTCATGGCTATTGGCGTTCTGAGGAGCGAACGCTATACTTATCGTTACGATCTGGAGTCTTTCCTCTACGTTTTCCTATGGACGATCATAACGAACCACGCTGAAAGTCCCCCAGAAACAAGTAAGCTCCGACAGTGGGATAATGGCGACTGGGATGAGCTGGCGACGCGTAAGTATTCTGAGAGAATTTCCTCGTGAATTTCAACCCCTTAAGCCGCTCGGCAAGATTCTGCGCCAAACCTTATTTCCCCGGCATAAAGTAATCTAGACGGGAACTAATAGCTCGCTCGATGGTACGAAAAAACTCTATGATGAAGTAATCTGCGCCTTTGAGGAGGTTATTGCTGCTGAAAGTGAACGGTTTGGATTATGGCATTGTAAGTATCGTGTCTACTTGATCGGGCTGCGAAACATAATACTGCGATAGGCTTAGATTGGCGAGATAGGCTCCCTCTGTTTAAGTCCTTGTTTTGATAATTAAACATGCCTTACTTAACCTCTGCGGAATGTGATTTATTCTGAGGCAAACCTTTGTCTCACTCGCGTCTGCTGGGATAGAGTTGTTGGAGTTAGTTATATGAGACAGGCCTCCGTGCCTGTTGATTCCAGAAGCCTGACGAACAAATTCGATTCATAGTCTTAGGTGCTTTGGTGGGTTAGGTTCCGTCCATGAAGAGGTGGTTATGTCTTGGCAGTATATCAACATGCCTCAATTTCTTTCTCTTTTTACCCCTCAGTGCATAGGTTTAGTAGATTTCATGTGATTGTAGCCACAGCCACAGCCACAGCACAGCCACATTCGTAGAGCTGCAGCACTAAGTGCCCCACAAAAGCTTGCACAAAGAGGCCTACGGCAAGAAGCTGACATCATAGGCACATACCGTCATTTCCAAGCTTCCAAGATTGCAAGCTTCGCACTAACTACCAATGGCTGCCGCGTTGACGTGTCTGGGACAGCATATTCGTGGGTGCGCCTATTTAGTCACCATGAGACACCTGAGCTGCTTTAAATTTGGCCTTAATAGTGAGGTTCCTCCCTTCTGCATGGCTCTGCTTGATTAATCTGAAACTACTTGGCACCCGAGCGTACGAATTGCAGTTGAATTCCTGCTTTAATAGCCCTTCAAAATCGCACCCAGAAAGGTCACACCTCCTAAATTCAACCGAATACATCCTTTCGATCTTCCCTACGGCTTCTCTCAGCATTGCTGTATCGTCCATTCGCTCACCATGGGGAGCTATATTGCCAAGTGGATTGGGGGAAAACTTATTCAAGACAAGATTCTTAAAGAGAGACTTGAGAATAAGTTTGGAGTGGATGTAAGCATCCCACTCTAAGAATGCATGCCTAATATCGGGTGCTTGACTCATGCGCTCGTAGCGGGCCACGCCTTATACTGTAGGCTAGACACTGACCTTTTGTTTGTACAGGATCCATACTTTGAACAGGTTCCGGCAACAAGGCTTAATGGCACACCAAATGGCAAATTCAAGAAAGTCCGCAAAGCAGTACCGCCTGGCATCTCCGCTCACGATGCAGAGGTTCTCAATAAGGTGAAGCGAAGGGCCTACCGCCTAGATATGGCTTTCGGCAGCTTCCTAGGCATTAAGTTCGGATGGGGTAGCCTCATCGGTCTCTTCCCCATGTGAGTCATCCAGTTAGCATGCTGCTGTCACCGTCAACTAACGTTTTGTCCTATTCTAGATTTGGGGATTTTGCGGATACATTTCTAGGACTGCTCGTAATTCGCACGGCCAAGCAGATTGAAGGCGGCCTGCCCTTGGGGCTTCGTATTAGCATGTACTTCTGGCTGCTTGTGGACTTGATTATCGGGCTGATCCCTTTCGTTGGCGACGTTGCCGATGCCTTAGTCCTCGCTAATACACGAAACGCGGCCGCTTTGGAGGCGCATCTTCGGCAAAAGGGCAAGAAGAATCTCCGTGCTAGTGGTCAGCCTGTTCCCACTAGCGATCCCAGCGATCCGGTCGAGTTCGATCGTCTTCATACCGACTCCGCAAACCGAGAATCCAGCAAGAAATCGTCAAGCCAGCATGCTCCCCAAACGAGTGGTGTTGCATCTACGCATTCTCCCCCATCGCAGCCTGCTCCGGCGAGGGTCCATGATGATCGGCAGGGCAGATCTGGCGGAGGTTTCTTCGGCTTTGGTCGCAAAAAGTCTCGGCCCACTGACGTCGAGACCGGGATTCCCCCTACCAACCAAAGCCGGCGGACCTAGACTAGCGGGAGCGTTGATCATTTATTCGGAGGGGCTGCGTCATTAAAAGTTGCTATTGTAATCTTTACTAACGACTGCGAGGCGTAACTGGTAAGCAATTCGGCTAGGTATTGTTTGTAAAGCGGGCATAATTGAGTGGTGTGGGCTCTATTATAGTTCAAAGGGCTAATGGTTTTGGTTTCTGGCTTCCACTTGGCGGGTGCTTGGATCCTGTTTGCATGGAATGAGTTTCAAAAGAATACGAGGCACGGAACCTTGAACTCAATGCATAATTATGTAATGACAATACAATCTGCAACCAAACCAAGCAAACACACTACTGTATCTGGTCATCTTGACAAGTTTGACATGTGCCTCATTAAATGAGGTAGCCTTGCATTCAACATGAGTAGATAAACAATAGCATGCTGACCAGTATCACCACACACTTCTGTTGCGCGTTCATGATATCCATGACGCGCCAATTCACTACTAAGACCTAGAACAATAAAAGAAAAGATGAGTTACTAGTCTAATTTCCGATCCCTGTGGACTGGATTATCTGATCTGATAATCTTGACGCATTATTGGGCTTGTCAAGCTTATTAAACCTGGTCTTAAACCGAAGGGCCGAAGGTTATGGTGACACACAATTGACAGATGCAGTAAAGGCTAAGGGCGAGGCTGGAGCTGTGCCC
This sequence comes from Xylaria scruposa, assembly GCA_022385635.1. Lineage (NCBI taxonomy): Eukaryota > Fungi > Ascomycota > Sordariomycetes > Xylariales > Xylariaceae > Xylaria > Xylaria scruposa. The sequence goes on from MU280183.1 coordinate 248,375, forward strand.
CCCTGTGAATCCATTTGACCCCTGTCAACGCGTGAAAATGCGATGGCGGGGCATTGAAACGCGCTCCATATTCACCAGGGAGGAAGTTTGTAGTGGGGGAGCTCCATTGTAGCGCGTTATTGCCCATTAACCCATACTTGAAGTGGGTGATTTAAGTGATTCTGGTACACGTGACTTGGCGCGACACGCTGCTTAAAAGGATGGCTTCCCGGATACACTCTCAATTCTACACTGCATCAATCACCACCGCTCACCAGACCACTCCTCCAAAACACTTTACGCGTGAAACAATACTGCTTCTGGTAACCAAGCTCAGTCTCAATTGGCCTTCGTCTCCAGTATCTTCTACAGCATAATCGTCTCCATCACACGCAATGGCAACCCAGATCACCCCCTCCAAGAAGGTACATGACGTCGCTCTTTCACGTGTATCCGCTTGTCTTTCTTTGAAGCTAACGTACCATTATCACAGGTTGCATCTGCAATCGAGTCCCTGAAGATGGAATCTCCCGTCAAGAAGCTAGACTTCGCTGCTTCCAGCAAAGAGAACGCGCCTTTTGATGCCGACGTTCACACTCTTGCCAACCAGATCGATGCCCACAAGTCCACAACCACAACACCAGAGAAGCCTAAGGAAGAGCCCAAGCCTGCCGTTGCTGCTGGTATCAGGCCTGAGGAGGCCGATGAGCCCCTCCTACAAGAGAACCCGCAGCGTTTTGTCCTGTTCCCTATTAAGTATCATGAGGTGAGTTGACGCGTCTTTTTACGCGTTAAGTGGTTTTAGACGCGACATGGGGCTAACCATGTGCTTGGCGATATAGATCTGGCAAATGTACAAGAAAGCCGAAGCCTCTTTCTGGACCGCCGAGGAGATTGATCTGTCCAAGGATCTACACGACTGGAACAACAGAATTAACGAGGACGAGAAATACTTCATTTCCCACATCTTGGCTTTCTTTGCCGCCTCCGATGGAATTGTCAACGAGAACCTAGTGGAGCGTTTCAGTGGCGAGGTTCAGATTCCCGAAGCGCGATGCTTCTATGGTTTCCAGATCATGATGGAGAACATCCACTCTGAGACATACTCCCTGCTCATTGACACCTACATTAAGGAGCCTTCTCAGCGGACCCACCTCTTTAACGCTATTGATACCAGTATGTCTATCAATTGACTTTGACTACAAATATAAAGACTAACCCTATATCTAGTCCCTGCTATTCGCAAGAAGGCCGACTGGGCTCTAAAGTGGATCAGCGACCGCAGCTCTACTTTCGCTCAGCGTCTGATCGCCTTCGCGGCGGTCGAGGGTATCTTCTTCAGTGGTGCTTTTGCTTCTATCTTCTGGCTCAAGAAGCGTGGTCTCATGCCCGGCCTAACCTTCTCTAACGAGCTCATCTCTCGTGACGAGGGTCTCCACACTGACTTTGCCTGCCTGTTGTTCTCTCACTTGAAGAACCGACCCAGCAAAGAAGTTGTGGAGGCAGTCATTGTCGATGCTGTCAAGATTGAGCAGGAATTCCTCACCGAGGCCCTGCCTTGTGGTCTGCTTGGCATGAACGCCAACTTGATGAAGCAATACATTGAGTTTGTGGCCGACCGCCTGCTCGTTGCCTTGGGTAACGAGAAGGTCTACCGCGCTACCAACCCCTTCGACTTCATGGAGAACATCTCGCTTGGTGGCAAGACCAACTTCTTCGAGAAGCGCGTCGGCGATTACCAGAAGGCTGGTGTTATGGCCAGCACCAAGAAGAATGGCTCCGCCGAGACCACTGCAGAGTCACCCGAGAGCAAGGGCGAGAACGGTGGTGACTTCACTTTCGACGATGACTTCTAAAAGCGTTTCGCTTGTTGTCTACTTCCAAGTGACGTTTCTCACCACCTTCTCATGATACCCCTTCCTTGTTCTGTTCTCTTATACCGTCACGCCCGCATCACTATATGTATATTGAACTTCGTCGAAAACGAAGTCTTCCTCCCCTCCATTCTCCGTGGTATTAGACCATAGATCAAGAGGCATGGCGAGCAACTCGGCGGTGTTGTCTACTATAGCATTTTTCTTTTTCTTTTCTTTTTTAGTTATGGGTCGCTATGGGGCATTGTCGCACGGAAATGGCGTTCAGGATGTTTTGACTGGCGTCTTCGTTGGGTCTTTACGAGGTCTCGGGACCTCTGGAATTCTGGTGCGGTGGGCTGCGTTGTGTAAAATGACTTGGGACTGCGGATTGTGTAATGCATGGGCACGAAATGAACCGGAGGTCGAAGGAGGGAAGTGTAACTCTAGCCAGTCCTGGATGACTCCTGCGAGCTCTTAATGCGAAAGACGATGTTTGGAAATTGATTTTAAATTGTTCTCTTTGACGATTGTGTGACCACGGCTTACCGATTTGTGTACGGCCGGTCTACTGTGTGATGCTCTAATGATAAGCTTGTCTTGTTCTCGTTACATACGTAGTTTCAACAGATTATTCGTTTTCCAAATTGCAACTTATTTACCCCCCTTATTTCTTTCCGCGCTTCTTCTTTCCCTTCCCACCACCTCCTGCTTGCTGCTGTCCTTGCGCCGGCGTCTGCTGCGCCTGTCCCTTCGCCACACTTCCGCTGGCAATTCCCTCGGACTTCTCTACACCGGGCGTCCCGACCTCCTCGGCTCCGGCGTCGGCCATAACGGCGTCGGAATCGGCGGGTAAGGGCAGAGCAGCCATCCTGCGGCCCAGCTGGCCGAGCGAGAGGATCAGACGGGATACCTCGGCGGCTTTCGTAGTGCGGTACTTGAGGCAGGCGCCTGAGTGCGGATCAAAGGTCTTGAGTGTCAGGGAGGCGCGCGGGGTTGCGGTTGTGGGAGCTGTCGTTGTTGTTGAGGAGGAGTCTTGTTGTTGGCGTCGCTTTTGTCGCTTCTTTGATGTGCCGCTCTTGTCTGTTAGGTGGTATTTTGTTGTTATGCGTGTCTGGCGAAGGTAAGCTTGTTAGTTAGGCGGTTATGGATTAGAATGGATAGAAGTAGGGTCCAAAATATTGTAGTCGGCTGGTAGGTTGGGAAATGCAACGAGCGGATGAGGAAGATGGGGAGAAGGGCCCGCGAGCTTACGGTGCTTGGTCGCGCCTCGATCAGCAGCGCGGACTGCCGAAGCCATTCCTGGCTCGTCTCGTAGTAGGGCATATTTCTTTCGTCTCGCCGGTTCCTTGCGTCTGTGTATCCTTCTCTTCTTTCTCTATTTTCTCTCCTTGCTCGCTTATTTTCAGGTTCTCGTCCCAGAGAACTTCCTTATCGAAAGCGGGCGCAAACTAAGGACCTGTAGCGCAACGCTTTGTGCGCTGTTTGCTGCCTCAGTAACTCCCGGCGTCTAGAGTGGGAGTCGGGAATCCTCGGTTGCGCGAGCGTATGAGGGAAATGATGTGCGGATTGTTGTCGGGTGTCGTTTTGGTGGTGGTGTTGGCTGGGCGTTGTCTCTGGCAACGTGCGCTCGTGAACAACGATGGGAAACAAAATTGTTATAACAAAAATAATACCTCCGTAAGCAAATGTTGTTCCAACGCCTTCAAATGCGCGAGGTTTTCGGCTATCCAGATGTGTGACAAGAATCAGTTGTCGTGGCCGAAGAAGGCTCTCTTGGATTTTAACCCGATTTGATTGCAGCAGCCAGTGACGAAGGTGGGGCATACGTTCCCCATCCCCCGTACCGTTGCAGCTCAGAGCTCAAAAGCTCAAATCGCGGGGCAACTGCAACCTCAGGTAGTCATTCTTAGGAAGTACCTAATAGTGCGCGATTACAAGATTTTAGCAAGGCTCTTTTATTAGCTAGGTAGCAATGTGATGACAGCCGGGCTATCTCGATCTGGCCTCTTCTTATACGCCGGAAACAACACCTGGGGTATCTTAGATCTATCAAAGTACAATTCGAGCACGCGCTCGTTTTCATCATCGTACAATTTCATCAACACAGCGAATTGCATCCGCGCCCGGCAAGGCCTCAACATCTCCTCATTAATGAAAAACGCCTCCTAGGCATGCGGATCCGGCAGCCAAAATAGCACCTCTTGATCCGCCGTCGCAAAGAAATTAAAGCGTGGGTTGAACGCTACCACTGATGCCTGTCTCGGGTCCTCGATCGTGTGGGTGGGGGACAGCGTCTTGTTCTCGCCGACGTGCGCAAGAGTATCCCACACGACTACACCCTGCTTCGTGCCGCCGATAACGAATCTGCCGTCTGGGGTGAAGCAGCAATCTCCGCTACTTTCGACATTGCTGCTATTCCACCCGCCGTTCATGGCAGTGTCCTCGCCAGGTGCCATCCGATTTGTCCGGCCTTCGGGTTTCTGTAGGTAAGCTTTGAGGTGGCCTTTGAAAGAATCCAGAAGAAAGTGGCCCCCGCCCTTGGTACCGAGTAATATCGTTTTTCCATCGTTGGAGAACTCCAGTTTCGTCCACCCCTTCATCAACTGGTCTGTATCTATTGACGCGCACGACTCAACAACGTCAAACATGCTAACCGGGGCCTTGTCGAAATTCCGATGATCGTAAATCAAAACCTGTCCGGCCGATGGTGAGCCGACAGCGAAGACCTGTCCGCTTGGGTCGAAGGCAGACAGATAGGGAGTATTTAGGTGCAGTACGCCGGTCGCATTCTTGGTGCCCGTATTCCATAACCGTACCGTGTTATCCTTACTACACGATATGAAATCATCGCTACCAGGATGCATAGCTAGATTTGTCACAGCACCCTCGTGACCTTCAAAATATCTTATAAATGCGTTATCATGTGTTGTCAGGTATCGAATTGCATCTGCATAGGATCAAAATTCAGTATTACCCCCGACAAAGCCCAGTGTCAAGGTAGTGTAGTATTACCATTTTGCTTGGTGCTCGCATATATGATGCTTGAGCTATTCCGTGTAAATTTGGCCAGTTTCACGCCATACTTCTTGCTGAGTAATTGCTTGTCGTGCCGTCCTTCTCGAATCTTGTAGATCTGGATAGCCTCATCGCTCTCGGATGTCATCAGAAGCTCGCCAGGATCATCGTAGTCGAGACTAAGGACGTAGGGTTGTGAACGGCTGTCTTTTGCTTCGTCGCGCCTGAAAAGCTGTAAATAGTCAGCAAGCGCACATGGGGTGAGCTGTTTTGTCTCGTGTCCGGCTGGGCGACTCGCTATGCTATGGTGCACTGCTCCCCGAGCGGCAGCAGCAGCAACAGCACACCAGCCGTCAAACAGGCTATGAGATCGTGGGGAGAGAAATATATAGTACCTTGGTCGGTCTAAAGTTCGCGACTATGTCTGGCACAGCTGAAGTGCTTGGTAGGTTGTGGGCCAGCGTCCGCGCAATGTAGAGGGAGGGTGTTCCATTAGCCGGCGATGCAGATTCGACACGGTCGAGATCCATGGGCGTTGAAGCCATGATTGGAGGAGTTCGTAACTTTCAAAGAGGGTTTCAGTGGTCGCAATAGGTTCGCGAATCGTCAACTGTTCCAAAGAGGCTCAATTCGTCGGACGAAATGATCTAGCAAGAGACCAATTGACGCGTTGTACTTGAACATGGTAAGTTGAAATGTTTGGAGAAAGGAAAGATAATCGATATCTGGACGGGATTCCAACGGTTAAATGTGGGGCGTAAGACCCCTGTAGTTCCGAGCTTCATTGTCGAAGCTTCTGTACCTACCCTACCTTTGAGATGGTACAGCATATTATCAACCGAGCAGTTAATGGTGGGGTCCCTATCTCAAGGACCTGTGACGAACACCTGATAGACGCAGTATAGACAGCCCTGGTTTGTTGGCAGTGAAGCGTCACGATGTCATACACAGTGCTTCCACAACTGAGACTTGTTTACCGTCTCGTAGTAATCTCCAGCATGCTTGATTCTTCATATCCATTATCTAAAAGGGTATCTTCCTTTCTTGTTACCATAATTAGTACGCCTAGCCGGTGCCTATCACTTGTATAGAACGCAGCCAGTTCCGCACCGCCATTTATCCATGGCAACCCTTAATGACCCTGTTGATGCAAAGGATGCTATCCGTATCCGATCTTATCTCCCATACCTAACCATACATGTACTGTACAACAATAAAGGAGAAGAACCGCAAATTTGTGACCATCCAAATAATATACACACACAAATGCGTTGCTACATGCCATAGAGAGAGGTTGACCATAGAATGTAGGGGATGCATGTCAATGTTATTATCCATCAGTTGTATCTTGTTTCTTCTTCTCACTGGTGTGGATCTTGGGTTCTGGCGCACCAATCGTATAGCCAATTGAGGCCCTCTTGTCATCTATTACTCGACCATATCTGTTTTCCGTGTCAGCAATATAACTATTAGAAAGAGATTTCAAATGCGACCAGTAAACGTACTCTAAAAGGAGCCTAAAGAACCAAACCTCCATGTCTTCGTGTCTGAGCACCTTGTCGGCCCAGTCCCTCTGCTGATTTGCGAGGCGCTGCGCCTCTATCCTTCCCTCGTCTCGGTCCGCAAAGTACCTGACGGCCTCAAGCCAGTCTTCGCCCTGCAGACTAAGGGGAATGTAGTGAGCCCACGGCTTAAGCCACTCGAGATGCCATTCTCTAAAGATGGCCCACTTATACGTGAGGCTCTTGCTTCGCAGGAAGGCGTAGAACCGACCGCTAAAGGCATTCCCGTCTATATCAAGGAGATACTTGTAGGCCCATGCGCCCTGCTGCTCAGCATGGCCCTTGATGTTGAAGAACTCCTTCTGTGCGACGCAATCTCCCGGGTCGCATTGTCCTACGTGAGAGAAATACACGTCAATCAAATGCCTGTAATCGCCCCGAGGGACAACCTGTGTCTCCCACTTCTCGTGTAGGGAGCTCCCGGCGTTGGTCATGATCTTGGCGCTATCGACGGCGTTGATCTTCTGCACGAACCGCTGGCGGTGTTGGCGCCGCCAGCCCCCGTTTCTGCTAAAACCACCCGTGGTCGACCCACGCCAATAGAACCTGTCTATCTTCTGATCCCATTCCAAGTCCTGCGACTCATCGTAATGGACTTTCTCGTACCAGTACCACGGTGACGGGTAGAGTATGTCCGCGTACGAGGAGATCTTGGACTGTGAGAAGATGGGGAAAAGATCGTGCACAATGTTGTATGCATTGGGACGGTCAAAAAAACCAAACGTGGAGCTCAGACTCGGAGAGTAGCAGATGTCTGACATAGCCGTCACGTTGTAGACAAAGCCTAGCTCGCTCAGGCCAAATCTCGATACATGATCATTCCTCTCATCCTCTTCAAGTCCTCTCGAAGGACTGTCGGGTGGACAAGACATTCTGGAATGCGTCCATGTTGGTTGGTGGGCAAAGACGTTAAAGCGCGTTAATTTGCTTTCCTCAAACCTTGTTCCGTCATTAAGGCCTTTTGGCTTCTCTGTAAAAGCGTTCTTCGGGTTCGGTATGTTAGCTGCAGGCATATTAACTTCCTTAGCCCTTTGGACCAGTCTGGCCATGTCATCGTGGGGTACCATGACTCTCGACTCGTCGTGCAGGTTAAAACAGAGGTCCATGTCGGGCAGCCACTTGAGAAATTTCCCCATCATACCAGCAGTCGCCTCCCGCTGCCAGTCTGCTCCACCCTCCATGTGTGTTATCTTGCCGTTGCGAATTTGAATGCCCAGCAGTGCATTGTCGAATCCCAGGGCTTCCGCAGCGCGCTCTCGTATCGTCGAAGGCTTCAGTCCCCAGAAGGGGGTTATGGACTCATAAACCATGTCGAATTCATCGATCAGCTGAACGCCTTTCGCCTGCGCAAATTCAAACCATTTATTGAAGTTTGGCGGAGGAGGGATGCCATAGCGGCGACGGTATTCCGCAATGGCTTGCTTCAAGTTCTTAGATTGCCTTGCCTTTGTGGCCGCAAGTTCTTTCTCCGCTTCCGTTACGAGCAATTGTATGGGATGGACGCCCGACGGCGCGGTCTTGTATTTGAGGCTGTGACTCGAGGACGACGATGGCGCTTTGGCCGGTGATTCGGATTGAGCATCTGAGACATGGCCATCTTTCGTGTGATCAACTTTGCTGGGCGCGTGGGCTGGACGGTCTACAGACGGATCAGAACCGCCGGCGGGGGCATGAGCTACAGGGGTGTCGTAAGTGCCGTCTAAGAAGCTCTTGTCGGTGCCCAGGCGGAGGAGGCTTGTGATGCAGATGAGTATGAAGGCAACGCCGCCAATCAACACGAGCTGACGCCGCCGCATTGCGCGTACGGGACGAGACAATCGGTTCGCGGCTAGAAGATAAGCTGGCTCTCTCACGACTTTCGCGCACTTGCATCTGCACCCGATCGGGGGGATATCGGCTGGCACATCGGACCACCTCGAAGACAAAGCACCTTGAAGACAAGATGTGGAGGAATGTGGAGGAACCTGTTATGTGAAGAGAAGACACCACGGTCTACGTTAGTCGAGTCAACCAAGCGAGGGACTGGTTCCGGACTGGGAACTTGGTAACGAGATCATGATGCAACACAGGTTCAGGAGTTCTTGTCCCTGTGCCTGTGTGTCTGCGTGCTAGGTTCATTGGTCCATTGATTAGCCCGCCCGCCTGGGCCCAATCAGAACAATCCCCCTGGAGCCATGGCCAAGTGACCAAGCTCAGCTACGGTCACTATACGGCCCTTATCCCGAAGTCTTGACTCGCTGCTTTGGGAATATGAATCACTTGCTTTTCTCCGTAAGTCAGAGATGGCAATGACATTTAAGTAGTACGGCTGCACAACGACGAAGGATTTTGAGGAGAAGTCCTAATGTGGCACAGCATTGCCGGAAGAGATCCACAATCTCGTTCCTCGTATAACAAGAGATCTAATTGGTAGTTTATCACGATCACATGTAATACACATACATAACTTTTACGGCGCTGTAACACACGGGCTTGCTTACGCATTTGATTGATTGGTCATTGACTTTTATTATTTAGTGGTGACTTTTGTGGTATCATAGAGCATTTAAAATCGAAGTCCCGGATGAAAACATCAACCACGATCATTCCCCAACGCCTGAAAATGCCTAGTGTGAATAGGTCTCTGAATGTTTTCCCACTTTCGCTTCATCGTCAACTAGCATCTAATAGAAAAACCCAAGAATCTTGCCAGACACGTGGCGTCTACGGGCCTCTTCATGATCCATGATGCCGGCAGACGTTGTGAGGATGATATACTATGCTAGTCAGCGCAAGATCTCTCTTAGACGATAACATGGTACGAACCCCGAATTGACGAGCGGGCAACAGCTTAACAACCCACTTTTCAAGCTGAGAGAGGTGGACGTTGTATCGTGGAGAGATGACGCCGGCCTTGTTGATACGTCCGTTGAGTTGGACAACTATCTTGCCTGATCGATGATCATCGACCAGTTCGAACTCGCCGATACTGAAGATGGGTTAGCCTTCGAAGACTGTGTGCTGGAATTTCACGTCGACATACTATCCCTATTCAAAGAATTAGTAAAATGTAGCGAATGACTAAACGTAAGACTTCATGTCGTGAATCAGAGAAACGTGTAAGATTCCTTCGCTTGGGTAACCATTGATCTATCGGCAACTTAAAAGACTTTGATCGTAGGAATTGTTGAGACCGTCGTCCAGTTATCATGCCGAATGGGAGAGAGTATAGGTAGCCAAGCAAAGGATCTTCAACAAGTGTCAACAGTCCAACCGTACCTTCTTTTGCATGACCTCGAGGAACTATAAGAAGATAATTAGTACCTTGTTATCACGGCATGACCGAGTAAACAACAAGCGGAAGGGAGCCGCAAGAGATAATTTGAGACTCACCTTTACAGTGACCTTAGATGCAGGGCGGATAAGCACTTGTCGCTTTCCTGTCTTCTCGGCGTTGTTCATGGCGTTAAGCGCATCTTCGAGACCCATTTTGGCGGTAACTACATCGACGCGACAGTTTAGCCTTCATCAGCCTAGAGCATGGAGAGTGCCTGCTTCAAATTCTGCTTGAAGAGGTTCTGCCCGCTCTGTACCGGAGAGGAGAAGCGTATCAGGAACGCGGCGAGGCGCCTGATTGCTCTCCCCTGGCCTCAGAATAGCATATCGGGGAAGGGGTTTGGCATGCTCGGGTTTAAAAAACCCCGACGCACTGAGAGTCTCACATATTTCGATGGTGATCGCAAGCGACGAGAAAGTGTTGATATGAACCGAAGTCGACTACAGGCGCGGACGTTGATGATGTGATGTGGAGGTGAAAGAGCTCGGAAAGTCGAATCCTGACGGGTGGAGACTTGAAAAGTTCGCTGGCGACGAGCAGTGACCACCAGCCTGTCCTATTTTCTCCGCCAGCGATCAATTTGCGCAGTTGTGGTGGGTGGAGAAATGCGCAATCTACCAGCTGCCTGCGGGCGGCACAAATTCTGGCGAATCGAACCCTAACCGATACACAGCGATACACAGCTAGACCCCACCAAAGTTGCGCCAGCGGCTCCCCTTGCCCAGGCTCAATTGACACCTCGAATCGCGAAACATTTATCGGATTTCCTGCACGCCTTTCCCCCAGTACGCCACCTATTCACCTCTCCAACTCTACACACATCAACACCAACTCTTCGAGGATCGCACCGGTATCAAAAAACTCAAGATGGTACGTTCCGATGGAATTGCCTTTTCGTTTATCTACAACAGTCTCCCTCGCGCACGCCGCGACGGCTTAGCCCCGCCTTGCATTCTGAGTTGGCCGACTACCTTTGCCTATTGAAGTCGTGTTGAACGTCTCCCATCTTGTCGCTAACACTCACGCCTTCTGTAGTCGGACGTAGAAGAGAACAACGCCCCCGACGCCCCCGAGGAGGTCGAAGTCTCCGCCGATGCCTCCAAGGGTCAGATGTCCGTTCTGGACGCCCTGAAGGGTGTCCTGAAGCTCGCCCTCATGCACGACGGTCTCGCCCGTGGTCTTCGTGAAGCTTCCAAGGCCCTCGACAGACGCCAGGCTCACATGTGCGTCCTGAACGAGACTTGTGAGGAGGAAGCCTACAAAAAGTTGGTCATTGCTCTGTGCCAGGAGCACAAGATCCCTCTTATCAAGGTTCCCGATGGAAAGCAGCTGGGTGAATGGGCCGGCCTTTGTAAGTTGCTACGCTTTCCCATATTGTGGCATTGGGCCCAAGCTAATAAACATGTGTCAGGCGTCTTGGACCGAGAGGGTAACGCTCGCAAGGTTGTGAACTGCTCATGCGTCGTGGTTAAGGACTGGGGCGAGGAGTCTACTGAGCGATCCGTCCTCCTCAACTACTTCCAGACTGAGCAATAGAGGTAGTTGGTGTACGTTGTATAGGGATATAGACAACAGGGATTCGGTGTTCCTACATCTTCGCCAAATCCTCTAGATGTACCTTGGCTTTCTCGACTGGTATAGGCGCCGGAAATAGGAGAACCATTAGGCATCTAAATCAAAACAAAAAATTGCATTGAAAAGATAATCCCGAGCTTTCCCCATGGCTCCTCGAAGCACATGCGATAATGAGAATTTAGTACTCTGGCTGCTTTTCACAAACGCTTATCCACCACAATGAGATGATAGCCCCAATCCGTCTTTGCTTCTGTTTCATACAAAAATATCAGTTGTAATATCTAAATTTTACATTATAGAACTTGCTAGAATGTATGAAACAAGAGTAAGGCAACAGGCACAAGAGAATTTTATACACACCTCCAATATGAACTATTCCGTTCTCCGTCGGTTGTAAACTGTATGCAACTTTTTCGAACTCCGGATGTAATGAGCCCTTCGTTTGCTGGCCAAGGGAACCTCCTTAAGCTATTGTAAGCTGCTAACCATCATATCGTATATAAGTGAAGGATCAGTGTAAGAAGAAAACATACCCTGGCTAGCTTTGTCCTCTGAAAACTGTTTAGCTACATGGACGAATATGGCATGTGTAGGTGCCTTAGTTTTCGTCTTCGGATCCATCTTTCCTACTGGCTCTGGCTCGGATGCTGAACTACCCTCTTTCGGTTCTCCCCTAGTGAGACGCTGGATCTCGGCGAGAGCCTCTTCCTTTCGTGAGTGTTTTTTACACTACAGCACAATCAATATTAGTAATTCATTCGGCACTATTAAGAGCGACTGAGACTCACGAGAATATGCCTGACTTCAATTTTCTGTCCACCCTTCAGCTTGCCACCACCTTTGTCTTTGTCACCATCGCCGCCAGATTTGCTATCACCCTTAGCTTTGGTGTTATTATTCTTCTTTCCGGCCATGGTCGTTGATTTTTATAAGTGAGGTTTATCTTGGCATAGCATCGGGGAGGTCAATGGGAGAATGTTAAGTACTTTATCCTTCACCCCACTCGGATTGTGCCACTGGTTGAGGGGCGCACCTGGAGACCTCAACTACACATGTTATAATTGCATGTTACTGCCTATAGGCATAATACATACAGCATGTAGGTTGGACTATCCGTCTCCCCTGGGGCTAAAATTGCAGTGAAGTTCGCCCCCAAATCCACATAACAATCCCACGCGCAATTCATCCGCTACGGCATAAGTATAGGTACCCGTTCATGCATTCTATCCAAACTTATATCGGGTCTAAGATATCAGTTCCAAGGCAGCCCAAGAGCCTCACGGCGTCCCTTCGAAGCAGGGTCTAGATAGGGCACCTCGCCAATACCCGACGCTCTCACACCAATCCGTACCCCGTCGACAAGATGTGTGTCAGGCTGTGAACGACACATTGATATGTCAGCAATTTTGCTTCTCTTTCTATTAAAGACATGTCAGGGTGCATCTTACAGTCGCGGCATGCAACGTGCACGGGTTACTCCAGATAGCACACGCTTGCCTCGTCCAATGCATGCGAGCAATGCAGTCATGATTGCGCGTGATCAGTCGCATGATATAGTCCCGAATCATCGTATCCTCGTATGCGTGGACGTCATTGATGCGTGAGACGTGAAGACCGACGCCCGCGAACACGCTCTTCCACCCCGTGACGGGGTGGGTACGTACGACGGGATGTGAGGGCGCGAACTCGTAGTCCCTATTCAATGGCGAGCCTCGGGGCGACATGACTTCGTATCCGGCGGCCGCACATGCGGACTTGAAAACTGGCTGAGCACATGTCGCGGTCAACGTTTCGAGGTATGAGCGGAAGGACGGCGATATTCGATCGTAGCTTTGAGCACCATCAGTCAATACCAAAATTGGTGTCTTACATCTCTAGTCACTATATAGTAGGTCTCCGGCATAGGACGTGAGAGGAACGTACAGTTCGTAGCCGGAACACCAGAGAGTGTCACCGCCTGATGGCGGCGTATCTTGCATGCGTAGAAAACTGAAGTCTGATGGGCAGTTTTCAAAGAGGCCTGGTTCTTTTAGAAACTGGCGTGCATGGGCTTTGATAGGGAAGGTGGCTTACTATCGCTGTGCCACTCTCGGGAAAGATCTCGAGGTTCATTGGGTTCACGGGAGGGAGTTTTCATTGTTTTATACAACTTCTTCATCGCCTCTGAGTTGATTACGTATCTAACCAACGTTATTTAGCCTGCCATTTAGATGTCCAAAAAAGAAAACCGATATATGAGATACATACATATTCGGGTCCGTGGTCCCATCGGCCATTGGCAGATTGTTGGGGTCGTTGTACAATGGATGTACGTGCAGACCGTGACCTTCTGGACGCCCGGTTAACTTGCCTAGCATATATGTGACGTGTTTCTGCTCCTTGACCGTCAGATCATCTTGGGGAGCCCGGAAGAACACTGCATCATTCTAGGTTAGAAATGACCGTTCGGGGCTATGCACAGCTTTAAGGCACACTTTCGACTCTAGAACAAGTTTTCTACTTGCTTGGATGAAAAGAGATTGGAGATTTTGAAAATCGCTTACCAACACCCCGTTCACAGATCGTGATAGCTAGATCTCGTAGCTGCTGATCGGAGTTAGGGGCAGTCAGGAAGTCCTTGATCTTAGCTGTTGGATACTCTCGTCCAATTATCGGCGTCACATCTATATATTCCAAGTGGTCAATTGACCCGGAGTTCTTAAGAGGTTCTTGCCGTAGCTTTTGAAGCTTTAATGAATGACCATTCGTCCCGTTGACATGATCTCCCCTCGGTTGTGTAGCCATGATTCTGGGGAACTCTTTCAAACCCGCCTGAAAAAAGATGTTTTCGATACATAAAGCCCCTCGCCTTGCTCCGTGAAGGGTAGAATAATTGTTATCGGGACGCAAGTAAATCCTCGGTTAGTATGCAGAGTCGCTATCTTACAATATATACCCGTCGACGGACACCTGCGGCCTATTTACCAGTTTGGATCATGCATAATAATCCCGGTGATATAATATCATTCGGCAGACTACCTAGGTTAGAATTCAATTGCCGGTCCCCTAGTTCGAGTGACATACGCTTTCTCCGCATTCTCCCCCATCTTATCATCACAGCAAACATGTACCAAGTCAACTCAGAGCCCATGCCACAACATGCCAAGCAAGAGAACAAGTTCGCAGAGTGCTTCCCAATCGATTTACTGGCTGGCGCTAGCTACCTGCATCAATCGCAGAATCGTAGGGTTATTGGATCGTGTTACGAGAAGTGCAGCATGGCTTCGGAACTAGCATGCAGTGCGTTCGGGTCGGTTCGTGGAGATTATCCGACAGAGTTATGAGGAGACGAGACCTTCGCAGGCTAATAAGAATATTTATAGACAGACTTATTCAAATTTCATTTTTCTTTCTTGATCTTCAAATGCTAATACATAGAAGCTAGAGTACTCTAAGATATAAAACATGCTTGGTGCGACAATTTCTGCCAATCCCTTGAAGCTTGACGTGAGAAGTCATACTAAGTGCATTTTAATCTGCTTCGTTGCCACGATTTCTACCTTTCAATATGGTAATTTCTTATGAATTCAAACCGAGATGTCTAGACGTAGCTAAGATCATAGCAGGCCTCGATTACGCTCTCGTTGGCGGTTTCCTTTCGTATGTGCTGCGTCTTGGTATGATACTACTCTGTTCAGATGCTGACTATAACAAACAGTATGCCTGGCTTCCTGAGGGTATATGGATACTATGATGATAAACTCCAGTCTTGGAACATTCACGTAGGTACCGTAGGAATCAACACCGCAGAGCTTTTACGGCTAACCCCTTCAACAGCCAACAGTACAACAACTTATATCCAGCCTGATGACAATAGGAACTCTTATTGGATCCCTCCTAGTCGGCCCTTTCAGTCAGAGGTTTGGGAGGAAAGCTGGACTTTGGGTTGCATCGCTGCTCAATTTCATTGCAACTGCCATCCAGCTGGGAACGACGAACCTCGGGGCTCTCTATTTTGCTCGCCTGTTGCTGGGTACGTTTCTTCGTAAGACCAACTCGGCCTGGTCTCAAATCATTCACACATCAAACAGGTATCTCTGTGGGCTGGTTCCTTACATTCTCACAGCTCTACGTCCACGAAGTAGCTCCCGCTCATCTACGAGGAGTAACGTTCGCAGTGTATCAGTGTCAATTATCAACCGGTTCAATCGTCGGTGCGGCAGTTGACTACGGGACGCACAACATTCAAAGCCGCCAGGCATACCAAATCCCACTCGCCATCTTCTTTGTCGCCCCTACTATTCAGTCGATTGCATTGTTTTTCTTCCCTGATTCACCCCGATGGCTTGCAGTTCAGGGCAGGGAGGCTGAGGCTGAGGCAGCACTGCGTAGTCTTCGTAACTCGAGTATTGATGAGACTGAGTTACTGGCCGAGTTCAACGAGATCAAACAGTCCACACGTGAACAAGTCGAATTGAACAAGAAGGCTTTATTTTTGGAAATGTGGCGAGGAACGAACCTTAGACGAACATTGCTTTGCATTGCTGTCGTGTGTTTCCACGCTGCTGCGGGTTGGTATTTTATCTTATGTTAATTATTTCGACCTGGGAGCTGACGAAACCATAGGCTCCTCATGGGTCAACATCTACACAACATACTATCTCGAAATAGCGGGGGTTTCCAACCCATTTGGTTTCTCAGTTCTCATAACCGGCATAGGACTCATTGCGGCTATCGTCAGCTCACTGTTCATCCGTTACATCGATCGCCGCGCTATTATGATCATTGGTCCTTCAGCATGCGGACTTGCGCAACTTGCACAAGCAATTGCCTGGACTATTAGCCCAGGATCAGCAGCAGCCGGTAGCGTTATAGTCGCATTCAATGGAGTTTTCGTGTTTTTTTACGTTGCCTATGGTGAGTTAGCTGCACCGTACTTCATGCAATCCAACGCTATTCGGTACTTTCACCTTCACGATACTGACATTGTCTATTCACAGGTCCATTTGCTTGGCTTCTTGGTGGCGAATATCCTAATAGTGCGTTGCGCGGTTATTGCTTCGGTGTTGCGACTGCGTTAAACTTCCTTGGCAACTTTTTGGGAACACTGACAGCACCATACTTCATCAACCCAGCTGCGTGTGAGTTTCCCAGTCATTCTATTATAAATCTGAAGTTTCATGTGTTTTAATCAAAAACATAGTAAACTGGGGCCCGAAGTATGGATACATCTGGTTCGCCTCCAATTTAGTAGTTGTCATTTTCGCGTATCTCTTCCTTCCCGAGACTCGAGATCGGACCCTTGAGGAGATCCACGAAATGTTCGAAAATAAAGTTCCGGCTCGCAAATTCAAGACGTATGTCTGCGTTGGCGTTGAAACTTTTGCGGCCGCAGCAGGGAAAGAGTCAGTTCAACACAGGGAGATATCGACTATCGAAAGGGTGACACATTCTGGGGCAGATTTGAGATAGCAATATAGTACACTTGGTCAGAGATTTCCAGGAGACGGTGCAGTAACACTAATGGGTACGGAGGTGAAGTATTAGGCAAAGCCAATCGTGTTGGTCTGAATTTATCCTATCATCGATGGGCATTTCATTTGGTATCAAGACATTAATCATTAAATCATCTGCTAATCGTGGTATGTGTAAATGACCATCCAAGCAGCTTCGAAACATCAGTCATAATATCGACGTAATGTTTCATGAGTATTCCATGTGCTATCCCCTCAAAGCTTTGCTAACGCCATCTTCAATCCCATTTTGAGCAAGCTCTTTGTCGCGGGCGCCTTAATAGTACGTGACCCATACGGGCTTGAGCGCTTAAACATTGGCGGTGACCCAGTGCTATTCGTGATCATTGTCGAGTTCCAATGGTCGAGAAGTCCTTCGATGAATGTCGAGTTACCGAACGTATCACCCAACAAGTCGGAGAGCGAAGCATTCCCACTAGCAGAGAAACTGCTGATCACATCGCTGAGCAGCTTGATAACTGGCACGGTCGCCACCAAAGTCTTTTTGTTCAGAACCTGTTCCACATAGCCGATGTGCGTCCCATTGACCATAGTGGCGTTACCCCGAGCTCTTAACTCGATATTACCGTCTGCCAGTGGAGTAGATTGACTGTCTAAGATCGCACCCAGGTTCGGCACAAGTTCTTTCAGATATAGTTGCCCCTCATAGTTTCGCGTGTTGTTTCCTGGAGGTAAAACAACTTCATATATGTTGACGAAACCAAGCTTGACGTCGCCTGAGAATAAATCAAGTGTGAGGTTGCCGAGTCCAAGGGTTAGCACACCTGAATTGGGTAAGTTTAGAGTTCCCTTGATGTTCGTACCATCCTCTTGAGGAGGATATATCAGCCGTAGGCTTGTGATACCAAAGCCTTCCAAACTATTAAGAGCTCCAGCTTCGATAGTTTTACCGATGTTAGCGCTCATCTTCAGTGCACCTAGGTGAACTGTTGTTTTGCCTTTAACAGACAGTTCCACTTTGGGCTGATCAAAGACCTCGTTAAACCACTTAATTAGTTCGGTTTCGTTGGTAACTTTAACAGTCTGATTGGTGACCACGACTGGGGTCTTGTGGTTCACATGTAGCTTTGGCAAAGTAATGTTGATGAAGGGCGAGTAGTCCGGAGTATCTTTGTTGTATACGAACAGAGTTGTGGGATCGAGGTCCGCTGCCAGTGGCGTATCGAGTTGCGTGTGTAGTGTCACGGAGAGCTCCGTTGGTGATAGCGCTTGGAACGTGCCCCCGATAATAGGAAGTTTCTGATTGTTCACTATGTCTTGCGTAATGGCAGGAACGACCTTGGTGAAACTAAGGTAAATTTCGTTAATTTGGTGATGTTTTTTTAAGACCTTGAAGAGAATCACTTACATCAGTGGCAGTAAGATAATGAGAATTATGAGGCCAACACCCAGATACCACCACTTAAATCGACCACAGTGCCGTTTGACCTTCTGCCTCTTTGTCAATGGAACTGCTGCCGCCGTCTTCTCCTGGACATGGTCGTCCGTTGAGCTTTCGTCACTATTTCTTCCCGGGGCATTGGATGGCTCAGTCCCTGCATTACCTCTACCCCCATGGATCGAAGCTGGAGGACTGCTGTCGTCAAAGTGGGACTGCTCCTGGAATTTGGACGCCATGTCTATCACTATCTTTTCAGTGACAGCGACACACTACTGCTACTGGGCGACGACAGACAGTAGGAGAACAAACAAGCAGACAGGAAGTTGTTGGACGAGCAGTCGAAGACTAATCAACAGGTATCATAGCTACGAGGAAACGCACAGGGAATCATCAGCCATGCCGCGGCATGACAACATACCTATGTGCCATCCATTCATCCATCAAGGCTAGATCGTCATGTTCAGCGCCCATAGTCCTGTCAGCCCGTGTCTCTTCATCTCGCATCCCAAGACTTCTCCTCACGGTCCCACCACTTACTCCCGATCCCCGCACCCGAAAAAAAAAACCCTAATCCTAGTTGTTGACATGCAAGGCCGCAAATACTTGCAGGGGCCCTGGTCGAATTGTCTTACTCTATTCCGAAATCTCGGGGCTTTCACTGGCTCTCGCCTGGTCACGCACTCCTCCGCACTCTTGCTTTTGGAGTCAGTGAGGATCCAAAGAGCAGCTAAAGTGGGTTCCGAAAAAGCTTCTGCGCAGAAGGTCTCGCCAGCCAGCATACGCGGGATTTTAATGTCGATCCTCCCGGAAAAGGAAATTTCGTCCGATCGTATAATGACCATACCGACTTTTATACACTACGCAGTACTATGACAAAACCAGTTTCCTGGTAGAAAACTTAGCTTTTAGTGTAAATACTATTGATTCCTGCGGTGGTGTTTCAACAATAGGCGAGTTTCTCGTTTAGTTTCATTATGATAGTCACAGATATCGTCAGAGCTGAGCATACAAATACCACTAGTTATCGGACTAGCCATAAACTTCCAATACTGTTGGCATCATCGTGATCGACTTCTGAGTCTGCTTAGCTCTATAGAAATATATTGAATCTTGTTTAATCTCCTATTTAGTGTCGATAAGATCGTGGGGTACTCTGGGCTCGAATTTCCCCGGACCAAGACATTGGCAACGGGCCTTGTTATGATGCAAGGTCGGCACCCGCGTGCGAACTGCAGGGTTGTGTATGCGAGTCACGAACTTGGCGTGCCAGCACATGTTGTGAAAT
This sequence comes from Xylaria scruposa, assembly GCA_022385635.1. Lineage (NCBI taxonomy): Eukaryota > Fungi > Ascomycota > Sordariomycetes > Xylariales > Xylariaceae > Xylaria > Xylaria scruposa. The sequence continues at coordinate 267,857 of MU280183.1, forward strand.
CGGCGTGACCGTTATTGAACCAGTAAGTTTATTCACACCGCCCCCGCATTATCCTAACAGAAGTGGGTCGATATACTAGCACTTGGGCTTGAGCCTGAGCTTATTTCTTCCGAACCAACACAAGCAAGGGATGGGCGACCAACTTTCCTATTTTAGCTTTCCTTGAAAATAACTAGGCTAGATCGTGATGCCTTAGGTAAGTACAGACGATATCTGTAATTCTAGTCTAATAGTCTAATGGGTATCTAGACCATATTAGGCACAGTAGAGTGGGATTGGTATTCTGAAGTTGCGGGGTTGATTCCTATCAACATGATTTTCCCGTAAGCAAAGCCAACATCTGATGATCTAGCCCTCAGTATAGTATGTCCATCAGTCAAGTTAGAGAGAGATGCCTCGGTAACGCAAGAAGTAGCTTGTGAAACTGGGCCGGGGGCAAGAGGCGTGCGAGAAACAAGTCATAGTTAACAGTTTATGCATGTTCCGGATCACTACAACACGTCGAACAATTATTGCCATCATGAGCATGACCTGAGAATGTCTCGGAAACATGAAACCTCTCCGACGTGATTCCGACCCGAACAGGACCTTTTATCTCCCGAAATACTTGTAACTGTACGACATCAAGAAGAAACACACCGGTTTCAATGCACGTAACTTATTCACTGTCAGCATGGCTCGCATGGTTCAGTCAACGGCGATCCCTCTTGCTCAGGAACACATCGATTATCCCCTGGCTGCCTGGTCAACACTACCATGCACAACATATAAGCACATTTACGGAATGTTGTAGTGCCCTTCCGAGCTGTGGGCAACGGCGAGGCGGGGCGATGCAGCTGTGACGTATTTACACCAACAATAACATGAGCTCTATGCAACGCTAAGTCAGCTCGGGATGCTGTAAGTCCTGTAGAAGAACGTGAGCATGGACTTCTTGGCTTAGCTGACGATGTCCGTAAACAGATATCACTCCCGTGTAGCTGGGGTAAGGAGCTGGGGAAAATGGATCGTGCTAGGCCAGATCAGTTAGAAACGGCCGGGATCGAGCCGGGGTAGCTCGCCTTAGCTAATTGCCCAATATGGGGGCATATCCAAACCAGGCAAAGGATCGTCTGCACCCTCGCATAGTCCACCCGACAGTGGACTAGTCCCGCAATCTGCGAGACTTCTCATCGGCGGGCGAGCTGCTTCCCCAATCTTCATGTGAAATCTAGCGTGATTGTATTATTACACGAGGCCGATCACATCGCTAGACGAGGCACACGATGGAGGCACCAGCTGGTCAGCAAGAGGGCTATTACTGTCCAGACCCCATGTTCTTGTTCCATTGGGCCTCTTCGTCTGAGCTCCTCTCACGCTCACATTGTCTTTCCTGGCCGGACGTGCTCCTTGAAGCTCACCAGGAGCCTCAGCGTGGACTGGCAGACGACAATACCTCAAGAGCGGCTCTCCATCATTCACTACCACCATGCGTTTCTCAAGCCTCTTAGTAGCAGCCCTGGCGCCGGCCGGGCTGTTTGCAGAGCAAGCGGCTCGGACAGCCTCAACAGCAGAGCTGGGTTTAGATCCCGCAGCGCTAGACGCACTGCTGGCAAAGCATAATCTCGCCATAGTTCCACGATCAGAACTCACGGATGCTTTGACGGAACTGAACAGTCTTCTCAGGAAAAGTCAGGCACAACAATTCAGAACTCCGTTATATCCACGGCAACACAGCAACGCAAATGAGACAAATTCAGGGTCAAATTCGGGGTCAGGGTCAGGGTCAGGTTCTGGTTCGGGCTCGAGCGGCGGAACACTTAATACACAAGATCTTGGGGACTTGATTCCAGGGCTCGGTGATCTGGGCGATATTCTCAGTGGTTTGAAGGATATCACCGGCGACTTAGGTCAGCTCGGAGCGCTTGTCAAAGCTCTTTCAGAACTCTTGACGCCTCAGTTTTTGCAAGCGGTGCACGATTCTCTCACATATCTAGCTGAGACACTTCAGCCGCCTATGCCTGCTCTTACTAGGAATCTTGTGATGAAGGCAGGCCCGCTGGTTGACCTTCTCGGCGAACTACCACTAGAGGACCTTGTCAATGAGATCAAGGACATCGACATTAAGGGAATAGTGGCGGCCTTGAAGCCTCTCCTCACACCTGATACGATTCAAAGTCTCGTCACATTGCTAGACAATGCCGGAAGCCTGTTGACTAAGGATACTGTTGACGATCTGAAGTCGCTACTCAAGGGTGCCCAGCCGCTCATTGACACCCTGGATGATATTGATCTGAAGGGAATTTTGAACGCGCTCAACCCTCTCCTTCAACCCAAGTCAATCAGTGGTATCGTCACTCTACTTGGCAATGCGGAAGAGCTTTTGGATAACAACACTGTCAATGCGCTGAAGACGTTATTGACGACGGCCGAACCACTGATCGCTACACTTGGCAAGGTCGATATCGAAGGCTTACTAAACGCTATCGAACCATTGCTCACACCATCCACTGTCAATGGCCTCGTGATTTTGCTAGCCAACGCCGAAAGTCTTCTGACTGCCGACTTCGTGAAGCAAACCAAGAGCTTGATTGCTGGTGCTGGGCCACTACTTGAGAGCCTGGGTAATATTGACCTTGCTGGTCTAGTCAAGCAAATCGAGCCTATCCTTAGCGAAGTCAGCAAGCTTGACCTAGAAGGCCTCTTCAACGCGCTTAAGCCGCTCTTGACAGAAGATTCGATCAAGGGCTTGTTGGGATTGCTTGGCAATGCCGAAAATCTGCTTACGGGCCAATTTGTCGACCAGACCAAGGACTTGATCTCCGGTGCTGGTCCTCTTATTAAGAGTCTCAGTGATCTAGACTTGGCGAGCCTGATTGACCAGGTTAAGCCAATTCTAAATGAACTTGGCAAACTTGATTTGGAAGGTCTTTTCAATGCTCTTCAACCCTTATTAACAGAGCAGTCTATTAAGGGTCTGGTCGGCTTGCTTGGTAATGCCGAAAATCTGCTTACTGGCGACTTCGTCGACCAGACTAAGGGTCTAATCTCCAGTGCTGGACCCCTTATTAAGAGTCTTGGTGATTTAGACTTGGAAAGCTTGATCGATCAGGTTAAACCACTTCTGAATGAACTTAGCAAGCTTGACCTAGCCGGTCTGCTTAACGCTCTCCAGCCGTTGTTGACAGAACAATCCATCCAGGGTCTGGTTGGCCTGCTTGGAAATGCTGAGAAGCTGCTGACCAGTCAATTCGTTAATCAGACTCAAGACCTAATCTCTGGCGCCGGGCCCCTTCTGAAGAGTCTTGGGGGCCTAGATCTAGAAAGCTTGATTGACCAGGTCAAGCCAATTCTTAACGAGGTTGGCAAGCTTGACCTAGTCGGTCTATTTAATGCCCTACAGCCTTTGCTAACTGAGCAGTCCATCCAAGGCTTGGTTGGCTTGCTCGGAAACGCTGAGAAGTTGCTAACTGGTCAATTCGTTGACGAGACCCAAGATTTGATATCTGGCGCTGCACCGCTCCTTAAGAGTTTGGGCGAGCTGAATCTTCAAGATCTAATCAACCAGATCATGCCACTACTTAGCGAGCTTGGAAAACTTGACCTTCCTGCCTTACTGAATGCCCTCCAGCCTTTGTTAACTGAAGATTCTATTAAAGGCTTAGTTGGTCTACTCGGAAACGCGGAGGCACTTCTAACGAAGAACTTCGTGGACGAGACTCAAGACTTGATCTCTGGCGCCGCGCCGCTCCTCAAGAGTCTAGGCGAGCTAAATCTTCAAGATCTGATCAACCAAGTTATGCCGCTGCTGAGTGAACTTGGCAAATTAGATCTCCCCGCCTTACTTGATGCAGTCAAGCCATTGTTGTCCGAGGAGTCTGTGAAGGGCTTAGTCGGTCTTCTTGGAAATGCGGAGGCACTCTTGACGAAGAACTTCGTAGACGAGACTCAGACTCTGATTGGTGGCGCCGTTCCTTTGATATCGTCGCTGCAGAAGCTCAACTTGCCTGCACTCATCGATAAGGTGGCACCGCTATTGGATGAGGTGTCTAAGATCGATCTTAGCAAGCTTGTTAGCATGATTGAGCCTCTCCTCAATGAGCTCAGCTCCATTGATTTCGATAGCTTGCTGAAGCAGCTCTCGCCTATCCTGAACGCCGTAGGCCAAATAGACATAGCGGGTTTGATCAAGAAGGTCGCCCCGATTCTGGACGAAGTCGGCAAGCTTGATCTTGAGGGCACGTTTGAAGCTGTATCACCACTATTAACGCCTAAATCTGTGTCCGGCCTCGTGGGCCTTGTCGATAATGCGGAGTTATTATTGACACCTGGCTTCGTCAACGAGACGCAAACTCTGATTAATGGCGCTGTACCCCTCCTCGATGCTCTAGGTCAGATAGACCTCAAGGGTCTCTTGGCTCAGGTCACACCCTTGCTCGACGAGCTCAGTCAGATAGACCTCAAGGATCTCTTGGACAAGGTCAAGCCCTTGCTTAACGAGCTTAGTGGTATTGACTTAAAGGGTCTCATCGCTCAAGTCACGCCTCTCCTTAACACGCTTAGCGAGGTCGATCTATCTGGTCTTATTAAGAGCATCAAGCCACTCCTAGGCGCTCTCAACGATGTCGACATCGACGGTATCGTCATGCAGATCAAGCCTCTCATCACACCTGACTCCGTGAAGGGTATCGTGGCGCTGGTAGACAACGCTAAGTCCTTACTGTCAGCTACATTTGTCGATCAGACAACAGAATTGATTGGTGATGCAACGCCGGTAAGTCCATTTGCTCCTATTGCCGCTTCGCTTCTCGCTAGCCGTAATAAAGCGAACTTTACTAACTATATCACAGATCGTCGCCACCCTATCCGACTTCGTCAATGCTCTACTCAATGCGTTATTACAGCAGAATTAAGTAGAAATCAATTAATGTTAAAGGGCAATGTAATAATGAGAGGGCATGGACTGGACGGGTACATATGAGAAATGATGCCGTCTATTAATGAGTTACTTAATGAGGTCTAATGATACCATCGAATGAAATGAATTAAACGCACTATGCTTGTGTCCTGACGCCGATTTAGGACTGTCCCAGTCACAAACGTTTTTAAAGTAGCAAATAGAAGACGTAATTCTTAGGCCTGCATCTAGGATAATGTAGAAACTCCCAAGGCGTGGATGATCGATACCTGTTCTTTAGGGTCGAAGAGTAATACCTTTGCTTAGTCGTCGTTCACCTTGGTTCCCTGGCCCTGCTGAGAATGAAGCTCTGAACAGTCTCATTCGTTGCCAATCTTCGCGATCAATCCTCTCCTCTTCCAGCTTCAATTTCCATTCCAGATAACTTGACTCGCCCTGCAGCAACTTAATTTTGTCACCTTCTAGCTTTTCGTACAAGGCCCAATCGTCTAGCTGTGATGGTTTGGGTATCTTGCGAATTTCAGCGAATGGTCGTTGATCCGCGGCGCGCTCAAGCGTTAGCTCTAGCCTATATTTGTTGATATTGCTGTCAAGCTTGCACCCGTATTGTCGGATGATGTATCTATAAGCCACTCACATTAGTAAGAGAAGGGGCTTTGAAGGTGGGCAATTGGGCGTACAATCCATCGTATCTTAGACCGGCTTTTGGTGCAAATACGCTCTTCAGCTTATAACCTCGAATAATTCGAATTTTTCGTCCAACCTGCGAGATCAAAGGAACATGCAGTGTACGTCCCTCATGCACATATCTGACCGTGTTGTGACGAATCATCTCCTCCGAGCCGGTCAGCAGTGGGAGCGCTGGAAACCCGTAGCAGCCCGTAGTGGGTATTTCTAGCGAGCTATTGACAATGCCGTCTCGCTCGGCGCACGTAATATTCAACCACCAACTGCTCCGTATTAGTCAGACGCCATGACTGGGCATGTAACACCGCGAAGTGAAATGAGTCACCAGTGCACTTACTGTCCGGGCTCGAATTGCAGGTTAGCCTCAACCTCGGAGACTGGGCCAGTCACCATCATCGTCTGCCATTTTCCCAAGTCGTAGTCGAGCGAGCTGTTGAAGGAAACGTCCTTGAGTCGTCCGCCTTCAACGAGGATGGCACATCTGTGTTTGTCCATCATAAAAAGCTGTTCGCGGAACCGACGACGCCAAAGACGCCGCAGATTCTTAGCCTGCGAGATAGTGACACGAAAGCGTAGCAGAAATTCTGGTGATAGATCGACGCTTTTCATCGTGTCGGCGAACTGGACGATCTCAGAAAGTAACTTATCAAGACGTGCGTATTCGATTGTCTCAAAGTTGAGCGTGGGATGTCTTCGCTCCTCGTCCTCCAACGCGGCTTCGAGGAAGCTACTGAGCCTCTCAGTGTCGGGACTGAAAACATGGTCGCCTCGTAGCCCTGCCCGTATAGAATCCGATAGATCTAGCAGTTCTGTTAGATCCCAATGAGGAGCGACTGAATCGCTGGGGGTTGGAGGCTCGGCTGATTGATCTGTCATTCTGGACTGAGTATACAATACTTCAGAACTTGATCTGTTTGGAAGGGGTCTTTGCGCACCTCTAGGTGATGGGGATCGTCGACTGAACGGGGAACTGCTACTACCATCGAAACCGAAATGCCTTATAGTCGGACTCAGCACCTTGGAGTAAAAAATTTTCAGTGGCTGCAGCGGTGAAGGTAGTTGATGATATAAGCTTACCTGATTCATGATATGTCGTTGCCAGCTGAACAACGAGTTTCCTCGGCCGTCATCACTAATACGTACCGACTTCGGCTTGAGATGTGTTCTATCACGACGTGCTCGAAGGCTATGGTTATGCCTGGCGAATCTTTCTAGCATACTCATCGTGTCCGGACAAAAACACGCCGACTTCCTTTATCCGCCTCTATTTTAATTAATGAAAGAAATTATATATGCACAACAGTAAGTATTTTACGCTCGAATATTTTGGAGAGACATCTTGTGGGCATAGGAAGGTTTACGAGTGAGAACTAATCGTTTCGCAAGTTGAGTAGATTTAATAGGAATGTCGCGTGCTTGTTCTCTCTTCGATCTTTATATTATACAGCTGAAAATGAGGCGAATGTTGTTATCAAAGAAAACGTGGCTGGCTCGGCCCGTAATCTTCATGGCATGAACAAAGGACAGGGAACTGCGACCTGAAGAAAAGATCCATGCTTAATAATGGCAGGAACCGTCTGCTTTGAGTTTCGAGGTTTTGATCCTCGTTGCATAGCAAGTCAAACGTTAATCTCAGAGGCAACTGTGTAAGGACAGAGATGGGTTGGCGGCTTTTAGAAAGTACCAATGATGAAGCTAATACTATAGTTTAAGAGCAAGAGGGCTGGATAGATGCTGCTACTTTGGTTTCAAAACGTCTGGTCCACCAATTTGGTGGGAATGGTCCCTGAGAGCATTGCACTGGAAATAGCAATTGGGTATTATATTCTATGTACAATCTTTTTAAGTTAACATTCTCCGTCGACTTAAACTGCAATGATCTAGCCCTTATTAGACTTGGGGGCTCCCGGATTGTTCTTAGACGGAATGCGTAGCTTATACGTCTCGGGGGTATTTGGTTCTTGCGATGAATGCTTTGTAACCAATCTTGTTGCATTTGAACTGAGTGTTTTCGATACCGATTGTAGAGAACGATGCTTACTCTCAAGGTTCGTCCGGGCATACGTCGGCGTCTCGCGAGATAATGTATGGAAGTTGCAATACGTTGAAGAGCAAAGAGAACTAGCCTCGCACTGAGCAATCAAGTAGGTTGCCGGTAATACTTACATGTTCTGCCCAAACCGAGTCGGCAGGTTTTGGACTTGAAATCAAGCAGGTTTAAGTAGGGTTAGTGTTCGCTCCAGGTGCTCCTTGAAGTTCTCTAACCACAATTGTCGCGTATTGACTTGTGTCAAGAGCAAAGCGCAGGATTACTGCAATTTTCTTGACGTTGGTAGAGTTAGCAGGAACAATGGTTCTAGCCTCGGTAGATTCAACCTTATCTGTCGCTTCACTGGGAGTGGGAACCACGGGCGTAGTAGTATCTAGTTGTAAGTCTTGGCCACTATCCGACAGTTTTGGCTTCAGAGAAACCTCGTCTGAATCAAGGTGGGTATCTAGGTGAGATGAGTTAGATGTAGCCGTCTGTGCGATCGAATTATTTGCGTCAACTGCAGTTGTTGCATCGCCATTAGTGGATGCCGGCTGTGTTGATGCTTCATGTAGCTGGGGTTCTTGATGCGTGGGCTTCGCACAGGTTCTGTTAGTGATCATTCTGAGGAAGACCATCACTTGATGAACTGCGTTGAAGAAACTGTTTTTAATGGCGCGCACCTGTGCTGTTACTGCTGCAATGATCGAGGAACCAAGAGTTTGCTGGGCTGGTTGCTGGTCTTGTGTCCCATTGATTCCATCTTGTTGATTGAACACGGCTGCGTTCGCGTCAATCTCAGCTGACTCGTTGTCGCGTGGCATGTCCTCTATTTGCATAGGACCTACACTACCAACTCTTATGGAAGAATCTTCATTGGTGTTGGCGTCGGCATGTTTTGCGATCTTAATGCGCTTATTACTACCATCCACTGACGTTTGAACCCACGTGTCGTTCATACGTGCGGGTGGTGTTGGATCTTCAATTTCGCGTTGAGTGACTCTCCTTTTAGACTCCTCTAGCTCATTTTGACTGACGCTTTGTGTGAATGTGTTCCATGATGTGGCAACGCCCTGCTGGAGGGAACCACGTTCTGCCGCTTCCTTGGCTTTGCGTGATCGGATGACGTCCAAATCTGTGGGAACAAGCTGCTCTAGATCATTGGAATATGCTTGTACTGACGCAGTTGGTGTCCTCTTAAGCTTGCCCATTAATTTTCGGTAGGAGCCTGGAAGACTGAAATCGCGCTGGCGTCGTCGCATGTTATAGGGATCCAAGCCTCCGTTCTCAGGCTTACTCATGAACTCAGCATAAAAGTCTCCTATCTCGTTCGATGGATAAACAACGTCCCAACCTGGAGATGGTAAGACGACGTCATAGATCGAATATTTTCCGTCTTGAAGATCATCCTCGGTCACAGCATGAGGCACTAAACCAGAATCTTGGGTTGTAGTGATATCTTCTCCCCACACAAGAGACTCCTCCGTGTCTTTCCCACCATCATCTGTACGTGCTTCGCTAGCCGACTTAGATTTGACCAAGACGAGATCACCATTGATGACCTGGGCCCCAAATCGTTCCCATCGTTTGCTAGCAACAAAGTTCCAAACAAGAGACTGATATGCATGGCCATACATAGTGCGCATCGAGCGATTGATCGACATAAGTGCGCCAACGAAGTCGGTTGGGCTTTTACCGAGGTGCTGAATTACAGTCTTCTCCACGTGGCACCGCGGTGGAAGGTATTCAAGCGCCACTTTGGAATCCTTGCTCTTTAAGAACGTCGAGCAAGCTCGAGCACGGTTGATATCCTCCCTGTGAACACCTTTGACAATATCTTGATCTTCTGAGTCTTGGAGGAGATGTGGGTCGTATGATAGGAGAGCTTCAATTGCACCAGCAAAATCTTCCTTCAAGATTTTCATACCAACCTCTTGGGTACCAATCTGGTGCGTGCCAAACCTTTGAGTTCCGTAATAATTGATGAAGCCGCGCTGAATAACCTGTGTTAATGCTGAATCAATAGTCGACTTCGCTACATTGAGCTTTTCTTCGAAGTTGAGATTTTCGGTGCCGCTGAACACGCAGTTCTTCAAAACAATGACGAATTCGTTTCCGTCATGGTCATTGAGTCGAATAGGGTTCTGTGCATACTTGAAGTCGCCTATTTTGATGCTGTTGATTCGCTCATTGACAAGAATAAGCGAGGCAGGGCTGCGACCTTTAATGCTCACGCGTTGGACGGTAACAGCTCGGCGATCCTTAGTCCCCGCAGCCCCGAACGCCTTTGGATGGATTCTGAGAGTTTTGGCCATATGGTTGAGCGCATCCATCGTATCTTTATTTTCCTTGTAAAGAGAGAAATGGAGGTACGGTCCATGAACGCCTGGAGTAGGGTTCTGACGGTTGTTTCGACCTCCGGCGTTCGCTGATCGATTACCACGTTGTCTGTTATTACTTCCGCGGACGGCCGTAGCTTTGATGGAGTCATCAGAACTGGTAATAGTTTCAATTTTACCGCCAAATATGCGGCGAATTTCCTGTTGGGCATCAGTTACTGAGCTGTCATGTCGAACGAGTCTACTTACTCCATGGACCCGGGACCTCTGAGACTTGTCTCCAATAGTAGGAATAATGACATCTCCTTGAGACTTGGGAGCTGCTTTTGATTTCTCTTGGATCTTAATATAAAGCTCAATCAATTCATCTGCAGTCATGAGGCCAACCAAATCTATTAAAGTATTCTTATCCGACTCCGTGATACTGCCATTAGGTGGTTCTTCGACATGAGTTTTTGGCTTTTCTTCAATCGTGCCTTCCTGTGTTTTGGTAGTGGTGTTTCCTTCATCCACTGCGCTCACTGGTCCATCAGACTGTGAAAGTTTTTGAGAGCTGGATGGCGAAGTGGCATTTTGGCTTGCAGCTCGTGATAGCTCTCGAGCATTGTTATAGAAATCTTTTAGGTGCACTACCTCGCCATCTTGTGTGATTTCGTTGACTTGAAAGTCGGTAAACCTAGCTGCGCTTAGTATTTCCCTTTTGATAGAGAATAGAGCAAGCCTCAATTATCCCAGCGTAATACTGGGCTCGCTTAATTCTTGACAATAAATATTTTCATATTCAGTTAAGATGCAGCCTCCTCTTCAGAAAAAAAAGAGAGAAACTTACCTGGTACGAGACTGCCCAGACCAGCCGTGCTCCTTAGTGGAAACAAAGTGAATAATTCCAAGATGCTGCTCAAGCGAGCTTCTCATCAAGGCGTTACTGCCTTGCGCCATGGCTGTGTGCGTCGCCATTGTCAAATGTACTACTGATTACGGCAGAATTAAAAAGAATGTGAGCATGCTCTCTCGGCTTAGAGCAGGAAGACGGGTGTTAAGACTAGAGATAGCTTAAACGTCCGATAAGTTAGAGAAGGGTAATCGGCGAAGGTGTAAGGTGACGCGATTGGGTTATTTCAAGTTGTGAGAACTTAGATGCGAACAGGCGCAACCAGGCCTTCAGCAAGTATCAGACCCTGTCTTGGTGGGGTTCAGTATTGGTGGTTTTGGGAGGTGCAAGACAAAACTGACATGAATTGTGCCGGCAGAAAAGCGGCATATAAAGCGGTGAAGTATCTAGTGGCATAGTTTAGGAAGGCGGTGTTTAGTTATGGGGCTCGGTCTGCTCATAGACCGATTGGTTCCACCCCTTGGCTTGGTGCATTAAAGTAAGTATGCACAGAAAAGCGGGTCAAATTACTCATAGCGTGTCCCCACCGTGTTGGCTCTATGTAGTCTAGGTACTTCTGCAGTCTCCATACTTACTGGCTTCATTCCCGATGCCATTCTTCTGCTCTTACCAGAAGCTCTCTCTCCTTCTCCGCCGTGGACGCTGGTTGCCTCTTCAGACATCCTTCACCTCCCGAGCATATCATATTTGCTGTGTGCCCGCCGGAAGCGATGGCGCCGAAGAGGAAGGCGTCTGCGAGTAAGCTGTTGCGCACCTGTATCTCATAACATGTCGATGGTGCTGACTTGCCCTTGAAGACGTCACTGGGACCGCTAAGTCTGGCAGGGCTTCTGCCTCATCAACACCCGGTCCCTCGACGCCTCGGGACATCGATAGCGACGATGAACCGAACTCTCCTGTAGAGCCCGCCGAGAACGAGCAAGACATCCAGAAGGCCGTTGACCGTTTCACGCTTGCTGCGTACCAGGATAAAGTCAAGCGCGGCCCCATCGACAGTGCCTCGCGATACTTTGGTGACAATGGCAAACGCGATTTCTCTTACCTACCTCTGAAGCCTGATTATAAAAGCCGTCCTATCTGGATCGATCCGTTACGGGGCCGTATCATTCTCGAGAACTTCAACCCGCTTGCCGAGCAAGCTAAGGACTTCCTCATCACGATCGCCGAGCCGCAGTCCCGCCCAACCTTCTTACACGAGTATTCGTTGACGCCGCATAGTCTCTATGCCGCCGTCTCGGTTGGATTACTACCCCAAGATATTGTAAACACCCTCGAGCGCTTCTCGAAAACACCGCTCCCCCAATCAATCGTAGGCTTCATTCGAAGCTGCGCTTCGAGTTACGGAAAGGTAAAATTAGTCATCAAGGATACGAAATATTTCGTTGAAAGCAACGATCCCGAAGTACTGCAGAAGCTCCTCAAAGACCATATAATAGGCCCATGCCGAGTGCAGGGTACGGAAACGGTTACCAATGCCCCTTCCATGGGTGGCCTTGTCATTCCGGGAACATCAAATGCAGCCGGTGTCAAACAGGCCCAGCTGCAGCAAGGCGAACACCAACATTCAGAGACAACTGAGAAGACACAGCCAGAGAACCCCTTTGATGCTTTGCGGGAGGACGATGACGACGACAACCAGGAAGCCGTACATGCTTTCGAAATTCCCGATACTAGCGTGGAGACGGTTCAAAAGCGGTGCCTTGAGATCCAATTTCCTATGCTCGAAGAGTATGACTTTCGGAATGATGACAGAAACGCTAACCTGGAGATCGATCTTCGGCCCGCGACGCAAATCAGAAGCTACCAAGAGAAGAGTCTCAGCAAGATGTTTGGTAACGGGCGAGCGAAGAGTGGCATTATCGTTCTACCCTGTGGTGCAGGCAAAACTCTGGTCGGCATCACTGCCGCATGCACTATCAAGAAAGGTTGCATCGTGCTTTGTACAAGCACGATGTCGGCACATCAGTGGCGTCAGGAATTCTTGAAGTGGTCCAACATACGACCTGAAGATATTGCCGTTTTCACAGCTGATAGCAAGTCAAAATTTCCCGGAAATACCGGCATCATCGTCACGACCTATCCAATGGTCACTCAATCTGGCAAACGAGCATATGATTCACAAAGAATGATGGACTTTTTGACGGGGCGGGAGTGGGGCTTGATGCTCCTAGACGAAGTTCACGTGGTTCCCGCGCAGATCTTCCGAAAAGTCTCCCATTCCATCAAGAGTCACGCGAAACTAGGATTAACTGCGACGCTGCTTCGAGAAGATGACAAGATCCAAGATCTCAACTTCCTTATCGGGCCCAAATTATTCGAGGCGAATTGGATGGAGCTCTCAGAACAAGGCCACATCGCAAAGGTTCAATGCGCCGAAGTGTGGTGTCCCATGACAACAGAATTTTATGATGAGTATCTGCGGACGCAAGATCGTGGTCTCAAGTCTAATCTTTATGTGATGAACCCGCGTAAGATTCAAGCTTGCCAGTTCCTGATAGACTACCACGAACGACGTGGGGACAAGATCATCGTATTTTCGGACAACGTCTACGCGCTGCAGGCGGTAGCTTTAGCGCTCAACAAGTCTTATATCTGCGGATCAACAGGAAACACAGAGCGCATGCAAATATTAGATAACTTTATGCACAATCCGGCTATTAGAACCGTTTTCCTCTCGAAGATCGGCGATACGTCCCTTGACTTACCTGAGGCCACGTGCTTAATCCAAATATCATCACATTACGGGTCGCGACGTCAAGAGGCACAGCGGCTGGGCCGTATTCTTCGAGCCAAGCGAAGATCTGATGAAGGATTCAACGCGTTCTTTTACTCACTGGTATCGAAGGATACACTAGAAATGTACTATTCAACCAAACGACAGGCTTTTCTAGTCGACCAGGGCTATTCGTTCAAGGTGATCACACAATTGGCAGGAATGGAACAAATGGAAGGATTGGCGTACAATACGCCGCGAGAACGCCGCGAGCTCCTCCAGAAGTTACTCGTTGATGCGGAGAAGAAGCAAAGCGAGCTTGCAGAAGATACGGATGACCTCTTCTATACGGCATCTAAGAAGAGGCGGGTAAGGCGCACGGCTGGCACGTTAGGCGAGCTCAGTGGCGGACAGGATATGGCTTATATCGAGCAAAAGAAGAGCATGAACAAGACGCTCAAGAAAAAGCCACAGCAGAACGTTTTCTTTAAGAAGATGGCTAGAGAGAAGCAGAGACTGAAGGATCAACGATAATGTACTAGAGAGGTTTAACATAAAGGGGGGCGCTTGACTGATTATCATGGGCATGTAATTATCGAACATTCCTTATTGCCTCTGGGGCACCTCGAGGAGCATGGTAAATGACGGGAAACAGTGTACAACCGTTTGTAAACGAGCAACAAAAAAGTCTCGCCGCCGATGCTGTGTCGTTATCTATTATTTAATAAAACGCTGACTTATCCGAGAGAAGAACTATGGACCCTTGCAAATAAACAAAGTATCACGATGAATAGGTGAGCGGTGTGTGAATTTGCTCGTATGTAGCACATCCTCGACCCTATCAGAATCGTCGGAAACAACACATGGGCGGACTGGGATGAATGCTCCGGGATCGGGGTTTCACATGTCTGGTTTCGAAAAAGTTGCATGTTGCATTTATATATATGTATGTCCTTGAAGAGAAGAATCTCACCTAATGCGCCGCTTAACGCGGATATTCTATACACTTATTCAACCCCGATCTCAGCCCCCTTTCTGTAATAGCTGCTTGGGGTGCAGTAGTCTAGATGCTAGCAACGCTGCGCCGAAATCTTAGAATGGTTCCGGCTTTGGAGTGACATCATCCGATGTACATACATTTACCGAAAATGGACAAGGATTGTACAGTGGTGCAGTGTGCCGGGTAAGGGATCCATTTTCGGAAAGATTTGCTTGTGGGGCTTGGTAATTCTGCAAGACTTCAACTTGTTATTATTGTTATCCAATCCGAGGTGGTAAGACAGGTTATGTTCCAAGATAAGAGCGCAGGGCTCAATAAGCCAACATGGACACAACCATACATGACCGACTGCTGGTACTAGCTTAGGAGCTGGACGCATGTTTGTTTGCATTGCTCATTCCGCTCCGATTGTAATAGGCTGGAATACCGTTGAACAGGGATTCGAATTGGAGTTATATTCGACGGACAGGTGACCTGACTCTCCTGCGAAACGGTACGGTAGCGTTGGAGAAATGACTTGAGGGGGTCGAAAGTCGTTAAGCAAATATCCCTGGGCCTAGCTATATCCGTCCTACATTCTTATCGGCTCGGTTATTAATGGCAAAGAAACAAAAATCTACAAAATAAGAAAGCAATTGATACTGACGAGAATTAACCCCTGTTTAAGCATGACATGATTGCCCATCTAAGTAGTTCCACGCATATTCCATGCAAAGCAGACCGGGTTCATTTCTTGATTAACACGCGAGTAATAACTATACTGGTACCTAGACTAGCGTAGGGATGCTCCCACCATGTGGTGGTGTGTTAGGTAGATATCACTACTCAGTAGATATTCCAAAAGTATTGAACATCAAATCACCCCTTGCCAATTGAGGTTTAGTGTGTATATATATGATATACTGGGTAGGAAGTACATACCTACACTCGTGTCTGTATTGTTAACAGGTGGAAATACACATCATCAGAATACTTACACAACCTACCTAGATGAGACTCAGTTCTGGTCTAAGTGGTCTCCCTTGTGTGACTATTCGTTCCAGCTTTCCTCAGAAAACTCAAGGTAAGACAGTTTTGGCTAGACACTAAGTCTATTGTTGTTCCAGGACTATAATATAAATACATGGCATACCTCTGGCCTACCTAGGTACTTTATCAGTTGGAGTTGGAGCAACTTCTATGTAGGTTTGGCCCACCCTCCCCGTTCATCTCCTTGAGTAAGAATTTTCTTTTTTCCTAGAAGGGGTCCTTGATTCGAGACCCCAGACGAGAGCCCGGGCCGCCCTGCGCCATTTCTTGGCGGAGGTGTAGTCTAAATATTACAGTGTGTGCTTATAACTACGCAGCGACCAGGCACGCTACGACGCTAGACTTGGACCGGGGACAGCTGTACGGCACCGCCGTAGAATTACGTGGCTAGCAAAGGTGGGCGAAACTCCCATGCTACTCTTTTATCATCATCATCCAGCAATTCTGTCTCCATCTACAATATTTGTATTACGCTCCAAATTCCCACACTAACAAGCACGCTATCTAGACCCACCGCCCACGACCAAGTCGAATGACCTAACAACGAACTACCAAACCTTCTTCAATCCTCAATCTACCTACCTGCTCACTTTTGCGTGCTCGCCCGCCACTACTCTTTAGCTGCTACGAATCCTGTGCCGCCACCGATGCGAGTGATCATTTCCATTGCTTGAGTAAGTTGAGAGACAGAAGTCCCTGTTGTTACCCCTAAGTTGCATGGGAATGCCAGCGTCATCAAGTCAGATTGAGAGATCAAAGATCTGAAAGGGTGTTAGTAAACTTGCCCCATCTAGAGTACAACCCTTTGCCTGGCAGTTGATTTGACAAGTCAATTGTCCTCTACTACCCTCTTGGACAATGCTCTTTCAAGTTCTTTCGTCAAGTCTTTCGTTGAGTCTTGGAGTGTGTCGTCGTCAATGCTCGTACTCGCTTCAAAACCACAAAGACGCCGGACTACCTACCTGGTCTATAAGTAAAACCATGTGCTGACTTATTCACTGCAGCTTCCCTCGGCTCTGAATCTCACACGATGCTTTGGACTTGCCTTGCTAGTATTGATGATCTGAAGCGCCAGGTCTTTCACGCCCTAAATCTCTAACACAAATTTTTGTTCACATCTGCCTGACTATCCCGTTTGTCTGCGTAACGCCTCCTTCGCGGAATTGGTCGATTATTGCTTGTGACCATGGGGAATACCCGTGAGCACCTTTTAAGATGGGTGCAAGCTCTCCGCCCATCTTTCCTCTCAAGACATCCTCATTTTAACTTTATCACTCTCCACTGTAAGATATATCCCAAACCTGATTCCTTTTTCTAATTGAAGACTTGCTGACCAATCCATAGATTTCTGGATCATCGGGTTCACTATCTTGGGCTCGATTCTTATGTATGCCACTGGTGGTGGTCAGCTAGCTTACATTGATGCTCTGGCCTTTGCTGCGGGTGCCAACACTCAGGCCGGTCTGAACACCATCGACGTAAACCTCCTCAACACCTTCCAGCAACTTGTCATGTACTTCTGTGCCCTTCTTTCAAATCCTATTACGATCCACTCTTCTGTGGTTTTCCTGCGGTTGTATTGGTTCGAGAAACGATTCCAGCACATCGTCAAAGAAGCACAGTCGCGGAGGGTTACCATTAGTAAATCCCGTTCAAAGGCTCAAGCAGAGGTGGAAAACGCCGAGCGAGGCTTGAATGGTCGAAACATCAAAGTTATGCGCGACGCTGGACCGTCTGCGAGAATCACTAATGATGGCATGCTGCTGGACGCATACTCGATCAACGGGGGACTAAAACCAGATCCGCTTGCTAATACTTCTGGGTCGGAAACTGGTTCGGAGCCAAGAGGTCCAGACGAAGAGCCACAATTAGCTCCTCCTCAGATCAAATTCGCAAACGAAGTGCGGACAAGTAATGCCATAGAGGACGATGACGATGCTCCTATTCCCTTACCTGGAAGGAGGACCAATGCCGAACATATTGCTATCCTGGAGAAGCAACGTAAGGCCGACAAGAGTGTACTGAGGATTCCCGGGCCTCGAGATGCGGACAAGGGGGCCCTACCCGAGGAGTTTGAGGAGGTCGATGAAGATCCACAGATCTCGCACAGGCGACGGGAATCAAGTGTGGAGCGACCAAGAATGATGCAGCGGCCGCTACCTTACGGAGAGCGGCAGCAAACCATTACCATCGCAGAGCCCGATAAGCCGAGAAAAGACGATCATAGCGTACCGA
Source organism: Xylaria scruposa (assembly GCA_022385635.1). Lineage (NCBI taxonomy): Eukaryota > Fungi > Ascomycota > Sordariomycetes > Xylariales > Xylariaceae > Xylaria > Xylaria scruposa. The sequence continues at coordinate 285,678 of MU280183.1, forward strand.
AACAATTAGAAGAGAACGTTGAAGCAGCCGCGCATGTAGCTGGGGCCATCAGGTTCCGAAAACCAAGAAAAGAAGGAGAAAGGTTCCATGGAAGCGACACATCGTCTATATCGCACAGCCGCATCAATCCGCTACGTCGCATCAAAACCGTTTTGACGCAAAGTAAAGATGCAGATCCCATGCCATACCTGAGCTGGCAGCCGACGATAGGCAGAAATTCACAATTCGTCGATTTAACTGAGGAACAAAGGGAGGAGTTAGGTGGCATCGAATATCGTTCTCTGAAAACATTAGCATTGGTCCTCACCATCTATTTCTGGGGCTACAGCATATTCGGCATCATCACCTTAGTCCCATGGATGCTGCACAACAACGAGTTCTACCAATCGCTTGTAAAGGCGGATGGCATTAACCCAGTATGGTGGGGGTTTTGGACCGCCAATTCCGCATTCATGGATCTTGGGTTCACATTAACCCCTGACAGCATGAACTCTTTCAATACGGCCATATTCCCGCTACTCGTCATGTCGTTCCTCATCATTTTGGGGAATACTGGATTTCCGGTAGCACTGCGTTTCATGATTTGGGTTGGTTCACTGATTGCTCCACGCGGTTCGGGTCTTTGGGAAGAGCTTCGATTTCTTCTCGACCATCCTCGACGATGTTTCACGTTGCTCTTCCCTTCGAATGCCAACTGGTGGCTGTTCTTTATTCTTGTGGTTCTCAACGCCACCGACTTGATACTGTTTATTATTCTCGACGTAAGCTTCTCCATCGATATTATCTTAATTCTTGCTGACTCTGTATATAGTTAGGACGTGGGGCGATATCTGAGCTACCCTTGCACGTACGGTTCTTGGACGGTTGGTTTCAAGCCGCATCAACGAGAACCGCCGGGTTTTCGTGCGTCAACCTCGCTGAGGTCCACCCAGCGGTGCAGACTTCCTACTTGATTATGATGTATATTTCCGTCTTTCCTGTAGCGATTTCGATTCGAAAGACAAACGTATATGAGGAGAAATCTCTTGGCGTGTACGAAACTGCGCACGACATGGACGACGATAATCAGCCCAGTATATCTTACGTGGGAACACATTTACGACGCCAGTTATCTTTCGATTTGTGGTATGTCTTTCTTGGGTTCTTCATTCTCACCATTACCGAAGGTTCTCGCCTCATTTCTGGGGAGTTTTCCATGTTTGCCGTGCTTTTTGAACTCGTCAGTGCCTACGGTACCGTCGGGCTGAGTTTGGGATATCCTAACTCGAATGCCTCGCTCGTTGCGCAATTCTCTGTTCTTGGAAAGCTCGTCATCATAGCTATGATGATTCGTGGCCGTCATCGCGGTCTACCTTATGGGCTTGACCGCGCCGTCCTCTTGCCAAGCGAGAATCTCAACCGTAAGGAAGCAGAAGATGCCGAGCTCAGGCTGCAGCGACGCATGTCAGCTATGTCGGTACCCGCTGCCGACCGTCGGCCATCGAGCATGCAGAGGGATCGTGGTCGCAGCGTCGATCGACACAATATTCTCACGGGACTCTTGCACATCGGACCGGCCTATTCAATGGCCAAATCCGAAGCTAAGTCGGAGAACGCTTCTGGCTTCGCAAGACCAGATACTTTGGGAAGATATACCAGCGCTACCTCGGTTAAAACCCGGGGTTCTCAGGATCAGAACGGAGCCCGAAGATCGGAAACCGAACACGTTTTGCCCCTGTAGTGGGCGCACCGGGATCAGCCGAGGTCATGGTATCGTTATCAGCCGGGTCGTAACTATGTTATAGTAAATCGCGCCGGCGATCGAAAGTTGCGCCGCCTTTCTGAAATGGAGACGAGAAAATCTCTGAAATGGCAGTCGAAGGAATCGGGTACAGAAGCACCTTGATACACAGGACAGCCAAGCTAATATAATGATGTAATGGTGCCAACAGAACAGGCGTCTGGAACAGAAATAGATGATAGAATGGTTCTCGTCCTTAACACTCTTTTTAGAGAGGGAGGCTCACGCCGGGACGAAGACGGCGGATTTGGAGAGTTTCATGTTATGGTTCCTCCAAAGAGCAAATGTATACAAATTTGTGTGTCTTTGCATGGCGTTTACAGATGGTTGTTTTCATATATGAGCGATGGCGTTGGGCATAAGGGTCTTCTAGTTAAAATTACAATATAGCGGCGTATTCACGACTAGCACATTTCTGCCTTACTCTTGTGGCAATCATTGAGGAAAGCGACATGTATCGGTGTATTTGGGAAAGCCAGTGTGTCAAACCCTGTTCTTGAATGTGGTAGTAATAGTAGTGGTAGTACATTGTCTACAAATAACTTATGTACAAGATTTACAGGTTAGAGCTTGCTCAGATAGCGGTCAAGCCCGTCCCGTTTATGTTGCTTTTGCGTAAACATCTCCTTTAGTTCTGATATCTCTCTTCGCGAGAGGCTCTCGTGAAGACATTCTTATTTTCCACGGCGCCTTAGTCACCTGGAAACCTCACACCACATTGGCCGACCTTAAGCCAATGCGAGCCGATTCTACCTCTTACCACCCTTCGCCCCCGCAGCCGCCGCGCCCTTGCCAGCCTTACCCTTAGAGCTGAACACGTTCCTCGTGCGGCGCCACGCGGCGACGAGGTGATCGACATTGCCCATATCATGCTTGGGCTGGCGCATGTACGTAAGGCGGGCGCGCCTAGCACGCTTGGGCCGGCGCCAGACGATCTCGATACCTAGAACGTTGGGGCTGTAGATCTTGTACCACATCTCAACACCCACTTTCGTAAGATGGTTCCGGAGTAGAATGGCGGTGTCGACGCCCGCGCGCCGGATCGACAGACACACGCCCGAGAAGGGCTCCCCGCGCTTCGTGGTGACCTGCAGCACGTCGCCCGGCTTCACGGCATCTCGGTTTGCCTTGGAGAACAGCCGCGTCCGTAGGCCCTTCGGATCTAGACGCTTGATCTGCTGTGCGTGGTAGGATTCTAGGGCCGCTGGTGTTGCGGCTCGGGAGGATGGCACGCGGGGGTATACGGCGAAGACGGAGCGGGTGGCTGAGGTGGGCTTTTGGGGTTTTATAGAGTCTGTTCGATTCTGTCAGATACCGGTTCCGATCGGGTCCCATATGGCAACCGGGGAAGAAGACGTACGCATGTACGGTTTGGGAGGAGGTGGTGGTATCGGCGTCACTGCCGGCATGGCGGGAGGTTCTGCAGTAGTCGGCGTCGTCTCAGTGGCCATTGTGCGAGCGAAAGGCATCGGACGTTGCTGTCGAGCACGCCTTAGCACGCCCTTCCAGGCGCCGAGTGGCCGCCGGGCGGATTGTGTGAGCATCGTGCGGTGGGGTGTGGTTGTCTTCGATTCGACCTTGCACTCAAGCCGGCCCTGAACAAAAAGTTGTCGTCGCTACTGCTGGAGCCACAGGGGACCCCAGCGTCCAATTGATAGGGTGGAGAAACGTTGTTGCGCGCTATGCTTCAGTGGTTTAGTTATAGTACTTGACAACCTAAACCTGGTGGGGCTAGGCGCATGGCTTGGCACATTGAATTGTCGAAGCAGCAACTTGGAAATTTTACCACGATATACGACACCTGCACTTCGGAACGGCAGCGACTACATATCGGATTGAGAGAGCACCATGTCGAGGAAATCGGTGCTGAGCGCCGTCTGTGCCACCAATGGTGCACTCGAGGCCACAGCGAGGAGGATAGTCGGCCAGCAGCACCGGAGTTTCACATCTACACCCCAGAGAAGCGGTACGGCATGTCCTATCTAGATGATAAATCTCCTAACCTAGCATGGTGTATGTTGGATGGTATATCATATCATGCTGACTGGAGACCAGCAAACATCACACACTTCACACCGACCTCGTCGCCCGCCCTTGACAGCCTCCTCAATGACATCCGCACCAAGATCATACTGCCCTCCTACCTGCCCATGTCGCAGCGCAAGAAGATCTACTCGCCCAAGTGGGAGAAGAAGCTGCAGGCCGATCCCATCATCATAGAGATCGACGGCGAGGTCCTCAAGTTCCGCTACCAGAACATCCTCACCGATATCCCCAACACCAGCAAGAGCCTCGTCCAGGCCATCGAGCAGTTTGCGACACCCGCTGACTTCGCCAACCTGAAGCCTCTGCTCGAGGGAGTTGCCTACGCCGGTCGCAAGCTCACACCCTCCTTCTACGCCAAGATCTTGCGTATTATCGGCCATAAGGGCCACATCTACGAGATCATCGACTGCGCCCGTAGCGTCCGCCGGACCGGCTATAAGCTCGATACGAGCGAGAAGGTCAATGAGCTGCTCCACTTTGTGCAGATGAAGGCCCGCGACGCCGATTGGGACGAGGCCCAGACGAGGCAGGCCCTGCGCTGGGCCGAGATGGTCGTCGAGATGCTGCACGAAGAGGCTCACCAGCCCAAACGCCAGAAGGACGAACCCCTCGTGCCTGGGGAGCTACCCCTAAACCGCGACCCCATGGTGCTAGCCGCGCCGCTGCACCTGGCTGCCGTGCTTGCGGCTCAGCACGAGGCCAGCGAGGAAGTCCTGGATAAGGTGCACAAGCTCGCGCGGGACATAGTGGCCCTATGGCCCGAAGGGAAGAAGTTGAGGGAGGTGCAACCCGCAGAACTCTACGCGGACTCTAGCAAACTAGGTTATCTGCGGCTCGATAGCAAGTTCATAACTATTGCTGCCCCGCTATTACACGGTCTAGAGACGGCCATCAAGGTTGTCGAGCCCGAACTTGCTGACCGGCTACGGACACGGCGTGATACGCTGGAGGCGGAGATCCAGGCGGCGCGCAATGCTTTGACCTCGAAGGACGTAAGGGGTGAGATCGTGTACAAGAAATTTTATGATGCTTAAGCGGAAATGAGGACACGACTATGCGGAGCGGGACACATTGTTGTAATACCACATGCCCCCGAAACAAACCCCATTTGCTGTACATATAGATAAATGTATAACAATTTGATATATACAAAGAGATCTAGTCGATCGGTCTCAGAACTTGTACAGGCTTGATGCAGTCACAGGGGGGCGCAATGCTATGATTTCTATCCTCCTAGCCGCACCTATGCCAAGACAATGTACTTCTCTAGATGTTTCGGGATAGCACCCAGCAGGTTCTTGCTCTCGAGCCACTTCCTCGAGAACAGACGGTCCGCATACCGGTACGCGCCATCGCAGAGCATCGTGACGACGGTATGTCCGGGCCCCATGAGCTCGGCGACCTCCTTCGCGGCAACGACATTGAGAGCACTGCTGGCGCCCAGGTAGACGCCCTCCTCGTCGAGGCAGCGGTAGACCATCTCGATGCTCTTCTCGTCCGAGATGTGCAGGCTGCCGTCCAGGAGGCCGACGTCGGGCGCCAGGTTGTCCGTGATACGGCCCTGCCCTATCCCCTCGGTAATGCTGCCGCCGCTGCGCTCGGCCAGCTTCCCGCCCGACTGGATGTACGAGTGCAGCACCGACCCGGGAGGGTCCGCCAGGTAGCTCTTGACCCGGCCCTCCGACACCTCCTTCAGGTACCGCGTGATGCCCGCCAGCGTGCCCGCCGTCCCCGTCGCGCACGTGAACGCGTCTACCTTCCCCTCCGTCTGCGCCCAGATCTCCGGCCCCGTCGTCTCGATGTGTGCGCGCCGGTTCGCCGTGTTGTCGAACTGGTTCGTCCACACTGCGTTCTCCAGCCGCTCTGCGTGCCGGCGCGCCTGGTGGTTGTAGTTCTCCGGGTTGTCGAAGGCCACGGCCGGCACGGGATAGACCTCTGCCCCCAGCAGACGCAGGAGATCGATCTTGCCCTGCGACTGCGTGTTCGGCATGTAGATGACCAGCTTGTATCCCCTAGACCGACACACGTGCGCCAGCCCGATTCCCGTATTGCCCGCAGTCCCCTCGACCACCGTCCCGCCTGGCTTTAGGAGTCCGCGCTCCTCTGCGTCTTTGACGACGTATAGCGCCGCCCGGTCTTTCACGGATCCGCCTGGGTTCATGAACTCTGCCTTGCCGAGGACGTTGCAACCTGTTTCCTCGGACAGCTTGTTTAGTCTGATTAGAGGTGTGTTACCGATGGCTGGGATTGCGGTTAGTGAAAGTGATCTTAGTGAGAAATTATGTAGTTTATTCTCATTCATGTCACAAAAAATGTGGTTTATTCGCAGAGCTCTGATGAGCATTCGTGCGTCACAAACATCTCATCCAGAGCTCTAGTCTCGCTGAAGCCCCCCCGAGCAGGAACGATGAGACTTCATACGTGCATATGATATATATATAATTCAACATACCTCCAGTAAGTCCCTTCGCAACGCCCTGCGCCTTAGATACGGCGAGCGTGTGAGCACTCGGCTCATGAGCAGCCACAGGCGCAACCCTGCGCGCGGCCGTCGTCGCAAACCGCCGGACGCTGTGGCGGAACATCGTTTCTGGGTATAACGCAAATAGACCTAAAGAGACTGTGGTAAACTATGTAGCTCTCAAGGGGCGTGCTTAAGACATGAGAGCTCATTTGCTTATTAACAGGTTAACCTACCTAGTTACATCGTTTCTAGCGTACATTTTTTGGTGGGGGGAATTCGAGTTCCCGGACCCGCCACCAACCTCTTTCTCTTCCGAGCCGCCGGCTTGAAGATCACGCCATTGCCGGGAGCCCACGGTCAAAGAGACTGTAGCTGACTAGCGGCCGTTTACTTCAATTGAGGCTGATGCCAATAGATCCGGTGTTATTCCCAGGCCTTCAAAACAATCCACTTGATTCAGAGGTAGAATGAACAGCCACTGTCCCTAACGCCGAATTAGAGTAATCACCCTGTTAACATAATTACTCGTGAATACCAAGCTGTAAGCCTGATTTTCCAGGAGTTCATCAGGACACTCGAGCCAGCATATTAGCAACATGCCTTAATAATGCCTTGCACGAGCAGGCTACGGAAATGGTATAAAACTAGATTAAGTTACATGCAACTTAGCAGAAGACCTCCGAACGAGCTAGCTTCCATCTACGAATTCGCCATTCTTTCGCAATGTAACCAAATTTAGATAGATCGTAAATAGTTGGGTATATATCGTATCACCAGCTAGGAATTGGTTCTCACATATGGCGTAGGAAATAGCCCCTTAGCGCCCATATAAGACCCAAAACACCAATCCCCATTAACATCCTCAATCTCACGCACTTCGGCGCCTCGCGGAAACATAAGCTCGTCATTCGCGTCCGGCGCCGGATACCATGACCATGCAGCACTTCCTCTTAGGCCAGCCCCGCCATCCGGGGGGAAATCACGTTGTTGCTGCTGCTCAGGCGGACTAGCAGCTACATCAATAGTCGCAAGGCGCTGTACTTTTGAGCCTTCGGCATACCAGCACCATCTCTGTAGGGTCTGGTCATTCTCGTAGGCCTCAACTGACAGTCCACTTCCACCGACAATATCGTGTAGGATCACACGCTTCTGTCCACCTTTATTCTCAACGAAGCCGATAATACTCATGCGATGACCGTTCAAACATCGCCGCCAACCTGTGGGCCCATTATCAGCAGAAAGACGACCATTCTGTACGAGGTCATCATAACAATCGAAGCAAACATCGTAGTCCCCAGGCTGTGTCTCTGGGACAACAGTACTTATACACGAGCCACAGTGATATCGGCGGTCACGAGGCGGTATGGAGCGTCGACATACATCACATGTTGTCATAAACGTCAGTGGTCTAAAATTGCCAATGCTTGTCGCATTGGGACCAGTAAAGAGTGTCGCCGAGCGTGGCCGACAATGTTTTGGCGCTTGTCTGGGCCCAGGGCTCCCAGGTGGAGTAGTACCGGAGCTGGGTAAAACAGGGGATGGGAGAGGAGAAGGCGAGGAGGGCGGTGACACATACGTCAGAGGAAGTAAAGGGTGAGTGCACGCGAATCCCTGGTTCACACAGAGGTTACAAAAGCCCCAGTCCCCTTCATTACACGCATCGCATTGCCAGTAACACTCGTTAGCCCAGACACTGCAGCGCACGCAGAACATGCCGCTTTCAAGGCGGTTCGCGGGGTCCTCTGTCGTGAGTGTCTTGCGGCCTTCGGCGCCACCTGGCGTTGAGTGAGGTGGAAGGTAACGGTTTGCGGTGAGCAAATGTGGCGGATCAAGTGGATAGTCGACGGTAGCACGCTGCCGTTCCCATTTCTTGAACGCCGCATACCCAAACCCGTACCAATTTCGACACCCTTTTCCTTCCCTATAACATTTCAGGCAAATATTCCATTCGCCACCAGAGCATTTTGCGCAATTATAGTGCAATTCATATTCGATATGAGGCCGCTGGCAACGTGAACATGTTATGGATGGTTCCTGATAGAATTGCGAGCGTGTCCGTTGGTGATGTGTTCGATGGGTGGGCGAAGGTATCAGTCCAAGGCTAGGAAGCGGGCTTTGGGGCGCGATTAAGCTAGAGGGTCTACGTTGTCGCTTGGTGCGCACGCCTCCAGAGTCATCGGTAGGTGAAAACAAAGGTTGGGGAATAGGATTTTGAGATGCTTGCGCTGCGGCTGAAGCTCGTCCGCTAAAAGATAAATCTCTTGTATCATTACTAGGCTGTTCGACTGTAGATGGAGTTCTTGAAGGATTGTCCACCGGCATGCTAGTACTTCGTCCGTCTGCGATAGAGGGCCGACGACTAGATGGGTCAGAGCTGTGGGAGCGCAGAGTGAGATCTGTCTGAGACCGCGCTGCCGGGCGTACGTCAGCTGTGCTCGGTCGGATGGGGTCGGTTGCACTCCTAGCGCCAGTCGATGTTCCCCTTCTTCGTCGCCTTTCGTGATCGCTGTCAACATCTAGGCGTGCTGATGTAATAGGCGGGCGACTACGGCCATCCACTTGACTTCCTACGCTCGAATCTCTTGCCGAGTATGCAGAACTTGACCTCTGTCTACTGCTCGGGCGCAGAGTGTCCGTAGCGCGGGGCCGCGGCGTAGACAGCGCGGTCTGTGATCGGCTCGGGTTAGATGTATTGCCTCTTCTCGTAGTTTCCATCTGCGACCGCTCCCTCAAGCGTCTTCGGTAGGCCTCAGTAATTTTACGGCTCAGCTCGTCGTTCTGGCTCAGATCGAGGTTATCCAAGTCCAACCCATCGAGCAAGCCTTCCTCTTGTATTTGGCGGGCGAACTCGTCAATCTCTCGTTCCAAGTCTCTCGATTCTACATTTGAGGAGCTGATCAATGATCTTATAGACGACTGGTGCTCGACATGCCTTGGTCTTGTGGATGAAGAATCGCGGGCAGACTGTCGAGAATCAGGTCGATGTCGTGACTCGCTGCGTCGCCGCCGCTCATCGGAAGGCAACGATTCAGGATGCAGCATGCCAGTCGAACCAGCCCGATGCCTACGCTCGCCTTCTCGCCGCGATCGGTGTCGCGTATCTCGGCTGCTATCCCGCTCCGATCTACTCCTGCTGTCTCCCTCGGACTGGCTCTGCTGGCGGTGTCTTCGCGATGAGGATCCAACACCAGCGTCGCGCAAGCTCATCTCGCGTGCCTGTTCTAACATCTGCCGTTCTAGCTGGTCTGCCCGACGCTCCTCGGCAGACCGCTCGGGTAGGCGAACATGAGGAAGGACATTATCTCCGGGCTTGTATTTTTGACGCAGCTCCTCTTGCTCCGCCTCTGGCTTGACTTTGCCAGGGTTTGAGGCGAGAAATATGTCGAGGAGGCTTGTAACGGTGGCATTGCGGCGCGTGTCGCGGACGGGTGCGCGACATGACGGGCAGGTGAAGATAGTAGCGCCAGAAGGAGGAGGGGTCGGGGAGGTTTCGACGGATATCTTCTGCCACTCGAACCAGTCTCTCAAACAAGAGCCGCAGAAAGTGTGCAGACAGTCGAGAAGCGTTAAAGGTTGAAATAGAAGCTCGGTACAGATCTGGATAAGTAATTGCACATGCAGCCGGTTAGCCAGCCGTGCCTTCCAACCTTGTCCTGCCTACTCATGCTCCGAGCGCAGAGACAGAAGGGTAAACCCCCCCACCATATCGCATATCGGAGAGATGACATCCAAACAAAAACCTAAAAGTAAGGTACTTACCGAGCAATTTAGCTCCTTCTCTAAATCAACCCCTGATCTTGTAGTAGCCATTGCTGCTTTCAAGCAGTGAAGCCACTAGGAGCCGGAGTGCGCCTTACTAAGTTATATATATGTTTCAACGATATCCTATTTGGAAACGAGAAGTCTTCGCAAGGCCGAGTGGTCAGCTTTGGTGGCGGTAATGGTGCGTGGAGTACCTACCTATTCTACGTACGGTGGTACAGTACAGTGGTACAGTACAGTGGTACCCGCGAACGGCAGTACGGCAAGCAACCATCTTGCACTCTGCCTTCTTACCTCTTACTATAGGTATCTTAGGTACCTAAAATGCAGTATCGTCACATGCCTATACACTACATATGTACGCCTGACAGATGGCCAATTACAAAAAGGCATTTGACTTGAGACATTAACAATAGTCCACACCTGGTTTTAGGTGGAGCCATCGCACTCAAGGTTTCGTATTATAGGAGCTGAAGCTGGACGCCAATACGATAACGTCGCCTATAACAACGGCTGTACTACACCGGAAGACGAATGCCAGGTACTTTTTGAGGTGATGGCACAATTAATGAGCCCCAGCTCACGTCAGGAACGATTTGACGGATTTGATTTCTTCTAGCCCACAAGGCTTTAGGCAGCTAACACATTCGACAGTACCTAGGCAGTCGACTGCAACGCTTACATCAGTGAAGCTCTAACACCATTAGTAAAGTTGATCTCACAGCTCTGCTCACAGGTTCATTCTCAATGTATTGAGGGGTAAACTCACGTGACCAGTAGGGCTGTGTGGTCAAGATAGCAGCTGGGTTCTAAAAGACAATGACAGCCTTGACGATTACTATCTTTCCGAGCACAATGACGACGCATTGATGAATGTGAAAATGTATAGATTGAACTCAGATTACAACTCAGATGATGAGCGTGGACGATGGCGGCAGCGTGACAAGTCGAGTCCATCATACTTTCAACAATATCCTTCACCACCACCTTTGAATCGGACCAAAAGCACAGGTAGTGATCGACGACGCCATCACGTTAAATCTAAGCAAGTATCAATACGAAATGAAGGTTCTGGGACAGCCGAGAATTCACAATACAAAAAAACCAATCAGCATCATGAACACCCCGTCGGACGCCCGGAGGGTTCTTCTCCAACCTTCGCCCGGCCTCCTGTTCCAAAAATCATAGTATCTAGACCATTTGGGTTTGATGGCTTTCGAACCCACCACTCAGACCGTTCTTGGACTGAGCGCACCCATACAATTCCTCAGCCGACTCCACCGGCCTCCTCGGCCTCAGGACTTCTTGGAGTGAAGACTTACCAGTATGAAGAGCTTCGTCCGCTTGAGTTTAGATTAGTTCGAATATTCGCTAAGAAAATGTCAACGGTTAAATGCGAGATCATACACAGTCCTCTAGCAGAACCTCCACCGTACACCGCCATCTCTTATGCGTGGGGAGACGCCGATGATACGCGATCGATTCACATTGGTAGTATCAATATTCCTATTGCAGTCAGTCTATTCGGCGCCCTCGACGCTCTGCGAAAGCGAGAGGAAGACGTATTGGTCTGGGCCGATGCATTGTGCATTGATCAGCAGAATAGCGATGAGCGCAACCAACAGGTCCAACTTATGACGGAGATCTACGCGAAAGCAACACAAGTTGCCATTTGGCTTGGCCCATCGGAGAACGACAGCGAACTAGCTAAAGATTTCTTACAGGACATTATAATGACAGAAAACTACCCCGAGGACACTACAGCACTGTTGTTATCTCCAACTCGGCTACAGGCCGTTAAGGCTGTGGTTCGTCTATTCCAAAGGGACTACTGGAGAAGGCTATGGGTTGTACAAGAGGTGTTCAATGCCAAGTCCATCAAGGTCTACTGTGGTGATTCTACGGGACTTCCCTGGGGAGTCTACAGAAGAGCAGCACGTATTTTTCAGAATCACAAGAAAGAGCTGGATTCTTACTTTTCTGCGAGCCCCATCCATGGTGTCCACCTTGCATATTTCCGAGTCCTTGCTTATGAAGGCCCTAATAGCCTGTTAGGCTTCGAGTCGTTAAATAGTCTAGGAGAGGAATCTCTTCTGAACGTGGTGCGCGCCTGCAGACGGAAACTCACAAGGGACCCTCGTGATAGGATACTCGGCGTCCTCGGGGTGCTGCCGGAGGTTGTGCGGCAAGAATTCCCGGTCAATTATAACTTATCCGTCAAAGAATTATACACCAATGTTGTAGATTTTGTTCTCTATGCTACTGAGCGTCTGGATGTTATATGCGAATCCATACACTTCCCGAAGCAAACCAGCGCAAGCAATCTACCCTCGTGGGTACCTGACTGGTCGCAAAACCCAGACATAACTGCTTTAAGTTATGCCTATGATTTTGCGGCGGCGGATAATACAAATGCGGAGTGGGCATTCCTCGGCGAGCGCCGAAACGAGCTCGAGATATCGGCGATTTTCATTGGTACTGTCTGGAAGCATGGTGTTGCTGTGGGTACTCTTTGCACGTTAGCAGATTATCTGATGGCATTCCTACACTGGCGAGCTATATTACTAGACTTAACGAGCTCCGAAAAGCGCCATGTTCAGGAAGATATGGAAGAGGCATTTTGCAGGACACTATGTTTGGGACAAGTGCTTCCAAACTGGAAACCAGATGAGTGGACGAAAAAATGCTATCGTGTCTTCGCAACCCAGATTCGAAACCGACTCCCACAGATGCCGATAGATGACGTTCTCAAAGGATACATCAACGCTCACGAGGATGCAGAGTCCAACTACCGCCAGTTCTTACAAAGCCACTTTGGCTCACGTATGATGGGGCGTTGTTTCTTTCTGACTAAAAGGAAAAGCCTAGGTATGGGTACAGGATTCATGCTACCTGATGATATCATTGTTGTGCCTCTAGGGTGTGGAACACCTATTGTTATTCGAGAAGAAGAAGACAAGCCTGGGAGATTCCGATTCGTGGGTGATGCATATCTTGATGGATTCATGGAAGGTCAAGCTATAAAAAAGTGGAAAGTAGGCGAGACAGACGTCCGAAAGTTCGTGCTCGTATGATTTTGAGATTTGTAAGTATTTCCCGGAACACTTACCCCATTTCCTATCTAGGGCCTGTTCATTTGAGTTTCTGATTTCCATGCGCTACGCTCTTCACTAGTAAATGTGACTTTGTACGCACGTCGAAGGATACGTTGCAAATGGAGACTGCAATTTATACTTCAAGTGTTGCCATGTTAATGAGTCAGCATGAGAATTGCCCTTCTTTATAAGATCATTTTTCATGTTTCTCTAAGCTCTCTTAGTAAATATTGATTTGTGACCCGGGCTTCGAAATAAATTCATTGCATACACCTTTCTACCCCAGCCCAGCAACCGGGGTCTGGCTATCTATATTGCGCCATTTGGTCATTACTGGTGTGTCCACTCGGGCTTCTTCTTCTCAGCAAATGCCTTCATGCCAATCTTCTGGTCCTGACTACCGAAGAGACTGTGAAACACCCTCCTCTCGTACTCGACGCCGTCCCGCAGACTTAGATCCTGGCTCTTGTTCACAACCTCCTTAGCCCCGATGATAGCAACATTTGAGTAACCAGCGATGGTCTCAGCCGTCTTCGTCACGCCCTCCATGAGCGCCTCGTAGCTGGGGAAGGCCTTCGCGGCGAGCCCCCACTTCTCGGCATCGGCGCCCGAGAACGACTTGCCGGTGAGGATGAGCTCCATGGCCTTGGACTTGCCGATGGCGCGCGTCAGGCGCTGGCTGCCGCCGGCGCCGGGGATAGTGCCGAGCTTGACCTCGGGCTGGCCGAAATTGGCCGTCTCGGTACAGTACAGGATGTCACACATCATGGCGAGCTCGCAGCCGCCGCCGAGCGCGTGGCCCGACACGGCGGCCAGGATGGGCTTCTTGACCTGCGTCGTCAGGTCCGACCACGACTCGATGAAGCTCTTCGTGTACGCCTCGGAGAAGGTCAGAGGTGCCATCTCCTTGATATCGGCTCCTGCCGCGAAGGCCTTCTCCGACCCCGTCACGATGATGACCGACACGTCGTCGGCCGAGTTGAACTGCCTGAGAGCCTCATTCAGCTCGCTGATCAGGGGTGTGCAGAGCGCATTGAGTGCCTTGGGGCGGTTTAATTGCACTGGTGGTCACATGTGAGTCGATTATTGTATTCTCAATTTTTCCCACTGACAGTCTTACCTTGGCCAACGCCAGGTTTGGGCTTTGATGTGAGGAGATATTCATATGATCTAGCTGGTGTAGAGGAAAATTGTCGTACAACTCTTGGAAGTGTTGATGTAGGTAAGATGCGGTAGCCCAGCGGCATCATCTTCAAAGCTCTTAGTGAACTCATGATGAGAGGTGGTGTAATTGTCAGTCCAGAAAGATGCGATGAGAGACGTCGATGTGTTGGCTTGTGCTAGCGTAAACTTCACTTATAAATTGGAGATTTGATGTATGATATATACAACAATTGTTTAGCTACCTCTTAGATATTTGGCTGTTGCTTATGAAGCGCCCTTGATGTAATGATGAGAGTGTGCCGAAGCTGGCCGAGGTTGACTGCACCTGCATTCCCATGGTCCGTCCCCGGGTCTTGGCATCAAACAAAGACTGCCCCTATTCAACGATAAGGGCATATATTTCCTTAACGTGCTTTGATTCATTGCCCTGGGTTTCAACTTTGTATGAGCCACATGCATGGCGACGGGGATTGCGTGGCAGGTGGAACGGCGTTGCCTCAACTCAATTACTGTGGGCTTGTGGCTAATCATGAACAGTGGATGCATGCATTTGGCATCTCATCCTTGCTGGCCAGATCATCCATTCAGCGTCGTCCATTTAGGTCCTTGCCTAAAGGAGTGCCTGCATCGCAATCCGTAGAAGTCGCTGCGCGCTATCTATCTTCCTTCTGACAACTAATTCTTTATTCTTTTGCCCACGGCGTATCGACATTCCGACCAACACGCTCATTCACCACAATCGCATTACCCACAACATTTTAATCATTCGGGTCATTGTCGCCGTATTTTAGATATATCCCGACTTCTGAAAACAAAGTCGCTTCTTACGTCGCCCCTCCTTTTTAATTAATTTGCGATGGAGGGTATCGAGGCCGACCAGACGCCCTTTGCGGCCGTCACAGCGCAGACGTCCAAGATTCAGAGGGTCAGTTCACCCGAGACAATCCGACCAAAGAGATGATAGGCGGAATATTGATACTGTTGCAGCAATACCAAACTCTCCTCGATCGATCGACGCCCTATGTCCTCTACCGATGGATTGGCACGGGTCTGGGCCTGTCGGTCTTTTTCCTTCGAGTATTCGTCGCACAAGGCTGGTACATTGGTACGACTCACCTAGGCACTGTTCTATCACGATGCCGCGGGATTGCTAACGCGGGAATGCGTAGTGGCCTATGCGCTCGGCATCTACCTACTTAACCTGTTCCTCGCTTTTCTGCAGCCCAAGTTCGATCCCTCGAACGACATTCTCGACAATGAGATGGAGGACGGGTCTGCTGGCAGCCTCCCGACCAAGCAGGACGAGGAGTTCCGGCCATTCATCCGTCGGCTGCCTGAGTTCAAGTTCTGGTACGAGGCCACTCGTGCCATCGTCATTTCTTTCGCCTGCAGTTGGTTCGAGATCTTCGATGTTCCCGTCTTCTGGCCTGTCTTGGTCATGTACTGGTTTATCCTATTCATCTTGACTAGTACGCTACCCTGTCCAATTTGTCACGATATGCGCACTTAAGCTGACATCGATCCACAGTGCGCAAGCAAATTCAGCACATGATCAAGTATCGATACGTGCCTTTCTCCTTTGGCAAGGCCAAATACGGCAAGAGCAGCACCTCGTGAGAGCATGGAGGGTGTAACTGAGGCTCTGGGGATTGGAGACCGGGACCGGGACCTTTGTGTTGCCGAAACCTTCAGTGGCCAGAGAATTGTGAATGAGTTAAGGCGTCCTATAGGGACAAGTTGACTGTCACAACAGGGCTGAAGATTGGATGCATGCGATGGGAGGTTCTGCCTCAGTATTGAGGCAGGGTTCCAAAATTGTACAAATTAATGATAGATCATTTGCATTGCTTATACGGCGTGGGGTGCGCACGTCTTTTCATTTTGTGAGAACTACAGCGACTTCTTAGTCGCGAACAGGTTCTCACGCATGTTACGAAATTTAGGGCGGCGGGATTCCAATGCCAAAAGGGAGATTCGGCGCCAAGATGAGCCCTCCTTGAATGGCTATAAATGCCATAATAATGTAAAGGACAAGTACTGAGAAAATTGGGTATCTAAAGATGTCTTCTAGACATTTAATTGTGTTGGAGCTTTGTGTGCTTGACTAGACTATTAACCTAGAAGGTTGAAGGTAAAGGGAATGAGTGTGCAGGTGGGTTCAGCGCAGGTCGCAAGTCCCAACGTTAGCGGCCTAACAGGTGACGGGTCCAGGCTAGGCCAGCCTTGATTGAGAATGCTAGCAACGCGTGAAGCTTCAACCTCTCCCGTCATTTTTTTCCAAATCGCTAACAATTGTACCTCATACTATTTGAGTATCGCATTACAGCTTACAACATGTGCAGCAGCGCGGCTTGACTCGAGCTACGGCGAAATACTACAATACAATTTATCTTTTAGACAGATTGCATTGTTCGCCGACTCTCTCCCTCTCTCTCTTTTTCTACTGCCCACCACCAAACTCTCCAATATGGCCTCATCGTCGCGCGGGGGCGAGCATCGGCCTGTTCATCAGGACTACGTAGCGCGGATTCGATATTCCAATGCGCTTCCTCCCCCGCCAAACCCCCCGAAACTCCTCGACATCCCAAACACCGGTCTCGCCAGCGGCCAATACACTGCGCCTGGTTTCGCATCAAGGCTGGCTCGAGAACAACCGCTGAATGTCGAGGCAGATGCAGAGCTGGGCATGCCCTTGGACCTAATAGGCATGCCAGGTATCTTCGACGGCGACGAGAGTTGTAAGACTTCCTTCACCCCCTGCATTCTACTGCAGCTGAAGGACAGGACATGGTAACTAATATGAATTGGCATATAGCTATACAAGCACCCTCTCAAACACCGTCCATTCATTCCCTCCATCCCCATGATCGCGCACTCCTGCGACCCTTGCAGACCCTCGGCAAGCCAAAATCGGCAGATGCCGCTGTTTCTTTCCTCCGCCGGACGGAATACATCTCGTCCGTCACGACAAAGGGCAAGCATGAGGCCGGGCCACTACGTTCCCTCAATCCCACACCCTTGAAGCGACCGACAAAGCGGCCATCACCCGAGCCCGATAAGGACTCGCCAGCTTATGTCAAGAGAAAGATTGACCAGAGCTTCTCTATAGCTGCTGCTCACTTGAAAGACAAGAACCGCGTTAAACACCCTACGAAACGTCACCTCAAGCTTGTAGACAGCTACCCCATGGTTCCCGACCTTGACGCATTCCCAGACCTCGGTGGTTATTTCACAATCAAATTCACCAATAACCCCGTACCTGCCTCTGGAGTATACGACAAGCGCTTGTTGAATGCCGTCATTAAACCAGGAGCAGTCTCCGACGAGGTCGAGGCGGCGTACAAACTCGCCAAGCAAGCGCATGAAAGAAACCCTGCCAACAATCCCAAGCCTATCAACCCCCAGACTTACAATTACTATCTCAGCGACTCATTGGAAACTTCGGAGAAATTTAACCAACGCTTTGATGTGTTGAACCCCGATCGTGATGATGACGATCTGTACACAAGCCGGGACAGTGAGGGCCAGGGCCGTTTCCAATTCCGATTTGTACGGACATATGAGACTAAGGACGAGATTGAACTCGACAACGCCACCAAGTACGACGAAGAGCTGCTTATCGCTTTCAATAACGATGAGATGATTGACCAGAAAGCCGTCTACTACTCACCCGTGATACATCGAGTCGTCGTGAAGCCCCAGCGGTCTAAAACGATCCATCGCAACGCCGGGCTGGAGGACGATGTGGGAGAAATCCCCGACCGGCTTGCCGTTACTGTCAATGACTTTAATGAGACGACGCGAGGTTTCATGGACAAATGGAAGACGGACCCTTACAAAGACCCCTTCCCGAATGAGGAGGTCGATGGTGAGGATGGGGCGGAAGAGCCTGAGCAGCGCGAGGATGCTGCCAATGGCCAAGGTGAAGAGGAAGGGGCTCCCCAACAGCTGTCAGATGAAGATCGGGATGCCGAGGGCGATGAAGATGATTAGTTTCTCACTACATGGCTCCACGATTATTTCTATTTCACTAACAACCCCAGGCTGAAAAGACATAGGTAGTACGTTAGATGTCTACCTTTATATTCACTGTACGCAATTAATCAACATACTAAGTACACAGCATAGTTTGATCTATATCAGAACTGCGCTGTGTTCATCTGTTAAAAGAACTTTGTCGTGATGCACATTCGAATCCATATCTTTGCCGTGCGTATGTCTGTCTGCGTATATAGCGTCGAGTCTTTTCATGGTCTCAGTAAAGACTTTCTTCCAATGTACTCGTAGTAGCCGGATTCTGAGCTGCGTTATGCTCGGTTCTCGCTCATGCGTGTGGGGAAATGCATATAAGGGTGGTTAGGTCAAAGCTTATATTAAATTATGAAGTTTGTTTCGAGAAAAAAAATTGAATGCTTTTACAACTCCGCCAAGGATTATAATAGGTCTTTTTTCCTTTTCTTATTTTGCCCTTTCCATTTATACATGTAGGTATTTACATCTTTACTTTCTGGAATGTATAAACGTTACTTGTCTCTTTGATCTTCTTGGGTTTTCGTAGTATCTTTAATCGGACTATTGGACGAACGCTTCAGGCAGGTAAATAGGTGTATAACAGGATAGAACTTCTCCTTCCTCACGTAAAGCCCTTCTCTACTCTCGACTGGGACTCATTCTTCTACTAGGTGCGCTTAGGGGGTTTCTGAGGGTGGATCCCCTAGTATGCCTTGTGTACTATGTATATGCAAAGCATTACTGTGCAAGTTTCTGCCTTACCCTTACCGTGAACTGCACTGCATTTTTAGCGTGGCCTTAGATACACGAGAGTCAGACACTTTGCTTGTGAATAAGTGTTCCTTGCTATAGCTGGAGTGTGGTTTCATTGACGAATAGATGTTCAAAATATGCGCATATGAACCGTGGACGCGGCCATGGAGTTCTTAATAACAAATAGCAGAACTACAACTCATTGTATTAACAGAACTGCGAAGAAATATTGATTAACGATCAAGTGTATACTTGATACGATGTGTTAAACTCTAAAGACTCGCGCCTCTATTTGAAACTGTATATACAGCGAATTATAACCCGGTGAATTATCTACTCAACCCACCCCGACCATGTTAGGTCTCTGTGTCTCGAGTATCATTAAAGGCTCTTCACGAGTCCAATGGGAATCGGCTTGTGAATTTGAACGTCTTCAAACCATCTTCGATAGACTTCACCATCTGGTCGAGATTTGCGCTGACGAAGACACCGGCATTCGCGCCGCTGGTTGTGAAACCCGCGGACTGCAGTGTCTGACTCGGCTTAGAGCCGCCGAAGTACGCGACGGGCTTGCCGAACAGGTAGGCGCTGGAAGCGATCTGGAGAGGACGCAAAGGCGGGTAGAGGGGCGAAAGCGAGCTGGAAGTGAGACTAAACAAACCGTCAGCATCGGCGCCAGCTGCGACGACGACGGCGTCGAAGTCAGTTGCGTCTGCGGCTGAGTATGTCTTGTCGACGCCGCTTGCGAGACGCTCCGCCACGATCGTAGTGACTACGCCGCTGGCCTTGAGGCCGTCCTGAAGTTGCTTCGCTTGGTCCATGGCCCGCGAAGAGTTGCTGGTCGCGACGCTAGAGAGGATGCCGACCTTCAGCGTTGCGATGGTGGGCAGCGTACCGTTGGTGATGGAGATACCTGCGGTGGTGTTGTCGTGGTAGTACGTCGGGTCAGGAGCCGGGGCGTTCATGCCCAGCGCGGTGGCCACCCGGACAGCGACATCGTTGCTTATCTTGTTCAGCTGCTGGAGGACATTCTCCTTGACGGCAGTAGATTGCAGATGACTTGTCTCGAATCGGATGGCGTTAATCAAGAATTGCTGCTCAACAAGCTCGAGAGAGTTGTAAAAGAGCCGAGGCTGCGACCAGTGGTCGTTGAAGGACGACGGCAGGCCACGCACGAGGTTGCCCCCTACTGTTCGAGAAGGCGCGGTAAAAAATCCGCGTCCAGTTGCCTGGTTAGCTTGTTGTGGGAATCCACCATTCAGTGTATTCGGTGAGTCTAAGATAGTATGTTAGTCGAAGTTGAATTGACTTGAACTGCGTGGCGGTATGTAGCTAGATTCGACCTTGAAAGGAGTAGATCATTACTTACATGCTGCGGTATTCTTATGAATGAGGGTTTGACCAGCACCATCCCGATTATTATTATGGATAGGGATCACAGGCCGGTTAATCGGCAGTTGCTCGAAGTTGGGTCCGCCGTTTCTGTTTAATTGGGTGTCCAAATAAGAGAAAATGCGACCTTGTAGCAAGGGGTCTTCAGTAAAGTCAACACCTCTTACAATGTGACCGGGTTGAAACTGTACGCTATTGTCAGCATGAGTTCTATAGCAAGTGTACGTATGACAGGCAAAGCTGTCCCACTCTCCAGTTATCATAGGGTCACACATAGGTGACCCGCTGAAAGACTCATAAGCAAAAGAGGTTGACGGATAAGGAAAAACTCACCATGACCTGTTCAGTCTCGGCGAAATAGTTCGTTGGGTTCTTGTTCAACTGCATGACACCAAGTTTCCGCAACGGAGCAATCTCTTCTGGGATGATCTTGGTGGGGTCGAGCACATCAAAACCAAACGCAAGTGCTTGGTCCTCATCGATGATTTGGACCGCTAGTTCCCATTCTGGAAAGTTGCCGGAGGTGATGGCGTCAAATAAGTCAGCACGGTGAGCATCAGCATTCTTTCCAGCAAGGGCCTGAGCCTCCTCCCAGTAAAGGCTAGCCCGGCCTTGCTTCGTCTTCCAGTGCCATTTGACAAGTTTAGATTCACCCTGGTCCGTGACTAGGCGATAGGAATGAATGCCGAATCCGTCCTGAATAATTGGTCAGCTGTATGGAACACTGGTAGATTCCGCGGAACTTACCATATGACGATAACTCCGGGGGATTCCATAGCCAGCCATCGCCCAGAACAGCGTGTGAAGAGCGCTCGCCTGTTGGGAGAAGAAGTCCCCTAAAAGTTTTAGATGAATTAGTATACACACGGTAATGCATTACTACTGTTTTCTGGTTAAACAAGGGACACGAACATGCTGAATCATGAGCAGTAGCTGCTTGTGGGATTTCACTGTCTGGACTGGGTTTGACCTGCAACGCTCCCAGTTAGTTATCACCATTTATAGCGTGATTTCCGAGGGTCTCAAAAGCCTGAGACAATATCTTGGCTCGTGAAACCTCGTGCCTTGAAAATTGCCAAAACTCACTGCATGAATTAGGTCAGGAAAACGGATAGCATCTTGGCTGTTTGTCTGTCAGCTATTGCTAATCAAGATGACTGGATGAAGATGTCGGAGTTTGAAGCCAAATCATGGACTCAAAGTCTATGGTGTGAGACGTGTAGTCTATCTAGGTTAAGAATAATCTTGAATCTTACTCACATGAAAACTATTGAAGTTGAGTGAGATTAGCATGATTCCACATAAAAAGATGTCATCCGACGAGGGCCTCGCAAACACTATTCATTACCCCAAACAAGTAATCGGGGATTTAGGTCGATATGAGGATTTTTACTCACACTGCAATGTAATAGAGTCAGCAATTGTTACCAAGACGAGAACTCGAAGAACAGGAAGAGTCACGATTGCCAACTTTCCATACAGGTGAGGTCAGATTTACTTACCACTGGGATGTTATTCCCGACGATGTCTTCAAAGGGAAATATTAGTCTCGGCGTCAGCAATAGGAGTTTATGGATTTTATCTCCGTACCAAAATTGCCCTCGTCAGTATAGCTGAGATCCGGGGTTAGTCGTGGGGAAACATGAGTCAGGGTTGCTGCGGTGAGCTTACAGACGTGTCGCAAACCCGTGAACATCACGCGCGGTGTCAGCACTCCCGCGAGAACCTGCCACAGTAGAGAACCGGACGAAGACAGGAGTCTCTTTTCCAGCACTCTTTAGGAAAGAGGCGGCGGTGATATTGCTCCAATCACCGTAGCTTGTAAATGTACCGTGAGCGCCAGCGCCTCGAGCATGAACAGCTCGTTCTGGTACCTGCCAAATGTGTCAACCTAGCTGAGCAGCTGATATGTGTTGTACTCCTTGTTCTTTCTGGGCTGGGTCTCTGATTACTCGATAAGAAGAGGATGGGTTAGATGGCTTACTCTCTCGTGATCGAAGTGGGTGATCTTCTGTCGGAAAATGAAATCCTCGAGGAGAGTCGGGCCTCTATCCCCTGCTCTCAAGCTGTCTTGATCGCTAATCTGACCACCAACATCGTCGGTTAGATAGCCGGCGCTGTCGTCAACGGTAGCAGCTGCAATAGGATTCTGCGGTAAACCAGCAGCTCTTGCGTGAAGATTAGCAGGATCGGCGAAAGGGCAACCGGTAGCAGAGACAAGTTGCTGCAGCGCCAAGATAGCGAAGGGAATAGCCATACGCCCCATGATGAAATAGGCGACTCAATGAAGCAGTTGACTATAGTCAAAGAGAGGGCCAAGGGGTTATGAGTGAGACCAAGTGAAGGCAGAAGTCTTGGATAATAAGTCCAAGACGAAGGGAGTGAGTGGCAGACTTATATATCGATTTTACCTCTGGGATGGAATTGAGGCGACAAGGGTAGCTGAAGTCAGACATCTCACTAGTATGGCAAAGCCCTACCTCGATATAGTTGTTAGCATGATCATACCTGGAAAAGGCAATTTTGATTGGCGTCAACAAAGAGCAAGGGAGAAACTCCCCATTCTTCGGTGCTGATTCGGCTATTTGGCCCGCACTGCTCTTACATACTCACACTGAGCTTTCATTGGGATTTTATAGGCTAGCATATAGAAGATGACAACAGCCCTACGCCATATTGTTCAAGAGGCTTGACACTATTGAGTGAGGGTCAGTCACACTGGGCAGACCGTATGAATAGGCAGGAGGCTAGATGCTGCAAGGAGAAAGCCCGCCAACATCATCTTGTTGGATAGTGTGGTTGCGAGTAATGGCTTGAGAACACCACCAAACGCCAACTTAACCTGCCAGGACCAGACTCGTACGACCTCTTCCAATCACGGTAAGGTGGAATGAGGATCAGAAGAGGCGTGCGGCCGCACCCACAGGGGATCGCGAATAGAAATGAAAAAGCGATCGCAGTGCTGATTGTGTGCTTTTGCGGTCAAAGAATGCCTAGCAGCACATTGTGTCATTACCAGACCCCTACAGGAAAAGCAACGGCACAACGTCCGGGCAGTAGCGAAGTCTCCTACTGCAATCCCGGCCCTTGCCAAGAAATATTGCCGGTAGCGTAGTACTAGGTTGATGATCACCGACCGCTAGGAGAGCCCGCTCCCTTTGATATTGATTCCATGTCTTCTCTTGGGTCACCTTGGCGGCGCCTCTCTGCACGGCTATCACATTATTGAGCTCTTCCAATGGGATTGGGGACACAAGTGCTGATTAAACCCGCCTTGGATGAAACATACGACGCGGCTCCTACCGGGTAGTGGGAGCAAGCAGCGGTACACGTGCTTGGAAGACTTGGGAGACTTGGAAGAAAAGACGGTGGCCGAATCATGATGGGAAGGGCCCCCCACGGGCTTGGGAGCTTGGAGCGCAGCCTTACCCAGGCAAGGTAGGTATTCTCGAAGGTAACGCTAACCACCCAAGCGTTTCATCTTCAGTGCCGGTGGTAAAGTGACGAGTTATTATTAGGGGGTGGATCCCGAGGCGAGCCGGACGTCGACCATACCGGGACCCATACGTGCACTAGTTAAGACCGTTAGATTACTCAGACCTGTAGTTACCCACTTACTTAGTTAGGTAGATAAGCTATTCAACACCCATGCCGCGCGTAGATATCTATCGTGATCACCTGCCTGCATGAGACAAGACGTCGTCTTCTTGGATGTATAGTACACTAGAGGCACGTAATCACATCGAACCATCTTACTCTAACCTACCTACCAAGTTAGGTAGTCGATGCCATGTCGTTAATTCTATGTGCACTTGGTTGCTTGGGTGCCTCGCGAATTTTGTCCCCTGGCATTTCATTTAGTTATAACCCTGTCCCGCTATGCCGGGCGATGGCGCATTACCTCCCCGCACTGGGGGACAAGATCGACCAATTATCATGGGCCAATTAGGCATTTTGAGAATTGCATTCCGTTGGGTGCTTGGGATATCCCGAAGCTAGTAAGATGGGTGGTGCATTTGATTATAGATCATGCATCTACCCTTGCTCCGAGAACAAAACCCATTGGTTTGGCAATGATATGCCATCTCACGGGTCAGAGCTTTATTTCTCCGATGTCATAATGCCCAACTCCAGCAGATGGCAGCCGGTGGTGCAATATAAGACTCGGAGTCAACACCCGTTCCGTGACGAAACGCCAATGCCAATTCCGCCAAAGATACTTACTTTATACCTACTCCAACTACCCTCATGCCCATCACGTGATCTACAAATCACAGCTTCCTGTGATCCATTCACGCTAGTGTTGTTGCTCCGTGCCAAGTTACGTGCGTGGTGCGGACGCCGTCCGCATTACTTAGGTATGGAGATTCGGAAACATTGATCCTAAGGCTGCAGCAGCAACTGAAGAATTTTTGCCATATCACAACTCGGAATACAGTAGTCAGGATATCCGATCGGTCCGTGGTCAGATTAAAGGTCAGATCAATAATAACATTACCCATTATAGGAGCACGCAGTAGTGACGAGGTTCAATCCACCAATCAATAAATAAACAGGACGGGGCCGGATCTGATTAGCGAGAAATGCTCGGATAATAGATGCATTTTAGTTACTGTATGTAAGCAGCTCCGCTGTTTCATTTTTTTTTTATGTCTTGCCGCCGAGTGTTTTTTGAAGGGATTCGCAGTGCTAACTTGCCTGAAGAGTGTGCCACTCCTGGGCAGTAGAAGGATTCATAACGGTCTAGGCCGACCTGTAAGCTATCACATGTGAGCCAGTCAAATGCGTGCCTGGGTTGAACAACATTTTTGCTGGGTTTAACACGGATGGGTTGGCACAAGACATTTGTTGCCGTGGTATCCCCGTTTAAGTAAATCGGGATAGGAACAGAGGGTATTGAACGCAAGGGTGCGGCGCGGATGATAATGCGCAAATTATCGAACTATTCGCTCACAGCGCCGTAAAAACCGTCGATATACGCATACGCCATTGCATAAAGACAAACGAGGTAGTTCCCGTCTCGTACTCTCTTTGCTATCTAACCGTAACTCTCGATACTCCTGTCTACAAGTGTGCCCGTGAATGCAACCAACCTAATGTACAAATCCACTCGCTATGAGCCCATGCAATCGATAAAGCAAGTTAGTATACTATAATACACTCGGTCGATGCTTGCGCGGAGACCGCCGAACCAAGCGGTCTGCCACACTACCATCTATGTCATCAGTTGTCAGAATGGACAATATCGACTTTTCAGCTTCATCTCTACCACCCATCAGATAATCCTCATCTATCCAACCTATCTCGACGGCATAGCACAGAATGTCGCTTGCGCTTGCGAATCCGGGCATGCTCTCGTCGGCTTCCGGGTTGAGGTAAGACCATAGCTCCTTCGTCGTTCGTTTGAACGAATTGAGCTCCTTCTTAAGCCCGCGGAAATTCTCGACCATCCATTCGTACAAATATGCAAGCCATAGGACGTTCGTATATGGTTCGTGAATAGTCCACGTAATGGGGCCATCAATGCCATCTGCATAGGGTTTCCTGTGGTCCTTAGGGGGCAGACAGACGCGGTCCCCTCTCAATAAGAAGGACCTCATCTGTCGGTATACGCGACATTGTGCGGCGTGCTCGCTTGTGAATATGCTGAGATCACGCTCCAAGTCATAGGCTACGGGTGCAGAGCTATGAACACCTCGCGCTCTTGAGAGACCGTAGTCTAAGATGGTAATTTCGAGGCCCGAGAACCCGAAATAACCGGACCGATCCCGCTCATCTTTCGGGATAGGCTCGCTTACTTTTCGAATACAGAGGTTTCCTTCGTGAAGGTCTCGGTGCTGAAAATGTTAGCATGGCATACGGACAGACAAAGCACTTGGCAGAACATACCTCAAACTCTATTCCAACCTCAGCCCGCGCGAGCGCTACAGCAACATGGAAGAATATGTCCCATAACTGATCAGCCGTCGCGAGTTCGAAATCTTCAAGCGCGGTCCCCGCATCCCCCAATTCTACGACCAGGAACTTTGTACCGTCGAGATACCGACTAGGCGACGGATAGAACTGTAACCGGTCGGGATCTTGCCTCTTAAGTTTTTTATGGAAGGCCTGGTGTGTTTCCAGCAACTCCCGACACGCCTTCCCCTGCACTATGTACCGCTCTTTGTAGACCACGAACCCAGGGATATCTGCCAGCCATTCAGAGATCTGTAGCTCCCCCAGTAGGTCGGATTCGCTGTGTGGCTCTTCATCCACAAGTCCCGACTTCTGCTGTGTTTTGGTCTGTGGTTTTATTGGTGAAGACATCCGTATCACTTTTATGATACTTGTGCCCCGTTCGTTCGTCACTCGGTACACCTCCGCATAAGAGGCTTCTGCGATTTTGATGATGCTATCGCCAGGCGCGCAGACGTCTGCCCAGGAAAGGATCTGAAGCGCCTTCGACTCCTCTTGGAGAGATGGTGCAGATTCGACCTCTTCATCCTCCTGCGCCTCTGTTCTGGGCTGTGACTCTGGTAGCGTGGGTTTTAATGGTGTCAGAGGTTTAATGGTTGTGTCTTCAGGTGGGTCTAGCAAAACAGACTGCCTGGTTCTCCTTCGTGGAGGTAGAGGTGATTCTGTTGGTTCTATATTCTCATCCTGAATCTTAATTGTGGAAAGGCTGTGCGCCAGCTTCGCGAGTGTCTCATCATCATCGGTAGCAGGCTCGTCCACTAGCGCCGTCTTTGCAGTCCGCATAGGGGTCTGAGGCAACTCGACAAACAGGCGTCCAGCGGCAGCCCTAGGCTTCTTGCTCTGTTTGCCATACTTCCGTACTGTACTTGGCTTCGACATGTTCGGTTCTATTACGAGAATTCGCGAATAATGACTTGATTGTCTTGTTCAGTCATTTTTGTGTGTTCGCAGTTAGTTAAGGTTTGTTTACGTCTGGGCATGAAATGCCCCAGCAACGGAAATGTCCGTGCGCCACGGGACAGCCACAACCGCTATCGCTAACCCCACTTAAGCCCCTAATCCAGCCTCAATTACAAGGGTAGTCGTAATGACAGGGCTAGAGCTGCGGAGCATGCAACATGGACCCCAACTCTCGGGACCTTCTCCATTCAATCAGCGCTCGATTCCTTGTGCTTCTTTTGCGTTGCGGGCGAATTGTTGGGGACGGCTTTGATCTATCGACGTCTCTCTTCGCTTCTTCTCTCCCTCCACCTCGTCGCGCGAGCAATCCCTTTCTCGCACGGGCTCTGCGAAGATGGCCGACTTCTTGAAGAACATTCTTGGAGGCAGCAAGCCGGCCGATACTCCTGTTCCCGCCAAGGCTGATTCTGGTACGTGTCTCTAACTATCTCATGTCTGCCGACTCTTCTTCAACCACGAAGCACTCTCCTTCGCCATTGGTCAAATGCGTCATCTTGTGGTAGAGAGCTTATACTAACTGATTGACCGTAGACTTCGCCGATTTCGCGGAAGCGCCTCAACCCACGCCTCTGCCTTTTCAGACCACGGCTGGTGGCTTGACGGCCGGTGGACCTGTTCCTACCGCGCGCCCCTACACCAAGTGGTACAACGTACACGAGCGTCATAGTATAAGCGAATTCCGCACCGAGGGTGTTATCCTAGTCGTCATCGCCGTCATCTGCACTGTGCACTTCATCGGTTCGCGACTGAATCGCGCCAAGTCAAAGGCATGGGCCAAAGCTCATACCCCCCTTCTCACTAGCGAATTTGCCCAAGTTGGTTTCGGCGGATCGCGCATCTCGGGCGATGAATCCGACAAAGTGCTGAAGGAGAAGAGCTTGTTTGAATATGCGTCGTATGCGACTGGGCGACAAAATGTCGCATTCATGGACGTTAAGCTGTCGCTGATGAAGCGCTTCAACCCCATGGTGCTCTACCCCGATTTTATCATTGGCTTCCTCGTCGATAGTTATCCCATGCCCGAGGACTCCATGGGCGCCACTATCTACCCCTTCGACGGAAAGGAGGCTCAGATTGTTCCTAGTGTGCCAGGCGCCGCTGAACGTAACAAGGACTCGAAGAGCACCTATGACGGTTTCGTCTGGGCTGTTGTGAACAAGAATCAGATGAAACAGCTTCGGGATGAGCGGTACGATGTCTCTATTACCTTCACTAAGGACCACCCTAAGCTTCCCATCTGGACAACGGTCATGAGCGAGAGCGCCGAAATCACCTCGACTCTCCTGACGGACGAGCTGGTCGACGCCATTAATAAAGCGGGAGATCTGTTCGACTACCTCATCGTTACTGACCAGCCCGTGGAGAAGCCTAAGACGTAAGTTAAGACTCTTCAGCCATGTTAAAGAAAGATACTAATTAAGTGGCAGGTTGGACGAGGCCATTCCACGCAAACGCATTTTCCTTCGGTACCGCCTCCCATCCTCAAATAACTATGAGGATCTCCTTCCCCTATTCTCGTACTTCGTCCGACTGCCCGACCAATTGGCGTCCGTAGCTCACTTCCGAACCGAAGTACTGCGCAAAGTCAAGAGCGTGCGTGAAGAGAACATCAAGCAAATCCAGAAGCTCGCCGAGGATGAGAAGGCCGAGGAGCGGCAACTAGAGCGTGATAAGGCCAAGAAGGCTAAGCGCGACGCGGATCTCAACGCCCTCGATGCCAAGGCCCAGAAGAAGTACCTTGAAAAAGAGAAGGAGAAGGAAATGCGCAAGGCGGCTAAGAAGCAGACCGTGCGCGGTTAAATCGGCCGTGTAATTCTCAAGCACATCGTGGCACTTGCTTATTACCCCACAAGGTATCATTCGCATGGGAAAGGTTTCAAGCAGAGGCATGAAAGATAAAAAAAAGGGTTCCTTCTGGGACACGGTGGGCACTTTAAAAGCCCGTAATAGGGTACTCTATATGTAAATACTTTAGAACCAGGGCCAGGCATACCCAGGTTTCAGTCATTTTTGAATGGAAAAACTACATATGTAAAAGAGTTGACTCCTCCTTAACTAAGATTTGTCTCTACACTTGCGTCGGGTCTCCATCCAGAGTAACTGGAATAGTATTGTGTTTGGGTCTTCTCAACGGTATTCACGAAGCTGATCCTGATAATATATCCTCAACCCGTTTCACCTTGTCTTGGGCTGTCTGCTTCTTGTCCGTCCTGTTTACAATGTCAGGAGGCTGGATGATCACGTATGCAGGATCAGGCAGGGCAGGAAAGCTGATGGATTACATCACTCACCTCGTGCCAACGCGCATCGAACTCTGCACTCGCACGACGCCTCGCGCGTGGACGACGCTATGTGCTTGTCCGATGACTTTCATGACTTCATCCCAGGAACCTTCTGTTCCGTTCAGTTTCGTTAGTTGAGGGGGCGTACAAGATAGAGGGAAAAAAAAAAAGAGAAATGCGCAAAGCAGGACAAAACACAACATACCTACTGTCGTCCCCGCCGAGTGCATCGTATACACGAGCCCGCTCGCTTTCAACAGCTTCTGGACCTCGGCCACTTCTGCCGCCACGGAGACGGAGCCTGTGCCGACCTATATGGGGCAGGAATGGGTTAGCTGATTGACTGACAGTTTCTCGGAGCTCGAGCGCGGAACTTGTTTCACGCTCATCGTCAGAGAATCAAATGCTAAGAGGTGAACAACTATTATTGCGGGCATATAGATGTTATACACAATGAGGGAACTCATGCAAAGTGGTTTTCATGAAATGCTGTAGAAGTTCGACCAGGGAAACCCGTGGGAATACACGCACTGGAATCAGACAGAAGTCGGCGTAGCACCGCTCAGGCGTCGCGATTTGCGTATATTCCATTATTCCCTTATTCCTGTCCACCTTTCTGTGATTTTTTTGCCAAATTTGATGACAGAGGGGTCTTGAGATTGATGTGAGTTAGGTAAGGTGATAGATCAGATAAGCAATTGAGGTCAACGGAGCTCCAAAACCCCACCACCGGCCCGGATGACAATCGGTGATCCACGCCTAAGTCGCTGGGCTGTCAGTCAGAGAACATGATATGTTTACAAATTTGCTGCAAATAAATTGATAGGTTTACATTTGTATTTGTAGCCCAGAGTTACAATTTTCTAACTGGGGCTTCCTATATTATCTAGGTTTGCCTATTTAGTAGACAACGTGTTGTAGTATTTCCATGGCAGCTTTCAATGGCTGTTTAAGTAGGTAGTATGGAGATGTGTACACTATTGCGACATCTGACAACTGAGTATATGTCGATGAATTCGACACAAAAGCAAAACGCCGTCGCTATGCAACCAATCCAGACCAAAATGGATCCTTTTAAACTTTCCAACTCCGGAAGATCAAAACCGGATTATGCCGCCTCGCAAAAACTAATTTATGCAAGTAATAATGCAGCGACGAAGAATGCAACTAATGCGCCCGTACCCATGCCTGTAGCGCCACGCCCGCGTTTTGCCTCGTTCTCCGCAGTTTCGGCCTCAGTCGCGCTGCTGTTCTTGCGCCCAACAGGGTTGGTGATGCCGTTCATCAGATCCGCGGTCTTGATGGAAGGACCCTCACTAAAGAAATCTACCAGGATGAACGTGGGCTTGAACCCCCACTGAGAAAGGCATGTTTGAGCATGCAAACCCAAGGCTCCAGTAGTCGTCGTAGACGGGCTATTAGTCGTTGCGATGTCGTCGATGTCTGGGATCGTGATAGAGGAGCCCAAATCCTTGTCTGCGAAATGGTTCATGAGTGGCAGAAGACCTGCTTGGAGCGCGGAAGCTGCTGATGATTGCGATTTGGGCCGGTCTATTGTGCAATTGAAGCCCGAAAGCGATGTGACTTCGAACGCAGTCTCGAAGACGTAGTCGAACTCGGTGAGTAAATACGGGTAAGTGCTGCTGGGGGTGATGGATGCGATGAATGTCACGAGGCGCGTGTTGGCGGTGATCATGGTTTGTAAAGTCGGCCATCCATTGCCCGATGGCGTGTATCCGTACTTCGAGATGCCCGTTGACTCAAACATAGACCCAAATTCCTTGACATCATTGCCGTCTGAGTTAACAATTAGGAGCGTCACCACTTCGTTCGGATTGTTGTCCATCCAGAATTTAATGTCTCCGAGCCAATTCTGTAGGGGGCCAGCGTCGAGCAAGTCACATGTTGTGTGACACATCTCAATGGTTCCATTGAGATCGTGGACTTGAACCTGCAGTAGTCGTAGGCCAGCGTCCAATGCGACGGTTGCGTTGAAGTACTGGTTACCGGCAACCGAGTTCTGGGTGCTAGCGTCACGGAGGAAGGACGAATCATGAGCGCCCATATGAGTTATGTTGCTGTATGAGCGGCTGCAAAGGTCTGGCGAATTGTTGCAAGCCACCCCCGAAGCCGAGCTTGACGTGGCTCCAGATGTAGCGACAGGCGTTGCCGTCGTTATCGTGGAGGCTTGTGGTGATGAGTAGGCCGTGCCCGCCAGAGTCGCCAGCGTTGCTATGTACACGCATAACGAGGAAACCATTTTGACTGAGGAAATAAAAATAAGGGACTAGTAGTACAGTTACCTGTGTATGCTTATTGTGGGAAAAATGAAGAGAAGCAATGAAATTATTAAGCGTGAGGAATGGAAAGACAATTCAATTATGCGTCCCTAAGAGAAGTGCAAAAGCAGTTTGAAGCAGATACAGCTTGCAGATAGGGTACGTAATGAACGTTCCAGCCAAAACTCCTGAGGTACCAGACCCTGGCCATGCATATGGTGATCGACAGGGTCTCCTGCAGCTGGCCGTGGCTGGTGGCTGGTGGCGGCGTGTTCTTTTGGGGCATGTCCGGACTAAGTGGATGTCTTGGAGCTGACGACTGCGCCTCTCTCTCCACGTCAGCCCGCAGCTAGGCGAAGATGAAACTAGTAAACGCGCGTTCCGTTGCCCGGCTTGTTTCAAGGAAGTATCATAGCATAATTCATCAGTTTTCGTGTTTTCGAAAGAGGGGGACTGGCCAGTATGAAAAATGTTTGTTCGTGGTCATGACCTCATTGCCGAGGCAATGCTATTGTAGGCCTTAGTGACTGTATCTAACTGCGGCTTGCAATTGCCGTACCAAGGCTTGCTTGACATTCGACAAAACCTTCCAAGCAGCATTCCAAGGTTGTGTTAACACGAGAGAGCTCCACTAAAGACAAGCCGTTTCAAAGGGATGCAGCCACACCACACAGCCCCTAAACGAAAATGCCGATAACGACAATCAATTGGCCTCCTATTTTTGGCGATAGAACGATCGTGTCTTTACGTAAGCTGAGCTGCTTAGATATTCAGAATTGAATATCATACTGGTGGCACGGTTGAGCCAACAAGCCGGCAAGGCTGTCTCAAGAACGGTATGGCACAGCTGCCACCAAACTTCCGCCTCACCGTAGACGATCCTGTCACTCGATATAAAGCCAAAGCCATATTTTGATGTATTACAATGGCGCCTCCTCCGCCAGTCTTATCAGGACCAAAAAAAGTAGTACAACGACAAAACTCTCAATACTGTTTGAGAGTTATTTTTACTCAGGATCGCCGACAGACGACGCATCCATCGCGGCCTGTTCTTCCATCTCCTTGATCTTCTGTTTGCCTTCTTCAGTTGTGGCGTCTATTATTTGCTCCTCCAAGCTAAGTATGCCAGCCTGCATGATAATTAGCAATTAGCGAATAAGCAGACAGATTGATGATGTCATGGTGTATGGCATGTCTTCTTACCTCGCTCAACAGACCAACGACTTCCTCAGCTTCGGGGACCTTCATCATACCAAGGACCTCATTGACTTTGTCCAGACTACCAGTTTCTAGCGCCTTTCGCATATCCGGTGCAAAGCCCTCGAAAATTGCACGGCCGTGCTTCTCGGCTTCATCTTCGCTGTTTTCCGGAGGGATTTGGATCTTGATCTCGGTGCCTGGCTCGACGGCATGGAGTTGAATCTGCTCTACGTCGCCACCTTCCGTAGCCCGCTGTGCATTGATCTCAGTCGTCCGGTTTTTGATGCGGAAGTACGTGTCCTGAACATCTTTGTAGAATACCTCTTGGGCTTGGTGACCTTTTGTAGTAATGCGCTTGAAAAAGAGCGCAACGCCATCTCGGCCTAGATTGCGGCAGTACTGAAGCAGCAATGCTTGGTGTATGTAGTTCCTTGCAGTATCATCCTGATTCTGCAGTTGTGCGTCAAAGGCCATGACGAGGATACCGTCGGTCTCCTTCTCAGACAAAACATTAGGATGTGAAGTAATGAACGCATGGCTTTCTCGATACTCGGCGGCCTTGATGTTCGCGAACTTGCGACCATCAGCAGAAGCCTCAATCTCGGCATCGTCGTCATCAGCCGCCGATGTCGCCTTCGATTCCTCAGGCTTGCTTGCGGAGAAGTTGGGGTTTAGAAGCTCGACTTTGCTGCTGTCCTTCTTCTCCCCTGATGTGGAAGGCTCAGATTTTGCAACGTAGGAACTGTCGAATCCTGTATGGATACTCTCGCTTGTGATTTTGCGGCCCTCCTCCTTCTCCAGCTCTGCCAGCTTCGCCAAGAGCTGCTTCTGTAGATCTTGCACGTTCTTCAGGTGATTCCCTATCTCGTCGACCATGGCAGTGTAGCGGTTCTCCGGGTTGTTTTTATTCAGCGTCTCATTCACTTGGTCGAGCAGTGACGCCATCATCTTCGTGTAAGTGGGCGGCTGCTCGACCTGAGCATGGACGCCCTCGGGTCGCGCAGGCGGCTTGTCCTCGTCGGGGCTACCGGCAGACTCCATGACGGCTCGGAAAGCCATCTCGGCGAGATTGGATTCGGCCTCGGCGGCATTGGCTTTGAGAGCGGCCAAAAGCGCGGATATGCGCTTCATCAATCCATCGTTGATCTGGCGCTCGTACTTGAGGGTCTTGATCTGGAGTCGACGCTGTTCGCGCTCGGCGTGGATCTGGGTCTGCTTGGCGCGGATGAAGGATCGCTTATCCACATTCGGGTGAACCTCGATATCGGAGTCATCGCTGAGCTCTAAGTTGTCCTATTCCGAGAAGCATCATAGTGAGTAAATACTTTGTCATAACTCTTCCCGAGGAACTGACGGCCAGGCGCATAAGACACTCACCCACTTGCTGTAGTCTACAGGCATTTTGGCTTATACCGGGCAGTCCAGGCAGCACTAGTTTCTAGATAGGTTTCGCAAGCTGGGGTCCCTCGAGGTGCAAGGTGTTACCTATACCTATACGAGTGCCTATAGAAAGATGTAGTAAGGAAATTGGTTGTATTCTGGCATATTCTAGCTCGTCGTAGATCAGACGAATGACGACTGCGGGGTGTTTGACAAGGAATATCGACCCAATAACAAGTACTGCACATAGTTATCCTGACCGACCCCACCGTGACCCCTCGTTTGCGGTCCGCATCCTTTATCGATTACTCGATGCGCAATCTTTTGAAGCTGTGCAATTTTGAGACTGAGGAATGATATAGTCACTATAGCAGAGGTTGCTATCTACCTAGGTAGGCAGCTAGCACCGTCCCTGGTACCCTACTTCTAATCAACAGAGGTGCTTGACTCACCTGCTGCTCGTTAGAAGAAACCTCGCGGACAGCTATTTGTAGCTGCCTGTGACGGTATATTGCCCAATTCGTGCCCGGTTAGCTCAATCGGTAGAGCGTGAGACTCTTAATCTCAAGGTTGCGGGTGAGTAATTGAAAATACCTAAATGAACGAGGAAAAAAAAACTAACCCTAACAGGTTCGACCCCCGCATCGGGCTCAATTCCTGATGCCTCTCAGATTCACTGGGAGTAGTAACCCAACTTTTTTTTCCCTTTCTCTCTCCGTATTCTTTCAGTCTTCTTATTTCTAATCCTTTTGCTTTCCTTTATACTTGCTATCGGAGTTTTGAGGTGCTACACAAAAGATAACAAGGCCACTGCATATCTCGTCTTCAAGTATATCTTGATCTGAACGGAAATAAAGGCGCACTACGTAACATTCATCGTCGACAAGCGAATTCAGCTTCAGTAGCCCGATGCTGTGGTTCAACAAACAGAGAATATGGAGGCAGCGCAAGATATGTAGCAACACTGGATAAAGATAAAATAATAGATAATATCAAGTATTATATTCAGTTCTCTACAATTAGTCATCATTTTAACTATGTTTCTGGATTCCCATTAGTCCTCATACGACCTACCAACCAAATCCTCAGTTCACTGAAAAGAGCTAGCTTTCGGAAGCTCGCTAGAGAATTTAGTGGAAGTAAACTTATTCTGACATCATAGTAGTCTGTATAAATACGGGTTTGTAAACGCTACATAATCGCAATTGCGCTCGTGCGATCTTACGGTGCTCCGCCACAACTGATGACCCCAATCACCCATGAATCTAGGGAAAATATTGTCATCCCGTACAGAAGTTCCGGCCGGCATGCCTCTTCAAGTCCTGTACCTGTGGTGGCTAAGTTCAAGCGAAATATTAGAGCGCATGACTGTATGTTGATTACATATCCCGAAGGCTCACGGAGAAAGCGCAAATAACTAACAACTCTCATCGTATTAATTGCTCATATATCCTATAGACACTTTCCCCTGCATGTGCTAGTTAATTGCTGGGAATAGTAGTCCCCCACATAGAGTTTTGCATTCACGAGAAAAAGAGGAGTCTTTCAACTATAGTATGATACCTTAACCTGCTTAGGAATGAGTTACAGTCACAACGCGCAACTTATAATAGCTCACGACCAGCCTCTTCGGGGAACGACTACATTCTTTGTGAGCTTGCAACTTTCGCATGGAAGCCAGCCACTTCGTTCCTCGATACCATCTGTCCTTTATGCATGTGATCGAGTTTCATGACTCATTTCCACCCAGTTCGCGTCACGAACAATTATAGAAGAATTGGATGGAATCGACAAAATTAAGAATACCACCTTCTGCATGATGCAACTGCAATATTGAATCCTGCGCCTCTGAGGAAGACATGTGCCTATCTAGACGTTTGGCATCGAGCACTGCCTACGTCTGCCTGGTCGTTGGCATAAAGTTTCTCTGTTACTACGTTCGCGATCAATTGTCCAATAGGATCCGACGAGATGCCCGCTTGCGGCGTGCCGGACCGGAGCAATGCAACAATACAGCCCCAGTAACGTGATAATATCTCGATATATAGGTATGGAAAGAAGCATGAATACGCCGTATCAGAGTGCTTTTCCTTCAAGAAGCTTGAGACTGGTTCCCGTGTACACATATAAACCCGATGAACATGCTGGCAGGCCTAGTCCTACCTTGGAGCCTTGGAGGCGTTTCAAACGAGCTGAAAAAGAGCTAAGCGATACAACAGTACATTGGATCGCTCAAATAGGAAATACTCCCAGAATGGAAGCGTGAGCCCACATGGTCATTGGTGATTCTGGTTGATTCATCTAAAGTCGCTACTTGGCACTGCCCAAACCAGCTTAGTACCATCGTGCTCCGCCATTCGGGTCGACGCCCGAATCATCAGTTCGCCCAGAATCAGCCTTACATAACGTGGAAAGAACGTGCCTGATCGGCCCGTCTCCACAGGAGATGCCTGAAATATTCTGATTTGCTGGAACTTTCAGCTCGCCGGTCGTGAGTGTACGGGCAGGAAGGACTGTGCCGTCGTAGTAAGGACCCTCGTCTCCATAATCGAGTCACTTGGGTGACACCTAACCTTAGTATAGGATTAATTAATAGGAATGATGGGAAATTACATCATCGGGGTTCTCTTATCTAGAGCGTATTGAGATGTTAGTGTAGACCTATACACGAGGACCTCGTAGTACCGTTTAAGGGAAAATATTGCCAAGCAGGACTGCTCGGGCTTCGGGGTCGTTGCCATCAACCTGGCCACAAGACCACGAGAGCCTAATTTTATCATTATGAGCTACATAGCCATAGAGTCATGAGAACCCCAACCTGGTTCGTCGATGTTTATATAAAGGACGTAGAAGCCCGGAGGCCTCATGTTTGTATCATAGGAATCATTATCAACTACGTTTAACTGAGCAACTCAAGTTCTTCCTTCACTTATTCATCTTTCTGGTGCCAGTAAAATCTGGTACAAACCCACACATATTCCATCAAAATGGTTGTGATTCTAGCAGCAGTGTCGGTTGCTCTTGATGGCGGCGGCACTACTCAAGGCCAAGGGAGCTCTGCGTCCGGATCATCGACTGTCAAGAGCGAATCTTCCCCAGCTCCGGCACCGCCACCACCGACAACCAGTTCGTCGTAAGTTGCCCCCTTATAACTGCTAAAAAATTTACGATGCTAATCACGTTATTCTAGTTAATATTTGGGTTGTCCCTGGAACGGCTGGCATATTATTTTTTTCGCCTTCGTAAGTTTGGCTAGCTATGCTAAATCACTCTCTGGTCGTTTCTAGTTGCTAATGATTTTATTTACAGAGGAATAGAAAATATAGCGAAAAGCCACCAGCAACAGGTTCAGATATATCGATGAGCTTAGACATACAAGAAATGGATGAATTCAAAGGGGTGTCACGGAAGGGAATCGGGCAGGACACGGATAGAGGGGGAACTACTGGAATTTGTACAGCAATAGACTTAGATGGGGCACTCAACTGTGGAATTAGATAAGGAGTTACGGGGTCATTCGGTTCATGGTTCTCTTACTTGTTAGACGGCATTAGAATAAGGAGACGCGTTCTTTAGACAACGAAGCAAAATCAGCTTGGATATTTTATACCAATTCATGTCCCTGGAGAAGATAATATGTAGAGGTCTTTCGTGTAGGATAACATAAGTAATGTAAGAAAGATAACAGAGTCTATTGCTCTAGCTACCTCAGTTTATACACGGCGCCCTAGAACTCGCAAGATACAAAGCGCCCGAGAAGGAGACTATGGCTTTACCATGATCCTCTAAGATCCAAACGATATTTCTCTGCATCAAAACAACCGTCCGTCAGTTCATCAAGGGGTCTGTTATTTACAAATGTGCGTGCGTTCTTGATGACCTCTGTGCATAACCCATCAAGGGAAGGAACGGTGATGTCGCAATAGGCTATGCTTTGGCACGCGTGCTCATAGGCACAGATTTTCGCAACGTGCTCTGGTTTCTCACATAACCACGCCGAACCCTCAACGCGTCCCCCAGTTACGGGCAATAGAACTGGGACTTGTTTCCACATTTTGTTTTCCCAGCCAATGATGCTCACGTTCTTGCGTAGAATGATGCTATTCGCGTCCTTGATCCCGCACACGTTCCGTAACTGTTCAGGGACCTGCAGCGGACCATAGAAGAAGAAATAGAATGGCTCGAAGGTGGGGATTTCAATGTTCTGAAGTACAAAATTGGTAAGGTAGAAGAGTTTATTGCCTGTGGCTGTTGTGCGAAGGCCGCGGATGGCGAAGATGGACGCATTGTAGACATCCGCTTCTTTGCGAGATACGGACGTTGGGTCCTGAGCTATCGTCGGGGGTTGAAAAGCCATAATAGTTTTGGTCCGGTTCGAGAATTGGCAAGAGTTGGCAAGATAATAGTGGGTCGATTTGGGTTTGTAACGGTACTCGGGCTCGAAATGTGTTCAGGTAGTTATTAGGTGATGGGTATTTAAGTTAGCTGGATAGGTCAAATGGCTGTGCTGGTTGTGAAAATATTAATAGGTACTTAGAGTACAAGAATGTAGCGAAGAATATATAGTTTGAAGTAGTAACTAATTGCGAATACAATGACAAGACGTTGACTCTTCGTGTCTAGGACGATTGATGGAAGTCTCTTCCACGTCACTAAGCCCTCAAGTTACTATCTTTGCGAATCACAGCTATTTGTTACTTAACGAAACAGGGGCAAGATATTAAAGAAAAGAAACGAAGCTATGTTGCACCGTGAGACATGATGAGTCACCAAAGAAATAAACATAGCCCATCATTTCGCTTAATTTAACATTGTATAGTGTAAGTAAGGTATCCAAGTAGAAGATCGTGCTATTGGAAGTATAATATCAAATACTGATAATACGCTACAATATTTACCTCGATTACTCCTTACGTGAAATCAAATTTTATTGACAATAGAGGATGTAACTCTAGAAAAAAGGAAGTGCAGTACTACAAAAACAATCAAAACAATACTTCTCAACTTCCGAGTTCTCTCGATTAACCCAGATATCATATATCAAGTCCCAGGCCTTCATTATGTCAAAACTGACCGAAAGCAAGAATAGGAAGACTTCGATAGCTGTTTGAGGTGCAGCTGTATCAAGAATAAGGTTGTTGTCCAAAAAGATCTCCGTGAAAGCTTGGCACACCCTGTGCGTCATATTATGTCGTATCTTTATCGCGTGGATATTGTTGACCGATGGGCTTCTGTCAAACCATGTCATACGAACCGCACTACCAAGACCGAGATGCCGTACATTGTATGCCTCGGCGAGTACCCAATTAGCAATATATGCTGCAAGCCTAATCGTATCATGGTATCTCACTCTTGGCTGAGAGGAAAACTGCTTTAGGGGATCCCAGCCAGTATTGTTCATAATTACCCACCAATCTGAGATGGTGTAATCTCTCGGTCGGGGGGGATTCTGACAGCCAAGGTAGGTATAAGGTGTCGAGTCAAGCTCTGATGAGTCATTGGATCTTGTTGCCCTCTCAAGAGGCGGTTCTTTCGAGTGGGATATTGTCTCGTCATCTAGTAATATCGCCATCTAATCAGCGGCGCCTCTATCGACTGCGAGAGGAAGAAGGGATGTATAGAGTGCTTACATGTTGGGAAAACCAGGGGAAGTGTGATCAAGCTGCAACCACCCGAGATTTCCAAAAATGGTACCCGCCACTCGACGCAGATGCGGATCATGGAATGGCATACATGCTTTTGTGATGCGTGGAAGGTTTTCCTCCTCTTGGTGCCATGATCAGTCTCGGCCTCGATGGGACATGTAGCGACTGGTAGTGACTCTCCATCGTGTCGCCGCTTAGATATTGATCTTAGCTCCTGCGTTTCCGTAGGCGGTATAGAAGACATTATGGAATTGACGCGCTCTTGCTCTGTGGCGAGAGGCAAGCTACTGGGGGTGGAATTGTTGTCACGAGGCTTAGTCCGCAGCGGTGTATGGCGCTGGAGAGGTTCGCGAGTGGAATGGATGTCAGAACTTGAGATAGGGGGAAAAATGGAATCATTTGGGTCCGTCAAGGTAACTGAAATGTGCTGGGGTATTTCTTGACCGATGGTATCCTAAGAGAGCCACAAGCGCCCAATATTCATGTTGGTCTAGAGAATTTGGAGCTTAAGCGTCTGGACAGTCAACAGGGTGAGAATTGGTAGCCGGGATCGGTAGTTGGATTGCTAAGCTAATGTTGAGATACCGGCTCCTTCCTCTCCAGGATAATCTACGAAAGCCTTCCTTAAATAATAAAGTCACT
Source organism: Xylaria scruposa (assembly GCA_022385635.1). Lineage (NCBI taxonomy): Eukaryota > Fungi > Ascomycota > Sordariomycetes > Xylariales > Xylariaceae > Xylaria > Xylaria scruposa. The sequence goes on from MU280183.1 coordinate 326,488, forward strand.
TGCAGTAGCTTAAGCTTCATCGAACAATCAGAGGGAAGGTAGGTACGTGTGAGGTCGGTAAGACAGTCTCATAAACATCAATAACGACGTAAGCTATGTGAGTGACCAAAATTGCTTGCCTTCATCACTTAACCATGCCTTTGTAACATAGTACAACAAAGAGTAACACCATAATCGCAACTCCGTCGCCCCAAACAAATATACTCTACACATCATCATCTTGCGTGTCTATTTTGGCGCCTGGCCTTCGACAAAGTCCAAGGCCTGCTCTGTACTGACGCAGTTAATGGTGCTGTTCTTGTTCCTAAACAGGACACCATAGCACTTATCAGCGACATGGACAATTTCTGGTCTGAAAGTAGTGCAGATGAATTGCGTTCCTGCGGTATCAGAAATGGACTGGAGGAGCCCGGCGACTGCTGTACGGTATTGTGCGTCAAGATTGGCGTCAACTTCATCGAATATGACCATTGGGCTGGATTCAGTCTGCTGAAGGGCAAAAATAAGGCAAAGAGCGCAAAGACCTGGCGAGTGTTAGTATATACGAGAAACCGCTAACAGATTGGTTCGCATCAACTTACTCTTCTGACCACCGGAGAGTTGCTGAATACGTTGCTGCTCGTCAGCCACCTTTGAGTTGAACGAGACACTGATGCCGACGCCCGTGTAGTTCTCCACACTGCTCCGGCGTTCTTCGTCCGATTCTTCAGGGTCTACGCGTCTATCTGTTCGCCTCTGAATGACAAGGCGACCATGACCGGCGGGCACAAGTCGTTCAAATATTGTCGCAAACTCTTTTGATACTTGCTTGAATGTCCGCTCAATGGCTTCGTCTTTCCGTTGATCTAGATGCTGTACAAGCTCTTCAATAGATTGCTGTGATTGGTCAAGCTCCTCACGCCGTTTCATGAGTTGCTCTTGCTGCACGGTAAAACTATTGTATTGCTCCAAAGCCTTTTTATTGACGTGCTTGTACTTTTTGAGTGCATCTGCGACCTTCTTGAGGCGGTTGCTGATCTGTTTTCAGTGCACGTCAGTAAAGCAGCGTAGGTGAGTCGTGACGCGAGAACATATTTAAATTTAACTTACCGTCTTCGCATCTAGGCGTTCGTACTTGAATGCGTCATCAGGCACGATTCCAAGGTCGCGAATGTTCTTCGCACACTCAGCAGCTCGTGCCGTGAGAAGTGCTTTCTTCTGAATATTGCGATCTATTCTCTTTTGTTGCTTAGCAATTTCTCTTGCAATAGCTTGTAGCTCTTCTTCTTTTTGAGCCCTTTGCTTTCCTAGGTTTGCGATCTTGGATTCTGCGGAATCGAGTTGTTTGTCATTCTCCTGGAGCTGGGTTTCTACCAGGGCTGTCGCATTCTGGGTTTTCTTGAGCTCCCGTTTTGCGTCCCTTAAATCGTCGCTTCCACTAGAAGCGCCTTCAATGGCCTGGCTGGTGAGTTGATCGAGTTTGAGCCGAAGGTTGGTGCGTAGCTCAAGCTCCAGCTTGTTTTTGCGATTCTCAAGCTCTCGTCGATTGGCACTGACCTCGTTCCATTCCCTTTGCAGTTCTTGCACCTGGGAGCTGAACTCCTCTAATTGCCGTTCTTCGGCGGCTGTGAGAGCTTTCTTAAAGTCCGATGCCAATTCCGATGCATGAGCGGCCAGCATGTCACCAAACTCTTTCATATTTTTATCAACAAGATCTCGCCGTCCAATGGCCGTCTCTAGGCGATCCCTTGCCAAAGCAGCTTGACTGTTCTTCGTATTTAACTCATTGCGAAGGGGTCCATGGCTATTATCCATCTGGCGAAGTTGTTGTTCCGCCTTGCGTTCTTCGCCTTGTGCAAGACTAACTTCTTGGTCCTTCTTCTCTAATTCTCTCTGAAGCACAGACGCATCCGCCTGCAACCGATCATACCTGTCTCTTGATTCTTGCAAAGAGTGTAGGGCATCTAGCCGTGAACTTCGTGGGTCGATGTATCCACCAGTCATAGCACCACGTTTGTTCGTAGTGTCACCGTCGAGTGTTACAACATTGACCCCATGGCTTTTGGCGTACTGGCTGCCAATAGTCAGATCACGGCAGACGATGGTGGTGCCGAAAACTTGACGGAAGGCCTTCTCGTACTCGGGGTTGTATTTGATCTTGTTGAGCAGAGGAATAGCATCTTGTGCATTAGGGAGCTTTGCAGCCTTCGGCTGTAATCTCGAGAGTGGCATGAACGTGATTCTGCCGCCAGATTGCTTCTGCAAAGCCTTGACCAAATACGTCGCTGTCTCATCATTATCCACAACATAATGAAACAAACTAGCACCTGCAACTTGTTCGACAGGTAGACGATATGCTTCATCGACAGTCAGCAGCTCTGCTAATGTACCATAGGCACCAGGAAGATCTTGCTTTTGCTTGAGCCGGCGGATGGATTCCAAACCTAGCCAGGTGTTGGAGTCCATACTTTTTCTCAGAACATTCTCCGCCTTGACTCTTTCTTCTTTGGCATCGAGAAGTTCCTTGTCTAGAGTATCGTCTTGCTTACGAAGCTGCTTTATCTCTTCTTGGAGTTTATGGACAACGTCCTTGGCCTTATTATATTTCTCAGCAAGAGCGGCTCGGTCGCTTCCGAATGCACCATTCTTTTGCCGTAATGCTTCTATTTCTTCCTCCAACTCCTGGATGGACGTTTGAATATTGTTGACTTGCTCCTCGGCATCGAGACGCGTTGCCTTTTGTGTGCTCAACGTCATATTTAGGTCATCTATTTCCTTCTTCAGCCAATTGTCCCTTTCAGATTTGCTTCGAAACTGGGTGCCTCTTGTCTGTTTCGTGAAGAGTCGCTGCCGCCCGGCTTCTGCGGCGTCGAGATTATGCCGTACTTCTGCTTCCTTTCGCTTTCTCTTTTCCAGTTCAGGCATCAATTTCTTAAGCTCAGCCTCCTTGGATGAGATAGCTGCCTTCACACGGTTTAGTTCGGCATCGTGTTCCTCCTTCGCTTGTTCCTGAGCTGACATGCTATCTGACAAGCCCTTGACAGCTAGCTCGGCTTTTGCCCTCGCTTTGGCGTTCTCACGTCGATCTTCTTCTAGTTGTCGGCGATCGATGCGAAGGAGCTCCATCTGCTTTTGTAACTTGTGGATTTCGGCATCTAGCGCGGCAATAACCTTCTCGCCTGCGTTGTAAGCATCGCGATTCTCGTCTGTGTCTTCGATACCGCCTTGACGTGATTCTTCGAGCTCCTCTAGAGCTTCTTCGACGGCGATTTGGTCCTTGCGATGGTAAGCGTATTCTAAGCAGCGACGTTCCCGATCTTTGTCTTGATAACCTCGTAACTCTTCTTTTTCTTCCTCCAGCTCGCTCAAGCGCTCCTTGATGTAGTCCAATAATTCATCGATTTTGTCTCTCTTATTGTTCGTATCTGTCATGATTTTGAGCGACTCGGTTCGACGCGATTCGTAGACTTGCGTCCCAGCCACCTCTTTGAGCAGATTTAACCTATCAGACTCTTTCATGTTGGTCAGAGCCGTGACCCGGCCCTGGGGGACAATGTAGTACGGGTTGGACTTGGAGAAGCCCGCTGTCTCCAGGAGGTTTGTGACATCGACCTTGGTGACGACCTTCTTGTCAAGCGAGTACTCGTCTTTCTTTAGACCAATTGTCCGCCGCAAAATGACCTCCTTATTGCCGGTATGGAAGCGGTCGTCGCTGTTATCAAAGATGATCTCGACGTAGGCGGACATGACTGCGGAGCCGGAGCCTTCGTGCAGCAGCGCCTGACGCTCCTCGCGACTCATCTGGGTATAGGCGTCGCTGAGGACGAAGCGAATCGCAGCGAAGAAATTGCTCTTGCCTGACCCATTGCGACCGACGATGACGTTGGTTTTCGGCGAGAATGGCTCCATGACCGTCTGGTCCTTGTAGCTGTACGGCTGTTAGCGACCCCATAATACACAGACAGCAGATGCGCGCAGCGATAGTGGCAGCAAAGCGCTGCTCGAGCGCGCACCCACACCCACACCCACCTTTTGAAGCCTTGGATAATGATCTGCTTGATATACATGGTCGCAACAAGTGCTGCCGGACGGGCAGCGCGTTCAGTGTGCTCAAGAAACCGTCGCGCGATGCATGAAACTACAGAGAATGAATGAGCAGTGCTGTGTAACAGCGGGTGCGGCAAAAATCAGACAGAAATTGGCTTGTCACGTAATTATTTACGGACGCGTTTGAGGCGCGAACAGCTGATGGCAGTGGGGGATGGATTCACTCGCTTTAGTGTGGAGCTATTGTGCTGATAGTGTTGCGGCATCCTTGAACTGTTACTAGGTTAGCTGTGGCTTACGTCTGGGTTGGTGAACTGTGGCTGAGGTATTTTAGTCTCGCAGCACTTGGGTGCGAAATCTTCCTATTTAGGACAATCAATTGTAGTACCTAGTGGCTGTATATAAGTATCGTCTATAAATGATCGCCTTGTGTGTTTGTTCAAGGTGTGTCTCCCCTAGTTCTATAATCGTCTTTTTGTTAGCTGCTGGGCTGTAGCTCACGTACCATGAACATGAATCCCGAATGCATACGTACATACGATGCGGGTATTTGATTACTTCGCCTGATCTAGCATGTCGTGTCACTGAACACGATCCATGCTACATACCTAGTATTCAATAAGTAGGTAGCCCGATGATGAAAACTTCAGGTACCCGTTGCTACCTTGATAGAGAGAGTGAATAGAAAGAGGTAGGAAATGTCCTCGTATTCTGCGGTCACGCACTTTCACAACACTCATGCACCCCTTCCAAGAAGGACTGACCTGGGACCCTATTCTATACGTCATTATGCCCAGCCATCCACCGGGCCTTTATATGTACACGGTATATAAAGACAATAATAGTCTTTTATGATTAACTTTGGCCATTCCGTATAACCATTGTAGTCTGCAGCATTAGATTCGTACGGGATGATGTGTGTGGTTTGATGATCAAGGCAACTAGTTGAGGCTTGCGGCTGGCCGTTGCTAATTTCTCTGATCTTGGTCTGGAAATTGGGTCCTGGGCCCTGTTGTCGATCACGCTGTCATTTAGTTCGCTGACGCAACTTCTATTGTTTTATCATCTATGCCAATAGGTACTCGAACCAACCAGCATGCATCCATATAATACGAAAACAAAAAAGGAACAAAAAAAAGAAAAAGAATCTCGTTAATATAAACAGAATCTAAATGTTTAGAACAATCCCGATGTTTGAAAGGGGAGATGATGGCCTGCTTCGTATGAAGACACATCATCGAAAAGCTCTTGTGCCAAGCCACATTCTTTTCCCCGGGTCGGGGGCCTGGGTTGTGCACGGCTCGTAGTGGAGCCACTATATTGCAGCACCCGGTCCAACTGCTACATCACCATTCCCCAACAGGGTAAGGCATTTGTCGCTACAGTACTTGTACATGTAGCATGTAGCGCACAGGAGAAGCAGCAGCACAGCAGGTAGCTGTTTACCTGCTTAGGTGAGTTCTGGATCGCCCGGAGTGGGCTTTGAATGAAGAGAAATATCTGGGGGATGGCATATGTCTTCCTCGCGATAATACCTAAATATCTAAGGGGGTAGGGAACAAGGTTGGACATCAAGAGGGGTATTACCTAGGTAGTTGTAGGTAGATAAGGGAGTGCATGCATTTCTAGAATTTCTGCATGGGACTAGGTATAACATTAATGGCAGTACCTAGAGTATCTCTGCTGCCCCGAGACATGATTAATATACTGCGTACTTACGTAGCTAGGGAAGGGAATGAAATTTGTGTGAGAAACTAAAGACAATGTCTGAACGGAGGCGCGAACTGACTCAAACAGCTCTGGCAAAAGGGAGGATGGTGATGGGGTTGGTCGGGCTCCGGCTGCGTGAGGTTGCGACAACAGAGAGAGAAAGAGACAGGGATGGGTCTGAGCCGTGGACGAGGCACGAGGATGTGTCGCCATTTTGATGATGGCTCTACCGTGCCTACTATGAGCCGGTGGGACTGGACAGGCATAATCAGGCAAGGCGCAGAGCTTGGACCATCACGCCAACAGAAAATGCAAGACCCACCGCTGTTACGGCCCCCATCAGCCATCCTTGCAGCTACCTATAAAAGTATCACTCCAAATACAAGAGGGACCGGCGCGCCGACTCCAAAAAGTCATACCTCGAGCTGCATTCCGTTTCCACTGCCGGACAGCCAGCAAGGGAACGACGACCACACGCCAATCCCGCCCCAATACAACGCCCATCCCTCCTGCGCACGTACCACCTTTGCGTGCCACCCAAGCAGCGCTACAATACACAGCCAAACCACGCCCCCCGTAACTGCGCACTACCGCACCACCGGGGTTTTAACAAATCACACTTTGGTGTCTTACTAGATAGGGTCCAGTAACGTCCGTTTTAGGCAATGGGCACTTCAACCTGCATCATCACCACGGAAGCCGCCAATAACCCAATTGCCTCTATAACTCGGCATATGTGAGGCCAGGTCAATCATTGTACTTTTATCATCAAACAAAAGTATCTGGGAGATCCATATCACCTTGTTTAAGTAGGTATTTCCAACATCAGTCGAGTTTTTATTTCCATCCAAGCCCTTCACCAATCATATTAGTGTGCAGCCTGACTTTTGGCCTTTTATGGTTAGGAGCCGAATTTACAAACGTCGTCAAAGCGTGAGTATGATCAATTTCTTGCTCTCTGAACCAATCCCATCTTTTCATCGAAACACTCAGATGTTACTTATTCAAAAACTGCCCTTGTCCGCGATCCACACAGCAAGCTGCATATAGCACAACTCTGTGGTCGAGGTGCATCGAGCCTCAGCACCTTGATGTAACTGTCATCGACATGCTCTTTTGAACGTACTACCCATGTAGTTGTTTGAAGTCCTCTGGAATGGCTTGCCCAAATTTGTTCTATCATCTAGATGTAATAGCTCCTTCCCAAGCAAGGGAGGAAACGAGTGGCAATTTGCTACCTTGCTTCTCCACCTTTGCATCACAAGAGCACCACGAAGAGAGGCGCCAACATGGTGTGGGTACCTACTGACATATATATACAGTAGTATAATGAGATGAACTACTCTCAGATATTGGCCTTACAGCCCCGGAGTGACTAGCAAAGATGGCGTCCAGGTGAGCAATGTCGCTGTCTTTCGAATCGAAACTCGTGTACGCTAATAATTGTGTGTTTCACAGACTTGATCGTCTCGTAACGTGAGTATACCTAATCGATTAGTAGTGTGCAATCCTCCACTTCCCATTCAGAACAACCATATTACTCATATCCAATGTCCCTAGCACCAAGTTTGGAACATCGCGACTGATAATCTTTCTAGAATCCTGGAGACAGGCAGCACCAAGCTAATCAAAGATACCGCTGTTAATCAGCTTGCAGATTGGCAAAAGCAGCATCCCGAGGAACTCTTCAATCTCCTTTCACGGGTAGTGCCATATCTCCGGCATAAAGATTGGGACACCCGGTCTACCGCCGCCAAAGCTCTCGGCAAAATAATTGAGAATGCTTCTTCCTACGACCCCAATGAAGATGAAGATCCCACGACGGCACCCAAAGAGGAACTCAAGGCAGAGAATAGCCTCGTTAAGAAGGAAGAAGACGTTGAATCCTCACTGTCAGTCGATGAGTACTTCAAGCCTGAATCACTGGATGTGGCAATGATACTTAGATATGGCCGGGAACTGCTGCGTACCGGAGCTAATGTCGATTATGGTCTGGCGAGTTTGGATCCGCAAGCACGGTTAACGCATTTGAAAAGGACCCTGAATGGTCGTCTGGGGCTCTTAGGCAGACCCTTCGAGGATGACGAGATCCCTATCCCTATTGAAAAGTCCGCTAGCCCCTCTACCCCACTAGAAGCAGCACCTCACAATGGCATCGCCCGCCAAGATAGCTTGGCAAGCACCGGTCCCAGCCAGCCCGTAGAGGAATCTGGATTAAGCGCCAGACAGAGGAATGCCTTGAAGCGAAAACGTAAGAAAGAGGCACAGAAGGCGGCAGGAAAAGGCGGTTTTGGAGATCTCTCGATTCGACGTTCTTTTACTACCGGTTCTGAGACATTTGATGACTCACCAGTAACAGAAAGTGACAATAAGAAGGGCACGAAAAACGATTATTTCAATCTGGAGAGACCTGCCGATGTCGATGAAGATACTAAGGTTGTGTCCGAGTTCAAAGGTCCTACCGTTTTGATTAAATCTGAAATCGAAACGGACGAAGAACTACAGGGCTCTGAATGGCCGTATGAACGTCTATGCGAGTTTCTAAAGCTCGATATTTTCGATTCGCAGTGGGAGATTCGCCATGGTGCTGCGCTAGGGCTACGGGAGATTCTTCGAGTGCACGGTGCAGGTGCAGGGCGCTTGAGAGGCAGATCGAGGACGGAGAACGACACCCTCAACCGGAAATGGCTGGATGATATGGCTTGTAGGTTGTGTTGCGTACTTATGCTCGACCGATTTACCGACTATGCATCCGATACCAGTGTCGCGCCCATCCGAGAAACCGTCGGTCAGTCTCTAGGGTCTTTCCTGAAGCACATCCCACCGGCATCAGTATATAATGTCTATCAAATCCTACTCCGGATGGTCATGCAACAAGATATTGGTATCGACAAGCCTATCTGGGCCGTCTGTCATGGTGGTATGGTTGGGCTACGATATGTCGTAGCTGTGAGAAAGGACTTGCTCCTTCAGCATAGTCACATGATCGACGGTGTAGTCCAGGCTGTGATGAAAGGTCTTGGCGATAGCGATGACGACGTCCGTTCCGTAAGCGCTGCCACTTTAATACCTATGGCGCAAGAGTTTGTTCAGCTGCGACCTGGTGCCTTAAACGAGCTTATCAGCATTGTCTGGGAAAGTCTCTCCAGCTTGGGCGATGACTTGAGTGCCAGCACGGGCAAGATAATGGATCTTCTAGCGACACTTTGCGGGTTCCCTGAAGTTCTGAACGCTATGAAAGGCTTGGCTGAGCATGACGAGGAAAGCTCATTCACGCTACTTGTCCCCCGGCTTTATCCATTTTTGCGACACACCATCACTTCTGTCCGTCTTGCCGTCCTTAAGGCCTTGATGACATTTGTCGATCTCGGAGAGGACTCTCATGGATGGCTGGACGGGAGGATTCTCCGGTTGGTCTTTCAAAACATCCTTGTCGAACGCGACGCGGAAACACTTAAAATGTCCATACAACTATGGACTGCCCTGGTCAAGTGCTTGGCGAGGAATCCAGATCAGCTAGCGAGTGAATTCGCTCCTCATATTGACGCCCTCATGCAACTGACTCTCCATCCTGTTGGTGTATCTCGTCAACCAATTCCCATGAATGGTGCCCTATTTCAGAAACCATCCGGGGGTACCTACACAGTCCCTGGAGTCATCCCTGTTGCCGCTCGGAAACTTTCAGACGCTGAAGGAGGCGAAAGGGCGCCAAAACGGCGCAGGAAATCGACAAAACTTGAGGATGCGCCAGCCACAACGCATTCGCATGACCTCGATGGCCACATGATGCAAGGTGACGTTGACCTTGTTGGCATGGACACACTCATCCGCTCCCGTGTCTCCGCTGCTGGGGCTATGGGCCTAATCATGTCCCTTGTACCATCACAATATCTGGATGCTTACGACGCTCTTCTTATCCCGGGGCTCAGCTCTTCGTACGCTTCGACACAGCTTAGTGCTTGCGTGGTCATTGATGAATTCGCACGAGGTTGTTCGTTGTTACAGTCAGAGAACTCGAGATATGCAAGCGAATTACTTAAAATCATCGATAGCGAGCGACCATCGCAGTATCGTGACCTAGTCAGCTATGTTCAACGGACCCGATCGCAATGTCAACAGCTCGTCAACCTTTTCCGAGACCATGGGAAAGTCTCACAACAAAAGTTACCTGTCCTACCAGTGGTAGTACAAGGCGAGGCCGAAGCTGGACCTGGTGCTTTCTCCCTTACCCATGCCGAGAAATGTGTCGCTGATGATTACGAGCGACTTAAAAAGGCTATGGCACCTGCCCAACGCTTGATCGCCCTCCAGCAACTTAACGAGGCCAGGCAAGATACCATTTCGGCTATAGACGAAGCAAAGACCGCAAAGGAAGTGCGCGATACCCGTATCAGAGCTGCAGCAGCATGTGCTCTCATAGCTATGAAGATGTTACCCAAAAAGCCAAGCCCTCTCATCAAAGGTATTATGGACAGTATCAAGCTGGAAGAGAACCAACAACTCCAGACCCGCTCTGCCGAGACAATTGCCCGACTGGTCCAACTCTTTACGGAGAAAGGTCGCAGAGGACCTGCTGACAAAGTTGTCTCGAACTTGGTAAAGTTCTCATGCGTCGAAGTTGCTGAGACGCCCGAATTCCCTGTCCATGCTGCCAAGACAAATGTCATTCTATCAATGTCCAAGGAAGAAGATAGAATCGATTATGGGGCTGACACGGCAAAATTTGTGCGTGAAGCCAAGGGTGCTCGTATTACGCGGCGTGGAGCAAAGGAGGCTCTGGAGATATTATCTCGTACCTTCGGTGCCGAATTATTTACGATCGTGCCAAGTCTAAAGACGTTCATGGAGGCTCCGCTGGTCAAGGCCTTCTCTGGTGAACTTCCTGCTGAAGTAAGGGATCCCGAAAGTCCATTTGGCCAGGAAGTAGTTGATGCAATGTCTGTCATCCGAACGATGACTCCTACTCTGCATGAGGCTCTTCACCCCTTTGTAATGCAACAGATTCCTCTTGTGATCAAGGCTCTGCATTCTGAACTATCGGTTTTCCGTTATATGGCTGCCAAATGCCTGGCAACCATCTGCAGCGTAATGACTGTTGATGGTATGACAGCATTAGTCAAGCAGGTACTACCTTCGATCAACAATCCCCTTGATCTGAGTTTCCGCCAAGGTGCTATCGAAGCGATATATCATTTGATAGCTGTCATGGGAGACGGCATTCTGCCTTACGTGATTTTCCTCATCGTTCCCGTTTTAGGCCGAATGAGCGACTCCGATAATGACATAAGACTAATTGCAACAACATCTTTTGCCACACTCGTCAAATTAGTCCCCCTTGAAGCCGGTATTCCAGATCCTCCTGGATTATCTGAGGAGCTACTAAGGGGACGAGATAGAGAGCGCACGTTTATTGCGCAACTACTTGACCCTAAGAAAGTAGAACCATTCCAAATACCAGTGGCCATCAATGCGGAGCTGCGTTCCTACCAGCAAGAGGGTGTCAATTGGCTTCATTTCCTGAATAGATATAATTTACATGGTATCCTCTGTGATGATATGGGTCTAGGGAAAACCCTTCAGACGCTATGCATTGTTGCTAGCGATCACTACTACAGAGCCGAGGAATTTAAGACAACGGGCGCGCCGGAAGTAAGAAAGCTTCCCTCGCTTATCGTCTGCCCTCCTACACTCTCTGGTCACTGGCAACAAGAGATCAAGACTTTCGCTCCCTTCCTCACAGTCACCGCCTTTGTAGGGCCTCCAGCAGAAAGGCGGGCGAAAGCCTCCCAATTCGCAACAACTGACATCGTCGTCACCTCATACGAAGTATGCCGGAATGACGCAGAGCTTCTCGAGAAACAGAATTGGAATTATATTGTACTCGACGAAGGTCACTTAATCAAGAACCCAAAGGCTAAGATTAGTCTTGCGGTCAAGAAGCTTGCGAGCAACCATCGCTTAATCCTAACCGGCACACCTATCCAGAACAATGTACTGGAACTTTGGTCTTTGTTTGACTTTTTAATGCCGGGATTCCTAGGTGCTGAGAAAGTCTTCTTAGATCGATTTGCAAAACCTATAGCCGCGAGTCGCTTTAGTAAAGCTTCCTCTAAGGAACAAGAAGCCGGAGCATTGGCAATCGAGGCTCTACACAAGCAGGTTCTTCCCTTTTTACTCAGACGACTAAAAGAAGAGGTACTAGACGATCTGCCGCCCAAGATCTTACAAAACTACTACTGCGACCTTAGCGATCTGCAACGAAAGCTATTTGAGGACTTCACAAAGCGGCAAGGAAAAAAGCTCACAGAAGAGGCCAGCCGTGACGACAAAGAGGCCAAGCAGCACATCTTCCAAGCTCTGCAATACATGCGCAAACTATGTAACTCTCCTGCGCTCGTAATGACACCCAGCAATAAGCTCTATGATGACACGCAACGATTACTTGCGAAATCGGGCACTAGCATAGAGGACCCTATCCATGCTCCTAAACTCACTGCTCTCAAGGATTTGTTAGTTGATTGTGGCATCGGCGTCGAGGGCCCCGATTCGAACGATCCACTCTATCAACCCATCAAGCCACATCGTGCCTTGATCTTCTGCCAGATGAAGGAAATGCTGGACATGGTCCAGAATACCGTTCTGAAACGCATGCTACCTTCGGTCTCATATCTACGTCTTGACGGGTCAGTGGAAGCGAACAAGCGACAGGACATTGTCAATACGTTCAACAAAGATCCCTCTTACGATTGTCTGCTCTTAACTACTAGTGTTGGTGGTTTAGGCCTTAACTTGACTGGGGCAGACACCGTCATATTTGTTGAACACGATTGGAATCCACAACGCGACCTCCAAGCGATGGATCGAGCTCATCGTATCGGACAGAAGAAAGTTGTCAACGTATACCGCCTTATCACGAGAGGCACGTTAGAGGAAAAGATTCTAAGGCAAGCCACCCTTGTGATGACTATTGGCTACATGACTAACCCCATTAAAGTCTACAAGCATTTAAAATTGACGTCGCCTCCACGGTCGTAAACCAACAAAATGCTGGCTTGGTAAGCACGCCCAGCCTTTATAGACTTTCCTAAAGTCCTAGTACCTTCGAAATCCAATGCTAACTTGTGATTCAGGGAACGATGGATACGGACCAGATTCTCGACCTGTTCAACTTCGGTGGTGATTCAGGTCCCAGCCTTATATCTGACAAAGCGAAGGACGGTATTGAAGGCCGTGAAGAAGACATGGTCGATGTCGAGACCGGAGATGTCCGTGCGCCAGGCAAGAAGGCGTGGGCGGACGATTTGGGAGAATTGTGGGATAACCGTCAATACGAAGAGAGTTTCGACCTAGACGGCTTCCTTAAGACGATGCAGTAATCACCGTACTGGAATGCTTCAGAGCAAGCTGGTGGTACGAAATTCAACGTTTGAACGGCGCTTGGGAACGCGAGGAGAACCCTAGTTATACTGTGTTATATTGTATTGTACAAAAGTGAATCCATCCAAAAGCAATACATTCCGGTCGCGAATGATTAATCAATCGCGTTACTCTTTCTACACGAGCTATTTATTTCTCTATGCTAGTAAAACGTGAAGCGAGATTAATAGTAGCTCAGCTCTTCTACACATACATGCCTTTGCAATCGGAGCCATGCTAATCCGAATGCGAATATTCTGGATTGGCAAACCAATCCATCTACATTTCGACGAAGAAAAAGGACACGACACATGTGTTAGAGACAACTGAATTTCACTTAGATTTTTGTTATATAGACATGAGTACTGCCTCAGGCATCGATCCCCAGCACTAGCATCCGCTATTAATCCCCCCTCCCTCCAAAAAGACAAATTTCCCGCTTTTGCCGCTAATTCGATTAACGAGAGACATGACAAAACTAAAACGTATGCCGCCACATCGACTTTATTAATAATAAGATACTACGCGCCGCACTCGCGGATGCGGCTCAGGATGGATCTCAACGCGTCTGTGCCCGCGCCCGTCAGTGGAATACGTGTACGACGACGACCGCGAGGAGGAGGTCGCGAAGGGGTCGTCCTCTAAGATGGAGCCGCGCTGGGCGCGGTACTCGAACTCGCGGCGACGGCGCGCGTCTTCCCGCCGATAGGCGACATCGTCCTCCGCGTCGCGGTCGTAGACGGAGAGGCGGGAGAAGCGTCGCGTGACCTCGTCGTCGTCGTCGTCACTTCGCGTCCTGTACACGCGCCGCGGCGAGTGTGCTTGGATGATGCGCGGTGGCAGCTGTCTGCGCATGTTCGAATATGCTAGGTCCCTGTCGAGCCGCGCGTCGCGCTGACCTCTTTCGTATGCAACTTCTCGGACACGCTCGATGTGACTAGCAACCGACTCGCTCTCTTGGGACACCGGATAGGGGGGGATGATAGGTCTGCGGGCGAATGGCCGGGGACTCCCGTTCACTCTTGGCAGTCCTTGTCCGATGATAGGGGGAGGATTTACCTCGACGTTAACGGTGTATCCGCCCTTATTACGGCCGCGGCCGCCTCGGTGGTCAGATACCGATGTTGGCGGGGTGCTTGAGCGCCGTGACGAGCGCGAGCCACTATCGGAATCACTGGAGTCGTTATTCCCCATGACGCGCACCCCCCCGTTTGGGTTCTGCTGATGCCCCTGGCCGCCTTGATTCACTGGCATATTCGGGTGTGTTGGTGGCGGGGGTGGTAGTGGAGGACGCTGACCTGGCGGATGAGGGCCTTGTGGAGCTTGGTTAGGCGGATGGGTTGGCGGTGGTCCTGGTGGTCGTTGCGGTGGTTGTTGAAAATGCTCCCCCGGAGGAGCGCGAACTCCTCCCTGTAAAGACCTTTTATGTTCTTCCCACAGTCGCTTGATATTCACACCAGGCCGTGGGACTCGCTTGAAGTAAGCGGTCAGCGAAAGGCGCTCATACGCCCTCTTCTTCTTAGAGTGGCTTTTTGAGTGGGATCTCTTTGGTGAGATTCGATGTCTTGTACTCCGATGTCTATGAGCATGTTGGTAGCTCGAGCTACTGGGGAAGTAAGGTTCAATCGGCCTCAGTTGATGATCGATTTGGACGAGGGTCCAGTAATGGTTGCTGAATTCTGGCTCCCGTTTCGTTAAGTCCTCCAGGGTTTTGTCAAGTTGGCGCTTTAGTGGTGGTGTTAGTGAGTTTTTCTTATCGAGAACACTTTTCGTCGTCAAGTTTAGTTGCCGGATCTTTCTGATCGCTACCTCTTTCGGGATGCTCCAGTCCTCGGTTTTTATAGCCTGCTCCCAGCTGGGCCACTTGGGCCGGCCTTGTTCGTCGATTCCGTCCTTGTCGTTCACCTTTTCGAACCGGATTATCACATATTCAGAGAGCTCTTCTTTCATGTCGGACTCTGACATGAGATCTTCTCTCACATCCTGTATTTTGACGGTAGAGCCCCGGCGCAGATTCACCGGGATCGGGCCTCTCGGCGGAGACGGCGGGCGCCCCTGAAAATGGCCGCCCTGTGGTCCTTGCTGTGGTCCCTGTTGTGGTCCCTGTTGCGGGTGGTTTTGAGGACCATCATGCCGCCGAGCTGGGCTCATCTGGGGCCCACGATTCCTGTTGAAGTGGCGATTGTTTTGAGACATTGACTTATCTCCTACGGCTCACTAGATGGGAGTGGTGAGTTATAGATGGGGTCCGGGTGAATGTGCAGTAAGTGGGAATATCCTTCAGTTCGGATGGGTCTCTAGATGCACTTATGTGCACGTGGGGATGAGCTTCAGAGTATTCGTCGGTTTCATCCGGGATCTAGGTAGATGATGTTGAGGCGGAGCACAGATGTATACAAGTCCAAAGTGCAATGGGGAGGGAGAGGATGGCCACATTTATCAAGCAAGGCAGCTCATAGAGCCGCAAAAAGCCTATTAGTCTTAACATAAGGACCGTGTTTCCTAATCTGCTTGCCACCCACGTCTAGCTTGTCTACAGGATTTGTCTCACTCCCTTTCATGGTTGCTGTCCGAGTAGCATCATTGGCCGATATCTGTCCGAAACGCAAGCCAACAAGTAATTCAATAATACGGCTCTAGGTATAGTCGAATATCAACATCCGTCGATGCCCCTCTCTGCTGGGGAACGCGCCAAGAATAGGTAAGCCCGGCTCGAATGGCTTCGCCCGATTGTAGTGTATGACGAATCAATCATATGTACACGACTCCAACTCCAAGAACCGGTCGCCTGGTCACCACCCATCAGGACCATTGACACGCAAGGTGAAGAAACCAATTTTCGTTCGCGGACTACGCGGGGTAAACGGCTGCCTGACAAGATCGACCGCCACTTCGCCCTGGAAAAGTACGCATAAGCAGCATTTTAATCGGTGTGTGCAACTGAACTCTCCATACCCTTGGGCAGCTCTGCAGAATTACACTTTTATGGATTTCATGCATTAACGCTCGCGATCGTCATCTTGCCTACGCCCATGCCCATACACACGCCCATGTTCGCGTTCATGTTCATGCATGTATACGTACGTTGGTGTTATCCCTAGCTCTTTACCGAGACGCTGGAAAGTAAGTGCTCCGCCTACTCGCGAACTCAACTTAGTAGCCGGACCCTGGCCCTCGTATCTGAAAAGTATTGTACATACTTCGGTTTTTCATGACAAGAAGCCACTTGTTAGTCAAAGTACAAAAGAACCCTAAAGCTAGCTTCCACCCCTCACGAGGCGGCTTGGGGTAAAGCTGTAGATAAGCTGCCCCTCATCATGATACATGTGGCTTATCAAGATCCCCGATGTGCAAGACTGCTGAATAACTTGTGTCTCCGGTTTTATGAAAGGCTCCGCGAAATTCAAGGTGCAATTCCTACGATGCGGCTCTGTAGTGGAACCTCGCTACCGTCATGGAGTCACAAGGCAGATTACATAGTAGATTCGGTAAACCCGGAGAATTTGGCTACATGCGTTGTCGTGTCGATCTCCGGGTAAGCTTCACCGTCACCTTAACCACCGGCCAGACTTCGTTGTTTCAGCTACGCCCATCACGTAATGAGAAGCTTGCGAAACCCTGCTAAGCTTCGGAAATAGAGTCATACACGGCACACGTCTAGCCCACACTCGGGGTCAATCTATGTCGAGATACGCCGAGTATGTTTCGGGACCGGTGAAGAAAAGGCAGAATCAAGCAAGTTATCTTGAGGCAGGCCTTCCGTTGATTTGTTCATAGATACTGATTACGCCTTAGCTGAGGTATGTATGACATGCATCCTTTAACGTACTCCAAAACACCATCAGACAAGCCGGGCGGGATCGACAAAGTCGGCTCCGGTTCGCGCTACACGAGGGCAAGAGGCTAAGATAAACTAGCTAACCGGGCGTTTTCTTTCATGGTTTCTACTAGTAACTTTTATATCGGTGTTGTTTCTTCTCGTAGGTCATGTTAGCGGAAGTTCGGCTCATCCATGTTCCGAAAGATGGTACCATCTAGCTAGGTTAGATGTTCAGATCTGGAGCGGCCAGGGTGAACTTGCAAGGGCGTGACGAATTGACTTAGAGGTGCTTTCTATATCGTTTTTCCTCTGTCATATCTCCCTAGCGTTCCATTGCTTTATCCATGAATCATTAGCTTCAAGTAACTAGTCAAAGAGAAAGACAAACAGTAGAGAATCAACTTGCGAGCCACGGGATCTCCTTCTTTGGAAATACCGCGATACCAATGCCTAGAACAAATGCTGGCATGCATCAATTGTCTGCGGTGCAAACCAACCACACGGGTTCTGGGTCCTTGGCAGAGCTACGGTACCCCCATGGCACGCCAGGGTCCAAGAGTTATTGGTACTTCTTGGTTGGCCCGTCAAACTTAATTCCGTTGATACATCATCTAGGTATCAGCCTTGTGCTCGGTTTCTGCAAGCAGCTGTTTATTTACCCAATTATGTCAGAAATTCAAGCTGGCTGGGTCACGTCTTGTGCGACACCCGTTTCTGACGTATGTCTGAAGATGAACAATGATTCTCCTTACCCTGGAACGTATGACATGTGTTCTATAGCTGGAGGTCGGTGATGACTCTGTGCATAGGATATTGACATCCAATCGCCTACCCTTTTTTGGTAGCCCTGCGATGAAGAGTTGGCATTTTCATGCGAGTAATTACTGTTTCAATTAATTGTGAAGCCTCCGTCTTCATGGCACTCATGTAGTATATTCGCTCTTATATCGAGGTACTGGTCGTACTCAACGTCATCAGAACATGGGGACTACGATAACATAATAGCGATACACACGAATGGCTGCCCTGGTGTTCCAAAACTATTAGTATGATTGGGCATTAAAATGTGGTACGGCCTGCGACGCTGAACCCTAATACCCTGGGGTCGTATAGCATATGCCGGAACCCGTACAAACGGTCATGCCACTCAACATACACGATAGCAGCAAGCAGAATAGCCGGTGAGAAATGATTGCATGTTTTCCTCACGTGTTCCTCTAAAAGCATGGTTATGCTTGTTCCGTTGATCCGGATATACTATGAATTGGTCGTGGGATGGCTACATTACTGATTGTACCAGACGAGCTATATCATTGGCGATCTTCATGCAACATACTTACGTCGTAGAATTGACACGCTCAATCCGCGAGCCACAATCAGACAATGATGATACGAGCTGCAGATAGATTGAGTGCAAAAGTGCTCTTATACAACACAATGTGCTGTCAGTATTCCGTAGGAATCCGATCCTTGAATGAAATCGAGTCCAATTCGAGATCACCACGCCCATCTTGGACCCATGCACGAATAAGATGGAGGGTTTAAGAGACGCAACATCGACCACGCCTACTTCGCCCGCTGGAAATGTGACAGAGAATGCTACGCCAGGGAGAAAAAGGGTTCCCCGCAATCAAGCCAATGCCATTGTATGGGACGGACCGAAACAATCTAGGGCACTCCAAATACAGATATTTGCTCACTTTCAGGGTCCTGCCATGACGATTTAAGGTGGGCGCCCACCTGGCCAGAATCGCCAAGCTGTGGGAAAGCAGGCTATACTGGCAAGGAATCAAGTTACCGGGCATTAGCCTGCTTCTTTGGGTGGTATTGCATGGTTGTAATACATACAGCACATAACAACGGCTTTGCCGTCGCCGATAAGAGCGCCACGGCATCTGTCTCTCGTTCACCCCACGCCCGACTCACGATTCCTCGCAGGACGGGCTGAGACGTGCTGGGAAGGGTTACGTACTGGATTGAACCCTTGCAGCTCATCGCCGGGCGTCGAGCAGCTTCGCCCTGTGCAAGCATAGAATCCCTCGCTTGGCGCTTCCTATCAGTAATGCGGTACAGTAGGTACTTGTAAATGCTTAGCCCGGCCATTGTGTATTCACACTCGTATATTCACATTCGTATTAGAGATGTGATGTGTGCCATTTAAGATTTTCTCGTGTCGCCGTGAGCGACTCGTTGGCCGCTTAGGAGGGGGCGCACCGCCCGTGTTCATAGAATGCAAATGTCTCTCAAAGCCATTGAGCAGTTCCCACGCTGCTTCTGGGTAGCTGCACCCTACTATCTTCCAATATTGATGGCATCGGTTTTTAAACAGAAAGTCTGTGACAAAGTTAAGGCCTGATTATAGATTGAACGGGTGGATTTGAAGCATGAAAGACGGAGGATGTGGATTGGGGATTTTAGTTTATATCAGTATATACAATACGAGATCTCGCCTGGTGTAGCTATACACCACTTCAATGCAAGATTCATTCAATTATATACATCTCTTCATATCATTTGCGTACATCCATTCGTTCGTGGTCCACCGTCTAATCGCTCGCTCTCGCGCGGGGTATCTATCATCAATCCCATTCCGTACGTCATTTCGTGCTTCTAAGAGAGAATGGGGCTTTGATTTAAGCCTTGCCATTCTGGATGATGGCGTCGGTGGTGCCACTGGGGACGCCGCTGATAGCACCAGTCTGAGCCTGGGAGGCGATATAATCGCAGAGGTCTTCAGGGGAAGCGGCACCGAGACCCAAGAAGTAGGCACCGATACCAGCAACGTGGGGAGAGGCCATCGAGGTACCGGAGATGGTGTTTGTCCTACCGCCGGGCCAGGTGGACTCAATGTCAGAGCCGGGGGCGAGAACGTCAACAAGTTTGCCGAAGTTAGAGAAGTAGGAGAGAGCATCGGTCTTGTCAGTAGCACCAACAGTGCAGACAGAGGGCTCGGAGGCAGGGGAGGAGTTAGAGGCATCCTCTGCCTCGTTCCCAGCGGCGACAGCCATGAAGTGACCGGCGCTCACGACGTTGGCGGCGGCCTCGTTGACAGCCGATGAGACACCACCACCAAGGGACAGGTTGACGACAACACCCTTGGGGCAATCACGGTCAGGAGCATCGGTAACAACGAAATCCATACCGGCAATAACACCAGAGCTACGAAGGAAAAATTGATTAGCCTTATATCTATTACAACCAATGTGCGGTTTAAAAGTGTCGGGGTAGGGCATACTTTGTACCCGAGCCATCGGCGCCAAGCACCTTGACGGCGTAGAGTGAAACCTTCTTGGCTACACCGTAGGTCTTAGAGCCAATAGTACCGGAAACGTGAGTACCATGGCCATTGCCATCAGTATCATCGTTGTCGACCTGGTTAGAGGCGAAGGTAGCGCGACCCTCAAAGTCGGGGTGGTCGACGTCAATTCCGGTATCAACAACGTAGGCGCAGACACCCTCGCCAGCGCTGTCGTCGTAGGTATAAGTACTACTACTGGGAGAGGTGTTGGACAGACGGGCCAGACCCCAATCAGCGCCAGTCTGGGTAGCAGAAGCCCGGACAATGGCGTCGTGCTCAATGTACTCAACCTTGAACAAATTAATTAGCATTCGTGGTAATCGAAGCCTTAATATCGGTTTGCCATTAGCTTACATCAGGCATGTTTTGCAGAGCCTCGACCTCCTCTGTGGTCATCGAGGCGGCAAAACCAGTGAACTGGTTGGAATTATAGGTGTAGTCAACCTTGCTGGCGACCATGTTCTTGTGGGTTTCAAGAATCTGCACTCCACTGTTGCTCTTCATTTTGACGATGTACTTCCCCTCAATGACATCGCCATTTCGGGGCTTCAGGAGGGGAGCAGGGGAGGAACGCTTCGAAGGGGCGGCAAGCGCCAGAGGGAGCGCAGCAAAGATAACGGCAGAACGCATTTTGACAGGATAAATGGAAGAAAGAAGTTCGAAGTTGGGGGGAAAGGAAGTAAAATATACCCTCGATGATCGAAGCTCTTGGGGATGATGGAATGATGAGGCAAACGAAACCTTCTTTGAGACGGGAAGCACATACCTTTTATAAAACCAACAACTCGTCATAAGAGGCTGTTTTTTTCTATTCCGTATCTCTCGTTGACATGCTCGCCTTCCATCGTGGCTGATCATATCTAATTTGAGGTAACCCCATGGTAGCATCACCGGCCGAATAGATGTGGATTCTTGTCAGGGGCTTTTAACGGTTGCGACCCCATAATCAGGTCCGTATGGACTAAAATTTCAGACTCATATGGCCTATACATTCTCGCTGCTTGTTCATTGTCTCCTAACGTGATGCCTTTCACCCTAGCTGAAAGGGTCATATAGAACGTCGATCGTAAGTGGGCTTAGACGAAGGAATTGTGGTGTTTTCTGGTTGCTGGACGAGTAGATCCGGGCCGATCAGGTCATGAGCTGGGGCCTGCCAAGAAGCATGCAAGCAATACATGTTGGTCATCTAAGTACTTGTAGGTCAACATTATTGTCTTCAGTGGAGTTTGCGAATGGTTAGCAGGAGTCATGTCGATCTGAAGCATTCACATCTCTTATCAGGTGAGCTGAGATTAGCTAGGATAACTGCGCGCTCCAATGGCGGTCGTAGAAGTGCCACGACTAAGAGATCTAGAGATGGGGCGCTTCGGCTGACGCCAAGCGAGATCAGCCTCGACTTTTAATTGCAGTGGGCAGCGACAAGCGACCGGACAAGCCAACGGTCTGCTCCCACGGCTGTTCCCAAAATCCTGTCCTTCCCTATCTGGAACTACTACCCCAACTTCTCAACTTACAGTGGTCAAGGCTCTTCGGCATATTAACAGAGCCTAGAGAAGATCGACGCTATCGACCGCGAAATCTCGGTACGTTGCTATCCAACCCTGTTCCCGTGATCGACCCAAGTAGAAATGATCAGTGTCAAACGGGCCAACGCCAAGCCCTACCAAGGTACTGATGGCAAGCATCAAGTGGATTGCAGTCGGAGACATCGCAAAGCTTAGTCGAAATGGCGGATGCAACTGTTTCATCGGAAATAGAATGATATGTCTCTGATTTCCGCACTCCCGCCTCCGGCGCATGTAGTTGAAGCTTGTGTGTGAGCTTGGCTTGTGAGCTTGGCTTGTGAGCTTCGCAACTTGCAGCATGGACCCGGTTAGTTGGTGATGCCACTTCGATTTACACTACGAGATGCCAAGCGCCGGCGAGGTTCTCCCCCCGCAGCACACAAATGGACCTTCCTATGGGAAACCAGTTCGTTAAACAGCCATTGTCCACTCTGATACCTTCACGAGTTCCGATGTCAATCGCTACCACACACGGAAACCCGGTCTCGACCAAAAGCATAGGCAACCTTACCCTCTGTGGAAGGACGAGGCCAGACGAACTGGTCCGGTCGCAACAACGGAATCACGCAAGCCTTCGTTATCTAGTTTGGCACGATAATTTGTTGTTCCGCTCTTCGCCAAGGCTGTGCACATGCTTGTCATACATACCACCAATCCAACGTTAGCAACTCGGGTTCCGAAGATCAAGGACTCGCGCGTCTAGCTCATACGACGCTCACGCCTAATTTGCCTACATGTCACACGAAGGGTATCCCGAAAGTGGACGGTGAAGAGGCCGGCGATCATGTAACTTGCCGAATGAAGCAAAAAAATAGGGATGAGATATGAAGGATCATCGCATTGGCCAAGCTTTTCATGAAGACATTACGATAACTCTCGCCTCGGTAGACTCGCTCCATGGCACGAAGAGAGGTGGTGAGACAGTAGGCCGCACAGAAGGGGCAACTTCAACTGCGTATATCCCGAATTGCACTCTGAGTAACGTGCGATGTTCCACAGTAGCTCTGTCTTTGGTCGTTTGATGCGTCGGTTCAGCACCATGAGTATAACCAACGCTCAAGAAGCGTACCGTAACATTGTGTCCCAAATGCATGGGCTTCACACCACCATGCACCTACCCCTACCTACATGTCAGGTACGGAGTTAGTAGCCAACCCTAGGTGTCTAGGCATGCTTAGGCATGCCTGGATGCGTCATAAGTGTAACCCGTGGTGGTTTTCCTCGGCACATCGAAACCATGCTATTAGTAGAGTAGATATCTTTATTAAAAATTCATGTTACCGGGGGATTTTCTTTGATCTGGTACAGCCGCAAAGACTATATTCAATGATATGTCGTGAAAACCGAAAATCAATTGCCTTCTTCGGAGACGCCGTTAATCGGATCGAAAATCGGATCTACAGTGCTAGTCGCTCACTGGAACTAGGTGATCTTCATCAGCCTCAACCCAATATCTAACTGATCTTCAGGGACCACAAGCGCCTGTACGACGGTTATCGACAAGGAATTTTCAACTGCATACCTTTTGTCGAATGCTATGCATGATCCGATTTAAACAGCTGGAGATGAAGCTCTACGAGATACATAGCACTTGAACTCCGCACATCGGGTAAATCGTCTGCCATCCTGCTTGCATGGAATGTCCAGTAACCTGGCGGAGATCGTGGGCTGAGCGGTGAGACTTTTCTTAGAAGACTTATGCGTAAAACAATATGGTCTGATCTACTGCATAAGTTGATGCTGTTGCATGAAAAAAGACAACTATCTATATTTAGCAGTAAGTAACCCGACTCGTGGCGCAGCGCTTGGAGTTGTTACAGTTGTGGCGCATTAATTTTCTCTTACGTACGCGTTAGTAAGCAAACTTGAGGTTTCTAAGGCAAACCCCTTTAATGATACAACATACCTCATCCTCATGAAATGAGAATCATACTTCAACATAGCAACATTCCATTCCGGGCAAACCGTATGTGGATGGACCTAAGGTATAAAACCCGACCAATGTCACGCAATAGAGCAAGGTCAGGAAAAGGAGAAGCTATTGATCCCGACGTTGGACAAGATAAACTGATCTTGGAAATTACTCATGCTTAATACACGAGAATCTAGGTATAATGGTTTAATCCTTATCAAAACGTTTACCTAGTACGCAACGCTTGCCCTTTCCTTGCACCCAGTTATACATACACAATAAAGTCAGTAATAGCTACACAGTTACGAGAATCTAGGTATAAATTACGGCTTTCAGTGAAGGTTCCACTTAGAAAACGCCAAAATGAAACATAAAGAAACCTGTTCGTATGTTGCAATAGCAATGAATACCAGTCCTGGTGCTTCTATGGGATACGGAATCTGGACACATATTATATATGTTGTGTGGACCCAAGGCACTGGGAATGCGTCCCAGACCATTCGGTCCGAGACTTCAAACTCATGTGCGTAATCATACAAGGCCTCAGCTGCTTAGCTTCCCGTAAACGCCAAATCAGATGAAAAGGGCCATACGGAAGCAAGGTTTGCGTATATACAGATATCAGGTCGCCGCCTAGCTAAGTAGGAGAACTAAACTTTCATAGTCACCTCGAAGTCCTAGACAATCACGACAAGTTAAAGAGACTGTTGAAATGTATTGATTGACATGGTTCTAGACCTAATACAAGATTTGATGATATGGTGAGGATATAGACTATTTTATAAAAGTTACCATTCAAGTTAGGATATACTATTTATATCGAGAAGACTTAGCGCACGATGCCTGACTTTTGGACGTCAGGAACTGTGCACGCTCTGTAGAACTTGCAACCTTTCAAATGATATGAATGATTCTCCTGCTAGATTTACACCAAATATAGCCAAACGCCCTGATACTTCAGTTTTAGTGATGGCTTCGATTGTGTTGCCACTTGCCAGCTAAGGTTTGTTTTGCTAATTATTTTGGGGAATATTTATGCTACGATACGCCACTATGGCAAAAGGCAAATGTATATAGGCAATTAAAGCTGCCGCAGAAAAAATTCTGTCCTCTTCCCACAATTACAACAGTTTCTATCTGACTTCACGTTTTGGCCCTTCAATGAGATATTGAAAACTTACCCGCAGGGGGGAACTTTCTGAGCTAACAAAACAAAGAGTCTAGTCGCTTCTGGTTCTACTATTAGCTGATTTGATCACAGCTTGCAGAGAAAGACCATGTAGCTAGGTGGGCAATAGTTGGGTCTCAATACACTAATTATTGATTTGTGAATTTCCTTGAGACTGAAGGTGGTTTATCACTTTGATAAAGTATACAAAACCACTACGACAACCATTCCATTAGGTAACTACCTATGACTGATGTCCTGACGTCTGTATAATAAGCTACATAAACAGAGAACGATTTCAGTGGCTAGGGTGCTAATGCAACTCAAAAAGCCAAATTCATTCCAATGCCGGTGTGTCAGACTCTCGTAAATCCTCGCGATACTTACAGCTGCATACCGCTTCCCTAGAGTGGCAGAACAAAGAAGGCATTTTGTATATAGATCTCTAACCTGTAGATGTAGTAGTTGGAGTTCCTCGTATGACAACAAGTATTCAAGACTTACCCCTACGTTGCTATCAGTATCCAGAGATCGTGACACAGTGTAACAAGTGCTAAAGAACTAGGGCTTGTAAGGAATTCAATTTGCAACAAATTCACTAGGGCGTCAAGGAGGTCATACAGTCTAAGTCCTCCCTTCCGGCCCTGCGGCGATCTAGGTTAAAACATACGAAGGTTTCGCTATGGCTTACCTAGCCCGGCCTATTCAAGTCCATATCGCCACTTTTCTATTTCTACGTAGGACCGAAGGATCGAGCAAATACGATAACGAGAATAAATACGAGTAGAAACGCCGCCTCTTAGGCTATTTACACGATATCGCCGACCCTGCCCCCGGTATTCGGGAAGTTGCAATCCCAACACCCAGGGGTCAGTCCATGTAATAGTCCGATAATAAAGTTGTGAATCTACATTTTAATGCTAGCGTGTAGTTCTAATTTCTCTATGTGTCGAATATTTCTCGTTTGTACCTAGTTTATGACTTATGCACACCCTGATATGGCCAAAAATCCGAACGAGTCGCTTCCTCTAGGCAATAACGTAATAGGACATTGACAATGTTACGTGGATTAACCTAAGATACATTCGAGGCCCGGGTCGGAGCGGCCCATATCATGTCAATGATTTTAGAAGCAATAGGTTGTAGACTCAGCTCCTCTTGTTTGCTTGATCAAGAAAGTAAGCGATACGGAACCAAGTCAGGCAATAATAAGCGAGAACTTTCTGTATATAGATTTAGATCGCCTTCAGGGCTGAAGAAGAGGATTAGACGTATATAGACGTGTATGGCCATGTATGGCCTCTTGGACGCCCTAGTAGATTAGTTGCAAATCGAACATTCCTTCGAAGGCCATTAGCTCTTGTTACGACAAAATAGCAAACATCATCGTCTGGAGCTAATTCATAACTACACGATGTCATGCGGGCGATTCAGCTGAGTTTACCATGATCCACCAGTTCAAATTATCTTAGGATTCTTGCGTGTAACCTGTTTAATTGATTGATTGATTAGATAGACCAGAAGAGCACCCGGAAATCTATTCTTCATAGTGGAGTATACTTGTTCAGATTTGGAATAAAGTCACAGTTTAAGACCCAAGCCTAGTCGCGACTAGTCGGATAATTATTAGCCCTGTAACGGCTACTGCATGTTGCTTACGTAGTAATAGAATTGCATAATCCCATAATTGATTGCATCATGATTCTCAAGATCTTGGTAATAAGCTATTATCCTAGAGCTTCGGTTGATGGGCCTCCTGACTCAATGACTTCTACCTTTTGAAGTAGGTCATCAACCCTTAGTCAGCGAGGCATGGAGATAGTTAAGAGCTTAACTGCTGGTATCATTATAATAGCTAGTTTTCAACTATTCGGCACTTCCCAGCATAAATATTCAATAAGCGTCCTACATTCGCACCGTACGTGTCCCTGTTAGCAACGCTAATGGATTGATCCGTATATGTATAACGGCATTAGTTAAGTGACATCGCGGCAATGTGGGTGGGATACGGGCCCCACGTTGCCGAAATAACGCTCCAAGAGAAGGTAAATCTCCTTTATTGCTTGCATAGGAAAAACCCTTAGTGGATATCTCAATGAAAATCTCTAGCGTATTTCGTAACGCACGTGCTTGGGCCTTAGTCAGGATTTGTTGAGCAGCTCAGTTCTCATCGCAGGGGATCCCTAAGCACCTAACAAAGTATGGAAAAAGAGAGGCTGAATCGTGTATGGATCAGAAGAAAATGTCAACATTGGATATACGTCTAATGTACTATATATAGAGAGCGTGCCCTTCCGGGTGGCTTAAGAGATGTTGCTTCTCTACTCACCTAAGTTCTACCTGGAATTCAGAGATCGTTACGATGGTTAGACTCACTACTCTGTGCGTTGCTCTCAGCACGGTTGTGTCTGCATATGAGACTACCCTTGGTTTTAATGGCGCCCCGCAAATTGAAAACCGAACGATCGATGAAATCTACGAGGCAGCCCTTGCAGAGGGTGGCGTCGTGACTGTGTGGCACGGCGGCGACGAGAAGAATCAGCAAGATGAGCTAAAGCACGCCTTCGAAACTCGCTTCCCTAACATGACCCTCAACATCACTGTCGACGTCTCCAAGTACCATGATGGCAACATCGATCGCCAGCTCGCCACTGGTGGAGTGTACGTCGACAGTGCTATCCTACAAACCCTACACGATTACCCGCGTTGGGATAACGAGGGGGCGTTGCTGCATTACATTCCGCTTAACTTCTACAACGTGAACCCAAGTTTCCGCGACCTTCGAGGCGCTTGGCACGGGGTGTCGGTCTTCGCATGGAGCTTCCTGTGGAACAAGAACAAGGTATCACAGGGCCCTCAAGAGTTCGAAGATTTCTTGAAACCCGAGTACAAGGACAAGATTGTGCTCACATATCCAAATGATGACGACGCAGTTCTTTACGCGTTTGATTTGGTGTAAGTTGTACCTGGGCTCTGTGTCTTCACATCTTGAAGTCACCCGCTAAAAGAACGTAGTCTACAACAGTTCGGATATGAATGGTTCGAAAAGCTTCTGGCGCAGAATCCTCGATGGGTTCGTGGGACTGGTACACCAGTTACGCTCCTGAGCCAAGACAACAGCACGTCAGCGGTCACTTTCACAGCCTCGGCAGGCCTACACCCTGCAGACCCTATAGGCGTTACTTTCCCTTCTAAAGGACTTTTCGTCTCTTGGGCACAAAGAGCCGCAATCTTGAAAGACGCACCTCACCCGGAAGGCGCCAAACTTCTCCACAATTACATGCTCAGCGAAGAGTACCAGACCTTGATTGATACTTGGAGTGTTCGCCAAGACATCCAGGCTCCGGCGGGCTATCAAAATCTCACGGATGTCCAATCCACTAATCCAGATGGCTTTGAGGGTTTCATGGCTGACCGAGAGCGAGCCGAAAGGCTCAGGCTCTTCTTTGAAGACAAGATTGGTACCGCTCAGGGACTGAGCCCGCTGATAGATGACTTGTAACGGCAAAACGGCCGAGGCAGATAATTAATTACTTGAGAACTTGGCATGAAAGCTCGAAACCAAGCCCATGGATAGATTTTAGATTTCTATGATGTATTAATTAGAATTGAGTCCTCTTTACAAATCAGATGCAGGCATTACCAGAGGACTGATAGTGACATGGGTGTTTTTTCAGCTTATCCTATCCTACTCCAGGAATGCTACCCTACCTGATTTCCCCCTCGGCTGCAACCGAAGGTGGTGCTTAGCCATATCGATATGGAGAAGTACCTTGGTACAATCAGCCTAGAGTAAAAAGAGTGATCTTATAATATCTCATTAGATATACCTGCGCTGTCATTCTGAAGATAACATATTCAGAGCGGAATGACTGATGGATACCGGAACGCCTCATTGTAATGTTAAACACAAAGGTTCGAACCAAATAGCTTGCTATCTATGTTTAATTGACATAAATATATTGATTAATTTGATCGATTAAATGACTCACTTGTCGAACAATTCCTACTTTTAGGAACAAAATTCTGTCTTCAAGTTCTTAAGTTATTAGTTGAGCAAGGAAACGCCTGCATCGTGTGATTCAATACTTTCTTACTCTATTATAGGCCATAGCATCATACGTTTTCTTAAATAATTTCACAAGCATAGAAATCACTAACTTGGCTTGGCTATTGGACACCTGGTGCGGAGTGCTCTGCTGACTCATTGTGGCAGTGTAGCGATTCTACCGATCAACTACTTCAGCTGAGCCTACGATAGCAATACGCGGCCATTATCACCACAACGACAAGCAATATGGCAGCACCGTTCGGATTCTCCGTTGGTGACTTTATCACCGTTGGGAAGTTGATTGGGGTCCTCATCGCCGAGCTTCGCAAAGTACGTGCTTAAACCAATGCCTAAGGACTCTACGTAGGCTAGTTTCAGGTTCTAGATTTATGCATATCTAATCAAATCGGATCTACAGAATGGGGAGGCGGCCCCCGAGTACCAATCTCTCTTAATTGAACTAGAGGCTCTTGATCGGGCTCTGCGCCAGCTCCAGGCCCTCACGCCTGCAAATCATGAGCTTATACAGCTTACGTCTATCAGAGCAACTGCTCTCGCATGCCGAAGACCGCTTCAGGACTTTTTAGGTAGAATCTCTAAGTTCGAGAGCTGCTTGGGCTCATCTAGCGCTGCCAATAATAAGTGGAATGGCCTCCATCGCAGAATGCAGTTCAGGATCATGTTTAAAGAGGATGTTGAGCACCTTAGGTCGACTCTAGCGAGTCACGTTGCGACTATCAACCTCCTTCTAATGACGCAGGCCGTGACTTCGATATCGGCGGCTGAAGAGGACAGGGGCCGTGTCATATCTAACCTAGAAGGGAAGATATTAGAGAACCGGCGACTCCTCAAAGACGTTGGTAGACGTGTCGATGAATCACTCGGACGACGGGATATTAAAGCAAAATTGAAAGACCAAGATTCTATCCTCGATAAGTTGGGGAAGGCGGCAGACGAAACTCGGGGACAACTTAGTAGTCAAGGGGATTTAATACAGGATATCCGGGTCATAACCACACATATACAAGAGGAGACAAACACTACCCTGGCTACAGTCACTGAAGTATTGGCTTTAGTAACATCTGGACTGGTGCACCTTCGCCACATCACCCGGCATCTACACACCATGATCCGAGTCTGTGTCACGTTCACAGCAGATATGCGAAAAGCCATGTCAAAGCTTATGGAACTCTTTTTCAGCATTCAGACTACCCTTCAGCGAATCGACCAGAAGTTGCCCATACACATTCGTCTCCCGATCGTACTTTTCACTACAGCGCTGGGGGAAACGATGGCACTGCCGTACCAGCTCTGCCAGCAGTGGGCGACCTTCAAAGAACTCCTTGGAGTAATATTCTTAGATAAACCAGGAAAGTCTCGTGTCGATATGGGCAAGTATCTGATCATGAATGTTCAGGGGGGCAGGTTACTTGGAGAAAACTCGTGGCAGCATGCCGTAAAGCAAGACGATCATTTGACCATGTCAATTATTCTTGACGAATTCTCAGCCAAGGCTGGCACTTGTCAGTTTCCAGCTTGTCGGGCTTCCATAAAAGGTGCGGAAGTCGAGAATGGTAGCTACAGGTGTCGTAAGTGTAACCGATGGTCATCGCATACACGACTAGATATATTATCGAGCAGTCACTCTTTCGGCCGGACCAAATTCGAGGGCACAGGAATTCCATCCCATGAAAACAACACTTACACTAGCACAGGCTCAGAATCTTCGTTCAAACTAGGCAACAGTATAGAGCAAAAAGCGCGACTTATTGATGACAGAGAAGATATTGAACTCTATCGACAGATATATGTGCCGTACGAATCAGACGATGGCCTCGGCACGAGGATCGTCCTGCAATATCTACATCTCGATCTGCCTGCCGGCCTTCAAGTCGCCTTTGGCGGAGTCGTCCAAATGATGGCGGATGAGTGTGGAAGGGAGCTACGGCCCATCGAAATTACACGGCTCTTCGAGCAGACCTACTTCCTACACGCTAACCCACGCTTTAGCCTAGTCGATTATTCGATCGCTGTAGATCGTTCCTCGAGTCCAGCCCCGCCCATACCGGGGAAGTCCCCTTATTTAAAGCGTACATTTGAAGGTGTAATTGCTGTTGACGGAGATGAACATAGAATACTAGGCCGCGGGGATGGCCCTATTCTTTCTTTTATCAATGCTCTACGCCAAGTGGGCGTGGATATGGACCTCAACGACTATGTAGGACATGCGATTGGTAGAGGCCGCGACATCAAGTCCGTTTCCTACATTGAGTGTACAGCAGGAGGAAGTAATCAGAAAGTTTGGGGAGTCGGGATCCATGAAGACTTGGTCCAAAGTTTACTTTGTGCTGTATTGAGCGCTGCCAGCAATGTAAGTTCCCAGTTGGCGATGTGAAGTATCTCCTTAGGAAGATGCTGATATTCCATAAATCGAAACAGACCATGACTGGCCGTCCGACAACCCAGTGATTGTTTGTTCGGTTCCACAGATGACTAACTGACATGACGTGCAGACGAGCCTATGCTTGGCTTGTGGTTAAAAACGAATAGTTTATGGAGCCTTCGTAGATGGCCTACTAAATGAGGGGTATAGTCAATTATTCAAAGATCCACATTAACATCTGAAGGCAGCGACATCACAATTGTGACTTAATATCATTGATCATATTCACCTAACCAGCATTTTCCCTGGACTGCTCATGATCATCATTGCTTAGACTATCGTGTGACCGATATCCTATTTGCAGTTAGCTTACTCTCCATTATCAGAGCAAGAATTCTAAACTCGATTTTCTTGACTACCCGGGAGAATAGAAGACAAGTCATTGAAATAACTGGCGTCTGATTTCCGAGGCTTGTCTCTATAGCTCAGTCGAGCTATTATTACAGACCAGCTAGAAACAAGTAACAGGATGTCGATTTCAATGCGGGACTCGATCCGGTGGTTGCCCGACGCCGCATCGGAGCCTACCTCCACAATAGTTCTAACGTCGCCAGAGCATCGCTTCGTCGATACCCGGGTCCTCAAAGACGTGGATGACACGGGCAAAAGCCTTGACTGGGCATTCGCAGGGATATCGTCCTCGGAGATCAGGGACGGTGTGCAGCACTCCACTTGGAGGCATGTCGTGGACTCGCGGACGCGCGCACCAGAAACCGTAGTAGACGAAGGAGATATCTTCCCGCAGGACGACGGAGGAACGCTGGAGACGGGCCGAATGGTGAATCCCGCGACGGGGAAGCTGACGGATTACGAAGAAGTGTGGACTGACCTCGAGGCCGAGAGCATCCCTAGTATAAACCCGAACTCGGACGCATTGGCTCAGCAGCCAAAGGGACGTTGTGTTGTACTGGAGCTGAACGATGAGGAGCGCGAGGCGCGGGGTATGGCAATCTGTCTCGGTCGATATAATCAATGTGTAGTGAGGATAGACGATCGCTTCACCGCGGAAAGATGGCAATGGGAAGACGGAGAATGGAAACGTAAATATCGGGTTGGTGCTATGTTGGTCCCTGGACCAGAACATATGTCTAGTGCTACTCTGTCATTGGGAGACGAGGTCAAATCAGCAGACACCTTACGATGGAGGGTCGTTGAAATAAACTAATCATAGTCCTATTGGCCGCTTTCACGGCTAGCTAAAGCCGCTTCAACTTCCCTTCCCCTCCACCTCGTTTCCTAATGCCTGCGCCGCTTTCTCGAAGGCGTTATAATTGAACAAGATCTCGCGAAGCTCGGCTGACCAGGGCACTGCGTCTTTCGACGGCAGTGGGCCCTGATAGAATCTTCGAATCTCTTGCTCAACACCGGGGAGACGTAATCCTTCCGACCCCGCGTTCGAGAGCAACATGGCAAGATTACATCTTGGTATTCGGAGCTTGTCGAATAGTTCAAGCCGCTCCCTGATGATGCTTTCTCTCTTGCCAAACCAATCGGCAGGTTCGTTCAGACGGCATTCCAATCCCTTAAATAGACAAAATAACACGCCCGCGCTCTCAATGGCCATAGCAGCGCCGGCGGCGTGTGTCGGCATCATAACATGAGCGGCGTCACCGATAATAGCTGTTCTTCCGTTCACGAAACTCTCTAGTGATGGGTGTTTGAATAGCCGGTGTACCTTAATGCCATCTTCAGACGCCAGCGATACGAGTTGACGGATAGACGGGTGAAAATTGGAACAGGTTGTGAGAACCGCCTCTTTCGTCGCTGGAGTACTCCATGATGTCTGTTCCGTCTCATCATTCTGCCCGTTCTCATTCTCGATTTTGGCACCGTGATCCGATAAACCATTCATATCGTTGGACGAGGGCTGGGAGGGGACATCGTCCTCAGTATCATGCACCACGGCGCTGTTCAGCAAAGTCCCCCCAGAACAGGCGTAGATGATCCAGAGAACATGCTTTATAGGGTCAGACCAACCGACAAATCCATCTAATCCGCCACTGAAAGCATCACTGATCTCGGGATGCGACTCCAAACAATCCGATGAGACGAGCCAACGGTAGATGGAGCGGCCAGTTGGCTGAGTCGGAGCCGAACGGCCGAGGAAGTCGGTTAAAAGCTTACTCTTTTTCGGCGTGTCAATTGGCATTGTCTCCTTTCTAGGAACAAATGGTCGAGGCAATTAGACTTACATGGCCGCCATCAGCTATTATGACAAGGTCTTTCTGCACTTTGCTCCCATCCGCCAACGTCAAAATGCCGTTCTCACAGTCTACGTTTTGAACTTCACA
Organism: Xylaria scruposa; assembly: GCA_022385635.1. Classification (NCBI taxonomy): domain Eukaryota; kingdom Fungi; phylum Ascomycota; class Sordariomycetes; order Xylariales; family Xylariaceae; genus Xylaria; species Xylaria scruposa. The sequence continues at coordinate 360,188 of MU280183.1, forward strand.
CCCTAGCCGGATCGCGACTGGTGTGCCTTTAGTTTTATTCCCGCTCCCTCCTTCACAGCCATCATCGGTGTCGTCCCCAGTCTTGCTACCTTCCGTTGCAAGGGCCCTCAGCCCTTTATGTAAATCCACACGATGAAAACTCAAACATGGCGCTCCCATTTGGGCTTCAATATCCGCATAACTAGACTCGAATATAGTTTCTAGGCTATTGGCCGCTATATAACGTGTACATACATTAGGGACGGGCCTCGCGGTGTCGAAATCGAACCCCCACTGCCGCAGTATTCTCGTTGCATTAGGCGGCATAGTGATCGCAGCGCCAATTTCGTTCTTGAACCGCGAACGTTCGTACACTTCGACCTGGAATCCCGCGCGCCGCAGCGCGATTCCGACGCTGAGACCTGCGATCCCAGCGCCGATTATACCGGCTGTTAAGGGTTGTGGTGGATTTTGGGATGACATGACGACGGCTTGGTTTAATCGTCAAAGGAGAGACCGTTTATAGTACCTAGGTATATTATCACTGAACACAACAGGGAAGAACAAATGCGGGCTATAGTCGTACGTACAGCATTAAAACCTGGTCTTCTCTCTAGCGCTGTACAACCGGACTTCCCCTCGTTCCACGACCTGATGCGTCCGAACCTTATGCATACATATAGTGCGCGGAATGCAGCGCTGGATTATGAATCAATCGAGTAAGCTCAGAGTGTAGGATCCATCCTAGCTGAAACAAGTTCTTGACACTAAAGGATATCACCATTGGCTGATGATCCCTAGGTAGGTAAGCATCTACCTGTTTCCCACAAACTTGCTATAATGTCGTCGATTTCCTTATGACGGGGGGTAATCCTGGAGCGCCATGGATAGAAGCATGATATTACACCCAAGGCATCGATAAGGATCGGTGAATAAAGTAGAAGAGAATAATTATAGTGGGGAATCTTTTGATATACTTCCTGTTTTTCTATCACAACATCTGCCATTCGAAAGCGTGGTGAGACCCTCACTCTACATGCGCCTAACCCATTCATGCTTTGATATGAATTTGACTCCGCCATGCGCCTCCACCCTCGCTCGCCATGCATTGAAAACAAAACAAACAAAGACGCCAGACTGATCAGCAAATTGGATGTATGCGTTTGGAATGTGTGACGTGGCTCCGTTATTCCTTCCAGCATTCCAATTGGGAATACATAGACCCAGCACCCTAAGCTAAAAGTTCAGATGGTTCCCAATTACCAACCGAGCATCTCGAAAGCATTGCGTGCCTCGGCCAATGGCATGGGCTGAACACCAAGCTGTCGAACCTGGGTTCCTTTTCGTAGGCGCTGCAAGCCAACAGCCACCTTCCATCCCTCTTCTTCGCCAAGTACAAATACATAGCGCTTGCCTTCCTGATCTCTGATAGTGGCACGTAATACGTGCAAGCCACGGTTTTTCCATTCGCCGGCTTGCGAAGTACCACGAGATGACGCAGTATCAAGTCCGCCGTGGGGTCCCATGCGACAGTCGTCTTTACATGCGTGTAGCAATTCAGTTAGGTATCCTTCAGCATCATCACCCATCAGCGTTTTCTGTTGACCGCGGGCCGAAAACTTGAAGCGAGGAGGCGCCGGCTTATTCGTGGCTCGAGATGCGTTGGAGTCAGCAATGGTATGTGCGGGACACCACACCTCCATTTGTTTGAGCGTCCAAGCCTTCACATCCCATTCCCGCTGGGGGACGCCTCGGACATCGTCATCAATGAAGAGGCCTTCAGTCGTGATGCGTAAAATGAGTCCGTCCGTAACATGGCCAACGCCAGACAACAGCTGAGAAGCCGGCGTTTTGGAGAACTGATTAAGAAATCCATAAACAGCTTTGATGACGATCTTGTCTGGGTCTTTTGTTGTGTATGGTCCTCGCATTGACGGCGGTGGCGTTGTCCTAGAAGTGGACTGAGATGGGGCATATGATGATTCTGTAAAGATCGTCTCACCAGATCTCCTCCGAGTATGTGATCTTGGCTGGTCATAGGGGCGATACGAGTATGCGTCATCTTCCGTGCCACGAAACGACTGGGCTGTAGGCGGCGGAGGCCGTCTGGCGCTGCTAGAAGCTGCACTTGGGGTCGCAGTTGGAGTCGCAGTTGGAGCCGCGCTCGGAGTTGCGCTCGAGGCTGCGCTTGGAGCAACACTTGGAGCAACACTTGGAGTCTTGGGAGCTTGAGTAGGGGGTTTCCCATTTGGCCATGGATTCGTCTTCTCTCCCACAGAAGAGAAAGCATATGTGCCTCTCCGAGTAGTCTCTGGTTCCTTAGCTTTTGCATTAGCCTCTTCGGCCTCTTTGGCTGTTTTGGCCGCTTCGGCTTCCTTTAGCTGGGCAGCTTCTCGCTCCTTAGCTTCTCGTTCTTTGGCTTCTCGTTCTAGTCTTTCTCGAAGAGCCTTCTCACGTTCGAGTCGCTCACGAAGTTCTCTCTCCCTCGCCTCTTGCAGCCGTTTGTCTCTCAGCTCCTTCTCCCTCCGTGCTCTTTCTTGCTGTTCTTGATCACGCTGCCGTTTTTCTCGCTGCTCTTTCTCATAGGCTTCCCTTTCTTCTTTTTCTTTGGCTGCTCGTGCTGCCTTTTCTAACTGCTCTCTGGCTTCCCGTGCGGCTTTCTCTAGCTGCTCTCTAGCTTCTCGCGCCTCCCTTTCCAATCTCTCCCTGATTTCCCTTTCACGCTCTTCTCTTATACGTGCTTCTCTGTCCAATCTTTCCCTGATTTCTCGCTCATGTTCTTCTCTTATGCGCGCTTCTCTTTCTAACCTCTCTCTTATCTCCCGCTCGCGTTCTTGCTTTTCGCGGGCTTCCTTCTCCCGTCTTTCTCTGGCTTCTTGTTCGCGCCTAGCTCTCTCTCTTGCCTCCTTCTCACGGAGCTCTTTGATACGCCTAGCTATTTCCTCTTTCTTGCGCTGCTCGGCCTCTCGTGCTTTGCGTTCTTCCTCCTTGCGCCGAGTTTCTTCTCTTGCCCTCTCCCAAGTCCCTTTTGTGTTTTCAGCTTGAGGACGCTCTTTGGGCTGCTCTTTGGGCTGCTCTTTAGGCTGCTCTTTGGGCTGCTCTTTGGGCTGCTCTTTGGGCTGCTCCTTGGGTGGTTCCCTGGGTGGTTCCCTGGGTGGTTCCCTGGGTGGTTCTCTGGGTGGTTCCCTGGGTGGTTCCCTGGGTGGTTCCTTTGTTTGTTCCTCCGATTTCTCCTCCGGTCGTTGGTCAGGTTGCTCCTTCGGCTGCTCCTTCGGTCGTTCTTTGGGCCTTTCCTTAGGCCGTTCCTTAGGCCGTTGCTTGGGCCGTTCTTGAGGCCGTTCTTGAGGCCGTTCTTGGGGCCGTTCTTGGGATTGTTCTCGACGACGCTCTCGAGGACGCTCTTGCGAATGCTCTTCGGGACGCTCCTGCCAGGATGATTTTGGCTTGTCGGTTCCAGCATTATGCTGCCGGGACCCAGATCGTGGGGGCGGTGGAGAGCCATGCGGTGGTGGCGGTGGTGGCGGACCGTCGGGATCAGGGGCTCTTGAATGTGGTGGTGGTCCTGTACCTGAATAGGAACCGCCTGAGTGCCCGTTGTCTCCTGGGTTGTAACTCCATGAATGTCTAGAGTCGCCCCCATTTCCTGATGATGACCTTCCTTCGTTCTGTACTCTGCCCAGGGCCCAGGCTCCGACACCAACAGCAATGACCAGTGGTATCATAGCCATGTTCCCCATGCCCTGGAAGTTTCTGTACCAGATCTTGAAGGCAGGGGCCATGCTCTGGAAGAGCACAACCAGCACTAGCGCCGTAGCAAAGCCCGCTGCAAAGCTGTTCACATTTGGCTTCAACGACGGCAGGTAAAGGAACCCCGCACCGGAAGAATGTGGCGGTATTATAAAGATGTCGTATTTCCCAGGCGGCAGGTTCGGACTTGATCGCCGAGGATTTGTGCCGTGCGGCGGGGGCGGAGGCGGTCGGTCGTCGCTCATGATGGCAATGTGCTCACCGCCGAGGCACTGCCAGGGTGTTAGGTAGAACTATGCGCTCGAGACGCAATGCGGCGTACGCCAACGGCGGAGGGAGCGAATGTCACAGACTTCGAGTATCTATGTAGCGAAAGCAAGGGTATCACCGGGAAGCCATGAGAATTGAGGCGTCGTAAGGTGAGTTGCTAATGTTGCCCCATGATTAGAATAAGAGGACTTTCAAGCGAATGGGACGAAGTCAAAAAAGGAGCCATTTACCTCCTCCGAACGTAGCGTATCGTAGCGGAATAAAGATCAGATTGCACGCAAGCAGAAGCAGCAACGGCAAATGCAAGAAACAATACACAAACAGCAAGCTCGTTTCCACGGCCAATCAAACCATCTGTCTGCGTGTATGAAGAGAGCTTCCCCGCGGGCGTATATGGGTTGGGACTCTGGCACTGTGAATGAAATGTGATGTTTATCCAGTCTCTATACCTCTATGCAGGTGTTTGAGGGGTGATATTTGCATAAAATGGATTGATGGAGGGACCGTTCACTAGACACTGAATCAGATGGTCAGGACAGATCGACAAGGACATGGACATGGGCACGATTACGTTCACACACGACCGAAAGAAGCAGTGTTGCGGTGTGTATCTGTGGAGATATGTTTACTTTTGGGCAGAGGAAAAAAAAAGTGGAATGGGATCGTTGACGCCAAAGCTGCAACTGAGCTGCAGCTGGCCGTCAGGGCCTTGAAGGGTGCTTGCAGCAACGCTGGCGCCACTGGGCCAGTGACAGCTCCAGCTCTTGCAGTTCCCCACACCTCCCGCCAACCAATAGACGATGACCGGCAGCCCTTAGCGAGGTACTCGCCCAGAACTCGAGGCGCTCCAACGAATCACACGTAACTCTTGTTTGCGTGATGGAGAAGAGCGAAAGGTTCGTCCCGTCCATCCCACACAGATTTCTCCATGTAATTTGCTTTTAACGATGGTTCTGCCAACGAATGAGTGATCGGGCTCTCTGAAAGCTTGTCGTGGTTAATCTCGACGTCTTATTACGCAGGTCGGTGGTGATATCATGTAATAAGTGAGTTGCAACTTGGGGGTATCATTCCACCGTTTTTTCATTTCGAACTTATGTTCCCCTCACAATTGCCTACCCAATCCGCTCTCACGACCGATCGTTTTAGGGGTCGCGGGGGCAGGGGGACCAATACCATTTAGACAAGTTGCAAACAAGCGATAGCTACCGCAGCACCCATTGCATCATGGTTGTTGACTGGCTGGCACCAAAACGCTCAAGAAAAGCCCCTTCCAGCCGAGCCGTCATCCACACATACAAACGCACGCAAATGAACGATTCAAAATAGGAGGATTAATATCCTCGGTTGTAAAGACAGCATTTGAAACATACCTAGGTACCCCGCATTTCACCACTATACGTAGAAGGTTGGTAGTAGGTTTTCCGATAAATGATTGGAATCGGCAAAGTATGACTTAACGCTTGTTTGCGAAGAGAAAAAAATCCTGTCTTTTAGGCATGTTTAGGAGTCATGTCATCTGTTTGGTGTGGTGTCATCAGTTAAAATTGATCCATTTTCTCCAACTCTTGTTGTCTTAACTAGTTGGTTGCTAGGCAACGTCTTCGAGGAGCGATTAGTTTTAACAGAGACCCACCGCACATCACTCGACTAGATCGCTTTTGTTGGATGATAGATAGGGGTTCGCATCAGTAGGACGGAACCTTGAACATCATATCCCTACATACCTAGTAGAACCGTCTTTACCAGAAAGAGTATCAAGAAGTGCAAGTAAGACTGATGTTTCATTGAGCCAACGCCGCAAATGCAACTGCAAAACGCTCCTGCGTGATGGAACGGCCCGCGAAGTACCTTGCAATTTGGTTGGGGTAATAATGCCTCAGGTAAGCACAGACTTTCCACGTGAAGCCACGTGAAGATCGCCATAGGTGGCTGCCTGGCTTGCATCCTGTCATCCCGCAGAACCTTTCAACGAGGCTGGACTAGTCTGGAGGACGTGGGTTAGCTATGGCATGGTAAGACCTAATCAATAACAAACTACGCAATAAGAAGCCACGTTCAAACATGATGGCAGATATGAAGGTAGGGGACATACGAATTGCCACACATCACACACTACTGAGGACGCGGCCAAGGATTGAAATGAGGCAAATTCCACGATTCATCCAAAAGTGATTGACGAGTCCGCGAGGAACTGTTACACGGAATAGCCCCCAGGTAGGGCAATGCAACTACCCGTCTACCAGGGCTTGGTCGGCAATATCGTGTAACCAATCTGCAAGTCGGTGTTTGATCTGCAGGTGGGGGTTCAAAATAATTCAGTTGCCCGTGTTTGCTAAATGCTGCAAAACGGACCTGAATTATCTAGGCAAGTAAATGCGAAGTTATTCGTATATATATAGACCTAGGTTCACCGCGAAGGGCTCAAGAAGATTATCGCAATATTGAATACCCTTTCCAAGTCCTTAGATACTGGACCTTGTGACAGAAACCAATGTATAGTTTTGGTGCCAGTGCAGGCTTATCGGTGTGAAGTAAGATGTCAGGCTCTTTTAAGATACTCCCGGGCATACAAGCAAGTAAAACATGTGTCGAAAGTTCGTATACATGTAGATCATATACAACTAATCTTCAGCTTTAAGAGGACTGTGAAGCGGCGACCAATATAATAGCTTCGCTTTCGCTTCCTCGCTCGCACTCGCTCTCGTATGGGCCATTTCATTCAATCTGGTACACACGAGTAGCCAAGCAGCTTCGGCCTCGTACAAATCTTGATATTGCAGTCCTGGACCGAAGAAATCTATCCTGCTTCGAGGGCTGGACTGGATATATACCTACATACATGCCCTTTGTTCAAGATGATCGTCACGTCTCGATGCGATGTAGTCCTAGTCCCTTGGGTTTGTGTAACAACTCCTTGGAGAGACAGGTTATTCGAGAATAACAACCAAAATGCCATCCACAGCGCTTCGTTCGTAGTCGCGCGTCTTGAACCAACCGCCAGTCACATTTGATACCTCAAAGAATTCGTCGTTAGTTAAGAGATAGCGATGAAAACAAATCCCTAAGCGTGTCCGTTGTAGTGATGAGGCTCGAGGCGTTTGCAAGTGGTTACTAGCGGATAAGTATGGCCTCGTTCTCCGCCTAGAAGAGTATCTCGTTAACGAGCGGAAGAAAACACCTCAAATAGCCTTGTCGCCTACAGTGGATATATTGCAGGTTCCGACAAGGTGCCATGTTGAAGGGGTCACGCCAATGGCCAGCAGTCGCTGAGGTTGTCTTCATACTTCTCACTACCACATTCCTCGACTATAAGCATGACATTAGGGATTTAATCAGGGACCCTAAATAGTCACAGTCATGCTTTGCTGCTCGTATCCGAGGTGTGGTCCGCCTGTTTAATCGCCTTGCGTGAAATGGAGCTCATTTGCGGCTCATACTTAAGGCAGATGGGATGCAGTAGCGTCCTTCTTATCAGGGAGGGATTCCCTAATGCTAGACTTCAACTAGTTTTAATAGATGAATCCTGTGTCTAAAAATACCAAGTAAGTAATCTGATACGGATGATAGTAACCGAATAGCCGGCCGGTTCGCTCAATGCTACCGCGTACCCAGTTCATCTGCCCAGATACATAGTCGTAGCTAAGGGTAATATCCGTGACGTAAAAATTATGGTGTCCAAGGGCTCCCGGGAACAACCGTCATGTGTACAATCAAAGACTCGCGTGCCCTCGCTGTCCGGTTCATGGTTAGGGCGGGCTTTCTCCATAATGATCTAAAGATCATTGTCGTGGGGAAGAACCGCTCAACTAGTATACGTGGACGTTACAGTGCGAAGATGAATGGGTTAACTAGTCTCGCAAGTTCGCCTTGACAAGCAAGCCATTGTCACTAAAATGATGTTATGACAATGGTTGAATGAGTCGAGATCATAAGCAAAAACGTTGATTTCAGCCTATGCCCACTTGCCACCTACAAGTGAATCCCCAACGTCACTTCTCTGGATCTTCGAGGAGATCAAGATTCACTACTTACCGTTCCACAATTCAAGGCATTATCAATGCATCATTGTATATATCGCTACTGATGCGCGTTGGTAGCAGCACAATTCTTTATCGGATCTTCGCGATTGTGCATCACTACCACCTCGCCACACACACGCTTAAAAGTGTAATGATCGAATATACGGATGCAATCGATCGGTTTTGATCCTAATGGCGAAGATTATTAATGGAGTTTTGATACTAATTCCGCTGTAAGATGGTTTCCCCTTCGATACCCTTAAAATGCCGAGCTTCAAGTCAGTGAGGCCATTGGGCAATAATGTCCGTAGTATCTCCGGATTCTTACGATATCCGGAGAACTTGCCGTTTTCGCAATAGCGATAAGCTGCCGAGTGAACCGAAACCACTGAGAGAAGTCGGTCTGTTCGTAAATATGGGGGGAGGTTTGGGTCGTGATCCAGCCTGTTGGTTCTTGCTGGATGGATTCGAGTTAAACTGATCCATCGCATAAGGTTGATATGGGAATTAATGATTCCTCGGCAGAATCTATATATCCAAGCAGAGGGCAAATTACATTCGACATGTCATAAATAGTTATAAAGTCTACAAGACTAGCTATTCTGCTCTAGGACGTTTAGACAGGCCTAATCAACATAATCAACCATCAGAGTGCCAATCGCATGAGTACGAACTATGATTACCTACCTGGGGAACGCTAAGGATCTCATATTCCATGGTCCGTTACATTACAGGATCTTAAATTACCTACTTACCCCGTCTTACAGCCTATCTCGACCGCGGTTGTACCCCTGTGATACCCAACCTGTTGGCTCGTACAGGAAGTGATTGACGGTACTGAAGGTATCTGTACAATATAGCCCTGATCTCTATAGCTACCCTTAGGAATTTCCTGCATATCATTGGCGGACGCTGGAATGAGTTGCTGGGTCTAAGAAATAACATATCAGCGCAGAAATGCGTATGCGCATCTGATCGCATGTGAGAACGCTCCGCCGCACACACGCGCATAGACGCAATGCGGAACCGGGAAATAATCGCTCAGATTCGCCCTACACTAAAATACTAAATAGTGTACGATAGATAGCACAATGCCGGCGACGTCCGATTTGGTGCTAACAGCAGGACTAACAGTATCGTATAGCACCAACAATAGCATTAGAAACAGACCTGGAACGAACGGCCACCGGGGAATAGGCTGTGTCATTGGATCCACTGATAACGGATGGTGCGACCTACTTAGTTGTTGTATTCGAGGCTGAAAGAATCTAGCATTACTCGGGACAGCGAGTTCGTAGTATATCGCCCGTGGCGAAACCAGGCGGTCGGTAAGCTAAGTAAAGGCCCAGCAAAGTCATCCGACCTCGCTGCCCGCATTGAATGAATGACTATTGCGCACTTATTACACGACCGAAGTAAGGAATAGGTCATGCGGACAGCATCAGCGCATACCTGTAAACCTAGTGTACGGGGTACTATACTCTATATTCATATTTTACACCTTGTGGACCTTGCTCTTTAATTCCCGCAGTAGCATTGTCAAGGCTCTGAGATAGGCTCGGTAGGTAAGAATACAATATACACTTTTCATGATACCTACATCACATGTTTCCCCTGCAAAAGCAAGGCGATGAAACAAACCAACATGAATTCATGAATTTCAGCTGCACAAAGTGAGGTTGCACCAAGGCTTCATTGCTTCCTCGGCCTCCGACTGGGGTCCTTGCCCTGGTGTGCTTGGCTTCCTCGGCTGCACGCTTACGGAGACGCGAGCTGACCAATTGGAGGGTCGAGATGCGGAAGCGGTGGAGCCCCTATACTCGCCTAGGTACCGGTACTTTTTATCTGTGTCTGATTTTACCTCATAGCGTCTCGTTTGTCGAGGCCCGGCTAGTGCATTCAAAAGCGGAAGCTGCGTCTCGCGCCAAGGTGGGGGGAAGAGGGGGGGCAATTCTCGCGTAATTCTCCTCTACATTCTGGTTCTCACCAGTCTCGTGTTGGTGGGCGAGTGAAGGTCGTCGTGATGGCCTCGTTGATTGTTCCTTCGGAGGCTTTCGATGGCGTAGGGCATGGCTGCCGCAACCCAAGACCAGGACCAAGACGTCTTAAGACGTTTTCACCCTTAGTTCACGCAGGACAATCTCTTGATACCGGGCTGGGCAGAAGCTTGTCTCGGTCGAAGGGTGCAACCTACTGCGCCAACCCGACTTGGCAGAAAGCTTGACAATCCGCCACTGGTTGTCTTCCGCCGTTACGCCATATCACATCTCATATCGCCAATATGCCATAGCCCGTTCTGTCTTTGTCCGCGTTATCGGTTCCTCGTGGTCCTTTCGCGAACGGCAGGGAGAGGCCAGACTCATCGCGACCGAGTGGTTCGGTGGATGTTCTTCGCTGCTTCGATTCAGATCCCTGCTCGCCACCCGAACTATGACTGGCCAATATCCCGTCCCATCTCCACGGATATGCTGTTAGTTCCAAATGATTACGAGCCTTCTCGTTGGTGACATTGCCATGCCTATCTCGACCGCTGCTTCCAGCCACTTACAGCCAGTCTAGATCGAATGGGTAATCAGACAATGTACCAACACCTCCCCAATCTGGAAGTATAGCCGGTGCCACCTCGGCCGGTCCATCGTCCACACAACGACGATAGAAGACGAGCTGAGTCGGAGCCTTGCAGTGAACGACTTTCCAGCGGCCTCTATTCGGCCTAGACGAATCGGGCCCCCAGCCGTGTGGCATCGTTGCAATCCCTCCCTCGCGCATCGTTCCATGCCAAGATAACAGGCCAGAGCACGCTGACTGGTCGCCCATCTCGTGAGGTCCTACCTGTAATGATACGGCAGCTCCGCCTTACGCCGTGCTACTCCGTACGTGTATGCCATCGCCGGCAGCTAACCTTTCCAATCTGTGTGGATTGCCTCTCTAAGATTAGACTACCTACACTGGTCTATGGTGTGTTATCACGTTAGTAAACCCTATATGCTATCAGCCCCGCCAGTTTAAGGTCTAGTTTTAGGTTCCTGGTATTAGGTATTACAGTAGGTTAGTTGACTGCGGAGTGCATACGGGGACGTAGGTACCTGGTCATTTACCCGTCCACCACCACCCTGTCCGCTTGGCCGCTTGGGGCGTTGAGATCTCTTTGTTCTGCATAAATCCTCGCGTGCCCCCTCCACCGTCTCTGTTCTTTCTCCTTGTCTCTCCTCACCTTGTGTCCATTGTGCTCCTCCCACACGTCTGCCAAGCTCCTTCTTGCGCAAGACAACTTTCACGATGGGCAGCTCAAGCGATCTTGACCGTGTCCCCACGGGCGACGAGAAAATGTCGCACACCCCTACGGGTGACAAGCACAATGCCTATCTGGACCCGGCTATAATGGAGGCTGATTACGAGGGAAAGCCAACGCCAGAAGAACTGAAGACCCTGCGTCGTATTCCTGGCAACCTTCCCATTGTGGCTTACCTAATCTGCACCGTCGAGTTTTGCGAGCGTGCCTCGTTCTACGGTGTGCAGCCGTTGATTTCTAACTTCGTTAACCGACCCCGTAAGTTGATCTCGAACAACCCACTACAACCGCCATCGTGGGACTTCCCGTTGTCTCCCAGCAACATCACCTAGGATGATGAGCCATAATAACTAATACAACTGTTCATGCAGTACCGGAAGGTGGAAATGGTTACGGTGCCCCACCCCGGGGTACGCAGCAGACGGCCGGTGCCCTGGGCATGGGAACAGTCACCGCCAACGCCGTGACACAGTCCTTTAACTTCCTGGCATACGGTCTTCCTCTGATCTTTGGTTATCTTGCCGACGCGAGATTCGGTCGCTTCAAGATTATCTGCTACGGTGTTGGAGTTTTCGGTATTGCCCACGTTCTGATGATCGCTGCTGGTTCCAAGGATCTTCTCGCCAATGGCACCGCTAAGGTACCCTACTTCCTCTCGGTCTATATTCTCTCCATCGGTGCCGCCATGTTCAAGCCCAACGTTTCTCCGTTGCTGCTGGATCAGGTTACAAACACAGTTCCCAAGGTCATTACCCTTGCCAGCGGTGAACGGGTGATCCAGGACCCGGAATCCACAACAGAGCGAGTGATGCTGTGGTTCTACCTACTCATCAACGTTGGTGGCTTCTTCGGTGTCGCCACTTCGTACGCTGAGAAGTATGTCGGATGGTGGCTCGCTTTCCTCCTCCCTCTTCTCCTCTACATCCCACTCCCGTTCCTGCTATGGTTCCTCTACAGTCGCTTAATACTACACCCGCCTGGAGGAAGTGATCTGGCCAACGTTTTCCGTGTCCTGGGCGTTGTTTTCCGACGTGGAGGTATCAAGAGAATTGGTCGGCATGGTTTCTGGGATCTGGCTAAGCCTAGCGAAATCGAGAAGGCTGGTCTGAACATCCCGACTCGGTGGAATGACGCCTTTGTTGACGACGTCCGTCGTACATTCCAGGCTACCGGTATCTTCTGCTTCTTCCCCATTCAGTACCTCAACGACAATGGTATTGGATCTGCTGCAAGCTTCTTGACCACTGCTTTGAGGACCAACGGTGTCCCCAACGATGTCATTTCCAACTTCAACTCTCTGAGTATCATTGCTGCCGCTCCTGTGCTCAACTACCTTCTGTACCCGACTCTGCGGAAGCTGAACATTCACTACGGCCCCGTCGCCCGTATCACAACGGGTCTCGCTCTGTCGACCCTTGGTGGCGTCGGCTACACCATCATTCAGTACTACGCCTACAAACTTTCCCCTTGCGGTAACATGGCAACCAGCAACTGTATGATTGGTGAAGGTGTTGCCCCCATCACAATTTGGTGGACAGCTATTCCCTTCGCCATCGGTGGTGTTTCGGAATTGTTCATTAACGTTCCTGCCTACGGTATCGCATACTCACGTGCTCCTGTGAACATGAGAGGTCTCGTGTCTGCCATCAATCTGTTCAACACTGCTATTGCTTACGTCATTGGTCTCGCTGCGTCATCGGTCATCACCGACCCTTACCTGCTTTGGGATTTCGGCGGTACTGCGATTGCTGGTGGTGTTCTGACCATCGTCTTTTACTTCACCTTCCGTCACATTGACAAGGAGGAATACTCTCTCAGTCAGAACCAGGATCTTCACCTGAACATGGAGGGCACTGTGAACGTTGTTGGCGAGAATGAACTCAACAAGAGCATCAATCGTCCCGCTCCCATTGCTGAGAACGAGGAGATGATGATTTCACAGAAGCAGTAAACTGCATAATTAGGGAATCCTACTTGGTGCCTGGTGCTTCGAGCCTGCAAGACATACCCTTTGATAGATGTTAAACCTGTTGCTGTACTGTAATAAATAACTTTAAGAAACACTCAATACAATGAATGATACCCCCAAACCGTTCCAATATTTGTCCTTTTTTGAATATAAATGTGTATGGTATTACAGTGCGAGCGGAGGAGAAGTTTGTATTCGGATACCTACACTAAGGCGATTCGTGCAAAAAAAATGAAGCCCTGCGGCCCACCAATTGCTGCCACCCTCCCCAGTTTGCAGAATAAGCTAATGACACATTATTGCTTTTTTTCTTTCGCAAGAGTGTATTAAGAGTGTGGTGCTGTGATTTTCGATTTTTTTTTTTTGGTATACTGTGGTACATAATTTGTACAATGATGGGTAGATACTTGGGAAACATTTGGTTCCAAAGTATAGGTATGAATCAGAAAAGATAGCAGGAATACAGTAAATGGGTTAAGTTGGATAGTCAGCAGTTAGCGCATGGAACGATTTTGGCTCGCTATAGAGCCATCGGATATATGTGCCGAAGCACATTACCATTGTCGTATGGACGCTGACATTCGTTTAGCGGTTGAACGATAACCGCTGTCAGCACCACTGGTTTGAAACCCCTAAAAAAATCATTGTCAGGTACACAATAGTAACCATCGTTCTGGTAGGCCTTTGAACATCTGAATGCTAGTTTCTATCCCTCGAATGAAGAGTCTCGCCTCCTAGCGCATTGAAGCTCTTTTTGCCGAGATTGTCCAAAGGTTGCCCATCCAGACAAACTATTAGCCGCTTCCCACGCAAGATCGCCAGGTCGCGCGTATTTGATAATTATACTACCCCGACTACGTATGTACTGAATGGTTCAGCCCTTGACCCATAAGGTTGATCCCCTGCGCGATAGGCAGGTGAACTTGGATTGCGGGCGACGATCAGACAAACTTAAGAGGTGTCCTACCAATCAGAGCGGATAAGCAGTCCGTCGTGGGCGCATCCTGGGACTTGGTTTGGCTTCTGAGCTTGTGCGCTGCCGTACTACGCGGATAGACTAAGGATTTCGCTCTTCGTCTTGATTTTAGGGGTCATGCATCGTCCTGCTGCGCAACACGTGATTTCCACTGGTGCACACGTGTCTGGGATATATTGTACCGGCCGTAATGAAGATTTGCAAGTAGACCGCTCCGGGCGACGGGGCTTGGCAATCAATCGGGAAGGTCCGTAGTCCTGATCAGCGCCGTTCAGCCGTCTAGTCTATTGTTGTCCATGGCGTCGAGCCCGGATGGGGCTTGCTCCTTAACCTCATGGTGCAGGAGGTCTCACCATTCCCGCCCGCTGATACGGCCATGTGCTGCGACTGAGAGATAAGGTTGGACATTGTTTGAAATCTTGTGAGAGTTGGCGCAACTCTCACGGAGCCTCTCGGGAGGCTCCGTGAACGTGCGAGCATGTTGACAGTGCCGCATATAAGAAATGACAATCCGTCGTGATAATTGTCTTGCCCTGAATCCTCAACCCAGTTGAATTTGCCTTCTCCCTACTCTCTCGCCCCTTGCGCATACGCCTTTGTCTTCCTTGTCGGCTTTCATCATGTTCGGCTCCAAGGTATGGATGGCGCTTCGCCCAATGATCATTATTCGAGTACTAATTAATGTACGTAGATTATTCCCGTCGTCCTCGCGGCCATATCCGCCGTGACCGTGTCCGGAGCCGCCGTTGCGAGACAATCATGTGCCAAGACCTGCGGCAGTGTTTGCTATTCGCAGTCAGACATCGATCAAGCTCTCTCACAGGGTTACGGGTACTACGAGGATGGTCAACAAGTCGGTAAGTCTCCAGGTTCCTCCGGCCGTAATTTCTGATAACGAATCCATCACTCTTTGCTATCTTTCCACAAGATAGAAGGCAAAAGGGATAACGTACCAGTGGTTCGACTCGTTTACTAATACATAAAACATAGGCAGCGACGACTACCCTCACCAATACAATGACTACGAAGGCTTCGACTTCCCCGATCAAGGCCCGTGGTACGAATTCCCCATCTTGAGCTCGGGCAAGGCATATACCGGCGGCTCACCAGGCGCCGACCGCGTCGTTTTCGATGGCAACGGCAACTACCAGGACGTCATCACCCACACTGGCGCGAGCGGAAACGACTTTGTCGAGTGCACTTAGATTCGGAAGCATGCATGCCTTGTCACTCGACTACCTTGTATATTCGTCGACATATGTTCTACTTCTTGAAAATTAGAGTAGCAGGCAGAGGGAAGAAGGAAGAATTTCTCACGCCTCCTGGTATATCATGGCATTTTATGTATATAGCGTTCACGATATTCGTCGGCTTTTATACCCAGGTATCAAGGTATACCAAATAACAACAGGATTGATAACCTACTGGCTTGGTCTCATGTGAACTGTCTAGTACCAGAACAAATTCATTAAAGTACTATACGGCGTATACAATCGATCTGACTAGGTCAGCAAGCTCAGTATTTCGTCGTCCTTCGCGCCACACTTCGAAGGCCAACTCGGCATCATGTCGGTGAAAATCCCAGATCCCCACCCTATTCCACGAGGTTTTGGCTGTGTGTGCTTGAGCCGCCGTCATCAAAAGGCACGGCTTAGGTAATTTTAACGATTGAGGCAAACATGCCCCTCGTATTGATACATTCGAGTTGTAACGCAACGTAGCCTTGCGCATTGAAAGTCCTGGTATACCTGCATGTGGTGATTAGAATATGAATAAGCCTCAACGTTCCAGTCTGGAAAGGGGACACAATCCTTCGCTCACCTATCTGGCTCAGAGCGTACTAGCTCCTGAGCAAAGTCAGGGGTTCTCCGCATCCATCTTGTTGCGGAGGATTCCTATTTCTCCAAGTTCTCCTCAGAACCCCAGTTATTAACCTAGGCAGCCAGGCAGCCGCATGACTTGTACTGTATCAACCATGATACTTTTTAGGTGCTGAGTAGGTATAAAAATTCACGGCATGTATGTAGCGTCAAGTCTAATCGGCCCGTGACCCTGTTCACCGACTACAAAAGTACGAGTGAGTGGCGCACTCGGCACGGATCAAAGATGGATAGTGGCGAGTTTGTGCCTACTTAGAGCACGGACAAGCCGTGGCCGACTGCTTACACTTATCCATGTGTTCTGTTGTATAAGTCACTAAAATGGAAAGCTTTACCGTTCCTAAGGTCAGGTGCTCCCATTTTTAAACTTTTATAGAGTTTTGGGGGGTCTGGTCTTAATTTCTCAAGCTTCACTTTCCTTCACACTTGATTGTCGTTGCCAATACGTGTTCAGGAAAGGTAAAGCTTTCCAACAATTCACTTCGGTCAAGTCAACACGCGCAGCAAATTCGCGTGAGAGAACACAGGATGAGGGGCACGACATCTCCCGCGAGCACGTTGCTCGCGATACTGAGCGCTCGGGTAGCATACGGTGAAACATACGACTACATCATCGCCGGCGCCGGAACCTGCGGTTTAGTCCTCGCGAACCGCCTCTCCGCGAACCCGAAGATCCGGGTCGCCGTGATCGAGCCCGGCGAGGACGTGCGAAACAACGTAAATGTCACGGACCCGAGCTTGTTCACGGTAGCCTATGACACGCCGATAGACTGGCAGTATTCGACAACGCCGCAGCCGGCCGCTGGAAACCGCACAATTCCTGTAAGTCATGCTCCAGGTTAAGAGACCCATGTCTTCGAAGGGTTCATGGTTCGCAAACAGTTTTAGGTTATACATTTACTAACTCTAAGGGTTACAGTGGCATGCCGGCAAAGCTATAGGAGGAACAAGTACGATCAATGGTATGCGGTAAATTAAATGCAATCCGGCATATTAGATTCATTGTCTAAGATGAACCCTATGGCTAACTGTATGTGCGTTTTGCGGGTATTAAGGCATGACCTATATCCGCGGCGACAAACCACAGTTTGATGCGTGGGAATCTCTAGGCAATGAGGGCTGGAACTGGGAAACTCTATTCCCATACTACAAGAAGGCCGAGAAGTTCACCATTCCCAGCGCTGCCCAGGCGGCTGCGGGTGCTACCTACGATCCCGCGGTTCACGGCGAGACTGGTCATGTCCACACCGGGTTTCCCTTCTTCCTCACCAATAGCAGTTTCCATGAGCTCGCCACGAAGACGTGGGGGGCTCTAGGCTTTCCGCTCATCAAAGATGACAATGTAGGAAGTGTGCGCGGATTCAGCGTTTGGCCACAGACGCTGGATCGAGATCAGAATCTACGCTATGACTCTGCTCGGTCATATTACTATGGTGTTGAGGATAGACCTAACCTGACGATCATCAAGGGCACTGTTAAGAAGATAAACTGGGCGCATTCATCCAATTCTAGCCAAGCCGCTGTTGCTGAGGGAGTGGAATATGTAACTCCAGATGGAAAACTTGTCGAGTTGACGGCTGCCGAAGAGGTCATTTTGTCCGCAGGTGCGCTGAGATCACCTCTCATCCTCGAGAGCTCTGGTGTCGGGAATCCAAGGTAAATATTTCCCTCCCAACTTCGTATCTGGTGAGCGGCCTTTTATGCTAATAACTGTCTGCCAGTCTTCTGAAGGAACTTGGAATCGAGACATTAATCGATCTCCCAGGAGTCGGGGAATACCTCCAGGAACAGCCCAACACCGTCCTCCTCTATAGCACCACATATAACACGTCCGGGTCCGCGCCATACGCTACCTTCTCGACGGCACAGGACTTATTTGGCAACAAGACGTCCGCCATGAAAGCATCAACATCAGCTCAAATACCGGACTGGGCGAAGAAAGTGGTGGCCGCCAGTAACGGAGCTGTCGAGGAAGCAAATGTCGAGAAGCTGCTCCGCACACAGCACGATTTGATCTTCAATAAGAACGTGACGATCGGCGAGTCGCTGGCGACAATCTCAGGAGAATACCTGGTTTCTGCTATGTGGCTACTCTTACCGTTTTCGTGGGGCAGCGTCCACCTCACGTCTGTTGACACCATAAACGCCCCGGCTATCGACCCCAAATACTTCCTCATCGACTTCGATCTCGACGTGCAGATTGGTCTGGGGCGCCAGGCGCAGAGGTTCTGGCACACAAAGCCTGTTAGTAATATCGTCGGTGACATTCTTTTGTCGGCGGGCGACGACTTACCTCTTAATGCGACCGACGAACAATGGACTAAGTACATTAGTGATACGCGTGAGTCTGCCTTTATTATACCCTTTACTTCTGTTCGCCTTCAAGTAGCCTTAGATCGATGAACTAACTCGTTTATCCTGCTAGTAATGCCCAACCACCATCCCATCGGAACGGCATCGATGATGTCCCGTGAATTGGGTGGAGTGGTGGATCCCAAGCTGAAGGTTTACGGTACCAAAAATGTCAGAGTCGTGGACGGTTCAGTATTGCCATTGCAGTTCAGTGGCCACTTGACTGCTACCCTGTACGCCGTAGCAGAGCGAGCTGCTGAAATTATCATAAAGGCTGCTTGCGCCTGACATCAAAGCTTATTCCTGCCGAGTTAAGCGACGTCAGTAGTTTAACTTATTCAAAACAAATGTATATATTGTTGCCCCCTTTACTAGGTTCTATGAGACGAAATGAAACAGATGTAGATGTTTATACTTGATTATTTATACCTGGCTGGCTTATTATTCGAAACCTCAGCCTAAACCTTTGTCTTCCGATAACCACACTAGCTGAGTCTTGTAGTAGTCATATTCACTTTATTATAATTAACTAAAGACGAGGTTCCCTACATCAAGTAGTTCACTAGCGGAATAAGCTTTGAAGCGCATGCGATGACTGTCCGGCATCGCATATTACCGTAAGTTACCGGTGCGTCGAGTCGAAGGAATATCGCTGACTCAAATTGCGTGTTCTCTTATACTACTGGGAATTTCCGTAAAAGGTCCTGGACACAAACTTCTGAGAGTCTAATTAAAGTTTATAGTCTGGATTTAGTTCTTACTGGACTCTACGAATATGTTCGTGTTGCAGATATACAAAAGGACCCCGCCGGCTATTCGAATTCATAGTTCGAGACTGCATGGGCGAAGCCCGAGATGTTACGTACCAAAGCTTTCCACGTTATGCGCTTAGTGTTTGTTCTTGGTAAACTCAAAATATAGCTTCGACAACAATACT
The DNA here is from genome assembly GCA_022385635.1 of Xylaria scruposa. Taxonomy (NCBI): domain Eukaryota; kingdom Fungi; phylum Ascomycota; class Sordariomycetes; order Xylariales; family Xylariaceae; genus Xylaria; species Xylaria scruposa. The sequence goes on from MU280183.1 coordinate 379,612, forward strand.
ATAGGACCCTGGTGGTACCGGTGTGCGCACTACCTAAAATTCTGTAGGTTTTTGCGCTCCCCCTTCCAACTGCGCCCTACGTACGCACATGCTCGTAACTTCCATGTGTTTCAACCATATTTGTGTACACAAGGCATAAACAACCCATGCTTTCTCTTTCTTAAATTCCACCATCGTCTTAGCACACTTCTTCGCATTCACCACTACAAAGCGCAGTATCCTCATCAAGCAACACCTCACCCTGACTACTAAAATCAAGATGAGTGTCATCAGCCGCGTCGGCGCTCGTTTGAACAGCGTCGGCAACTTATACAGACCGCGTGCAGTCACACGGGTACGTCATTAAACCGAATACCTCCATACATCAACCACCGCAGACGCATCTCTAACCTCTAGTGCTTCTATGCAGGCAACCGTCCTTCGACAAATCTCATGGATGGCCTTCGAGATGCCGGATCCCGCCCTCTACCAACCACCCCCCTCGCTCCAGCCGAAGCGTCCCGTTGCCGCCGAAGCCGTACCCAACGCTGATGGCACGAGCCCTTCTGCGCAACCCATCGCCATGGCAGGGCGTGTAGGCTCTCCGCCATCAGCAGTGGCGAGCTCTCGAGCCGCGGCGTCCGGCAAAGTCATCCCAGCCTCCGTCCCAGCCAGCGCGATGCGCACCGGACCGGTGCCGCTATCTCAGATCCAGAAGCGCACGTTCGCCGATGACTCGGATTCTGCGAACCGCGAGCCTGAGACACCACGTCCAACACCACCTCCGCAAGGCGTGAAAGCACCACCTATCCCCTATTTCCCGACCTTGCAGGTTCGCATACCCGGGCATCCGGCTACCTTCCCGGTTCAGGAGCCCGAATTCCCATGCGACAAGAAGAAATTGTGGGAAGAATTAGAAGAGGATGAGCTTTGGTGGCAAGAAAGAAGAAGAGAGCAAGCAGAGAAGGATAAGACTTCATAGATGGAAGAAAAAGAGATGAAGATCGAGCTAGTAATGTCTAGACATAGATTATGGTCGCGAATACGCAGGCGGAGCGGTTTAAGCGAGGAGAGTAAGAAGTCCGGTTTGGGTCAAGAGAGAGCATCTGTCATGTTTCCTACCAGGTTGATATTTGCTTGATACCCCCATAGATCATCTTTTGTCCGGGTTGGAGAATTGGCCAACGGGTTGAACGGAAAAGTATTCTGCTCTTTCAGCGTAGGGAGATTAGTTCATGTAATACTAATGCGTTAATAACATTTAATCGATTTAGCTTCGGGAAGATTATTGTAGCATGAATTCTGGAGGTTGGGCGCCTGTAAATCGGGTGGATCGTGACACGTGATCTGCGATATTCTGTGGTTTGGGTAGATTGTGGAATATATGATATTATGGCATTCTTGCATTCTTGCATGGCTGTTTGCTCTTTGTTATTTTACAATTTAGCATAATACATGCCGGAGAAATATACACGAGACCCATCCTTTTACTCGAGACATGAGAGAACTTCTCTTCCATCAGCTCACACAAGTGCAGCCAGATTTGCGCCCCAACGCCCCACCGTTGCTAAAAATACGTTTTCATCGCCACGTCTTTTCGAATACACCTGACATCGATTTCTTCCTCGTAGATTCCCACTTGGGTTGTACTTTTCATTAGATGTGTCGTCACCAAGCCGCTTATGCAAAATTATCGCTTCGATCCACTCCAATATCCTCTAATTCAGCGAAATTCTGGAAGTGGAGAGGACGATGTTGATCGCTGTAGAACGGTAGTGGCGTATCCAGCTTGACATGTACGGGCTTCTTCTCTAATCCGGCGTAGCTGCTACCCATGAAACTGTAGTTCCATTTGCCATTCTCCGGCACTAGGAAATAACCCTTGTAGCGCGGACTCAACAACAGCTTGCGCTTAATTCCCATGGATGTTGTGAAGCCCTGTGGCTGATCACTGCCAATATCCTTGTTCTCAGCACCCCACTTATAGCCGTTAGGGGTTAATGCCCAAGCAGATAGAGACACTGAGCCAGGTGTGAAGGCGACGTCAACCGTTATACTGTTTTCCTTGGACCATTTAGGATGAGCATCAAGCAGGCGGGCGTGCTCGGTGACATCGGCAGCGGACATGTACGGTAGTTCGTTGCCAGCCATTGTATGTATGACACCCAGCGGCTCCAGATCCCCGAGATATTCGTGCTGTGGCAGTTGTTGGGGAAGCTGGACACTTCGCAGGCCTCCTATTTGGGGCACCATAGCAATACAGCGGATCTCCTTGACTTGGTCATTATCCGGTGCTGAGACACCATAAAGATATCCAGCAACTTGAACGCGAAGATCGGCAATGGTAATGAACTTCCTCAAGATGTTATTCGGCATGACGTATGTAACATCGTCCAAGTCGTTATCCACAGACGAGACGTAAATGTTGTTGGATCGAGTCCTCAGATTGGATGTGGCGATTGCCCGAGTTCTCCACTCTGTCTTGGAAGCAAAAGTTTGTTGTTCGAACTGTGAAGTGGTCGTCACGATAATTTCTTCACCGTGGACATTCTGAGTCTTCGTCGTTACAGCTGTCAGTTGTTGCTGCTCTTGCTGTTGTTTCTCGATCTCGGCTGCTTGTTGTCGTTGCATTGAAGGCGCTGAGATCTCCATACCAAGAATGATATCCCGAACTTCGCTACTGGTCAAACTGGAGACGTTGACATTATTCTTCTTCCCGTAGTCATGTAGGATCAAGTCTCGTAGCTGTGTTTCGACTTTGATCCAATCCTCATCTGACAAAGTGGGCCAGATATGATGCATTTGTGTTATGACGGTTTTGTCGGGTCGTAGAATAAGCTTTGTCTTGTCAGGATTGACGTGGAGGGCACGAAGGATCAAGACAAGACGCGAAAAAGCAGTATAAGAAGATATGCTCTTCAACCATTCGTCATACAAGTTGAAAAGAACCATCTGAGGTTCGGTAGCACGGAGTATCATATCACCAAGCTTTTCAACTTTCATTGCAGCTTGAAACGGTAGCTGAAGCTCCGAGGCTCGAATGGAGATATTGGGGAAATCCAGCAGATGAACTTCCAGGGGATCTAGAAGACCTTTCCTGGTGACAATGAGTTCCTTTGGTTGTTCTTCAATGGGAAGAGATCGGATGAGAGCCGCAACTTCTTCAGCTGTCTTCCATTTCGCTAACTGCCCAAGACGCTTCTGGCCAGCCCAAACGCTGGTGTGAATGATCTTCAAAAACAGTTGGCCGGTACGAGGGTTGAAGATGAAAATGGCACCATTGATGGGCTTCGTGGTTAGATTACCTTCGAAAGTCTTGTGGATTGTCACTCGATACACATTGGTATCGTCGATGAAGAGCTTCGTTTGGTTGCTAAACAACTCGGAATAGTTCTGGGAGTTCAGGAACTCCTGGTTGCTTTCTGAGGCATAGAGCTGAAGACCCTTCCTGATACGCTCGCGCAAAACGTAGAGAGCGGGGTTGGCCTTCATGATCTTAGCCATAGCTTGCTGGACAAGGATCTTCAGACCAGGGAAGTATTGACCGTACGCAGAGTACAAGTTATATGCCAAGTCGATACCAATCATGAGACCGGTGGCTGAAGGGTAGATACTCATGTTGTCATTAGTGTAATCGAGATACTTGGCACGAGTGTATCGTTCAATGTCGTGAGAGTCGTAATCGCCATACCGAAGCTGAATATCCAGCCAGAATTTGTTGGTTGTTGTTGGCTCAATGACATCCTTTGTATCATAAAGAAGTGACGGCCGTGTGACATTCCATTTGCTGTTAGCGAACAGGAGAATATCAGCACAAGAACTGTTCATCTTATACGACTTTCGAGGATGAATAGTCTCTTTTTGCACAGTCTCAATACCCAATGCCTCTAGCTCCTGGTCGAAGACCTGACAAAAATCCATAACCACGGATTCGTGAATCTTTTGCCATAAATGAGCACGGAAAATCTGGATTAACGAAATCTTGAGCGTGGGAATTTTGCCGTGGAGGAAGATACCGGTGAGGTCAAGCTGGACTTGGAAACCAACATAGACATTGGCACGATTGATGGTTGGTGACCACCACAATGTAAATCGACGGTTGGGAATCTGGTTCAAACCGGATCTTTGGGCATTTGTGAGCTTCTTGAATTTCATTGACTCTTCAAAACCTGAAGCACGTTCCCAAAAGAGACCTTCCCAAGATGGGAAGCCCGTGGCCTTGAACAATGTATGTTCTAGAATTGTCTCAACACCGCCAAGGGCTTGAATTACATCAGTGCGGTAAGCGTTGAGGTTCCAGAGCTTTCCATCGTGACGCTGACTTGTCCACCAAAATGGGTTGCTCTTCATCAATTGATAAATCTTGAATTCGCTTCTGGTACGGAAGCCTTTGTCGAAACTGAGGGTGCTTCGGTCTTTCTGGAAGAGTGTGTTTATACGAGGTAATCCTCGGTCCCAGCTGTCCTCAAGATCCTCTAAAGTGAGTCGCCGGTTCTGTTGGTTCGCCTCTAACCGCTTTTGTGAATATTCTGTCCACACTCTCTGAGAATCAATGAATTCAGCCTCCCATGGTATAATATACCGGAAAATGTTTGGTATCAGGGTTTCTTCGTCGTGTGTCATACCAGCTCGATAATGAGTGACACCGAGGTCTGTCTGTTTTGACCACCGCTTATCACTAGCTGGAATCAGGATATGAGAGCCAGAGATCATGCCAAGACCTCCTAGCTCCTTGGGTGTATAAAATACAGCTGGCGGGAAACGCGATGGCATCTTGGAGTTTAGACCGATCTTGACACGAGTTTGGATCTTGGTCTCGCACTTCACAATCGTATCGAGGAGGTTGACAGTTGACACGGCGGCCTCACGATAATATGTGAACAAAGCAATGAGTGCTGTATTCCACTTGTTGGCGATCTTGGTAAATGTGGTGGATCCCGAGGACATAAGAATTTGACGAATACGGTTGTTGAACTTCTGTATGTCTTCTTCAGTCACTTGTAGGAACGCGTGTGCAGTCCTTTCTTTGCTGGTGTTGTCAACGAGAGACCAGACACTATCCTTGATAGGGAATTCGTCATTCTGATTTCTGATCTTGGGCAATATACGGACTTCAAATCCGCACATCGAGTAAAGAAGGTTCGGGTTGTCGCGGCTGTAGACGCTAGCGAATGTGTCGTCCCATTCAATCGTCGTGACAGATCGCGGAAGACGATTTTTTAGATCCCAGAAGACAGCACGACCAAGGTTAACATCATGGCGCATGAGGCGCATGCGAGAATCCCTCGGCCAACACTTCTTACTCTTGTAACCAATGACATTTTCAAAATTCGGGTCAGGTTGTTCTGTGAGGAATCGCTGAATAAGATCGCGAGACTCTTCGGCGCTGAATCTTAAAAATACCCAGATCTTATCGATATACCGCGTGTACAAGCGGATAGGATGTTTTGTTTCAGTCTCACGATCACGGAACTGAAGGAAATCATTTGGACTTCCTGGAGGTCCAGCAATCTCACTGGCACGATTCAATCCCAGGAGCAAGAGATCGAGGACAAGACCGTAATATTGAAACACGAACCCCGAGAATTGTAAGCCACGAATCATACCATAACTATTGACATGGTTCATGTCTTTATATGTGAGCTGGACGTTATTCTTCGAACTGATATAGTCGGCCAAATTGTGATCCATAATGAGCCTTAGGAGGCGGTTCAAAAGCGTCAAATCAATCTTTTCGTAGACCTTGGATAGCTCCGTTTCGATCATGACATTGCACTCCCCATCAGCTGTTTCCCAGACCCTGTCTAGATTGTTGATACCCTGCGCCCATTTATAGACCAGCAATGGAGGAACTTCCGAATCGGAAGGCTTGATCCAGGCCGGGAAAAGATGTCGCTGATCCGCTTGGTACCAGAGGTACTGGTCGAGATATGCATCGCTGATCTTCTCAATCGGCTCAATGTCATACACAGGGTTGATCGAACTGTAGTTGTCGTTCATGTCTATCTGAACTTCTTTGAATGCACGCTGAGTTAAGAGGAATCGCTTGATCCGTTCCAAGGTTGTGCCCGGGCTATCATATGCTTGTTCAATAAGCGCAAGTTCCTCTCGTTGACTTTGGTTAAGACGACCTTTCACGGAATACGCCTCGCGAAGTCTTTCGAGAGCGAGAATCAAGATCTTTGTGTCGTGTTTGTAAGACACACTTGGGAAGGGGATGGGTGTGAACTTTCGAGATTCGAGCCAATGCACAGTCGTGGTATAAATAGCAACAGCCTCTTCGGAAGAGACATAAGGACCATCCTTCATGTAGTTATGCTGTCGCTCTTGTTCGGCCTTGAGCCAAAGTCGTGTCAAGCGTCCAACATTTTTCTTGGCAACAGTCTTATCAACCGTAGCACCTCTCCTGATGCGTTCGCGGTTATAATGCGCGACTGAAATCCACCAATCAGCCTTCGACTTGACATATCGAAGAATGATGTTTTCGATAGGGGCGGGTAGCCCGGGAACTTTCCAAGGAATGTTACTCTTCCAGCACCGCCACGCTTCTGAAAGGTGCTGAAGAACTGTGTTGACTTTATTCTGCTTGATGCCCTCGGGCATCATATCCATCAAATCAGCCATGACAGAAGCACGCAGTTCAAGGTCAAAGTGTGATTCAACTCGCTGTTTGGTAACCGTCTTGGCAACGCCTTTGCTGTGACGGCCCTCGAACTGACGGGAGAGTAGATTACCAAGCCAGCGTTCTAGAAGAGGGATGATACCTCTCATAAAGAAGAGCCATACTCTCCAAGCTGGTGCCCAGAAACCACAACCTGGTCCCTTACCAACCGGCCCGCTATTGAACCGATAATAGATCAGATGCTTTAGATCCTTACAAGTACGAATCTGATGCATAAGTTTGTACTTATACCGGTACATTCCGGTAAGCTGACCCACATGATTAAAGGCATACAAAATACCGTCGGCAAGTTGGAAGGCGTCAATATTGCCTAGTCGATACTGGACCTGCGCATCAACGATGAGCTTGGTTAGACGGAGAATTTCTCGCATAAGGTGAAACGCATTGCCGAAACGTGACTTCTTTCGTTCTTTGGTAGTTAAGGTCTTTACAGGTTTTAGGTTGAAGTTGTAGTCCAGGTGGAGATATGTGAGATTCTTTCGATGAATGAGAAGGTTGAGCATGTTGAAGCCTTGCCGACAGACCTGTAAGCCAGCTTCGACCCAATCAATGGTGGTCTGTTGAAAGAATTTGGTCTGTTTCAAGCTCTTTAACAAATCTTGTCTGTTTAAGGCCTTGGGTTTCTGCTTGTGTAGTTCGTTGAGCACGAAAGTCTTTAGTAACTTTTGATAGGAAACGCGAACTTTCACAGGCTGTTTCGGAGGACAATGCTCGAGGTACCAGTGCTTGACAAGAGGAATATCCTGAGCTCGTACCATGTGGCCAGATCGGCGATCGAAGGGGAAAGGAGCCCACCAAAGACCGATCGCCGCAGCTGTGTCATCAGTAGAAAGCTCCTCATCGGCTAGGAATGGCTCGACAGCTGCAGGTAATGTGAAAGCTTCATCCTCGAGCTCCTCCATGTTCCCTTCGCCAAAAATCTCATCTTCGTGGCTCACAGTGATATTCTTGGGCGCCACAGCTCGGGAAGAAATGGGGTTAATCTGAGCATCAACGTAATACGCAGGCATATTAGGGTTCTCGGATTTGAGATACACGTTAGGTGGGTGTGAGTACCAATGCGAATGGACGCTTCGTGGGAGCGAATTGTAAAGGTAAGGGTATGCAACGCGAGCCTCGGTTTTGATCGGCAAGCGGAAGATGATTCTATCAATGGCGTTGAACTCTCCGAAATCCTCGTCATTCGGATCAATATCCTTATAGAGGGGCTCAAACCGAGGTCCACCAGGGAGCGCAACATTAAGGGCCTTAGCAGTGAGTAAGCTCTTTAGGTCGAAGAGATAGAAGTAGTTCTGGTCGATCTTATCACTAAGTAAAGGGCGACTGAGTCGATGCAGCGTGGCCATCTGTTCCAGTGAGAGGTTCCACGATTTATAGCTAGGGCCATTGACGTGCTCGGTATCTGCTAATGGACGATGATCGTAGAACCACTCGTACACGGCGGCATCCTCGTCTTCGTCGAGCTCCATTTGGATTGGCTGAAGAGGTTCGACGTCTTCGAGGTTCTCGGACCAGGACAAAGGTGGCTCCTCATCGTCAAAAGGTGGAAACCTCATTCTCTTGAACAACCTTCGATCACTCTTCTCTTTTCGCATCGTCAACCACATAGTGGCCCACTGGGCGTGAAACACGGGGGGGATCACACGAGGTATCTCGTTCACCAAAGTAAGACAACCGTTGACATGGTAGAGCACCTTGACTTCTCTTGTCGACTCCCAGGGCATCGGCATATTCTCCAAAAGCTTCATGACGGCGTGAGGCATGAATTTCAAGGCCCCAAGATAGCTTCGCTTGTCACTCGTGTACTTCTTCTGCGAAACATCGCCAATATCCTTTACAATCTTGCGCAAGTGTTCTGGTGGCATATCCGCCTTCTGTGTCTCGACGAAACCCCCCTTGCGCTTTTCGCCAAAGCGGTTTCGTTGTGTGCGCAGCCATTCCTTTTTCTTCTGCTCAAACTTAGCGAGATGAGGGTCGCTAGTCGGACGGTAGCCAGGCGGCGGGGGAGCTGGAATCCCCGGAGGAGGAGGGAGGAAATCAGAAGGAGGCCCGGGAGGCGGCGGAGGAGGAGGTGGTGATCCCCAGCCAGGCGGGGGTGGAGGGGGTGGAAAGGACGACATCGTGGATTCAGTCGGGATGGATAGCTAGGCGACGGGTAATGGAGTCGCTTTCGCGCCGCGATATCACGCGGGGATGGCGTGAATAGCTGTCGCAGTCAAGATGATCACGACCGGATGAGCTGTCTTACGATGAGGAAACAATCAAATGACGCGTTGCTATGTGCGCGACGTCCTCTCCCGATGAGTGGCGCGCGAGATGTTCTAATAAGAGAGAGCTGCAAGTCATGTAATGGAGTAGTTCCAGAGTCGCCTCTCGCGATCGCAGAGTGGGAATTTTTCGGTAATAGTGCTATGCGCAATGCGGCTAGCCGATTTCCATGCAGCATGTCACAGCCACAGATAGAGACGCATGATCACGTGTAATATGTGGCTAGACTATCACCTGTGGCTCAACACCGCGCCCTACAGAAATGCCATTCTCATTGGTCACCACAATCTTCGGCACAAAGCGGGCCTGCAAGATCCACCCCACACTCCAACCTATTCTCAGCCAACACCAAAATTCCTTCACCCAACTCGTAAAAAGTTCGTCCCGCAAGCAGCCAACTATCCCGACGACCACCTCGAGACGACAACCACAACCGTCACAATGGGCGACAACAGAGTCACATACCGAAGGCGCAATCCTTACAACACCACCGTAAGCATTCAGGGTAAACCCGAGTAGAGTATTGGGAATTGGGACTAAGACCAGCCTACAGAGCAACAAGACTCGCATCATCCGCACGCCTGGTGGTAAACTCCGAACCCTTCACATTAAGAAGTGCGTTATTTCTCTTCACCGGCCGGTCGAATTTCTCTGCAATAGCGACTCGCCGCTTCCAACATGAAATACTGACCATATTGTTCTAGGGCCGGTACAGCCCCCAAGTGCGGTGACTGCGGTATCAAGCTGCCTGGTGTAAGTCGCATTTCTGCATTGCATATCGATCGTGACGCCAGCCGAGAAAACGGAACAGAAGGAGTCGGCACCGAAGAGATGCAATGGGCGGCTAGCTAAAATGGGCTTCTATCTACTTGAAGCGTTCTTTCAAAAATCACTAACAAATGGACAACAGATCCCCGCCCTTCGACCTCGCGAGTACGCCCAGATCTCCAAACCCAAGAAGACTGTTCAGCGCGCCTACGGTGGCTCACGATGCGGTAACTGTGTCAAGTACGAAGCGACCCTGTTTATTCCTCTACAATAGCTATCCATTCGTCGTTTCTAGCTATTAGTTCTCGTTGTCACTCTCCGGGCAATTACTGACATATCGACAGGGACCGTGTCGTCCGAGCCTTCCTCATTGAGGAGCAGAAGATTGTGAAGAAGGTTCTGAAGGAGCAGGAGCAGGGTGCCAAGAAGAAATAAACTGGTGATCGATTCTAGGATGGATCGGTTAGGTCGTCATTGGTTTGGTGTTCACGAGGGACATGGCTGCATTATCACACGGCTACGAAAAGGCTGTTTCTGCTTTGAGGGCTTCTTCTCATCGTCTAGATGATCGGAATGGTATAAACGACATTTCAGACGACTTACTGTGGCGCATGAGTGACGATCACATCTGATGTGATGATAACCACTCCGCACATGGGGTGTGATTGTACCGTGATTAGCGACTGGCAGACACAACGCTACCGCTCAAACCAAAATGGGGATACACCCTTAAACTATTAACGCTACCAACACGAATGGATATTACAGTATTCGAAAGTTGAAGATCGTGACAATGTCGTATTCTAGTCAGGTTGCAATCCTCAAACAGTCTAAGAGAGCTCCGAAGGTTCTCCATTCCATTAATCTTATTCAATCTTTGGGCGTAAATGGCATTTTTAGAAAAGTTACAGTTTGATGCTGAAGCAGCCCTTATCGGAATTTACCTGCATGGTGAGTGGACTAATTAATTGTAAGCTTCCAATTGTTGATTGATGACGTCCAGTCCACTTTTTCTTCAAATGTAGCTCCGTCTAGTATTTATTTACTTGTCAACTTCAATCCGTACACAACGACGGGCGAAATCACTATGAGCACATACACGTGAGCCACAATCCGACACAACTGTCGCCATGAATTCGTGGATACGCTTTTCCCGGCCTTTTGGCGCTACGGCCGTTGCGACCGTGCGAGGCCAATACTCCTCTAGCTACCGCCCACTCTCTAAGGCCCGCACATATTTCACGACGTATCCTAGAAGCACAACGAACCCAAGGCTCTCCCCGCACCAATTCGCATCCCTTCACACTACGCCTCGTCGTAGAAATGGCGACCTGCCTCCTCCGACCGACTTCGCCGCAATGGATGTTTTGGGCAACACACCAGTACCCTCAACAACTGTCGATATCTGCATGTCGGACGGGTTCCAACTAAACAGCGGAGCCAGAATCGACGATGGATCGGGCGTCATTCTCGTCGGCGGTGAGGCGTTCAAGTGGCAGCCGTGGTTGCTACGGGGCGAGCACCGGTTGCTAAATGCGAAGGGCCAGTGGGAGATTCCAAACGAGGCCCTGGGGCCGCTGTCCGTATTGTGGCCGCGTCCGGGTGAGCTACCTTCCGTCATCTGTACACATTGATCGCCACCAGAAGAGCGACGGGGGAGACATGATTCTAACAAGCAATGTTGCTATAGATCTTCTAGTATTAGGACTTGGCCCTGAAAACCGACCAATTAGCCCCGAACTACGCCGACATATAAGTAGTCTGGGCATGAGAGTGGAAATTCTCGATACACGAAATGCGGCAGCACAGTATAATCTTCTCGTGACAGAGAGGGGAATCAACGATGTTGCGGCCGCACTTATACCGATCGGCTGGAAAGAAGGCATCGGAGCAAATTGGTGACGATTAGGCCCTTCTACACGATAAAAGACGACTTAGAGCTAGGCAAAATGCGACGAGGTTATAGTTCTCTTCGGATATTCCGCCTTCTCGACAAGCATTGGATCTGGCCTCTATTATGCAACTATCCTAAGCACTGCACGATCCTACTTCGCGGGTTCTTGGTTCATCATCCCAGAAACACGCAGCGTGACACCTGCAGTCTCTGAATGTATATTATGGAGCACATCATTTGAACGCTGGTTCTCAGAGCAAACTTCCATTAGGTCGGTCTCAACTGTATTAAAGCTGTAACATAGACGACGCAACAGGACTCGCGTCATATACCAATAAGTCCCGTTGCGGAAAGAAGACCTATCAGCTGGCTCGTCTACGAATGCAAAACCCAGGATGCTTGTTAGTAACCTACTTTGGAATACGAGCAACAACCATTTGTTTCACATAGTGGAACACAGTTGTGTGCGAGCGTATATTTAATTTGGGTAGCTACTCAGGTGTCCCCGTAGTAAGTGATTACCTAAATATAGGCAGACAGGCATTTCAAGGTATTGACAATGCAAAGGCTTGGTCTGCATCAATGCGACCACGAGGTTGCAGCACGTTCAAGGGTTGTGGCTCGATCGGCGTGCCTGAAATTCCACATGGTGGTGAATCGCGAGATAGTGATTGGTGTATGCGACGAGGTCCAATGGTGTACCCGAGATAACGGCACGTTGCACGTTGAGGCGCCGAGGAAAGTTATTAGTGGAGGGAACTAACAAGGTTAGGACACAAGCACCTATGACATCGCATCGGCTCTGGGCAACGCTCTGTGCGGGATGCACCACGCAACGCCAACAGAATGCCGAAACCAGCCAGACCGGTCCGCGATACATTCTTTCTGGAAACGAATCATATATCTCCTACCACGAATCGAAACCTACCATTATTCAACTCGACACAACTATCGACGTCGCAATAACCGGTCTGTTCTCAGCCGACCACTGTTCATTTGTTCCGCTTAATTGTAATCCCGTTAGGCTCATAAAGACAAGACCGTTGGGCATGAATCTTAGGAAAACTCAAAAAGAGCAATCCTGTCAGCGTACCATTGATTAGGTGAGTTCATTGGTCCCGCCCTGCCTAACTTTCCTGGGTCCTGTCTCATATATTTCATCACCATTTGATCCCATTTGCAGCTCAGCCTACTGTCTACCTATATTTACGTTTTTAAGGAAACCAATGGAGCGATAATACCTTGCATACCTATCCTAGAAGTGTCTCGACTACCTACATTAGGTAATTGCATTCATTTCACACCAAAGGCCAAAGGATTCACATCCAAACGTTTCACGCTTTCACCGGACCATTATACTTCCCAGGTATAAATTTATTCTCTTTTTACATTAAAAATCTTATTTCGTTTAAGCAGGCGCGCTCCATCCCTTCGCACTTAGCTTAGGAAACACTGTTCACTATATTCTGCTTCCAAGTAAGTGAACGCAGGCCAATGATCTCAATTGAGTCAGGCGATGGCCATCATGTCTCCTCGCCTCTTCACAGCAGCACGTACAGTTGCACCACAGACGTAAATCTGTGCGACGGGATAAGACCATTCTCCGGGGGGAGGCCTCCATACCATCAGACATTCCGTACCAATTCCTCGTATCCGAGTAGAATCAAATATTTACCATTTCATGTCGTCCATTGTCTCACCTCTATTTAAGTCCAGGTCTGTCGGCCTAGGGCTCACGCTCGCCCTGGGCGGCGCGTTGATTCTGTATCGTATGGCCAAATATCGAACCACCATGCCAGGGTCGAAGGATCCCGAAATCACGGATCCTGCGCTTCTACGGAACCATTCCGAAACCAAGTCCTTCAAGGCAGCGCGGTCTGGCATTACATTTCCAGGTATTCGCATTTTCTATCGGCGCCATCCCAAGGCAGATGAACTTCCTAAGGCTCCGGCTCCATTGCCGCTCCTAGTTTTCATCCACGGCCTCGGAGGTTCAGTCGCTCAATTTCACCCACTCCTGACCAGCCTGTCTAACTCCGCGTCATGTCTTGCGATCGATCTCCCGGGCTGCGGCCGGTCTCAGTTCGCGCTAACTTCGTGGGATGCATACACAACCGAAAATCTTACTGATCTCATTGAGACTATTATTAGTGAATACATTGAGGAAGATCAAGGAGTTGTGCTCGTTGCTCATAGTATGGGGACCGCGATCGCCGCTGATATCGCAAACAAAAAAGCCGCGCACCGTTTAGTTCCCCCTCTAAACGTCATGGGTGTTATAGCGATATGTCCCTTATCCGGCCCACCGCCAGAGGCAGCAGTGCGCAATTTCCGCAGACTTCTTTGGATACCTGAATTTATCTTCAACCTATGGAGGGCCTGGGATAGGCGGGGCGGGCCTGAGAGCGCCAGTGTAAAGCGCTTCGTTGGACCCGGAGGTGATCTTGAAGCCCGTGAACTCCAAGATAGGTTTAATAGTCAAAGCCGCACCCCCGTGTTCCGCCGGATGGCCTGGGGCTCTCTACCAGTGTACGTCAACGGCAAACCGACTGGAGGGTTGTTTGGAAAGTCTAGTTGGGCTGATCTGAACGTACCTATTTTTCTTATTGGTGGTCACCATGATACGGTGACGCCGCCCAAGGAGGTTGGGAAAATCGAAGAGATGCTCAAAGCAGCTGCAAATGGAAGGATTTCTGAGGATAAGCACCATGAAACCGATGCAAGTTACTCCGAAGGAAGTGCACTTGGGGAGGCAGCCGCTCCGGTAAACCCCAGCACGGTACCACGAGAGCATTTGCCACAGTCTCTAGGAGAGATCAGTCACGATGACTTTGCGCGCAAGAAAGCTTCCCTAGAAAACGGCGAGGACTCTTTTGAAGACCCTACTACTCCTGGGGATCATCAAGAGCCTGGTTCCTTGAGTTACATTCCTTCGCAGCCAATTCATCCCCGGAAGATCGTTAAATCGACTCTTCTCCCGGCCGGACATGCATTGATGTATACTCCGGCAACAGTACGGATACTCGCTGGGTTGGTGAGCGACTTTATGAATGAGCATATAACTAGCCGCTTTTCACTGTAAATATCAACTCCCTCCAGGATTCTAGTTGCGTTTCTGGGCTAATGTTCTTGGTGATAGCGGCTGGCAACTCCAGTATCTTTCACGTGAAGGCAAATGGGATGTCAAGAATCTGGCAAAGTGGAAAGGCGTGCAACCTGTTTCTGAACCCATTGGTGGGATCTTTAGGGCTTTAAAGACCCTCCGAGAAGTGGATGAAGAGCATTGCCCAAAGGTATTTGCGACTAAGTGGTATGCTCAATGTCTCAAGGTTCCCACCCACCAGATTTCGGCTAACTTCCACCAGGGGCAATGAGATCAAGGACATTATTGACATCAGTCATGCCGATCCTGTGTACGACCCCCAAAGCTTCGGCGATAGCATCAAGTATCACAAGTTCCCGACGGTGTCGAAGATCCCTCCCACCGACGCTGAGGTGGCAGGCTTCATCAATCTCGTCGACAAGGTCCGCGAGGATCAGAAGCAAAGGTCGTCTTCCGAGGCCAACTGGAGCGAGGATTACGTTATCGGCGTTCACTGTCACTACGGGTTCAACCGTACTGGCTACTTTGTCGTGTGCTACCTCATCGAGAGGTGCGGGTACGGAGTCCAGAAGGCCATTTCCACTTTCGCCGAGGCCAGACCTAATGGGATTCGACACTCCCACTTCCTGGACCGTCTATTCGTTCGGTATTCAGGTTTCAAGGAGTAGCCCGGTTTCTCTCTTCTAGTTGGAGAGTTGACTTTTAATTGTTTTCTACGTGAACGTTTTTTCTTTAAGGAAGAGAAGGGATACCCCAGGTTGAATGCGCGCTGTATGATAAGTAAGGACTTTAATTACTCGTCGGAGACGGTCCAGAGAATATCATTATTGTAACTATCAAATGTATATGGGGTTCACAACAGGTCTGCGGCATCGGCGTATCGGGCATAGATAGGCCAGAGGCTCCAAGTTAATTGATTTTTAATTGTTTAAACATTCCTAATTTTCGCGTAGCTATGCTGGCACGTAATATGGGTTCCAGCATTGTCGATACTATTTATTGAAAGAGCGGAACGGATACAAAAGCTCGAGCGAGGTACCAATGCCGCCATTAAAACCTAAATCACAAATACAAATGGTAAATAGTTAAATAGCCATTCGCTCATATAGATATCTTGAATGCAGTGTTCCCTCAAGAACCGAAGTATTCCATCTATTGCCTTAATAATACGGGTTCAAAAGGTCTCAGGTCCAGCCCAATTCTGTAGCAGAAAAATAAACATACACTCTAAACTAAGACAACCATGTATCATAGTTTCTGTTACGAATTTTCATCCTATTTGTTTCTTTTCCTTTGTTCATATAGCCAGGCCTAGACATCCCGGAGGTGAACATAGAAACGTTTCCAACAAAGGCATCAATTTACCGTGCGGTAAATCCCGATGATACCTGTCTCGGCCTGCGCTCCGCATATGACCCCACAAAACAGGTACAGAAGCCCAAATCTCAGCCTAGGAATATCGAGAACCCTGGTTAATTATACTAGCTAAACACCCACGTTTCTATATATCAAATATTTGACTGCCGTAGGTAGATGACAACATCCACCTTTTAGCGATAATACGGCCAACCCGTACTCTTCTTCCCCGGCTTCTGCGGGACATGTCACTTCTCATGGACCGGCGCCCTGACCGCTTCGATTTATCAGACTCGCACAATGTGGTCCTTGGTCAAGGGACCGGCGCGGGTTCTCGTTCTGGTTTCGCTTGCATCACTACTTCTACCAGATGTCACTTGCGCCCAAGGTGACGGGAGCGCTTCAGCCCTTCGCGAGGCCGCCAAGTCGAGCTCGGGCGCATCCTCTACTGAGCCTACCTGCGAGTCGCGGACCGTGAACTACATCACCGATTCATTACCCCAACAATGCCTGACTACGGGTCCCATTGCGTCGATGCCCATCGCCGACACCGCTACCGTGGCTGCGACCACAGGTACACCGACCAGCGCCGACTCGTCAGCCCATATCAGCGATGCCGTAGCCGACAGCTCCGACCCTGAGGGAGAAGACCTGAGCACTGGCGCTTTTATGTCCTTTGAGGAGTGGAAGGCTATGATGCTGGCCAAGTCCGGGCCTGATGTCCTCGAGGCGAAGCCACGCAGACAGAAGGACGGGCGCGCCGATGCTGGCCCGGGAGATGGCTTCGATAGCCTGGGCGACGAGGGCGAGATATCCTTCGACTTCGACGCCTATTCGGACAAGATCTCCGAGATCGCCTCCTCGGCGCGGCCCCGCGAGCAAGAAAAGGAGACCAAGGAGCAGGTCGAGATGGTGACGTACGACGAAGGCTTCACGTATTATCGGAGCAAAGACGCCGGCACCACATGCAAGGAGAGATTCTCCTACTCGTCCTTCGACGCCGGCGCAACGGTCAAGAAGACCAGCCCCGGGGCCAAGAACCCTACCGCCATTTTGGTGGAGAACAAAGACTCCTACATGCTGTTGGAATGTGGTAGGAAGAACAAGTTCTTCATCGTCGAACTAAGTGATGTGATTTTGGTCGACACTGTCGTCATTGCCAACTTCGAATTCTTCTCTAGCATGGTACGCCAGTTCAGAGTCAGCATCAGCGACCGCTACCCCGTCAAGCTGGACAAGTGGAAGGTTTTAGGCACCTTCGAGGCCCGGAATTCAAGGGATATTCAACCCTTCCTTATTGAGAATCCCCAAGACTGGGCGAGGTATCTACGGGTCGAGATCCTCAGCCACTATGGAAATGAATATTATTGTCCCGTGTCTCTGCTGCGTGTCCACGGACTCCGCATGCTTGATTCCTGGAAGCAAGTCGACCCGTCCGAACTTGAAGGAGAGGATGAAAGTCATGTTTCCATATCGGAGCCAGTAGATGAACCTGTTGAAATTGTCCACGAGCCACCAGTAGAAGCAGAGGTCGTAGAACTCGTGCGAGCCGAGAATTACACCGTAGTTACGGAACAGAGCTGTTGGATGCCCTATTGGGATAAATCTTATTTCGAGCACACCTTTGCCCGTTGCAGCGACTGTGCTCGAGCAGATGGTCTCGATTTTGACGTGCTCGTCTCCACCAAAGGTGCACACCGAACAGCTCCAACAGAGTTTCAGTCTACCAGCTTTGGCGAGCGGGCTATTTCCGCCATACCAAACACGTCTGCTACGATTACCACAGCAAGACAGACTACAGAGCCATCAGCAGACGTGCCGCGACCTGGGTTCTCGGTCTCTACCTCCTTTGAGCGCCCTTTGAGCGCAGATATTACCATCCCGACCTCGTCGTCATCAAGGTCGAGAGACAGCACTTCTATCGCTGCCACTAGTTCTCCAACGTCGCCAACTATTAGCGAAAATGCAACAACGCAAAACAATCCTAGGAGTAAATCCTTGGTTTCGACCTCCGTTAAACCCCCATTGTCAAGGTCTTCAGCGAAAACCACATCCGGTTCGCAGACTCTAGTCCGCAGCACAGCGACTTCACCACCGCTACCCACACCAACGGTACAAGACTCGTTCTTCAAGGCTCTCACCAAACGTCTGCAGATCCTCGAGTCAAACAGTACCTTGTCCCTTCAATATATAGAGTCGCAGTCCAAATTCCTCCAAGAGGCTCTCGCTAAGCTCGAGCGCAGGCAGATCGCCAAGGTCGATCTCTTTCTCGACAAGCTCAACAATACGGTCCTAGGCGAGCTCCGTGAGGTCCGAACACTGTATGATCATATTTGGCAGTCCACTGTCATCGCGCTCGAATCGCAGCGCGAACAGACCGAGCACGAAATCGTAGCCCTGAGCACGCGGGTCGGCGTCTTGGCCGACGAGGTCGTTTTCCAGAAGCGCATGGCCATCGTGCAGAGCGTGCTCCTGCTCGGCTGTCTTGTTCTGGTCATCTTCTCGCGCGGCTTTGCCGGCTCTGCCGTGGAGGCCTACTACCCGAGTCAGTTCCTCGCTTCATCATCGTCTCGACTAGCATCCCCAATTCTACCGTCTACGCCCAAAGCACAGCTAAGAGGTCCTCGGTCGAACATGGGCTTCCCTGGAGACCCAGGCTCTGCCAATACCCCGCCTGCAAGGATCCGGACAGCAAGTCAGTACGCACAACCCGGAATACGGGTCAACGATGGTCGTGGTTCCAACCGAACGCCCGAAGCGCAGAGTCACGCCGGTTCTAAGGGAGCCGATTCGGACTTCGGACCGCGGCCACCGACGCCAAACAGGGCTCTCTCGGATCCCTCTGGCTTGGACTACCAGCCTCCTACTCCGTCCAGTATAGACGACATGGCCTACGATTCGGAGCCCGCTATGACGCCGAATGACTATTTTTCGGCCGCTACTAGCGTCAACGGCGATTCCTCGGTAGGGGGCGGGGAAGGGGAAGAGGTATCCGGGGTATACACCGAGATGCTGGCGAGGCAAGCTGAGAGGCAACTTACACCAGCATCGGACGCCGAAGCGTCCGAGTACATGATCCCACGATCCGGCAGGCCCGGTCTGACGCATTCTGGCTCCACGCGGAAACCCTTACCTGCTTTGCCGGAAGATCCGGATTAAAATATAGTTCAAAATAGCTGCCCAGCGTGCCTTTGTAGCGTATATGTATTAAAAGATAATAACGAATATGGATGATGACGAAGACACGAAAATCATTAGCCCAATCATTTCTCACTTAATTGGTTGGCTTTATCTATGATTATGAAACAACGCTTTTGTATTTCTGTCAATCGATATTACCATGTCGTACCAAGCCATACCGGCTGTACCAAACTAAAGCATTGCATAATCATCGCAAAATTGTCACATACTCATCGTACGTCGTCACTGCCTCGCTTGCTACTTCGAGCAAGCTACACCGTTGAGGTACAAAGAGAGTGACCTGTTTTCACACCAGACAAATTTCGATCATCTGATCATTCGGTCGCTCAGTCACTGTCACGTCCTAAACGAATAGGGAACACCGGCGGCTTAAACATAGATTTTATGGAAACCGGAGCAATAGTAGATTGTGTGCATTGTCTGTCTTGCCCCTGAGGAGACCAGTCCACGCCTCATATGCGTGTAGAGAGTGTTTCTCTCATCTTCCATGACTTGACCAGCATGGTGACTAGGTTATAGCCCGAGAAAACTTCGCGAAAAACGAGCCTTTTCTGTACCAATCTCCGGTGTGAAAGACTTGTTTGGAAAGATCCGTAATGCAAATCGAGGGATTTGTACTGATTTCTGTGTTGATATTGCAACTTCACATTTGTGGGTCTTAGAGAAAAGGCCATGATACTTGTGTCTCTTCAAAGCACCGCTTCCAAAATCGTTGATCTACTACATTCCCGTTAAGTTCAATGCGTAGCGAAAAGCTCTCCTGAATACCCCGTAACTGTAGGGGGTGTCTTGGATTTATATTTGAAGCTCCCTGACAGACCACAGTCTCTTCTGAAAGGCTGCCAAACCCGGAAGATGGTCGTCTTGCGTTCGATTTTGGAGAAGATCTGCGTCGTTTGGACTTCGTAACCAGTTGCAAGGGTATTGCCGAAACTGTAGCCGTTATTATCTATGCAGTGCATGGTGTTCGACCGCCTCCCCTGATAATATATTTGGCGTGTCGCAAAAATACCCCATCCATCCTCCATACAAGTCGAAGCCACCAAATGCCCAGATTGAGCAAATACATGGCTGTGGAAAGTGAAAGTACCAAAATTAGGGGTTGCTCTAATTGATGGAAAACACCGTGGAAAATACTGGTCTTACTCAAAGGCGGGAGCATCCTCTGCTGTTCGCAAGGACTTTTCCAGAGCCTACCGTAAGAGACAAGTGTGCATTTGCACAGCTGACTGCGTATTTCCCAGAGAGTCCGGAAGTTATAAACTTATCAACATCGTTTAAGTGACCTTGTCAAGAGGGGAATCGCCGTAATATGGACACAGTGGTAGCAAGGGGAACCGTATAACTCCACGCAGAGACCTCAGAGCGCGTTTGGCATCAAGAACCCCTACTCTTAACAGACTAGGGGTGGTCTCTTGCTCAACACCAGCGCTGGTGGATCGTTACGAGGAGTAAAAGCCATGATGCAACGCTGCATCATAGTCAAACTCCTCAGCCTCTGCCATCCGGGTACCACGGTCGAACTGCGAGCGTCTACGACGTTGTTCGTCACGGAAATGCTGTCCTGCGTTGGGAGTAAAGAGGCCTGTAACCTCATTAGAAGAGAGCTCATGACTCGACATAGAGTTCTGAATGTTACATACCAACATGCTCGGCGTTCTCGCAGCTTCGTTTCATCTTGGACTGGTTGTCTGGCTCGGGAAAGGCCTCTTCTTGGCCAACAAGGTCCGGACACGGTCCGTTCAACGTGTAGTACAACTAAGTCACAATATCGTTAGTCAAAAAATCAACTAGTAAACTGTTCTATCTCACCTTAGGTCTATAATGTGCAGCTTCCAACATAACCGAGCTATTGCGAAATTTTTGGACAAGACAGTCTTTTCCTTGGATCGCTGGCTCGTTGGTTAGTGTCTATCGGCAAGATGAAGGGTAGACAGCGCGATGACTTACTGGCATATGAGATTTCGGCAACCTTGTCGCTCTTGAAGCAATTCCAACGTTGATTGCCTCTTGCACTGACAAACTATATTTATATCAACAAAGCTGTCTCGAAACACCGGAGTTCGTAAGCTTACATCAATTATGTCCAACGGCTAGGGAAAAGGTTAGCTGATGCTAAGAAGAAAAAGCATAATCGATGGCACTCACATCCACGAAATTGATGAATGCATAGCCAACGCTACACAATGAATTTAGTTCCTATCCCTTTTCTGGGAAGAGAAGAACTTACTTGCAATCGTTTGCAAAGTCGATGCGAAGGTACATGAAGTCGTATTTGCCCCAACTTGATTCATCTACGATTCTCTTCAGCATCGCTTGATCGACTTTATTGGGTATGTTTCGCAACATGATCTATTGAAAATCAGTAATTTCTATTTGATAATTAAGGAAGACTTACAGTTGTGCGGACATCAGTCCCCTCTCTAATTCGGTTGACATCGACATGGTTGTGACTATTTGTCTGCTGATAGTAAGGAGATCTAGAGACTCGAGTGGCATTTTGTCGGCGATTCAAACCCGGATACTGACGTGGAACTATCATGTCCCGCGGAATATAGGCGTTCCGTGGTGCTATAGGACTGAGCAACGGATATGCTGTCGAAGAGAAAGCTGCGGTGTGAGATCGAGATGACAGGTTGTCAAATACGTATGGCGGCGTAGTCATTGGAATACCGTGGTATAAAATGGGCAGCATTCCGTAAGTTGGTTGCATTTGTAGCTCTGATGAACGTACTGGGGTACTGAGAAGAGCATTGGTATTATTCAAGGCTGGCACAGTAGATTGAGATCTCGACAAGCTTAGTCGTTGCAGGTCCTGGACGATATCGGATCCCGTCGTCGAGGTCCGAGCAGGACTAATAATACCACTATTATTGACGGTGCCGTATGAGGGGATGTCGGGTCGATACAACGCCATGCAAAGTTGAAATCCGCCCTATTTTCTTGGTTAGTGTAGGTTTCAGCAAACAAGAGAAAACAAGGCAACATACCTCAATGATTGTATTGTTGAAACGCGCCACAGCTTTCAGAGAAGCATCATTGTCGCAGTACTCCGCGACCGCACTGAAGAGGCTGCCCTCAGCACCGGTAGTCAATTCAGGCTTGAAAGCAAAGAGATCTCCCTCGTCTTGTAAAAGTCTTTTCAAGACCTGTTCAAGTCGCTGACGGTCCATCAGGATGGCTGCTTGCGTTGCGAATACGTTTAGGTAAAGCTGGCCTTCGTGGACGGTTTGGAGGCTGAACCCGAGTTCGACGGCCTAGTTTTGATTAGGCTAGTACTTGTAGGAATTACCATGAATACTTACATGAGAAAATCCTCGGGGGCTGATATAGTTAACGAACCAACCTCTGTCGGAAGTTACGGTGAGGTTCGAATATGCTGCGCAAGAATCTCGGATATTGGCGAAACGAACGTAAACCTTGTCTCCGATCTTGTCTTCAGCAATCTGTCGACTTCCGTGCATTTCAAGCCCAGCAGATTCGATGTCCTAGAAATCGTCAGCATGAGATATATATGGTAGATCTTTTGATTATTACCGATAGATATGAGCCAACATCATGAGCACGAAGCCGACGGCCAGGGTCAGCGATAATAAGACATCTTGACATCTGCGTATCCGTACTGAGGATGGCGTGAACGAACCTGACTTGCTGAGGAATTGCAATCAATTGCTGATTAGAGCCTTGATTGTTTGTAGTATCATCCCTTTGTGGTCCAACTGGTTCAGGCACAGGACCATTATGAAAACCCGGATATGGCAGGAAAACAGATGCGGTTGGTGACAGCTTTTGTGTCCTGTTGGCGCCGATAGTGGACGAGGAAACGAAGGGGTCTCGCTCTGATTGCAGGTTCGTTCGAACAAACGAGCTGGGGAGCTCTAAACCTCGGGCATTTGGCGCGAACCTGAGGGTTCGATTCTCTTGAGGCCTAGCATTCAAGGAATGTGGCGCTGAAGCGGATTTGGCAGAACCATCCTCTGGAGAAAAGGCCGTCAAGCGAGTCTCCGGTGTACCTTTGAAGGAATCTGCTGCACCGCTGGACGAATGGGGGGAGACTGGGTTGAAGTGCCCTTCATGGCCGGAAGGATTGCCGCTCATCTTGGATTCAGAAGCCTCGACTGTGTATGGACTAGTTTACTCTGTGGTTTAAACACCAAGGTCTTGGGCCGAGGGGCTGAGGTGGTTGTGCTGCTGTCGACTTGTGTTGGCGTGGCTCGTTAGCTTTGGATTAAGTTCTTGCTGGTTATCTGCCAATAGAAGCGCTATTAGTACAAGTCTGCCTAGGAAATAACAAGATTGGACTCTTCTGTGAGCTACAAGGGATTGTTCGGATTATTTCTCGTCAGATAACTTACCTCAGACGTCTTGACCTGGAGGATTGCTAGGTTGAGAAATAAACCTATTGTCAACTATTAGGACCCGAGAGTTATCAAGAGAAGCAGGCGATATTGCATTTAATAAGCTGCAGAAGGATAATGAATGAAGGTGCTATGTGTGGGGCATTGTGAGGATGTGGGTTACATGATGTTCTGGAAGTCCAGTGAATGGACTTTGGTAACAAATCTTGTTGGTAATAGTTCCTACCCTAGTAAAAGATCCCTTGGTGCTCTAATAGTCATGCAACAAGATATCATAAAGGAACCGGGGCTGCACTGAGTAAGAAAGTTCAGCTTGTGTTTAGTTCGTAGAAGGCTTCCATGTAATAAGTGCTAGGGACGATTCCGAAGAATCGATGGTGGATCTGCGGCCTCGAGTCGAAGGCAACTAACACGGATCTGTGTAAAAGGACGAGGAAGGGGAATAATGGGGTGAAATTAATGGAGTAGGTATGCAAAGTTCCACTTGCTGAGTAGAGCTTGTGGGCAGCATGGAAGTGAATAAAGCCAAATGTGTAGATGCTGACTTACTTGCAGGCACGTAGGTATGAAAAAGATGTAGATGAAAGGACTTCGAAAGGTGATCTAGTTGCCACGAAAAGTTAATGACTGGCAAAGATGTGAATCTGGCTGACATGATTTACCGAAAATAAAAAGAAAGTGCTTAGTGCTGAAGCACAAAATCGTCCGGACGATGGTGTTTGACTTGTGGATAAGATCTGGTTTGGCGATAGATATAATAATAGATTGTGCCTCTTCGTTGTGAATCTTGTTGATGATTATATAGCCAGCAATGTGCCGCAGTGGACTGCTGATCAAAGCTTTCTGCTTGCAATCAGATGCTCGGTGACAATAGGCAAATAAGTGATTGTAGTTTCAAATGTACTCATAAGGAGAGCTTAGATCACAAGTCTTTGCTTTCGTCAGTTTATCGGTCGAGAATACGCACAATTATGGAACAACGTACGCCTGATTGTCAACAACTTAGTAAGTCCTAGGCACAGGATCCGAGAGCTATCTGAAGGCTTCCGGTCTGGAGACACTGGTAAGGAACCTAACTGTAGAGGGCATGCACTGAATTGCAAAGTAGTTGATGGCCCCTCAGGTAAGTTTGAAGAGGCCGGGAGGCCAGATGGGAGATACTACGGAAGACTCCAGAAATGATTGATGGGAGATTAGGAGGAGGAGGAATGACTAAGGGTATAAGGGGCAGAAGAACGTGAAAGTCTGTCTGCACGAGCGAGGCCCAATCTATTGCTGGCAGGAGGGAGACGAAGCAGAGAAGAAGGGATTTCTACACAGAACAAACTTTTAGGTCGAGTCGAGTCTAGTCTAGTCTGAACTACGGGAGAAATTCATGGTGGCACAAACTTTTTCGCTCAGAAATGTCTGGTGGAAGGGGCATCATTTGGTATGAAGCAGGAAGGTGCCCACGGACCACGACACAATGGAAACGGCTATAGCTACATGTAGGTAGGTAAGATGTCGCATTACCTACCTGCTGGGAGGGCTTCAATAGACCGCATGTGCCTTCCATCTGAACATGTGGATTACTTTCTCGTGGTCATTACGTTGCTGCTAATTGACTCCTCCATTGAATGGCGAGAGGCATGTGGTCAATGCCTGAAATTTCTCTTAATTTGAAGGCAGTTGTTGGAAAGAAGTACTGGGGCCTTAGAAGGAGGAGAGGTTGAGGTTCTACTAGTACTGGAATAACGCTGATGTTATTCTGCTTTGCTATTTTCAATTGCGATTGCATTCAACACTGACACGTGCTTAAATTTTTAGTATATATCTTGTCCTCTTGATTCATGAACTGGCTTACACAGCTGCTAGCCTTTTCATCTTGTATCTAGGTGTGTCGATGTGCTTTCTACAGATACTTTCTGTACCTACATCGTATCATTAGCGCTAGGGGGGGGGTGTACGAGACGATCACCGTGATGGTCACAGATTTCGGAAATGGTCTCAGAGATATGATATTCTCTTGAACGTCTTATACCGGATATTGTCATGACTCACTAAGTATCACAGTGTGCAAACATAATCTCCATTTTAATGTAATCTCAGCCCCACAACATGGTCTCCAATTCAACATCATTTCACACTGTCGGAGCTATCTCAGTCTTGGGCTAGTATCGCTTTCTGAGATCCTGTCATCTTGAAATCAATTGCCCGTAGAGGAGACAGTTTTGCATACAGCATCACTCAGATTTGTTGAAGCTGTCTTCTCTAGCACATTGTCTTAATCCATAGGAGATTATTTCTGCTGCATGACTCTCTGGTGTGAAAAGACCATTTTCAAATAATCATTATCATCGTCGGTGCTGATCGTCTGGAACTCGACGTCGTTTTACATATGAGATGCTCATCAGGGTCAATGACGATCTTTAGTCAACAGAGAGCGTCACATTCAACAGGAGCTATTCCGATGAGAAAACTTATTCTGCTCAGAATTCATACCGTCTCAAAATCAATATGTATTACGAGCTACTGCTGTTCATTCTATCTATACATGCAGGGTTGCAAGGCAAGTCATGCTTGCGAGTTCCGGCTTGAGTATGAAAGTGAAGTGAGTAGATGCTGTCCAGATGTCTGTGGTGCACCAATTATCATTGCACCTAGAAGCCCGAAAGCTGACCTTTCACACTGCAACAGCTATTACTGTCAAGGTACCCCCAAAAAACCATATGCAGCTGCTGGGTCAGTCCCGAGTGTATGCACGAGCGACTGTAGACTTCACACTGAATGTTGTATGGCGCAGCTAGAGATATTAAATTCGTGGTTGTAAATTGACTTCTATTAATGCATCGTGGTTGCGGGTTCTATGTGTTCCCTGTAGACATCCCATTCGTTAGTGTTTTGTCGTGCGGGGTTAAGTGGGAGTGTGAACAGGCGGAGCCTCACCACTGTCGCCACTAGTAGACCCCTCGACTACCGACCGCGAGTTCTACCAAACACCTTATCTCGATATATTTTTTCTGCTAAAAATGAAATGTCAGTCATCATAAGAATCTAAGAGGCCATGATAGTAATTCGAACATATCTATTTAACATCGTCCGGTAGCCGAGCTAGATGTCATATTAGTCGGTGATAAATGAGAACTTAAAGAAGAGGAGACCTAAGAAACCGAGGACTTGCAACTGGCTACGTCCAAACCCTTTCACATCAAGCAGCTTGTGCAGTAAGCATCAAAAAAATCTCGCGGTGTTGTAAGTAAAGCATATCGGGAATTGGCACACGTGTGAAATCGATGATGGGCGCGTTCGGGTCTGGTATCATCGGTTAGCATATGCGAGCTGAGCGGAGGAGGGCCGGAGCCGAGGGCCCACCATTTGCTCCGGATGGAAGTGAGCCGTCTAGCTTTGCAATGAGGATCAGTACTTGCATAATGTTATGATGTTGCTAGTGATCGACATGCCTGCAAGGTCCAATGACATATTTGATGCTGTGTGCGGGACGGGCCGGCGAGCTTATCTCGAAATGGTGTTCGCGGTGTGAAGCCGGCTGGTACCGAGAGTTAGTCCAGGATACGAACTACAGAGGGAACATGTACATTGGTTAAGGTGTCCTGTCAGTTGATGCTACGGCTTAGATACGATGGTACATCTAGAAGACATCGTTAGCGTGAAGGACAGATAGGCAAAATGACAGGATTTGAAAACATATCTGACGCAAAAAAAATAAAAGCCATTAATCGAAAGTGCTGAGTGATCTGAGCAAGTTGATATTATCCGCAGCCGAATCCGTTAACTGAGTGGTGAGATATTCGCGCTGGAATTTCGCATTGATGTGTCAGCCCACGACGTTTTCCGGTATGGAGGAGTAGAATAGGGGTTGGAGATTCAGTCCGCGCTGGGACACTCAACGCACAAAATCCTAGTACGAAAAAGCAGACTGCATTGTAGTCACCGGTGCTGCTCATGATATAACTGCGGAGGCATCACGCGGCTAGATATTAAGCTCGCAACTTGAGGTATCAACGCCTACTCTAGCATCACGACCGCTATTTTCGGCCTCATTCGGGGATAGGGGGCGACGACATGGTCGGTGGCGTCCTATTTCCGGCCCGATGCCATACATCATGTCAGCATCATGTCAGCGTCATCGATAATAGCCGAAAGTCAACATTACCCAACGCCATCAAGGCATCATAGCTCCGGGCCGAGGATGAAGATGAGGTGAAGATGAGCACGTCGACACCTTGAATTGGCACCCAGCAGGGATTTCACATCATTGGGAGAGCGAATAGAATCGATTGCCCGAGTCTTTTTTACTGAGGCAAAAGTAAATATCACAAGAACGAAAGCCTAAGTTCGATGATCGCCGACCATTGGGGTGGAAAATTGAGTTAGGTGGGAAAAGAGATGGGGTCGAGGGGTGGCGGGTTTTGGGTGGGAAAATCTAAAGACAAGCAGTAAGTGTGGTGGCTGTGAATTGAGTAGGTGCCGTGGGGGGCCGTAGCTGGATCGTCAGGTACGATGCATTCAGAACTGGGCACATGTGCACCGCCCTAAGACACCACAATTTGGTCCACTGGGAAAACTGCCTACTAATATGGATATTCAGCTCTAAACTGGTCTACGAACTTCGGCATTTGGGAGTTTTGGTATTATCGCTGGATCCTATATTAGACTCGGTGGGAAAAAATAGTTATATTTCTATGGATGTGATAGAAATCTCTGATATATGATGGGCACCCTTTTTCCTTGGACAGCCCCTTATTACGAACCAGATAGAAGTATGAATTCTAGCTCTACATATACCAGATCGAATTATCAACAAATAAAAATGAGTTATTGGGACCAGGAACCATCCATACAGAATCCGCGCTCACTCGTGACAGTCCAACTATTGCCCGGCGGTCTGTCATCACGTATAATGGATATTGAAGTAAGTAATCAGATGTAGGGAAGTCTGTCTTGGGTGCTGTGAAAGTGACAACCAGGAATAGCCACCGAGTTAATGTGCGACGATATACGAATATGCCATCAATTTTGGCGAATGTGAAGTCGCCCTCTAGCAACTCGTGAACCTTTATGAACTGTCCGATAGAAAAGCATGCTCGCTTTTTTGTAATGCTACTCGAGTGTGAGAAGACCTTCTAGATGTTCCTACACTTGTCGCAAGGTAGACTTACCTTGATGTGAAAGCGAACTTCTTGGTCCACATAAGGAATGTTTTGTCTAGTACCCCCAAGTGGTACCCATAATCATCCACGAATGCCTTCTTCAGCATTGAGAGGAACATCTCGTGCTCTCTTTCATTTCGCACCGACTCGACACTTGTAAGAGGATCACTGCTCGACCGTACTTGCCTCAACTGGATTTTGTGAAGTGCAGCCGGCTTCTCGTGGTTGATGCAAGCTGTAATTTCAATTCGCTCGTCTTCTTGTTCTTCCTCTTCTTCGAAACGAGGATTGGCTACCCGAGCAAGGCCTGGGCATTGTAACTGTGCCAACTGGAACACATTGTGAATATTAGGTGCCGTTGCTGAGAACGAACCTGCAAACAACAAATATATGGTCTGCTTAATATTTTCTCGATGTATGAGCGTCGAGGCAGCATCGCGGTGGTTTGTCTTCCTGATCTCGTTTTTATATTCTCTGTCGCATTACATTAATCAGCACTCACAGCCCGTAAGAAATAGACGAGGCTGATATCTTACTTGTGCTTACCTTCCCCAGGAAGTGTAGACACCAGGTTGCATGATCCATACTCATCAATTACCTCGGGTAGATGCAAGCCGATGTGAATGTTGGGTAGGCCTTTCCAGTTGAGAAATTGGTTGCCTCGAGCTTTTGGGTCAACTTGTTTACGTCTTGATGTTGACACACTTGCAGCCGAACCATCTGGCGATGCAATTGTTGCAGCGTGCTGGGTTTGATTTGTGACCGTGCTCAAAACCGAGGGTGAGTAAGTTGAACCAATCTCGCTCGCAACTGCTAAACCAACTGACAAGCAATAATCAATTAGCACGGCCGAGCTAGAAGGATGATTTCGCACCGACATAGAGATGCATAGAAATTTACACGACAATGAATACAAGGGAAACATCAGTTACCAACTATTCCGACCATGCAGAGGGGTAGCTGGAAGCAATTGTTCACATTGGCCTTTGGTGGTAATAAAGCCACCCACGACAGTAAGTACCGGGGGTAACGACAACTTCCACTGTACCGAAAAGCATCTGGGAGCGACCTTTCACACCAGCCACGGGTGGCACTGGAGTGGTGGGACATGTGTAGCAACAACTTCGACTGTGCCGACAAGCATCTAGGAGCAACTCTTCTCACTGATCGTAAGTGGTATGGAGTTCCCCAGGAAAGGTGGGACATGGTAGCGACAACTTCGACTGGGATGGAAAGCATCTGGGGGCAACTTTCTCACTGGTCATAAGTGGTATGGAGTTCCCCAGGAAAGTTAGGACATGGTAGCGACAACTTCGACTGGGATAGAAAGCATCTGGGGGCAACTTTCTCACTGGTCATAAGTGGCACTGGAGTAGTGGGACATGTGTAGGACGACAACTTCGACTGGGATGGAAAGCATCTGGGGGCAACTTTCTCACTGGTCATGAGTGGCACTGGAGTAGTGGGACATGTGTAGGATGACAACTTCGACTGTGCCGACGAGCAACCAGGCCGGATCTATAGAGTGAGGCACAGTATTTCCCATTAGGTGGGAGCGGAGCTGGAGGTACCCACGACATAGGTAGAGAATTGGCTGGACAATTGCAAGGAGTAGCAAGGTCCACAGGAGGCTAACTTCACATCGGCCGAGGGTGAAGTTGGTGTTTGGTATGTGTAGGCGGCCAATGCCGACAGTACCGACGACAGAATCCAGATAGCATAATATATAAGGAGCAGAGTTTCCCACTAGAGGGGAGTGAATTCATACTGGTAGGGTGCCAGCGACAACTCAAATGCCAAACGAAAGCTTCAAGCGGTGTTTTTCGCATTGGAATAGAGACTTGTTCCTGTGAGAAGGCGTGTGCAATGGCATCGGCGACAGACCATAAGTACTGTAGAGTCGTGTTTCATACTCCATAGTAGGTTTGTAAAATAAAA
The DNA here is from genome assembly GCA_022385635.1 of Xylaria scruposa. NCBI lineage: Eukaryota > Fungi > Ascomycota > Sordariomycetes > Xylariales > Xylariaceae > Xylaria > Xylaria scruposa. The sequence continues at coordinate 410,309 of MU280183.1, forward strand.
ATAATGATTAATGATGCTGATAATGAATCCGGCAAGATTCATGAATCATATTTCCCATTGGGTGGGCAAAGCGCCAAAAAGTCTAAGCGGTGGAAGAAACTTGTTTCACACAGGCCAGGCGGGAACCAAAAATCCATTAGCTTACTGGGAACAGGATTTCGTATCAGGTAGGCGGGGTATGAGAAAGTCTAAGCGGGAGAAGAAAATCGTTTCACACGTGCTAGGCCGAAGAAAAAAACGCAATTCAGCCCACTTGGAGAAAGATTGCGTACTTACGAGGCGTGTTGGTACTATGGGAGGGCCGACCAGGTGCTTAAGGATAAAAACATGATCAGCTTGAGTAAGAAAATCAAGATGTTATTCTTGCACCAACCTTGCGAGTGTGCAGTTGTACCCCGCGTTTTATTTACTCGGATATTTTTATTCGACTCTCTTGTGATTATTTTGTACTCGCTCTCGGATGCTAGCACTTGACAAAAAAATTGAATAGATTTTCTCCCGTTGATAATGATTCGAGTAAGCTCCTCCTGGTTTAGTTGTGGTCTATCCTTGCCAAATATCACGGCGACAGATTGCGCGAATGTCCGACAGGCGATGACGATCCAGTCCACAGCGGTGAATCTGACTACAGGGACAATGTATCCGGATGTGTCGAAATATTTTAACGCGGTAGATAATATGACTGTTTGACAGTCTGGCCTGATATGTTGATTACTTAGCCAGCACCGGAGGAGTACGGGAAGAATAATTGCACCTCGAAGATAGTCCGCGATTCTCCAGGAGTCGAGATGTCGTTTTGGGCTCTGCAGTCTTTCCCACCCTGGAGGGAATGTGAAAGTCTGATACACATTGCATACTTCCACGAGTGCTTTATTAGTAAGTATAGATTGCCCTTCCTTAAACAAAAAAGCATGAAGAAGTCGAGAAAGTCCTTGTCCCTCTGAATGTGCTGCATCGGCAGGCCGCGTCTTAAGAAAATCGAGAGCAGGGAAAATGTAATGGACTCGTTTCATTAGCTCCTCATCTAGATGTATCCCCAGACGCGTGGAAGCTTGTCTTTTGGCAGTAATCGTAGTCATAGAATGTAAACGCGCCATATTGCTCTTGTGTTGTTCATGGTACCGGCCCTTTTTGACGATATCAAAATGTAGATCTTCGCGAGCATCTTTGGTGATCACACATAGACGACACGGGAGATTTGCTTGGTGACTGAGGCAACCCGATAACTCTTGCTGTTGTGGCATGTCCCCAACAATGCACTGAATGAAGGTGCATACGAAAACCTTGCGTCCATTTACCGAAATTTCCCGCCCACTATCAAGATTGCGGATGTGGGATAAGGCCTTGAAAATGTCGGCAATATCGGCACCGTATGGACCAAGAGTCAAGGGAATAACACCATGTTTCTTCAATCGCCGACGTTGTGTGAAAAACTCGCCGATGATATAAACTCCGAGAAGACTGCGGTACATATTTCGGTAAAGCCCGAAAGCATCGACGTACATCTGAAAGGGTAAAGAGATAACCTCCCTTGATGTGAAATTCTGGACGAAGTGGTCTCTTCCGTAGGCCTTCAGTTCTAGCTCGGCTCGGTGAGGGGAGGTAAGTTTCATGACACGAAATTCTTTTCGTCCCTGATTGAAGACATATCTAATCCCATATGTAGATAACAATGGGGCTGGGCGCACCGAGGGGTCATCTGGGTCGTAGTGGTAATCAATGGTGACTGGATGGATTTGGTGCATAAGTTGTTTGGGCTCCACTGTGAACCTGCTATCTTCGACCAGCACAAGTTCGGTGCAGCCTGGCGTCGACTGGGAAATCCTCATATTGGTTGACAGTGATGCGATCGCTGGTGGTAAATTGTTTCGCTCGTAAACATTCTGTAGTACTATGATAGGTTTCCCAGCAGCGTTGGATGCTTTGGCTGCTCGGGTGAAATCGAGTCCACAATACGTGACCCTCGCCATGTGGTCATATTCACACTGGAAGCCGCCTGCAATACAGTGTTCAGCGGTACATTTAACTTTGACAAAGTCTGACGGGAATATCGGACTATTATCTGGATAACGGAAATAGTTCCCTGATGTAGTGCGAATAGATTCTCCCCACCACCGGGCTTCCCATGGATTGGTTATTGGGCCATCAGTGTATTGGGCCATTCCGCGGTAGATGTCATTGGAGATATTTGGCGAAGAGAGTAATGCGGCGACAATGTCTTCAATATCAAACACCAACATGCTTTCCTCTAGCTTGGTGCGCGAGGGAAGGTAAGTAGCATCCAACTTCACAGTAACTTTCCGTAATTTCCTCAGTGGGAGGCTCTTAGTAAAGTTGTTGTTCAACGTGTCTCTGTACTTCGGGGTATTTTTCACCTCGTCGAGATCTTGAGCAAGTTGAAAAACCTCAACAAGTTGTCGATGTCCTTGACGAGAAATGTGATTCTGTTCTTCCCATACTGCTAACATTGTGTAAAAAGCTGACAACTGTTCGTCTTGGGGAATGTGGACAATTTCTTCGGCGTCATCTTCTAGGTGTGATGTGTCCTTGCTCATAAAGTTCGACTCTGAGTTGCTGGATGCTAGAACAGTCCCTGATTTCACATTGTGACTATTACTACCAAGAGTGCTGGTATCAAGGGTGCTGCTATCGAGGGTAGTGCTGTCGAGGTCATGTATTTGAGGAGCATTGTCGTCGAGGATGTTTCGAGTGATAGCCAGAGTGTCGCTCTCAATTTCGGGAAGACTTTCGCAGTCGTCTGGGATGCAGGTTGGTGAGATGTCGTCGGGTATATCTGGTGGCGCGTTGTCTAACTCGACGCCAAAGTCTTCATGTTCCTGCCATTGAGTGACCACACGCCTAGTGTGTTCAATCTCAGTGTTCGGGTTCACACCCGATTGGTGGAGTGGAGCTGGAGGTGGTGTACTTGTCGCTCGCTCGTCCATGAACCCAAGAATGTCGTATGAATCCAAGGTGTGAACTCGGGGCCGCTTTCGTCTACCAACTGTGGTCTCAGGCAGCTTCGGCATGATGAATTGCTTTATTGTCCTTTCGTGTAGCGCAGGCCGGCTGATGCTGTGTGAAATGTTTGCGATAAGGAAGCTGGCAATGTGGGGTTCGCGCTGAAAGTTAGGGGGTGATTTAGTGGCTTGCTGCCCCACACTTAACTTTCCACCTTACACCTTCCACCCCAACATCATTTTTGTTTGGAAATGGTCTTGAGAAGGTGCGCGTCTGCGCACTTGACATGAGTGCAGCAACTTTACAAAGATGACGGCTCTTAGCGAAGATCCCCGCACATCTATTCCCATCCTCTTCACGCATCCACCGCAAGATGTCGGACCTTTCAGAGGACGAGACGTCTAACGACAGCCAACTTGATAACTCCAGAGATTCGCCCGAGCATGAAAACATCCCAGATGTTTCAAATGAAGTAAACGGCGAGGACAATTGCGAGGATGACTGCGAGAACAACTCCGAAGAGGATGACGACAGTGAGAACGAAACCCTACCAAGATCTTTCGAGTTTTTACGAAAGTTCCCGGCAGAACAGGGAGAAACGGAAGATCAATATATCAACCGTATCGAGGTGAGCTCCTACTCCAGTTAAATAACCATACATGGTTCTAAACCTTTCACAGCGGGAGTTTCAAAGGCTGAGGGACAAACATCCCGAGTTCGCACACCTGACCTTTAATGATCTTAAGCCGGTTCGGGGGCCGAAAGGTGCCCTTGACCCCACCTGGGGTCCCAACGTCGAAATGCTCATCACCAATGTGCGCAACTCGGCGAGGGTTAGCTTGCTAATAGACCTTGTCGGATGCAACATCGATATCCTCTTGAACTATGCTATGCGCGGGCTGAACTGGCCCGAGGAGCTCAATGCATATGCCTATTTCACAGCGAGAAAAAGGCTCAAGAGTAACATGTCAACATGGAAACATAGAGCTCTTAAGAACCTAAAGGTACTAAATTTCCCTTGCTATTATTCATGTTTGCTTAACTTGCTGACTCTGTCGTCTAGAGTTACGTCCAAGGTCTTATGGACCAAGACGTAGAGGGTGATTTCGCAGCTGAAAAAGAGCTGCCGAGACTCCAACGATATCTTGAGCGACGCTTCAACGTTGATGATTTCATCCAGATATTTGACTGGGTCAAGCCTATCGTTAATATGCATAATTCGTCTGAGAAACTCAGAACCTGGTGCCTCAGTACGTTTTGCGTTCTCGGTGTGAAAAAAAACTTACTAATGACAACAATAGTTTTGTTCACGGAGCTAGGCGCCTATGCCAAGCGCAATATAGACTGGGAGAATAGCGCCGTTAGTCAGAGAACAGACCCGTTTAACAAGGAAAACTACTTGAATCGGTTTGATGTGCTAGCCGAAATCCCACAGCTTCAGGAATTCAGGCCCGAGCGATCAGATGTCAAGATCATGCGCACCACTAAAATACCTACACATAAAACGAAAGCGAGAAAGGAAGGGGTCACCGATCATCTTCATGACCCTCATGTTTTCATACCTCGAGCTGGAGCGGCAGGGCGGGACACACAGCTCGGTGTTACATCTACCACAAATACATTGCTCCTCGAGAATAACGCCGAGTCAGGTCAACAGGACATCATCGAGCAGCCGAGAAAGAAGATGAAACAAATGGGTACCACGATCTCGAACAAGAAAAAAACCTCTCGTGGAAACGTTAACATTCCATTCAAACCTGTGGCCAGGAATCAGGTCCCTAGAGGATGAGCCGGAGCCCTGTTCACACCGGAATCATTTGCTAAGGGGTGCGGTTGCTTGTGTGGGATAGTTAATAATTAGATTTTGGGATGGATAGCATGTGATAGGACGACAATGCTTAGATCTTCACACTGGCTGCACATACTCAAGGGTTCAATGTTTTACTAACTTATGATCATGTCGACCAATGGAACCAACATGTCATATTATGGTACATGGCTATCTTGATTCACACTGATGACTTCATGGTCCTGTAATAGTTGATGGTACTAGATGGGCATAGATAGCTTATTCTGCTAAATGGACAACATTTTACATTATCATCACGACTTTCCTACTAGCTTTATCTTACTGCTCATTGTTTCAGTGCTTTAATATGGAAAATGTTTGATCTTCATTAATTTGTAGCAGCTTGAGCAGAATATGAACATTAGGCAGCTCTGTCCAGACTTTCACACCCTGAAGTCCTTGGCCCAGCTATGGTATAATGCTGCTAGAGATACATCTTCATGCCTATAAATCGATCTTTCATAGTCAGCCTTTCTCTCACCTGGAACTGGTATGCATGTTACTGATTGAAGGGCGGGCAGCATTATGCTAATAGCGGAAATTTCATATTAAGTAAATATATAAAACCGGTCTGCTGTCGTTAGTAAGTCAGGGTTTTCCCACTTAGAATAAGTTTTTATGCTCTCCCACTCTATTGCGGCGGGAGTGCTTACCAATGGCCCGTCCCATACTGCACCACCACCTTACTATCGCCAACCTCTTCAATATTATGCAGTTCATCTTTTTAACTTAATGCCAATATGAAAAAAAAAAACATTTTTTATAATGCTAGCCATATTCTCGTTCCTGCCTAAAGTGCCAGTAGTCAGCAAGAGCAGTTGCGTATGTGCAGTTGGTGAACATATCTGAAAAATCTCGTACTGACGCAATCCTTCAACTTCTTACACCTCTACAACACCACAAGTGCGCACCGCCCACCATCACAACACCACAACCATCCTTTCGCACTACATATAATTATCAACAGAGGTACGCACTGCAACCTGGTCAATATTTGCATCCTAGGTATATTTATTTTCCTCATCTTTGAGCGCATCGCGCATAACGCCGTCTTCGGTGCATCGTCGCAGGTAATGTACAACTTCAACCCTCCCAGATTTCATACTGCTCACGAGCAATTGCTCTTGCCCCAAATCACCTACCTCGACTAGTTCAACATCATGAACTCGGGGATAGCTCAGCTCCCATCTCAAAAACATCTAGATCTTCACACCTGGATCAGCCACATTCCGCATCACTAATCAGCAAACTCGTACAAGTCAGGTGCTGAGATAGCAACCTCCAAGAAGCCCAACTCTCAAGCTACATAGCTGGAATATGCCTACTAACGAATGAGCAGGTGTGCAAAGCAAAGAAGCAGTCACAGCCTCCCCGACACTAGAAACCCGGCCACACAACATGTCGCAACAAGACTCCGAGCAAACGCGGGAGGAGCTTATAGACAGATTTATCGACGCATTCAATCGTGCAAGCGACTTTCCTCCCGAACTAACATATCCAACTATGGAATCCAATGTCGGTAGAGCACACGGAGAGCCGGCCGGTGAAAAATCTGGTAGTACGCTAGGTGGTGATAGAGACGGTATGGACGTTGACGAGAGCAACACCAACGTCCCCGACGAGCGCGAGGATCTGGCCAGTGAGAGATCCGGTAGTGCGCTGGGTAGTGATAGAGAGGGTGTGGACGTTAACGAGAGCAACACCGACATGCCCGACAGACACGAAGAGCCGGCCGGTGAAAAATCCGGTAGTACGGTCGGTGATGGTGGGGAAGGCATGGACGTTGACGACAACACCGACAGCCCTGATAAGCACGAGAAGCCGGCCGGTGAGAAATCCGGTAGTATGCTAGTTGATTATGAGGAATATTTCGACACTGATGATGAGGACGCCGACAAGCTTGACCAAGGTGAAGAGCACGAAAAGCCTGGTAGTGGGAAATCCAGCAGTATGCTAGTTGATTATGAGGAATATATCGACACTGATGATGAGTTCGCCGACAAGCTTGACCAAGGTGAAGAGCACGAAAAGCTTGGTGGTGGGAAATCCAGCAGTACGCTAGGTGATCATGAGGACGACATCGACACTGATGACGAGTTCGCCGAGGGCTCCGGCTATGGTCAGACGTACGAAGACTGGATCAGTAAGAAAATCATGGATGATTATGAAGAGGACGAGGACATTGACAGCCCCGATCATCGCGAAAAGGATGAAGACTTAGTCAGTGAGAAATCAGATCCTGACTCTGTATATGAAGTTCCGGGTCCCGACGTTTCAGATGGTGACGAAGACTCGGACCTTGAGATTTTGGGGGTCAAGAAATTAACCGGTGGGAACTCCGGTAGGGGCTTCAAGGGTACTGGTAGTGCCACTCGTAATAACAGGGTGAAGAAGAACTTCGGTGCGAAATCCGGAAATGCCTCGAAGAAAAGAAAAGCTGTTAACGACGGCCGTGATGGTAAATCCAAGTCACGAAAACAGATGAAAGCGAATGATGACGACGACATTGAAGAAGAAGAACGCGAGACTAGTAACCAGAAGGCGTTAACTAAGACACCCAGTGCGAAGCTTAGGCCTTATTCAAGAACAAATGAGTATGACTCTTGATAGCTAAGAGGGTGTCGGTGTGAAACCAGTGCTAACTTATTGGCAGAGATGGCAAATACTATAGTCGTACCGGTGCGTATCGCGCGTTTGCCAAAGCCTTGGATGATCCAATCCATTTCCCATTCGGTCCAACTCTTGCCATGACGATTGGCATGCTCAATCATGTAGATGGTCACAACATGGCCAATCTCCCGAATGCAATCAAAGCCAAATGGCAGTACTTCTGCGAACAACATCCAATGGTAGCGGGCAACCTAGAACAGAACCTGCTTGATTGTCGGTGCGTAGATGGTTTCTGTTACGATCCCGGATCCGACGACGCAGCATTAAAGTACAACAATGCTATTCGATTGGAAGTAAGGAGTTTAGCGTCTAGTGAAAAATGCGACGCTGACGCTCACTCTATTCGAAAACCACCAGCAGTCAGACAACGGAAAGCGGATCCAAGACGCCCGACGCCCCAGGAGCTAACCGCCGACAGAAAGAGAGCTAAAGGTAAGAATGGGAACTTATGTCTTGATCATATTTCAAATTTCTCATTGAGCTAATATTTTATACAGCTGCTAAAGACGCAGCAGCCAAAGCAGAGGTCCAAGCTGTGAAAGATGCGAAGAAGAATGCAAAGGCCGCGAAAGGTGTGAAAGCTAAGAAATAAATCATATATATTTCTGCAGCAACTTCACACTACCATGGCATCGGACATATAAAAAAAGAAAAAAAAAGAGAGAGCTATCTATCATGAACCATTATCGACACGGCGGGATACATAACCTAATATTTCCCACTGGTATTTTATGGACAATATCCGGAGGAGGTTATATGTTCGAGTATTTCTTCTCAGCTTACTTACGGCAGAGGGACTTCTGATGTTTGGCTTTTTATTATTACCCAACGCCCGGACATACACGGAACAGGAATGGAAAAAATGGATGGGAAAAATTAGAAAAAATGGTATCGCAACATTCGGCTTTCATGGGTATGTTGGAGTATAGATTGGGACAGGCATCATTGCAGGCGACTGGACTTCACACCGGCGGTCAGACTTAGGAGCACAGGTTGGTAGATGGCTTGGGCTTTCACAGTGGAGATAGGCTGCGATGCATTCTGCGTACTTAGTTATCATAGGAATTCGATGCGTTCACATATATTCTGTCTATTATGAATTAAACATGCATCAGTGAGAAAAAATTAGTTTAGAGGTTATCGTGGGGAATACTTGGTCATACCACATCACCCTATAGCAGTGGTAGCAGTATGAAAGATGAGTAGGGTTCCGACATGAAGATATATGTGTATATCTATCTGCATATATAATGAAAACATCATTGCTTGATCTAACCGGTAGAATTATCGTCTTGTCTCTTCACACCAAGCTCATGGGACTTCCGAACTAGACATGGGTATAGCATATAACAGAGAGGGCTCTACGGTGAATAGTTGTATACGAAGATGAGTGGCATTGAGTGCAAGCGACATCATAAAATAATAGTAATAATATCAATTATAAACAATGTTAGGTGAGCAGAGGAGCGATCAAAAAACAGAGCAGCTGTACAAAATCATATTGGTTAGTATGAAAACTTATTTCAGTGCAGGTCGAGATAGACTCATCGTTTTAGCAAAAGGATCTCCGATGGGAAAAAAGGGTCCTCGTTGATTGAAACCGTCTTCAAGATTCTGAGATCATTTCTGGAAATCTGAGATCATGTTCAACAAGGGACAGCAGTAAAATTGAAACCATGAATTGAGAAAGAGCATCTTATGCAGCTTAAGATAGTCTTCAGGGACGGAAGGTCACAATGTATGACACTAATCCCAAGTCAGAGATAGTCACAGTGATAGTCACCGAGAAATGACTGTGTGGACACAGAAATCCACTTTTCTCACAGTATAATTTGCACCCAGTGACCGTCATCGTGACTGTCTCCAAAGTTGAATATCGTTTTAAAAAAAATATGACAGTCTTGAAGTGGGAGACTATCATGGTGATCGTCTCGTACACCCCCCCCCTAGCGCTAATGATTCTTGGCGTGGGCTGGTTTCGAATGTAAACTGGTACCTAAGCTATCATACCTGCATGTATGACTCTAAGTCATTGGGGTACAGGTAGGGAGCCTCTTGCTTCAGTTCCTCATGTCGGAGAATAAGAGTTGATGGCTGTCGTCATTGTACCAGGCCTTCGGTACATTGATCTCAGAGCACAGACCGCCTTGTGGCTCCAGGATTCCGTAATCTACCTTTTCAAGCGAATTGCAGCAGGTCCTCCGGAAAACTTAAATGGGCCACCAATCACCTTTGGCTCCTACCCGACTTATACCTTAGGTAGGTACCTACCTGGGTAGGCGATTATTTTCAACCAGTAACGTATCCGACATGTATATAAATCAGTTATATATTAGGAGCAGACCTACTATATCTTGCATCCCGCTATTATTTGGTTACCGTTTGTCCCTCTCCATTTTATCAGTTCTGTTTATGGCTGCTGCTCCACGGCTTACGCAGGCGGGGCTCATTGGTGATGCTGGCTCGAGCATAGATCCAAGATCTAACCCAAAGTCAAGCATAAATCTATACTTATACCAATAGCGTTAGCGGGAAAATGGCGGGAAAGAGATCTGATCCTGATATGTGACTATATATCAGATGCGTTATAGTTGACCCCCCGTTCAAACCCTGTCTACCTACTAACAATTGGCATCCCGGTGGGAGAATATGATCGGGGAACAACGGTTCGGCGAACTGACTCATCGAAGGCGCGAGTGATCAATAAGATAACCTCGAAGCTTATAAATCGTGGATATATTTAAGTCTACAAATTATATATATAAGATGGCGTCGCCGGACAGGTGAATTGTAACTATTGTTCCAGGACACGTTCACTCTTAGTATCTCGGAAAACGAACTATTTCATATATCCACTGAGTCTTACTTTCGACAAGTTACTCCTACAATCATGTCGGGATTTGTTCACAAAAGAGTCCTTCTAATAGGCTTCGTGCCAAATGTTTCGCTGCCGCCATACCTCAGCGATCTATTCGGAGACCCTAAGGAGATTAAGGCGAAAATTGACGCCGTTCACGACCGTCTCCGGGAGGCTGGCGTCACAACTGTCTCATTGCAGATAAACGCGCTAGAGAAAGAGAAAGGACTCACGGATCTGGGGGCACTTCTCCGAGAAGATCAATATGACACCATTGGAATTGGAGCTGGCTTGAGACTCCACCCAGACTACACGGCCTATTTCGAAGCTATAGTCAACTTATGTAGAACAACTACGCCGAGCGTTCCGCTTATGTTCACTGACGGACCGGATGGGGCCGTGAGAGGTGGTAAGTGACGCCCTGATTTTTGCGGCGATGGGAGGATCTCCTTTCCCCTTAGTTAGACCTGTGTCCCGAGATCCTATAGGCTCTACATTTTTCACTAATGCTAACCTATGTTGACGGCAGTGGAGAGAGTCCTCGGAGTACATATTCAGTAACTATGGGAATAGTGGCAGGTTGGAAGGAACAGCTGGGGCTCTGAACGTCCCTACTGAAGTGTATATTACAGATGAAGGTGCAAAAGAACTCCACTCACAATACAATTCTCGAGGTCTATCGTCTTCATTATGAATATCTTGAGTTTCATGATAACGGCAGTAGTGTATATGCTTAGACTATCAGTGAGCTAACATATGATGGAATCAATTACCATCTGGGCGAAATTCGCCGAAGCTTACGAAACAGCGAAAACAATAGATACCTACTTATACTCGCGGACCCGGATAGCCTATCCGAGGTAGGTATCCATCAAAGACCGAGCCGTTCTACTGTAGCGCCAAACGTGGGGTATTCTGTTGGTACCCCATATTAAATATCTACATGTAGGTAGGGTACCCACATGTAAGTACCGCCCACTTATTTTGGTGTCTTGGATTGAGGTACCCCTGTCTCCAGACAAGTCCGAGACATCGTCAACCTCAATGTTGCATTGCATCTAGGTGCTCCCGTTCTCACTATGAACCCTCTTGACAGCCATTACTCCTATTGTATAATACCATGACCGCTTAGTACAGGGGGAGAATGCGACTTGCGCCAGGCATCCACAACGAACACGACACCTGCGGCTCCCACAGCCTCATCAGCTTCCAATAAATACTCATCAAATTCAACCGAAGAATTTCGCAAGCCGTCAATCTCTATTAATAGCCAGAATCGTCAAACCGAGTATGCCGCGCAAAGCGCAGAGCTACGACGACTACGGCTCAGCCGTTCAACAGATTATCCTCTCCACCACAGACGCCGAGTTTCTCGATCAGCTCATCCCCGTTTTGAAAGATGCGACGAGCACCGGTCGATCAAGCGCCCTTACCCAGAACTTGTCTCAATATGCCGATGATAGAGAGGTTGAGATAGAGAGGATAGGGTTGACAAAGCACGAGGAGTTTCTAGGCTCGGTTAATCAGCTTCAGAATGTGCGCGAGCGAACCGTCACTTTGACAGCCGATATCCTCGAGCTGAACCAGTCGATACAAGCCAGCACGGAGAAGCTGGCAGCGCAGAAACAGGCACTCGTACACACTCGTGCTGTACGAGAAAACATCTCTGACGTGTCCGAAGCGTTGAAAGAGTCCCTGAAGATCCTGCATAGTGTCAACAATGCCCACGAATTGATTCGAAAAAAGAAATACTATGGCGCGCTCAAGTCGCTTGACGATCTCCAAAATGAGTTCCTCGTGCCTATAATACAAAACCAATATGCGACACAGCATCGCTTGGCTGATCTGATCCAGAAGTCTATTCCAGCTTCCCAGAGGACTATATCTGAAGCTGTCATGACAGATCTCAACACCTGGTTGTTTCGCATAAGAGAAACTTCCCAGTTTGTGGGAGAAGTGGCCTTTTACCACACGGAGACCCGGCGTTCGCGCCAACAAGAACGAGTACAACAGAACGAGTTTTTGGAGCATTTTAGCCTCAATTCGGCCATTGAGCTAGTCTTCGATGAAAGCGAGGAGTTCGACGTTCTAGATAATGATGAATTGCAGGTAAGGCGTTCATGGTTTTCTGTTTGTTCAACTGTACTAAATAGTGATAAGGTCGACTTCACGCCTCTATTTGAAGCCCTACACATCCATGAGGCACTGGGACAGAGTGACAAGTTTCGATCCGAGTACGCTGCTACAAGAAGGCGGCAGAAGGAGTTATTATTACCAAGCTCCATATCCTTAACAACCGACGATGAACGATCGTTGAGTAGCTTACTCGAAGGCATCGCTGGCTTTGCTATCATTGAGAAAGCGACAATGCGACGAGTGCCACAATTGCGCACAGCGATAGACGTATGTTTCCTATGTATAAGCTTCAGAAATCTACTGATCATTTTTGTAGGTTGAGGAATTGTGGGATTCTATGTGCTCGACGGCCATATCCTTAGCTTCGAAGGCTTTGGGCGACATCCACAATGCTGAAGTCCTTGTGCAAATCAAAGGAGCATTTGCTCTTTTCATACAGACTATGGAGGCAAGGAAGCTCTACCCTCATAGAAAGCACCAAATTTAACAATATTGTAGGGGTGGGGTTACTCCGTTATGAGGCTTGATGACTTCTTGGTAACGTTATTCGATAAATATGCCGAGCTGCTCAAGCGGAGATTTAGCGAAGACTTCCAAGAGGTACGCGTACCATGATACTATCCAATGAGCCTAGCTAATCCTTACAGATTGTATCTACCGACGATTATATGCCCATGGCTATCAACTCGAGAGAGGAATACGAAAAAGTCGCCAATGTCAGCTGGTTTACCCAAGATCAACCCATCGAAGAACTAACGTAAGTCTATCCTCGAACGAAAACGGTCAAGACTCAGAATTCTTACTCTTTGAAGGTTCCCATGCGTTCTCCCGTTCTCCCAGATGTACCCACTGTGTTGTATCGACATTAGGAATTTCCTCAACCAGTTTTACTTCTTCTCAAATGACTACTTCCAACATCCTACAAAGATCGACGAAACATTGCGAAAGGCAAGTCCATGGTTGGTGATGTCCTCGACAAGATACTAACTAACCGAACAGTCTTTGGATGAACTGCTTACGGAGAAGGTTTGCAAGTCATTAGTGGAACGCCTCAGTTCACAGTATCCTGGGCAGATCGTGCAAATCTTGACAAATCTAGAGCACTTTGAAACCGCCTGCCAGGAACTAGAACAGCTATTGATTCGGGCTCGATCTTCAGGATCAGCGGGCGGCCCACTAACTCTAGCTGCCACGGAGCAATTTCGGGAACACAAGAAGACAGCGGAAAAGCGTATCTTTGAGTTGGTGAATTCCAAGATAGACGACCTTATGGAGACAGCCGAGTACGACTGGATGGCTCACACCCCACCCTCGGAACCGAGCAGCTACATACAGACCCTGACTACTTATCTATCGAATATTATGAGCACAACCCTGTTGGGCCTACCGCGTGAGATCAAAGAACTTATCTACTTTGACGCGCTTAGTCACGCCGCCAGCAAAATACTTGTGAGTCATTTACCTTGACGGCCCTCCTACGACTTTAGCTAACCGCGGAGGAGTAAAGAGCCTCCCACTCTCACCTGATGTCAAGAAGATCAATCCTAACGGTGTCATCGCCCTGGCCCAAGATGTCCAGCATCTAACTGACTTCGTCGATGGCCTTGAGAACGGGTTTATGCTGAGGTCAAATCTGGACGAGCTGGAACAGACCATCCATCTTCTACAGTCAGAGAATACAGACGAATTCTTCGATGCCTCGACAAGGAACAAAAAGTACGGCCGTGTGGACGCAATGAATGGCCCTATTTTACTCGAGAAGTATGCACTGCCCCCACGTAGGACGTCTACGAAACACTACTAACAAGTCTGCAGGCTTACACAACAGATCTCGAGTACGGGAGTAACAACTCAGCGCTTTGCCAACTTTTCATCTAACTTGTCATCCCGTTTCGGGTCTAACAAATAAGAAATCAACGACAAATCGAAGCTGATCACCTCTCCTAACGCACGGAGTTGCATGTCTTTATGATTGATAATAGAAAAAGAGAATCATAATCGATCGCATTGTCTTCGACTGCTATCGATTACCACGATTACCACGATGAGCAACGAGATGAAACCATACATACTTATTTGCCGGGGGTGTATACCTTGCTGTCACCTAGAAAATCAAAAAAGAAAGCTTCGCCAATGCGCCATACCCCTAGAGAAAAGTGTGAATTATACCAAGACAAGATGACATTGGCTGAAAATCCACGCGAAGAGAAGCCCCTTATTTATCAATATTTGAACAGATCCACCACTAACCCCTATCTGGTTTCAATCCTTGTGGTTCCTCTAACTCGTCCGGGTTTGCAACTTCTACGGGAGGATGGAAGACTGATGTTGTCGAGGTGCCATGAGCGTCCTACTGCTGCTGTGGCATTCCTGGATACCCATACATGTTCTCCATCTCACTATACATAGATTGCGGGGGTTGCTGTCCGTACGGTGCGCCCGGTGCGCCAGTCTGTACTTGGTTGTACATGGGCTGGGGGCGGTACTCCTGGTCAGGCGAGATGCCGTGCGCACCCATGTAGTCCGGTGCCATGTGGTTTGCCGCCCCTGGCATACCGTGCTGACCAGGCATCTGGTTACCCGCGCCGGCGGTCGGTACGCCTGGCGCTGACGGCTGGGCCGCAGGATTGGGCCGCTTGGGATGGGTGGCCTCCTCGCGGGGAACGATGTCAATCAAAAAGTCGAACATGTCGCTTTTGGCAAGGGCGGAGGCAATGTCGGATCGTTGTAAGGTGCGTCGCTTGTTCTCCTCAGCGTGGATCCAGGCACGCATCGTCAGCTCCGTAATAAAGATGTCGCATCCTTTCGCAAATAGAATCGGGGCTTCCGCCGAGATCATCTTCACCTCCGGGTCTGCCTTCATGACTTTCTTGATACGAGCTAATGGTAGTTGATGTAGCTTATAGTCGTGGGTATCAGTCTCCAACTGGTTGATGGTCTGTTGCCAGTAAGTGGTCAAAATATCCTTGTATTGACCATGTAAACCCTGGTGTACGTTGGCCCAAGGACCAGTGTATAGCTCGGCAGGCGCGAAGCCGGAGTTTGCTAGCTGTGTGGGCAAAGTCAGTTACAGATAGGTCGAGCGTACGGGCTACAAAACAAAGGGGAGAGAGAAGAGGAAGGCGGAAATGGCGTTCGACCTGTGGGACTTACAGCAGCACTGGCACCTGGAAGTAGTGATGGTTAGCGACGTCGCACGAAAAGCGACTGGGCTCGCGACAAGATGGTACATGCACTTACCATAATGACCGCCGTGACGTGTATCATACTCGATTGTGCCTCCCGATGTGGCTGCTGCTGCAGACCCACCGGCTGCCCGCGATGATTGCGGGTGGTTTGTCGACGACTGGTCCATGATTGTAGATATGGAAAGCTTCAAATGAGCGTGGGCAGACAAACGGCCAGCACCCTCCGTTCAACTTCAATAAAATATTCGAATCAAGACGACCAGCGTCACCCAGTCCTAACTACTTTTGTCTATATCGGCGTGCGCGTAGAACTGTGCCACAGCCGATGTCGCTTGTCTAGCAGCCGAGGGCAACGGGTTTCGCGCGCTGTCGCGAGCAGATAGAAGGATGCCTTCGAAGGGTCGAAGTTGGGGTTTCGCGACGGTACGTACTGTGTTCCGCGCCGACTCCGTTTTCCCCGAAAAGCGACAAGACACACGACACACAAAGTATCACCACAATAACAGGCGCGGAGGTGGGCGAGGGCCGGGTGGCAGGGTGTGACTATCGATGCGCCCTAATAATGTAGTGACGCCCGGAGGGGGGAAAATATGCGTGTCTGAGGTCGGATGGGCGGTCTGGCTGAGTTGATGTCTTGGACTGTTGCATGCGACACAAAGCGAGGGCTGCTGCTGCGGCGGCGCGCGCGTCGCCAGAATGGGTATGTTATTTTGTGCGTCCTACCTCAGGTGCAGGCCAGTGATGTAACGAATTGAGCTCTTCCAATGGTTGGGAGGCTCGTTCAATGACGGATTGGCGAGATTGATTGGCTGGAGGAGGGGTTTTTGGTTGCTGGAGTGGGCAATCGGGGGAGATACGGGGGGAGGTTTTAGGTTAGGTATTTAGCTGGCGCGGCGGCGGTGGGGCCTCTTTTCACGAATGGGCCAATCCAGATCAGTAATCTTTTTCTTTTCCTTCTGCTGCTCCCGTTTTTACTTAAGCTTCTCTGGGCAAACGCTTCCCTTTTCGTTCGGGTACCCCCAAATCCTGATTCTCTGTTGGCCACGGGAGTAGTTGCAGTAGTTGCAATCTTGGCTGTGACTGTTGCGACGGGCGACTTAATGAACAGGATCACAAAACAACGAAGTACCCCCGAGGTCAGATCAATTGGCTCGAGGAATTGTACAGATTGCCGCTATCCTCTCTCTGCTCATTCCCAGACCAAACTGAGGCTCAGGCTGTTGATATATCTTTTCAGCGTCGCAAAATATTGGCGATGACGCAAGAACTCATTTATGTGAATGGAGAGGACGGGTCTTCAGAGTACCCAATAGGCAAGTTTCCCGAAGTTGAGGACGAAACGCAATGTCGGTCAAGCTCAAGCTCAAGCAATTGGCATTAAGCAGCGAATGACGTGCACTGGCTTTCAATGGATGGATATCAATGAGAGGCGAGGAAGCAATTGATCCGCTGAGAAAGAGGATTCCCACTCCATCTTATCAAGCTTGCTGTTATTATCTCCTGTACAGCACATACAGTAGTGGTGGCTGGGTTGACAGCTGAGTGTGGGAGGTATGCGCTGGCAACGTGGTTGGGCAGAAACGCATCATCATCAATCTTGTCTTCCAGCCTTGGAAGATTTGACAGTGTTGTTATTCCTACCTACCACCTTAGGCAGTGTTTGACACAGCTTGCCGGTCGAACCTCCTACGTGGTGCATGAGTATACACATATACAATGCACGTCAAGTATACATGAATGCAAGCGCTCTTTCAGCTTTCAGGTACTGGTAGACTCGGCCGTTACTTTAGGTAGTTCGCAATAATATCGAGGACACCAATGCCTCATGCATTCGACCGCTGCTGTCACACACCTTGGCAAACCATTTTCTACCTCTTTTATTACGATGTCAGCCTTACCTCCTCTAGAGCAACGCATTTGGGCTCTGTTGTAAGACAAGCTTTTAGAAACGCGTACCCATTGGTAGCAATTGGGCAGTGATGGGAGTTGTAGCCAAAATGTTGAACACACTGCCAAGGCCTCAGCAGCAAAGCCTATCTCCTACCGTTAGGTAGCTCCAGCCACAGCTTTGGTGAAGAACACCGCCTTGACCGCCACGCATACTTGCAGGGGTGCCACAAGTGGGGAACTCAATCTAAAAAGCCCCAAAAAATTATTGCTTGAAGGCTCTTTTTTTTCAACTATCTCAACTTCTCAGTTTGCAATACGGGTGTGTCACCTGTCTCCATTCCACAATGGCGGACACTGCTATCAGCTTGTCTGATACGCAGATTGACGAGCTCCTAAATCAGGCAGAGGTAAGACTACTTGAGAAGCAACAAGCACAGCAAAGCAAAAGCGTATCTGCGCCTCGGCCATCCAGCAGTGATGTGATCAAGAGCGGTATTGCAACCAAGACACCTACCTCAAAGCCTGCTACTTCAGCACCCAGCAACCAAAAGAACCAAGAGCTGTCTGTGCGGGTTCCAGAAACTCGCAAGTCCAAGAAGGAAATGGTATGTTTCTACGTCGTTATTATGTCCTACTCTTGCTTCCTGATGAAATCTTATCCCAATTTAATTGATGCGAGGACCACTCCCGTCATGGGCAATGTCCTTGCGACAGAATGATCTTTTATATCATAGGTTAGTCCCCCCCATCATTCCCTCTCTTGTTCCAATAGCTAATCCACAATATAGTTACGCTGATTGAAGCTTCATTACCCTGTGATCTTTGTCGTCTTGTCCATGACTGCGAACTGACAGCAAGTGATCAGGCACACAAAGCGGATGCAGGCCCTCAATGGTTCAACCTGCCTGCAACTGACTTGACGCCTGAACTCCGCCGTGATTTACAACTACTTAAAATGCGAGACGTTTTAGACCCTAAGCGCCATTATAAGAAGGATACCACTCGGGCCATCCCTGAGTTCTCGCAAGTCGGCACTATCATACCCGGACCGACCGATTATTTCAGCGCTCGTATGACAAAGAAGGACAGGAAGCGAACTCTTCTCGAAGACGTGCTGGCAACCGAGGATACAACCAGACGATTCAAGAGCAAGTATGGCGAGATCCAAGCCGCTAAGACCAGCGGGAAGAAGGGGCATTACAAGAAGATGATGCAGAAACGATACGGCCGCAACTACAAGGGATGAGAACTCGCTTGTGACGGTAATATGTCCTCGCCGATATATACCTGACTGATCCCCAACGAATTCATTCGCTTCGGTGACTTGGCTCATGGGCTCCTATTACAGTATGCGGGGCCACTTCTCGCTTGCCAGGAAAGCTCTAAGTACTTCGCTTCGGTGTCACATGAAAGTGCATGCCTGCGTCGCCGTATGTATCGGTCACAGCTCAGCGGCACCCTAAGCCCGTAACTTGGAGTAACATAGACTTACACCAACGTTAATGACGGGCTATACAAGCCAGGTACATACCTGACTAGTATAAAGCTCCTGACGACCCAGCGATCACCAATACTACCTCTTCGAAGGTACAAGAGCTGGTATGCAAACTATGGGTTCGCGCCGCGTCAATAGACTGCGAGTAAATCCAAATTATCATTTCGGTGTCATCACGGCAAATGCCGAACGATAGGTTCACCGTTCGGTATGATACAGGACGGCTACAATCTAAATGATCTTACGATCATTGAGAAGGCTTCATCATGAGCAGCCCCAATACTCGTCTACCAGTCATCGACGGGATCAGATACAGGCTACTGACTAACGGTCACGCCTGCTTTTGATAGCAATGATTGGACGTGTAATAAAACACGATGTAGCTCAACAGTGGGCCTTAGATAAGCCTGACAGAATAGAATTATCTGGCGCCCTGCAAACTCGCCATCCGTATGAGCTGTGCATTGGTTATGCAGAATACCCAAGACATGATCCGTGCCATAGGTTATTCCATGGTGATAATGACCTTTGAGAAGTGCTTCTGAGACTTCAGCCTCTTATATGCAGATTTAGCATCTTCCAGCTTAAACTCTACGTCGTCCACGGCGATCTGGATTTTCTTCTCTTCCACGTACTGCACCATGTCCCTTAACATGTCGCGGGTACCGAGCAATACTCCCCTCACCACCCAAAGTTGGAACAGCGCATCCATGATATCCACGGGTATATGTCCCTCGCCTGTAGGCCCGCCACTATGAGATATGAGTTAGCAACTATTATTCCCAGCGTGATCTGCATATGGGGCCTTAAGGGCGCTCAAGGCACGATTATAAACCACATAGGACTCTGTTGAAAGTGACCGGAATAAGTGGGAGTTGAGACTGGAATCACTTACACTATTCCAGCCAATGTCAACAGCCCGTCCCGACGTATGGCTTTCAAAGACTCTGGCAGGGTTGACGGGCCCACGACCTCAACGACATGGTCTACGCCCCGACCGCCTGGTGTGAGGGCCTTCGCTTGCTCGCCCCAGTCTGGCGTCTTGCTATAATTGATGACGTGAGAGGCGCCTAGGGCTCGCAGGCGCTCGGCCTTTCCGTCCGAGCTCGTGGTTGCGATCACGCTCGCCCCTGCTGCCACGGCGATCTGAAGAGTGTTAGCAAATGTATGGCGTAGCGTATGCTTATCTCTGTATTCTCGCCCTGAGGAAGGGAATGTATGTGAACTACGAAAGGCACGAAGTAGAACATGTAATCGAAAATCGAGGCGCGATGAAATTGTGATGGCCATACCTGTAGAGCAGCAATGCTCACGCCTCCTGTCCCTTGAACGAGAACAAAGTCGCCTTGCTTGACTTCGCGTCCCTTGTATCCCATTAATGCGTTCCACGCTGTCAGCCCCGAGCACGTCAATGTTGCTGCCTGCGCGTGGCTCAGGTTCGTCGGTTTCAGAACCAGCGCGCCGTGTCGGAAGATGCCTCGCCGGCACAGCGTCCCATGGGTCATTTCTCCCACTTTGGAATCAAGAGTCATTAGTTTTCTGTGGCATAAGAAGAGAACCAGTAGACCTTGAACAATACTTACGCCCTTTGATAATTACGTCGAAGGTTGGGAGGACATCGTCGGCGATATCCGGGCACATGTACGTTATGACTACATAGAGCGCGAGATGTTAGTCATAACATATACCGGTATAAGGTAATTGTCCCTTGGTGATTGTTAAAGACATGTGCCAAGCGACAGGCGGGATGGTGAAAAGAATGCTGAAGTAAACCGCACCATCAACGCCCGGCTTCAGCTCCGGCCGTGCGGAGGCCACCGCGGACCCGATGGCTAGAATCTTGCCCGATCCATCGGATCCGGGAACAAGGTCCGGAATTATGGCGAGGGGGACCGAACTGAATATCGGGCCCTGTCCGAAACATCAGCACATCCATGGATGCAAATCATATTGAGTGAGCCCGTTGGATGCGAGTACACGTACTTGAGTTACAGCAATATCTCGATAATTCAGTGACGCAGCGTGAAGCTCGACCAATACATCGTCAGGGCCAAGATCCTGCTCCGACTTCATAGCATTGGGATCGTACTGGAGAGCGTCGTATCCGTCCTGCAACGGCAGTGTCCACTGCCCTGTTGATTTTATCAGCATAGTGCCAATAACGCTGTTAAGCTTTTAGGAAAGCTGCAAGATTCTAAATATTTATTTAAGATGCAAATATGCAATGCTCGTCTCTGGAAATCTATCAGGTGGCAGGAGGAGTTACAGATATATATTTCCGATTTTCTAGTAACTTCGAAGACAACTACGGCTAGTCAAGTCTCCGAAAGCGAATATGCCAAGCTCAGGAGGATCCATAGTATCGGGCTCTATTTCGATGTTGGAAAAGGACGCAACCCCTTGGTCGAGTGTTAAGTCGTGAAGACAACGAGGCAATCCTTCTCCTATCGCCGCTTCTAGACAGAAAATAGGTTGATAATCTCAGTGGAAAGTTGAGCCGGTTAGTTGCACTATAATGTCCGGGTTCCGGGGTTCCGGGTTTGGTAGAAGCAATGGTGGGTTATTACAGTCTCAATGAGGGGTTGTTTTATATATTGTTCTTCGTAAACTTCCAAGTTACTGAGTTGATCGGTAAACCGAGGTAGAGGTAGTAACGCTAGACAAATGACCGTGATCTCCTTCTGTAAAGGTATCAGATGTAATTACCTTAGGTAAAATACAGGCGTACTTGTAATTCACAGGGGAAGAGTGATAAGATCCATAGTCGTGGTGATCACGAGCGTATTACATAATTACTACCCAGCCTCAGCTCCAGCCACGTTAATCCAATAGGTAGGTACCTACTACCTAGGTACCTCCTAACCTTAGGTATCCACAAGCAAGCCTCACATGCCTACTAGGCGACTTGCCTCTGTCGCCAATCACAACAAACTAATCAGGCAACGGTGGACGACAGCGCTTGATGATGTTATCAGGATGGTAAGGTAGCCTTTACGAGAATGGAGGCTACGAATCCGACCGCTGGGTGGGAGAAAGTGGGCGACGTGTTTTATCGCAAGACCCAGCTATATACCGCCGTCTTCAACCAGGATCTGGACCTGGACAATTACATTGTTGCTGGAGCTCCATATGGCGGCGCTGTAGGTGAGACATGATTTTGACCTTCGCTGCCGCCTTTCTTCCTCTTTTCAAGTCAATATTATGTTTCGCTGTCAATTGAACATTGAACCTCGCTGACTTCACACAGCAATATGCCGAGATGAGACTCGTATCGTAGCTTATCGGCCTAACCAGTCCGCAAAGCCGAGCATTGACATATATAGCTGTGCTGGTAAGCTACTCAAGAGTATCGCTTGGGACAAGGGCTCCGTAAAGGGGCTCGGGTGGTCTGAAGACGAGAAACTGTTAGTCGTGAGCTACGATGGCACCGTCCGTTGCTATTACGACCTGCAAGGCGACTTTACTCAGTTCTCTTTGGGGCGCGAGGCCGAGGACTTTGGCGTGCACTCGTGTCGATTCTATGATCATGGAATGGTCGCACTGCTGACAAACAACGCCCTCGTATCGGTATCCTCGTATGACGAACCACGGCCGAAGGTGCTGGCCACGCCACCAGAGGGCGAAATCCACTCTTGGACTATTATTTCCCCAAGCTTTACTCTATCACGGTCCGTTAATGTGTTGTTAAGCATTGGAAAGACCATTTATGTTGTGGACGGCCCCGAATGCGAGGATCGATTTCTTGACATTGGACCATTTACCCACATCAGTGCTTCACCTAACGGCAAATTCGCGGCTCTTTATGCCGCAGATGGCAAGACCCACGTCATTACATCAGACTTTCAAGATCGCCTGAGCGAATATGACTCTCGATCTCAGATCACGCCGAAGTATCTTCAATGGTGTGGCAACGATGGTGTCGTTATAGCTTGGGAAGACGAGGTGAACGTGGTTGGACCCAAAAGTGCCGTAGCGAGCTTCGTATACGAAGGCCGCGTGCATGTCATTGCCGGTAAGGCTCATGATATATCTCTTAACACAGCACAGCTGAAGACTGACAAACGTAGACCATGATGGTGTTCGCCTTTTGACTAATGACGTGTGCGATTTCGTTCAAAAGGTGCCAGATGTCACTGACGAAGTCTTCCGCTACGGAACCGAATCACCAGCTTCTGTGCTTTTAGATGCGGTGGAACAGCTAGAGAACCAATCGCCTAAAGCAGACGACAATATACAGCTTATTAGATCCAATCTAGTGGAAGCAGTTGATACCTGCGTTGCAGCGGCAGGACACGAATTCAATATCCACTGGCAGAAACAACTACTGAAAGCCGCGTCCTTCGGCAAATCTGTCCTCGACATCTATAACAGCGACGACTTTGTCGATATGTGCGAGACCATGAGAGTTCTCAATGCTGTGCGGTATTACGAGATCGGGTTGCCCTTGTCTTACGAACAATACCAGCGTCTTACACCAGAAGGATTGATACAAAGGCTGATCAACCGGCATGAGTATCTTCTCGCTATAAAAGTTGCTGGATATCTACGTCTGCCGACAGATCGTATATATGTTCATTGGGCTTCGGCCAAGGTGCGGACCGGTGCAGAAGATGACAGTACAATATGCCGCATGGTCGTAGAAAAACTCGATGGCAAGCAAGGCATATCATTCGAGACCATTGCACGCGCCGCATACGACGAGGGTCGCGGTCGGCTTGCCACCGAACTTCTCAATCACGAGCCGCGCGCCGGTCGCCAGGTACCCCTTCTTCTGAGCATGGAGGAGGACGAGATCGCGCTTGACAAAGCCATCGAAAGCGGCGACTCGGACCTAATTTTCTTCGTGCTCCTACAACTCAAGAAGAAACTCCCCCTCGCCTCGTTCTTCCGTGTCATCAACGCCCGGCCCGCCGCTACAGCTCTCGTCGAGTCTTCCGCCATGTTGGAAGGCGACAATGCCCTACTCAAGGACCTCTACTACCAAGATGACCGCAGAGTAGACGGCGCCGGTATCTTCATCCGCGAGGCCCTGCAACAACCGGACGCTCGCACATCGGGAGACAAGCTCGCGCTCGCAGCTAAACTCCTCTCTGACTCGCGGGAGAATAACTTCGAGCTGACCGCTCTAAAGGAAGCGACGACACTGCTGCGGATGCAGGAAGCTCTAGACCGAGACCTAACGGACTCCTTTAAGGGACTCAGTGTCAATGAGACGCTATATAAGTTAATACACCTGGGATATTCTAACAAAGCCAAGCGGATCCAGAGCGAGTTTAAAGTCCCAGAGAAAGTGGCGTGGTGGATTCGGTAAGAGCCTGGAACCAAGTCGTAAAGCCCTCACTTCCTATAATGCTAATCATGTGAGAAACAGGCTGAGAGCCCTTGTTGCGAAACGCGACTGGAATGAGATCGAGGAGATTGCTAAGAACAGGAAGAGCCCTATTGGTTGGGAGGTAAGTGAGATGCTTCTCATAGACACGAAACCCCTTCTCTTCTTGCTTCTTTTCTTTATATCTCGGAGAAATTCACACTAATACGTAACTTCGTCCACAAGCCATTCTTCAACTTGATACTGCAGGCGGGCAATACTCGCCTGGCAGCTGTCTTTGTCCCGAAGTGCACCAACCTGGAACCAGGGGCCGCCATCACCATGTACGAGAAGTGCGGCCTGCGCGTCAAGGCTGCGGAGGAGGCCGTCAAGGCCAAGGATGCCGACTCGTGGATGCGTCTCCTGGAGGCGGCGGGCAAGACTACGACCGAGGGGAGAGAAATCGAGCGCTTAGGAACGCAAGTATTCAAGAAGTAATCCGTTGTCCGTGAGCTTATTAGCGAATTCAACTATCTCTTCAGTATGGCACAATTTGAGGAAGTCATCGGTAATATATACGCATGAATTTTATCTCTAGATTAATCCAGACACACCTGTGTATTCCAAGACGAGATATCGCACACATAGACCCATTATAATGATTTTCAGTCGCCTCTTACTATATCACATCGACGCACCAGAATAGAACTTTTCAACACCACGCTGTAGTATTTGGTGTAACTTTTTCGTTGGCCATTCCCTATACCGACGTCTATGAACAAAATGCTAGAGACATCCACCCCACAGAAGATATCTCATAATCAACCGACCCATCATAACCGTCCCTACTCGTCAAAAGACGAAACTCACATGAATAGAGAGAACCCGTACACCATTCCTCGTCCTCCCATCATCATCTTACGTCATCGCCCTTCCGTCATCTCGTATCGTTGCATTCATGCTCACTGCCTACAACCGCTGTGCTCGCTCTCCTGGGTTTTGATAATGGTTGCATGGATTTCATCTGATCGAGGTTTTTGCGTGTATTTGAGCGAAATTCTATGCCTGAAGACATAGCGGTTGGGAAGAAAAAAAACAGCAGGATTAAAGTGCGAAGAGTTATCCGGGGTATTCCCACCACAAATTTAGCCGAAGGGCGGAGTATCCAGTAAAAGCTGTCGTTGTGTAGGATAACGTCGAGATTCGAAGCACAAGATAATTTGCACTAGCATCACAGCGATATCAGAGCCAGATTTAACAACAGGTCATCACGGTAGAGGTACCGAATAAAGATCAGAAAGTTCCGGATTGATAAGGCCACTCAGAACGCCAGTAGGAACCATTCCCAGAGAGCTAGGGCATCGCGAAACCCGGTTTTATACAGACCTGAGGCCATCTAACCTCACACGCGCGAGCGACGGCCTTTTGACGGTACAGTGGTCCAGCCATCGGGATCTTGGCTCGGGGCGGCCTCAGCTTCGGGAGTGGCAGACGCGGCCTGGGTGGGTTGCTGCCCAGCAGCAGCAGCAGGAGGGTTTCCATTTGCACGTGGGGCTCTGCCATCATAACTGCCTCGAGGGCCACGGGGCGCACCACGTCCTCGAGCCTCCCCACGGCCACGTGGAGCATTGACATAGCCTCCACGCTGTCGTTGCTCTCCCGACGCCGACCGCCAGTTGCCACTCTCCACTGCTCGCGACTTGGGGTTCTGGGCGCCCTCTTTAGGCCTAGACGGCAGCTTCTGGTCTTCGCTAGTTCCGTTCTGAGTATTTTCTGTTGGTGCCTCCTTGGACTCGATGGGAGCCTCGGTTTTCTCTTCGGTCTTTACCTCAGTCGCCTCTGCCTTGGCCGCCGCTTCAGCATCAGCGGCAGCCTTCTCGGCGGCCTCCTTAGCAGCAGCCTCCTTCGCTAAGCGACGTTCTTCCTTAGCCTTTTCATCGGCCTCTTTCTTCTCCTTCAACAGCTGGTCTCGCTTATCAGCAATCTCACGTTCTTTAGCCGCCGTATCAATAGGACGGGCAGCGCCGAACGGGCTTGCCTTCGCATCGCCAGCTAGGCCTGGGGACGTAACATCTGGCGACTCGGAGACAGTTCGCTTCGAAAGCTGGAGTCTGGGGCGACCGCCAGTGGCAAGAGCAGCGGGACCTGGACCAGCCGGTGAAGGTGGTGCTTCACTACCTTCGCGGGATTGTTCAGGGGATTTGACGGGAGCGTCGGGACGCATGCTGCTACGCCATTGGTTATCGAGCTCCGCAGCCGTGGGGGCCCGCTCAGGGCGCTCGGGGCGTTCCGGTCGCTCTCTAAATTCTCTAGGAGGCCGGGAGCCCTCCTGACGTCCTTCGCCCCATGTAGCAGGTGAAGCCTTGCGATCTTGTCGGAAAGATTCTCCGCGACTAGGGTCGCTTCCCCGGGGACGGCTATCCGTGCGCGACATAGAGCGCTCGGGCTGTGGGAGAGGAGACAGAGGGCCTCGTCGCTCCCAGTTTCCAAAGTCTCGCGCCTTTCCATCATCCGCCGGACCTTCACGGAAACTAGGGGCCCGACGCTCACCAAAGTCACCGGGGCGTCGGTTATTGTTGCGAGAAGGATCATCAGCCAAGGGGCCTTTGCGCTCCCAGTTGATCAGGTCCCGAGCCGAATCACCACGATTCTCCCGTTCCTTGGCTATGATAAAGTCAATGTCTGCACCAAATCATGACCCGAATATGCGAAGCAAACTTACGAGGATCCGCGATTCTGACCTTGATGGTCCGCCCCTGAAAGCTAGATCCATCAAGAGTTAATGCTTTTTTGAGACCATCCACAGTAGCGAATTCGGCATAGGCGAATCCTTTAGGACGTTGCTCAATTCGGTCTTCGATGATGCGAACACTAGTGATCTCACAGTCGCTGAAGAAGTCGGTTACACTCTCGCTGGTCGCTTCGTAAGAAAGGTTACCGAGATGTGCCGTATAAGGGGGCTTTGTGGGAAGCTGAGTTGGGAACGAGTCACGGGGAGGGTAGGCTGTTGGTTGTGTTAGCCCAGATGCCAGGAGCTGGAGGGGATATCTACGCACCTCGATCGTTGCTGCTGGAGCCGTAGCCCGAGTAGCCCGAGTAGCCAGCCTTGCGGTCGACAGTAGAGGGGGGCAGCGGCTGGGAGCCTAGGAACGCTTGGTCAGAGACACATCTCGTGGCATATAGAGTTCTGCATAACATACCAACAACCTCCTCGACTTCGTCGGCCCAGGAGCCACCGTACTCTATACATGCCAGTTAGCGATGTGTCGCCCGAGACCGCATCAACGGCGGCGGGGTAGGCCGTGGCGGGCAGTCGAAGGAACTGACTCTCTTCATTCAAGAAGGCCCCGAGGGACATCTTCTGCTGCTGCTCCTTCTTCTTGGGCGCTGTAAGACGTGCACGTGTCAGCATGACGTGCAGGACAGGCGGGTATGGTGCAGCAACAAACCCATGATTGCGGTATTGCGGTATTGCGGTGTTGGCAGGCTATGCGCAATGTGTACAAGGCGTTGGTCGGGAATGCAGGCCGGACGGACTGAGCTGTGTCGGTCAGTCGGGTTGGGGTTGGGTTTCTGTGGTGAGGCGAGTGGTCTCGATGCACAGGAGTGTCGTGAGCTGAGGTCTCGTCGCCAATCTCACGGATCGAGGATGGGTCGATTGGCAGGCGACTGGATCTCGAGGGTTGTCTCCGAGAGGGTTTGGCAAGGGGAGACGCTTGCCTGTTCGGCTAGAAAAATTTAATTGCTAGAGGCAGTGGAGGGCAATTTTGGGTGCTCTGGGCAATTGGGACGTTGGTGGTGGGGTGTGTACGGGTGGCCGCTCGGGCCCTTTCAGGTCTAGTCCAGTGCACAAGTACACAAGGCGATGCGCGCTAATCCGCTAATCACCCGCCGTTGTCCGTTGTAACCGTAAGGTAACTTGTCCGTTTGTCTGTTGCAGTGCATTCAATGCCACCCTGCTTCCTCATATAGCCACGGTTCGATTTAATTTCAGAGAGGCATGTACTTATAATGACCTCTAAGCCACGTATGGCTGCGTCTTGTGTTCCGTTCTTTTTTGGCTTCTCTCTCAGACTCAGGTGGTCTAATGTTTGTTTACGTTTCGATCAACCATTGTAGCTGGACAAGTTGCTTTTGCAGATTCAGGAGAAGTATAGACAAATCTTAAAAAACAAGCCTTGCAAACCGGAAAATCATTCAAAAGCATTACTGTACCGATCATGTGTTTACTATATTATAATATAGTACACTGCTGCACCTAGGCACTACAGTCCTTTAGGTAGGTTTTTATACAGTAACACATTCTAAACTTATTAGGTACTATTTTTCTACATAGTAGAGCACAGCTAGTCCCTCTTTTCCTGCACTTGGACAGATTTAACCTAGCGCCCAAAGCAGGACGAGCTGCTATCTGCAAGTAAGCTCTACCTCATCGCCTATTAAGTACTCATATCATTCATTATCACATACAGGTAATTTCTTGTACTTTTTATTTTTATTTAATAATCGGCCAATAATCAATTATATCTCAGAAACTCAGCTACAGATTACTTATCGCAGAGATCCTGAAGTCCGTCGTAGAAACAATTCCGCGGGTCTGGGCGTCAGATATTTTCCGAGCCTCTTCTGCATGTTTTGGAGACTTAATCCTAGACTGCAGCAATCAGCAATTATCTAGACCCGATCTCCTGTCAAAACTTCTGTATATTCTTCGGTTGGATCAAAGATGGCGCCTTGGTCTGCGTGGTCCCAGTCCAACTCCCAGCCCACCTCTCAACAGCAACAGGAACATCAAGAACCATCACCACCATTATCCCCATTATCCCCACCAGTCACCTCCAAGACAAGCAGTTCTCCCTCAAGCCAAACCCCAACTATACCTCCAACCGAACCCCTAAGGTTCAAAACAAAAGATGCTGTTCATAAAGAAATGCCATCGTCTACTGAACTCTGGCAGATAGGCGCCAAGTCTCTCCAGACTGGTATGGTCACTGGTTGGTATTCATCTCCTATCCATCTTCGCTCTCTTGCTTAACTACTTTGTGTAGGTAGTATCGGCCTACTTGTCGGTGCTGGCTCTGGAATTTTACGCTCTGCGCCGCCCACGTTATTTGCGGTATTCGCTGGTCTTCAATGGTTCGCTTTAGGCTCGAGTTATATGGGTGAGATTGGCACCCCAGTCCCTCAGGGGTAACAGACTAACTCGTGCCAGCATCAAGAGACCTCCTACATCACGCATGGGGAGGTGAGGAAAATATGAGTTCCTCAGACTTGGTCAAAGCAAGTGGAGTGGCTGGTAGTGTATCAGGAATGGTAGGCGGCATGATCCGTAAGCAATGCTCTCCTCCCTAAGCGTTTATTGGAACTGGCCCTCACCTTTCTCAGGTGGCCCTAGAAACATATTACCCGGAATGCTCTTCTTTGGTACCCTCGGAGCTGGGACTTCATATGTGTCCCAACGGACCAGGGGTGATGATTCCAATCGGAAGACGAGCTGGCTCGATTCTAAATGGAGTCCCATGCAGCGATTATCGGACAGAGACTACATGAACAAGATAGAAGAGAAGATTCTCCGACTTGATGCCGAAATCGCTATCATTGATGACAACATTGCGTCTCTAAAATCATCGCAATCATCTGTCGCGTCTACAGAATCGCAACAAAATGATCAAGCTCGCTAGTCATTGCGGAATTGGCCGTCTAGACTGGAATGTTGTCGTCCCTATCCATGAGGCAAAACGGCCTGTCTCTAGGTAGTTCAAAGATTGACTGCCCACTCCTATATAGCAAGTTTCCACTTCCAAGAGTTTTGAGGGTGACGAGTTAAGTTAAATAAAATAGTACGAAGTAGTTAACTCGCATTAAATGCAGTGTGCAAGTACTCAATTATAACCTTAATCCCGAAGCAATACTCGCGAAACTGTTATAGGATGTATCGCGCCTAACATAAGGTTGTTTACCGAACCAGCAACGAAACCATAAAGATTTGAATAAACGCACAAACAACTTAGTATGTATTGTATATCTTAATACATTAAAATAAACGACCACGGAGATATTATGCAAAAAGGTCTCCCTGGGAATCGAACCCAGATTGGCAGGATCAAAACCTGCAGTGATAACCATTACACCAGGAAACCGAGCCATGATGGATCATGTGACCGCTTGTGGTCGGGGAGTCTAGATGTAACTCATATCCAAAAGACTCTGGCATTTCACTCGCATCGGTACGAATCATGATTCAAGTACCAGCCAGCTAGCAACGCATAAGCCAAGCCTACGGGTATATGCGTATGTCTTGCATGAACGCAGGTAGGTAGAATACGTCATTATGAAATTCCCCGCCGATGATGCAATCTCCCTATCCGACTTACTAGAAGACCAAATTGTATTTTTATTACCAACGTCCCGTCTATTCAGTTTCTGCCGCTTAGAGTATGATTGACCTGCTTTCGAAATACCAGTAACGTGGATCACTATCACGCATAGCAATTCGATCACCCAATCAAGCATCATCATCTAGTTATCTGCTAGCAGATCTCATTAGCCAAGATGACGGACTCCCAAGGCGGCCACTCCTCCCATATCGAGCAAGTGCCACTTGACTCGCAACAGTTTGGACAAGCTCAGTAAGTATTCTCTGTTGTATCCATAGTTTACATGTTCCCATTCTCGCCCAAAACGTATAAGTTGTTTGTTATTCTTCATCTTTCTCTACAAGCAGCCTTTAAGTTACCCTTTCCAGAATAATCATGGCTAAACTCTAATCCGTCGTCCAATAGGAATATATTAGACGAGCAGAAGTCCAACTATGGAACTACCACACAATCTGACCTAGGCTCTCAGGCCGAGGCGCAAAAGGAAGCAATCAAAGACCAGATCGACGGCGCTACGGCTCAGGGCCCTAAGAGAGCAGACCAGTCAACTGGCGGACGCGTCCAGGTCGGCGAGACGGGCGATTTACACGATTTAGCTGCGCGGCGTCGGTCTTGACCTTACGGGTCATATGTCTTCTTCTTTTCCTATAAGCGAACTTCAGGTGCATTTATTCAGCCGTCTTGTAATAGGGATGGAGTTTTGCGGTTTCTTTTAATATTATGGTAACGAGACATGATTAGCCAAGGCCCAGGAATATGCGAGGGCCCATGATGAGGTTTGGTGGATAATTTCTTCTGCGTAGTATCATAAGAGGTCAGTACATATTTCAGCGCTTGTGGGACTAAGTAACAAAATCGCACAACACGATATTCATCCTAATTGGTGGTATTGCATGTGCAAAGGTGGACTTCCATTCTATGAATAGCATATACCAAGCCTAAAAACTCCATTGTTCCCGAAGCTCTTCCGTCTCGACTACCACAAAGAATTCAGCACTAGATGGCATACCAAATTGTCGAGTGGCATATTGGACGGCTTTTTGAATTCTGTCTCTTGGCCTTGTCAGTTTAATTACTTGGAGAATACTGAGCCTTCGTATTTTGAACGAAGGCTCTCACTTTCTTTCTTTAAGACAGCGCTATGGTAAATTTCGCGTCGCTACGTCTAAACACGGAAACTACGACGGCAATATTGGTAAGAACGATGTATCTATTGTCTACTTCACCTAAAATTCAAACATTGTGTTCTTTTTCGTACTTCTTCTTTTTCGTACTTCTTCTTTTTCGTACTTCTTCTTTTTCGTACTTCTTCTCTTCCTTCTGAGACCTTGCCACTTCTCCCGATACTTTTTGAAAAAACATTGATCTCCCGCATGATCATATACAAAACATGGGGTATCTATCCGCTCATGCCTGAAGCGTGAGGATCAAATAGCACTACCGAATTCCCATGATTCTTTGCTAGTAGATGGCATCCATTTTCTCATAGCAGAGTGTGGGCTTGGGTAGTATACCAGCCGGACGAGCAAGTATTCAGTATTTCAAATTCCTGTGCTCATATCGCCAAAAGACCTTGTTGTTTCGATAGTCTATTGCCATCATGCCGATTATCCATCACGAGGAGCCTATCCCTTCCGGAGAGTGCTCTCCTTCCAAAGAGCCTGCCCCTTATGAAGAGTCTACTCCTTGTGAAGAGCATACTCCTCGCGAAAGTCCCAATCACTCCGAAAAGCCTAAGCTCTATCGTCTTTATGTGGCGTTATACAACCTTGGGGTAACGTTTGTGAGTACTTTCGGAGTTCGCCGTGGCTTCTCTTGATTGTTACTAACGAGCGTTCCGACACCTAGCATTGGGCTTTTATAATCCGAGGCAGTAAAGAAACGTTTCTTCTAGATGCCGCTATAAGGGACGGTGAACGTAAATATCGAAATCGCGACTAGGTGAACGATTTATTCAAGGATACGACAACTGTTTTGTGCGACGTTATGGACTTGAGAGATGATAATGGAGTCGAGCAGCTGCAGGAGATAGCGGAATCGGCCCCCATATACGACGATGGAGATAAGAGCTTCTGCCGGACGTGGGTAGAAAATGTTCTCCAGAAGGCTGGGGAGGAGGGCTACACCTTACGTGCTCCCATAGGTACTTTACCCATGATATTCTAGCTGCTACTTAAGCTTTATTTGGCATACTAATTATTGGATAGAACAAATCCGCGAAACAGTATTACAACTAGTATCAGACTCCTCGAATAAGAATCCCCTCAAAATTTTAGAACCTTTCGACAAACTTTCACTTTGACTAACGGCTATTCCACCAACTCACCTACCAGGAAACATAAATTGGACTCCGTCGTGGTTTCTCGTATTATATCAGGGGTTGTCTGGATAGTTGACAGTGTACCGGCAAGAAATCGAAGCTGGAGCATGGATTGCGTGCATTTCCTACTCATTGGAGGTTGAAGTGGTAGGAATACTTTGAAGGAAATGAAGATGGTGTCAGAATCGGAGCGGCCAAGCAGTGAAGCTGCATGTTGCTAAGTAGTAGATGATTTATAAAAAATGAAATAGAGTACCAACTCAAAGTAGCGCACATATATTAAGTGTTTATCATGTTAGTAAGAACTTCTATGAGTGCCAGAAAACAATGTCAGACATTCCTGACTTTATGAAAACATCGTAATACCTAATAATAGCATGTTTCTCTTCCATCCCCCCATCCCTAGAATTCATATTCACCCCACAGCGAAGCCCATATACGCCCATCTTGGTCCTGGGACCGATTTACTAGAACCCATTGAATTGGCTTAATATCAAGCTCACCTTCGAATATTCTAAAGGAGAAGATGAACTTCCAAAACGGGTTGGAACAAATCGAGTCATCCTGATGCAACACCGGCTCGACCGAGAAATAAATGCTAAGCTCCGTCTCGGGAATCTTTTTTGTAGCCACCCGAAACCTGGGGATGCCGGCTTTGTTTATCTCGTAAAGTAGTTGGCTCCGACTATGATCCCCCGAGTTCAATTGTGCTTGCAATTCGTTCACCGCGTGCTTGTAATCGCCATAATCGACGAAGGAGTATTGAAGCGAGTCGAGATCTGACGAAGCCCAACCCACCACGTAGAACATGTAGTCTACATCAAACCTAACTGTACGCCCGTTACTCAGTGTTTCTGGGGTGCCTCTTAAGCGGATAGCCCCACTATCGTATCTCGTTTCGGCAGAGACAAGGAACATATTATCTTCCTCGTCATAGCGGCTCCATGGCCAGACATCAAAGAGCTCAAGTTCAGGGGGGAGCTGGATTTGTAAAGCATGCGTCCTCATTCTTGCAAACGATCGACTGGAACACATTCCATGTAACTCATTCTGCAAGTCGGATTCTGGAAGCTCGATTAACACGTGTCTTGCCCTTGGTGAGTTTGGCTCCAAAGCTCTCTTATACTCGAATAGAGTCCATGGATCCTCTCTAACGAATATATCGGGCCCACATTTGCGTAGTCTTACGCCGAGAGATGTGTTGGAATCCGGAACACAATCGAGCGGCAGCACACACATATAGGATCCCCTCTTGTGAGGATCTGGATACGAAAGGATGTGAATTTTTGTCCTAATCCCGATATTCGAAACAGAGAATTCTCGGTACATTCGATATGGAAGTTTTGATAATGCCGTACATCCGGCGAAGAAATCGGGAGACGCGGCGAGAATACCGCAATACACGCGTTCTTTGTCTCTCGCCACTTTGGGCGGTGGTATGCACCAAGCAAATATGCTTAGATCTGCAGTTCTTCCGATGATTTCATATTGCAATCTTTGGAATGCTTTCTCTTCTTCGCCGTATAGTAAAGGCATATTTACGTTGAAGATTCCCAGTAGGCAGTAGGCTTGGTCTTCGACCCTGGTGGTTTTCCTACCAGCAGCCCAAGACATTTTCTGAGCAACCGTCACAGTTGATAGGGGTTGATCATGCCCCAAAATGTATTTACTGATCTTGGTGATTTGTGAGAGCTCTTCGAGAAAATCTGATTTGGCGCCTCTCTTATTCCAGTTTCGATCGAAAAAGTAAACCCTCTTTGGCGCAATCAATTCTTGTAGTGTCCATCCACGGGTAAACCAGCGACTATGTTGCAAGGACGCAGTCAAAGGTAGGTGTGATGGAAGATCTGAAAGGTAAGCATAGCAAACCTCGGAGCGCTCGTACCACCGATACATCGAGTTAATGGCTTCGGTCAGTTCAGCGCTGCTGGACTTGTCTATGCAGCAAGTATCAATCCAGACGTAGCGTAGCCCAGCTTCATCCGCAAGCTTCATGGCCATTTTTATCTTCTTGTATCCTTCCTTCGTTTTGAAACGTGGACTGCCCATGTCGCTGAACAACACCTCCTCGTCTTCCCACATATGGGAGAGAATCGCATATTTGTAAGTGAGTGGGTTGAGAACCTCCTCCAATATCCCGGTTTTGACATTCAGGAGCCTCATAGTCAACGAGAAACACCATAACATTTAAGTACTACTACTTGCCACAGGCTTTGTAGAGTAAGATACTTATGATCTGGGAAATTCCAAGAGATGAGAGAAAAATGAGTGGTTCAGCTCAAAGTGGTGTAGAAGTCCTAGAATGGGGAACCTCGAAATCCCGAATAGGTGAAGCTTGGTCAGGCACTGTGAGTGGCTAGTTGCAATGCAGCCCAACCCGATCTCTCGGGGTAACTACTCTTCCGAGAAGTTAATCATCGTTGCGCAACCTCTCTCGGTATGTTGTATTCCTTGGCGTCAGCCGCTCCTATTTGGTTAAGAGATCATAAAACTGCGCCTACAGGCCCTACACAACTTGAGAAAATCACTCGTCGCAGCACTAACAACACTTGTAGAACGTTCTCTACAGGCGGGATGCCAGTCACGCCAGTCACGCCAGCAAATGGTGCATTCGGCTTGACGATGGGCTGATAATATTTACCGGCGCTCTCTACGTAGCGGCCTATATTTACGTGGGCACACTATGATCCAAGATGACTAAGCTAAGTAATATGTGCGATGACTGGGTTGTCTGAAGAGCAGGATCCTTGTTGACAACTCTATTACCATATCGGTTGTGTTATTGCGGCACGTTCCCTTTAAGGTCCCATGTCGTCATCATCACTGTAAGGAACCAGGCATTGTCGCATGTACTCGAGATCTGAGAGAATAAATCCTGGGCAAAATCCCTTTGTTAAATCTAGGGAGCTGTCTGACGATATACATATGACTTACGACTAAGAATACGAAAGGGCAAAATATATAGAATGACATACATATACAACTCTCAGTCTGGCAACTTGCTGTATCTTGAAAATTATCGCCACCAACTTAGTTTTTGACTGACAGCAGGTGCGTGACCCTATCAAGCGAGGCCATAACTCACTACGCTAGGTCGAGCCATTTTTCATTCCTAGGCAGCATGGCAACATATTACGGCTTAAGGTTAAAAAGCACAGGGGAATAAATTACGCAAGTATTGGAGAGTGGGAAAGATATAAACTAAATAAAATTATCTGTCTGGGTGCCCAAGGTATCAAAACGTGTACAAGCGACATAAGAAGCCCAATCTACTTCAGGATGTATACAACCGCCAAATATCCAACCGACCCTATTGGTTACCGATACCTTACAAGTCCCAAGCCATTATCACCATTTTCTATTCTGTCTTGATGACCTCGGCAAAGATTTTATGCATCTCCTTAGCGCTCTTCTTGGGGGTCCTCTTCTGGCCATTCTGGTAGTCGACGAAGGTGACGCCGAAACGGGTCTCGTAGCCCTCGGCCCATTCAAAATTGTCCATGAGAGACCACGCCATGTAGCCCCTGACGTTGCAGCCATCCTCGGAGACGGCCTTCGCCATGGCGTGGATGTAGCCGCGGAAGTAATCGACGCGGAACTGGTCGTCGAGGATCTTCTCGAATGGCAGGTCGTTCTCGCCCTTGATGCTCGTCCCGTTCTCCGTCACGTAGATGGGAGGATACCCATACCGCTTGCTAAGCCAGTTGATCAGGTTACGGAAACCCTGCGGGTTCGGCCGTAGCCAGAACGACTGTGTCTCGGGGCCGATGATATCGCCGTTCTTGTTCGTAGAGTGGGTAGTCAAGTTGCCGAGGAAGTCCTCCGGCGCCGGCTCACCGGTTCCGTGCTTGATGTAATCGGCCGTGTAGTGGTTCATACCATAGAAGTCGTTGGAGCCTTTCACAAAGGCCTCCTCCTCGGGAGTGAATTCCGGTAAACGGTCGCCGAGTTGTTTGCGCATGGAGTCGGGGTACTTTCCGAAGTACACGGGGTCGGCGAACCACGCGGTAGCAAACTCCATCTTGCGATTGGCGGCTTCAACATCCTCGGGATCCTCAGGGTCCCATGGGTAGGCCCAGTCTCCGTTCAGTGTGATACCAATTTGGCCCTTATCCGTGGGCTTGAACTCGTCACGGTAGACTTTCACGGCCCTACCATGCGCAACCAAAAGGTTGTGACCGACTGCCCAAGGTTCGCGACTGGTGTCACCGACAGGGGATTTGTTTCGGTCGGATGTGTGACCAGGGGCGAAGAAACCGGTGCTATAACCAAGGATAGAGCTACAAAAGGGCTCGTTGAAGGTAATCCAGTTCTTACACTTGGGGATGGCCTTGAATACTACGCGAGCATAATGTTCAAAATCAAGCGGGAATTCTTGTCTGTTCAGAAGACCCCCGTATCGCTGCTCTATTCCGTCTGGGACATCCCAATGCAGCAATGTGATAAAGGGTGTGATTCCGGCGTCAAGCAAGTCATCGACAAACTTGACATAGTGGTCAATGCCCTTCTGGTTAATGGGGTCGTTGCGGCCACCGAGAGGGATGATTCGAGCCCACGACAAAGAAAAGCGATAGACCTTTGCGCCCACGCTCTTTAACAGAGCAATATCTTCGTCCGTCCGGTTATACGAGTCACAAGCCACGGATCCATCGCTCTTGTCGGCAATTTTCCCCGGTATGGCACAGAACTTGTCCCAGATAGACGGCCCTTTCCCATCTTTATCAGAGGCACCCTCGACTTGGAAGCTAATGAGAGGCACATTTGGGTTAGCTCAGGAATTGTCTTTTAGGGTCTGTAGACTATGTGCTCTCGGCAGATGCTCCAGTCGTCGTGAAGACGTGACTTACGCAGCTGTAGCGAACCCCCATTGGAAATCCGAGGGCAGCGACATGTTAGCAAGCAGAGGCGAAAGAGGAGGCGGTAGTGGCTAGGCTATTTAGAGCCTTGATCTCGTCTGGAAGAACGGTTATATATATATTGACCGACACCACGCCAAGACTGTAGTTGGCTTCAGCCTTTGTGCTATAGATCGGAGAAGAGAGGGGTCGGAAAGCTCATAACGATGTTCTCCCCTAATAGAGGCGGATGGCGCCGTCCTTATATCTTGATTCTCTAGCGCAGACATCTTGGCCGCACGACGCCCCGATTCCTCTACATCGGACCAAGGCAGCCGAAAACAAACAGCCTCCATACAATGTGATAGCCCTTTCTCCGACCCATCCTGACAAAGTGACGATCTCCGCCGCGGGGTAAGCTC
Source organism: Xylaria scruposa (assembly GCA_022385635.1). Taxonomy (NCBI): domain Eukaryota; kingdom Fungi; phylum Ascomycota; class Sordariomycetes; order Xylariales; family Xylariaceae; genus Xylaria; species Xylaria scruposa. The sequence goes on from MU280183.1 coordinate 448,617, forward strand.
AAGCTGTAAGTCATTGGCCTCCACCAAGCACATGGCCGCCACTGCTCGGTCCCTCACAATAAGTAGTCCAGAGAACCCCCACAGTGGAATCCCTCCATGGCGGCAACTTGTAGCATGGTTGCGACGGCCCGCAACTCCGGATCGCTGAGAAGCTGAGTGCCGGGAGGCCGCGAGAACTTCGGATAAACTATCATGGGGAAGCTGGCCGACGGTTTACTATTCCAGAGCTTGTATCCAGAGCTGTCCCTCACGCTCGGGATAGTGGGGAAGACACATCCGGTGCGGAGTTGCTTCTTCAAGCCAACACTATAGTATAGTACACATTAGATGCGCATAAACCCGTTTTCATAGTCTGTTTAAAGCTCCTCAGCGATTTATATGTATCATCTACAGGAATGTTTCGAGTCATGAACAGATCACAAACTTTGAGTTTTGATTCCTCACTATATCCCAATATGAAAAAAGTCCTTAGTCTAATATACAATTGTTTCTCCGCAATACCTCTCCCTCCGAAATCCCTGCACTTGCTCTTAGCCCGAAACCCCCTCCATGCTTCATGCGGCTCTTGTAGTTGGTTGACATGGATTGAGGTGCGGCTTCGGCGAGCCGTGAGCTCCGATGACCCTAAACCTTGCTGACTGCCCAGTTATTCATTTTTCCTACTCGTGTTGACTTCTGATTTGATGCAATCAAGTTTTCGCAATTTGAGCGGCCGAATTAGCCTACTGGCGAGACTCATCTTGCATGTTTTGGTAAAAGATGGTGGCTTGGCGAGTTGTAAGTTATTAGTGAAGGCGCTTATTTTGAGACAACTTGTCGCAAGGACACCAAGAAACAGAATAGCTTTGCACAAACAAATTACAACGTTCAACACGCTGCTGATCATTTCCTCAATAGAAGATCACGACAAGATTAATGTCGCAGTGCAGAATAATCCCGTTTCTAGCAATCCCAACCGACCCGTGTTGTATATGACTGTCGTACAATATTCTGGTTGAGCAATGGGGAGACAGAATTGGCCCGTAGATTCGGCAGACATTCCGATATTCAATCATTGTGCGGCATCTACTCTCTTCCTCTTGCCCGTAGATGATGATGATTCCGACGCGTAAGCTTCTCCCTCGCCTCCTTCATTATCGTCGTTGGCAGTCCATTCGGTGATTTCGAATTCCGCCCAACTGGTTCCATCTCTGCTCCGTTGGACACCCTTCTTCGTGTGCATTCTCCCCAGACGGCTACCCGAAATGAGGTTGTCGAACCAAGGAATACTTGTGACATCACGGCCTATCAGTTCACGGCTTGGTCCTGGTGCGGCAGTAGGTACAATTTCCATTTCATCTTGCTCAGTATCGTCGGGAATCAAACCCAATTCTTGGAGGTTATGCAAATCCTCGGTGAGGAGACTTCCAAGGGTTAATTGAATATACTCAGCCTCGCTCGATGGCTGTTCAGACCAATACGATAGCGGGGTACCGCAGTAGCCACAGAAGCTTCTCTGGGTATGGCGTTCGTTCGGGTGGGCATACAAACGGCGGATAGTCGCCCGGCTCTCGTCAGGGAAGAAGGGGAAGACTTCGCTATGATACCAATGCAAAGGAACACGGATGAAAGCAGACAGTGGCGACGCCGAAGAAAGTCCTGGTAAATGGCTCTGCGCTTAGTCATGTTCAGATAGCTAAACGGGCTTGCTTCAACAAGGAGTTTCAAAGTAAGGAAGGGAATAACCACTTACGGTGATTTGTATCGTAATCAAATATAACCTGGGCTAAGTCGGACGGTGCGCTGGGAACTTGAATGGCATATTGATTGCGGCCGCACCGGCACGAACCCCTCAGTTGAGCTGCCAAAGATGCCATGTCGATCGATAGCGACAGCAGGAATAGGAAAACTAAGATATAGTGGTTATGTTGGAAATAAATAAATAATAAAGAGCTTACTGGCCCTATAGTCTTGAAGCTTCATTCACATCAACCACCTGCGATGATTACTCTTAGGAAATATGGAAACATGGGCGTCCGCTGAGTATAACAATACTGCACGCGACAATAGAACAATATCGAGAGTCGTAGAAAAAAAGACTTTGATTGCCAACAAGGTCCGTATATGGTCTCTGGTGGTTGTTCTTTTAGAGTGATTGGAGACTCACCTACATCTATCTCGACCTCACCACAATGTTATCGAATAGCACCACAGTGACGTTTACAAGGAGGGACTTCGGGCTGCGACATGTGTCTGTCATAGTGGGTCTAGCCGCCCAATCCTTGCTCGGTATCGACCCCACAGACAGTGCTAGAAAGTACTACTAGGTAGGCACCCCTGGCCCCAAATGCCGGCCGGTAGTCTGCCGGTACCTAGCTGTGACTGTCTGTCTGCAAGGACTCTACGTCCGTCGCCTGTTTCTTACTGCGTTGCAACCACCGCTTGAAAAATATCGTCAGGAATTGCGCAACGAATACTTGCTCTACCGTGTAGAGTAGAACGGGAACCTGGATAGAGGAGATGGTGAAGTTGTCCAGCTCTGACCACATTGCCGCAGCTAATGGGATGCCAATGCTTGTCGTCTTTGCCGCGCCACAGAAGCACACGGCTATCACCAGTTCTCTGGGCATCCTCTTCACTGTAATTGCCCGCCTCAACATGACCGGGAGATGTGAACCTAGCTTGGACTCGGCAATACACGCATTCAACAGCGTGGTTAAACCCCGAGGCGGATACGCTATGTAATAGCAAATGATGGTGAAAAGGAGGTACTCTGCCACATTTATGAAGACATTAAAGACGATAGACGACTTGGGGAGCGCAGTGAGCGCACCAGTTTCGAAAGCACCTGAAAATGTCGACCTATATATCCATCAGCCGCTTTCTCTCTCTACATCCTCTCGGGGCGACTGACCATGCTACTAGGATTAGGAGCACTGAGCAAAACTTCGCAAGATAAAAAGTTCTCAATACCCAAGATGTCTGCTTCGGAAAGGCCCATCGTACGCCTTGGCCGACCGCCAATGGCAACAGCACACTTAGTCCAAGCTGCTTCAAGACAGAGACATACAATGGTCCTAGTGTGTCTGGTGTTGCGGGACGCAAAGAGTTGAATATAGTGTCGCTTGGCAAAAAGCTGTAGATCAAGAAAGGCGATATGAATGAACCAACCACATTACCAATGATTACTTCAATGATAGCTGCAGCCTCATCACCACCTGAATTCCTCGTCATAACCACATTAGACGCTACGTACATAGGAACATGTTAGTAGAGATCTCCAAGCTCCGCACTATAAAACGCTAGATCATACGAAACAAGACAGCACAGGAGGTTTTTATACACACCAATAGTAGTTGGGATGCAGCTGACGATGACCATACCGACCAAGATACTCGCATCGATACTACCTGAAGTGATTCCGCCTGCAGCGATTATTATGCGGATTAGAACTAGAACTTATCAGCCATCAGCCTGCAGTTGACACAAGAGAAGCGGGACTAACTGAGTTGTATAACCGGTATGAGAATAAGGTTGGTGCCTTGTACAACTATGTGCAACCGCCAATTCAATGCATGTTCTCTGAGTTTCTCCGGACTTAGCTGTGCTCCATTGATGAGAAATATGAGTCCGATAGCCCCGTATAAAATCGAGTATTCGGATCTTATGGTGCCCCCGCGCGCTGCTACATCTGTAGACGCGGCTTTCAGTCTATGTGTCTTTGTGTTAAGGGTTTAACGTACGGGGAAAGGCGTATCCTAGTGCAGCAGCAATACCGAAGCCAATAACAAGCCAATTATCTAAGATGAAAGCCAGGCATTGCTTCGTAAGGCGAAAAGGCTTCGAGTGGGTGGCATCTTCGCCTTTGCGGTCCATTTTCACTGGCCCGATCAGACGCTCTCCTAGGACAGGATTTGATAATAAGTACTTTTAGGTTATGCTTCTACGTCTCAGTCCAGCACACATTATGAGTAGTTTTAACAGCCAAAGTAATTGCTAGTTGCGAATCAACACCAGAGCAACACCTCAACTTCAAAGAGGCGGTCATGACTTCTCTGAGATCTTATTCCCGGCTCGGTAAATCCGACTTCATTACCAAAAGAAGAGAAGGAACTCGCCGAGATGCGGAGTTGAAGCCTAGTCGGCGATTGGAGCGATCGATCCACACAAGTAGTATAGTGGGTATTGATTGTACTGGCACGAAGAATGAGAAGCGTCAACTCCAATGTCGTATATCCGGGTATCGTCCCAGTCATATCGATAACTCCAAAGAGAAGTGGTAAAGGGGCTTACTGCATTTAAGCATCGATGTGCGACTCACATTCGAATACGATTGGAGAAGATGGCTTAAGAAACCGCCCAAACCTGCTACAATCACGAGTAGAAAATCACTCCTCTCTGCGCTTCAAAGTTGCTGCATCATGCTCACCCGGATCGATACGGCTCCTCTATGGAATGGGACGCCTCATCCCTATCACCACTCCGTCTACTGATCGTCGAGTGAATACTCTTCGCTAGTAAATCAGATTTCGGTACGACAATATGTTGCGTCTGGTCATTGGAACTCTTACGCTTATCAAAAATAGCACAAACATCGAGACGCTTTACTTACAAGATTTCAAGGCTATATTATCATGGCATAGATCATCGAAACCATTCGCATTCCGCAGCGCCATACGTACTCAACTCATTGCCCCAGCATTGAAACTTCTAGTTCCAGGTTATGACCATAAATGGATGCTCATTCAGCTCAAGGCGGCAACTAGCATTTTCTGAAAATCCGGTGTGCCCATACCAGTTACAGGATCCCACTGCAAAACTCGAAGTCAGTTACTGCTATTCTAGGCCTGTAAGGCATGCTGTTCACCCCAACTAGATTTCTAGATTCTAAAGTCGCCAAAGCGAGAGGGAAACGACTGAAAAATTCACTTACCCCTAAAGTTCCATTCCAGGATGCCCAAGGAATTTTACCTCCGCCTCGTACTGAAGCGCTCAGAGTCAGTTATAGCTGTCTTTAATGTGATCTGAGCATAATCTAAAGGTGGGGGTGAAGGTTCTGGCCCGAGAAAGGGCGTCTCATGCTTCTAAGGTGGCCAAAGAAGAAAAATTCGACAACTTACTTAATCCCCCTGTCTGCATGTTATAGCCATTGCATCCAACGGCCTTGCCAGCTTCAATGTCGAGGTGTCCGGATTCTAGACTATACAGAAAAGGATTGATAAAACCCATTGTAGGCTTCCCTGCCCGTAAACGGGCATCGTTTAACAGTGCGATGACTCCTGCTATTACCGGCGCTGCTGCTGACGTCCCCCCGGTCTGACCTGTCTCGTTCGAGTTGATGAACAGGTAACTAGCGACCAGTTAGTCTTCATAACTATTCACAGTGTCGCAGATACTCAAAGAAGCTGAATCGATCCTGTTTCAACTTCATTTTCATGTTCTTTCAACTCACTTTGGTGACAAGCTGTGAGCAGAGATATCCGGGAACGCCCGTCCCGAGAAGTTCGTATACGGCTCATAATACGCCCTAGTTCTTGGCGGAATGCGCTTCTCGAGATATGTGTCGACGGCGTCCTGTTGGTACCAGGGCCGAGCGAAGTAGTTACTAAAACCCCCTGAGCTGCCAATCCAAGCAATCTCCGGGGCCCATGCTTCGGTACCGCCCACAGCAGTAATGAAGGGACATGATGCCGGGAACCCAGGGGTGAATTCTAATCTCTTCTTCCCGTCGTTCGAGATGCTGCGTGTATGAAAACATATCAGTCGTGATATCTATGTCTTATATGATAGGACTTGCTAGAATGTACGAAACAAGCGGAGTAAGGGAACAGGCACGGGAGATTTTTATACACACCAGGGCGCCCCGACTCCGGTGTCTCCCGACGACTCGAGAACGGTGATTCCTCGCAGTCCCAGCATACCTATCATGTCGCAAACGCGCTTTGCGTACTATAATGAATAGCAGTGAGGATATGTTTAATCAGAATAGGGAGCAATTATTGCAGTAGCCAAATTTTTAGTATTAAGCCATCGAAAAAGGCTACGGAATATGAGAGAACTTATCACGTACTATTTAGAATTAGTGTTTCTTCTCTTTTATAAAGGAGTGGGTTAAACTTGAGATAGTAGTGACTGACCATCCAGCGGCACAGATTGCTCATCGTCTCCGTATGAATTTGAGATGACCTGGGGCAGCTCCTCGTTCGTCTTATTCAACAGGAAGCTATAATACTCAAGATACGGTTCGTTTGTGTTATGCTCGGCATCCGGAATAGTCACGCTGGGTACAAACGGGGGCGAGCCGCCAGTAATGAACTGGACTTGGGGTAAGGGATATGACATGGCGCTCTGAAACTGGGCGTCAAGGTTCGCTTCCACATGACTTCCCTCGCGCTCCTGGTTATCCACACCGCCGTTGATCACCGTCGACGTGAACTCCTGCTCAGGGATTCCGAACATGCGCTGGTACGTGTGCAGGTCCTCCAGCCTCGCCGACTCGTTCAGGAAACTGCCGAATCCGATCCAACTACCACTGTTGGCGCTTGGCACGTAGTCACCAATGTTATAAGCAGTGCGTAAGCATGGTGGTGTGATCAGCCGTTTACAATCATCAGCGCCAGCCGACAACTTGAGCTTCATGAGCGAATCCACCTCATCTTCAATTGGCATTCGATGTGACTTTGTCTGTCCGAAGAACGTGGTTGGATGTATGAGCTGCACGAATGGTGCAACGTGTTCCGGGACAGAGTACTCAGTCGTCCGCAGCTTTCGAGACCCTGCGACATTGTAGTACGCAAATGTTGTGTTGAGCAAGCGGTTCACTGTATCAACTGATGCCAAGAATTTAACACTGGAGGCTTGTTCATGTATGCGCTCAACGTCATGGCTCCTGAGCCAGTTGGTCACGACGGCTGAAGCACCGTTCGTCGGTGGGAATAGCGCATCTACCTCCTCTTTGCTGAGCCACTTGCCATAGTTTGGGCTGCTGGGTGTTGCAAGATCCTTGAGCTTCTCCATGAGAATCCCAGTATTGTCAAGCGCAAGGTCGATCTGCAACGTCATCAGCTGCGAGCCAGCGGGCAGAGAGAGCCTTGACACAGTCTCCGAAAGAGATACGTGGCTCATAACTGCTGAGAGGGCGGTTTTAGCGAAGCCCACTAGACAAATTTTCCATATCTTGCTTCGTCTTGCCATTGTGCATCTATTCCTGACTATGCTGGCTGCGTCCGCCCGGTGGCCGTCCAAGGTCAGCCACGCGACTTAATATCCCCCATTGCACTCGCGGAATCCTAAGCGGACGATCTGTTCCTTCTTTTTAATCATTTAGAGGCTATAACTTATTAGAAGGACTTTATGCTGCACGTATATGGGACGAGATCTAGATCTCGCCATCGCAATTCTCTTTCCGAGAGGCTCATCCGTCCGCGCGCATATTCTGCGTTAATGTATAGATATCTGCGGCCGTTAATTCCAGGGATGTCATAATCCCGTTCATCTAATGACAATCTATCGTTGACCGATTGGGCGGTCTGCCGCCGGCCGCGGCATGGGATATAGCCGAGACCGCCAGAAAGCCACAAAACAAGTGTTCACCCGACGTTACATACTTAGCCTTTTGGCGCCAATATTTCAGGCGACCCAGCAGGAGGCAAAAACGCGGAGATGTGAAAATAATTTACGTATTGGAATGGAAAGTATCGAATCATCATCTCAGAGGCGGATATATTCTAGAGCAGCACTTCTTGCCGTCAAGGCCATCGAGACCATCGCTGTAGCATATCCCCGGAGACCTTTCCGGCACACCACTCAGAAAGAAAGCGACCGATTGCATGATAAATTGGTATTTTCGTATATCGTTTGTTGACCTGTTAAACGCAGCCGGTTTTGTAACTTGGTGGCGGTGTGGCTAAGAAAACGCGATCTTAGAGCCATTAGCCTTCGTAAAATAACGGTGCTCTCCTCTATTGTAAACCGACTAGAGATTGGCTGCTATTTAGATGTTGCGTTCTGTATTCGGAATAGATAGACGGGTAGCTGGCCGATGGATCACATCTTTTAGGCATACTGCATTCACATACGGCCATGAGTCTGTTGGTACTATATGTTAGACCGCCAAGTTTAGAATAGAGGCATATTTTGGTTGCTAAATATATGGGATTCTTTATAGTCATATATCAAGCCTATCTCATACGGCAGCATTGCATCTCTGATATCATTGTAATATATAGGCGTGAAGTATAAGTATTCTACTGAGGGACGAGTAAAGTATATCGGCGCACTTTTTATCTCGTATTTTATTCGCCTTGCCGAACGGGAGTTGATTCTCGACGGGCTTTGAGTGTCACGGAATTAGAACTGCAGCGTTGGGCCACAACCATACTAAAATTAAATCATTACCAAGCGGGTACCTTAATGTCTACAACTATATGTATGCTCACGGTTGAGACCGTGACATCGCGCTTCTATATAAAGAAAACCCTATACATGACTGCTCGCTAGAGTCTTCACCGAATCAGCTTTGTCGCCGTTGTTGCGTCGGAAATACTCCCCTTTCAGGGGAAGGTACGCACCACAATTTGAAAAGTTTGTTTCTTTAGTTGTGTAGAATTTACTGTATCACGCCTCTATTCTAAGTTTCATGACACTGTAGAACTAAGACGTTCCTTTCCAAGGTCCCTAGTCCACGATAGTGTTCATGCGGCTCCCCGGGCAGAACCGATATTTCAGGACACATACCTGGTTCGTATTAGGATAGAGTGAGTTCTTTTGTAAGAATAGATGATATCGATCCTTATTTACGTTATTTTTTACGCCGTAGATATGATAGATAGGTAACATAAACCTATACATACTAGTCGTCAGTGCCTTGGCGTTGATAGATAGAGCGACCTTAATTTTCGTATAGTTAACCGAATGCTTGTTCTGTAGTCTGAGCTTGTGGTATAGATTGGTAATCGTATATCTTGCAGTAAGAATAGTAAACGGGAAACGTTCGTATACCAGAACGATTACTATTCGTCGCTATAAGTTATTTGTCGACTCGTCTTCATACTATACAATATCTATAAATCGAAATAGGCCTAGAGAGTAGTCTCTTTAGAATTAGGTGCCGAAATTGGAACAAAAGAAATGCCATTAAATCAAATACAGAGCCCCAGTAGTTGTTTTTAATGTCCCTATCTGCACGATTCGTATACGGCGACCCTACAGATACGACGAACAGGGTTAACGCAATCCTGACTTTAAAAACCCCCGAAAAAGCTTTGCTAATGTTCTATAATGACATAGTCCGTAATCCTATGAGTTTGGCTATAACTAGCTATAATAAGGCATTTGGACCGAGCATTGGTCAAATATTTGAGGAGCGCTACGTCAAATATACTCCTACCTACTTTACGTAGCTATTGCCGAGAGCATCACGGAACTTGCCGTTAGTTGGCTGCAGTTAAGCACTCATGTAGATCCCAATGAGAGATAGGCTATCGTAGTAAAGCCCATGTTGACATTAGGTTTTTGAATTCAACCCTACAGTTAGTCGCGGACCCCTCCATCAAGCCTTCCGGGTTAGATATATTAAGGGATCTAATCGGTAAACATGACATGGATGGATATTGCTGGAATCCGCCGATTTACGTCACAAGACTTTAACGGATATGGCCGAACGTAAAAAATCATTGATATTGCTGCTGCCGCCTATCATGCCGTATATCGCGGCAATACTGTGGCCTTAAGATATCGCGTGCTCATGCTGTATCTACTTGGCTGAGAACTGACAATGACGATTCAACGCTCGGGGCTGTGCAGTGAGGAGAGCTTTAGTGCTACAGCAGCTTGTGCTAGGATTCTCCCATGTCTTCAATGATTGCAGAGGAGGAACCAAACGCAAGAAGTGTGGTGTGTGAGTGACAACATTGGCGAACAGGGTATCGACTACCGGTCATTCTATTGCGTACGTATGCGAGTGGTTGACAACATCTTGCTTGCACAAGTGACAGCATCCGCAAATAGCATCCCCCCTATCTTGAGGGCTAAATTACCGAGACAAGTAGTTGGTCGACTTTTTGTTTGGCGAACAGGAACTCCATGTAAGTCGAACTGTCTTTTCTATTAGTCCTTATCAACATGTAAGGACAAAGTAGCCAATCAAAGCATTACGAACACGGGAGTGTTTCAGCCATTTTGACTGCTTTCATAACGCCCCCAGACTGTATATGCTGAGCGAACCAGGTTCGTGTGCTATAGATATCTTGATTCAGACTTAATGGAGGTGTTGTCTGTTCAACCGCAGAGCTGTGATGTGGAAATGCTGGTTGCGGCTAGAGTAGTATGGAACGCATGGCCACCCGAGCTTGGAGGCTGAGTGGCACATATGCAAGATTATATTCATAGCAATACCTATCCAATCCATTTCCCTCACCAATTGATTGCACAACTATATTCGAAGCGGATGCATTTGGCGGTGGATGCCCCGGCGCGCATCGTGCATTTTCAAACGGGAAGGCTGATAGCTCGAAATGATTGCATATTGCTAGATGATTTGCTGAGCGCTCATTATCAGGAGTAAGAAGAGGTCGACGCCTCTTTCGCCCCCTCTCAGGGGGTCGACCGCAGCTTCATTTGCTACCGTGACACTGCGGTGTCTGAGACTTCTGATTCGTTCCCAAGATGCGGTACGGCGCACGGGATGGTCGACCGATTGGAAAGGAGGGACACTTACGCACGTGAAAGTCAGGATGCATATATGGTGTGTAGCTTTCTCGTTAGAACCGGATTGATGGACTGCGACACTTGCATAGGTATCTATAGCGGGATGGGTGGCGCATTGGCTAGTGAGCCGGGCTCTGCTGCTTGATGCCCGTTTGGATCAACACCATCTTTTTGACCTTGTGATAGATAGTATGAGTTGTGTTCGTGTACGGTATCACCGTATCATCATCTCGCTCCACATGTCGGTGGTCGACGTCCCATGGTAGATCGTGCCTCGTCGTTGCATTCAAGGCTGGCCAGCGTTGCATTTCAGCCTGACATACCGGTACTTTTCGGCATGCGCATACTAGTTATGTTGCATTCAACAAAAAGACCCTCTCTGACCTCGTCTGCGAATGATGTTGCGTTGGAGGAGGAGTCCTTGCATGCTGACAGCAATCTATTCTACATAGTAAGGTACGGGACGGATGTCTCACTCGCTGTCATTTGACGGTAATATTTTCATATACCCGAGTTGAGTAGAATATTGGTGTATAAAGTCAGTGGATGGTATCAGACAACTTAATTTCCCTTTCCCACTGTTTGTCAACTTTGTGTCTGGTTGCAAAGTAGGTGTGTGTGCTCGCGCGTGGGGAGGCTGTTGGATATTACTTGTTAGGTTAGGGTCTGATTGCCATCTGGGAAGTTTGCGTCGTGTCCCACAACAACCCCACCTTTTCTGCATGATGATTCGCGAAAGCGTGGGAAAGCTCAGATAGTCTCATGCAACCTGTTATTTATAGAATTTGGCGGGGATTTGAAAAACAAGTTAACCTAGTCTGCCTGGTGGGGCGTCTAGTGTCTTTACGGTAGCTGGGCAATCCAAGACTAAGATGCTGGTATCGGCATCGAACCAGAAATTTCTCTGACCAGCACCGGAGCAGCTGACAACTTGAGACAAGTTCACTTTTTGGAGATGGAGTAGCGTATTGAGTATCCTGTTTTCCAGATACCTAGTAACAAGACTGTACTTAGACGGCAGGTTGAATTTGGATACTGTATTGCGCTCGCTACCCCTGACATGCTCCTCAACTTTCTGCACTACAAGCGCGTTTGAGTGGAAGTAAGACGCAGTTCAATCCCAGCGACTCGTCCCTTATTTGTGGGATTATACGGATAATCTTTACCTTTACATATGCAGCGTAATTCATGTTAACCCTCTCAAAATACTGAGTCACCCAGGAGCCCCGTTTTATATCCGTTCTCATCTCACACCGTTTTTTGGAGCCGCACCATCAAAATCCAGTAATCGACGGGCTGATACAACTATAGCTACTTATACGATCAACAACACTGAACCATTTGATGGCATCGCTATGACTCGCCGAACGCATTAGCTATGTCGGGGGCATGACATAAGGGGTTGAGGCAAAGAGCCTGATCATACGTACGGCTTTGCCGAATTGGCTCCACGAGATGGCTATAACTGACTGTCTAATAGTCATGGGGCTCGGCTCTTGGTAGGAAATTCGGGATTCTATGCTGCAGGATCTAGAATCCTTCTCGAAGACAACGGAAACTTACTAGTTTATAATCTATGTAATATTTTGAGTTGAAAAAATAACAACGAACGGTTCCGTGAACTAGTTGCGAAGAGTTCACAATGTTGAAGAAGTCCGAGCTCTACAGCCGCCAGGTGAAACTAACTTGTATATACTAGATTAGGGCTCAGCATGGCTAAAATTGGCAACATAATTCGGCCGTGACACAATCCATCGATGTCCTTTTGACACCGTACGCGTAGACCAACTCATAAAATGAAGACCCGGACAAGAACTATGAACTATGCCGAGTAGACCGAACTAGGTTGAAAATCCCTATATGCTCTACTCACGTAGGTTACGTGCTTTAGTCGGGTCAGCATCATCACCTTTCCCGCTCGATACTAAGAACAAGCTATCTCAACGCCTTACTAGACTGAGATCGGATACCTAATGAATATCAATCGAGGTGTATTCTATATTGCTCAAGACGTTCTACCTACTACTTCAGCTCGCTTATCTTGCTTACTTTCTCTTGTGTGGCCGTTGCTTTTGTCCCTTTCAGTATCTTCTGGTTGTCATAGAATAATTACAGCGCGGTGTAAAGTACAACACGGGTTACAATTCGGCTGCCCGCATCTACATGCCTACAGTAGTCTAGAATCATGACTAGCAAAAAGAGGCCAACGTTTTAAATCCCGATCATCTTAGGAACTCAACGCCGAACGGAATTACCCCATTTCTGATGACGCTAGCAGTAAGTAGTATAGGCGGTACCGTCCAATTCCCCCAGTTCAACAATTCTACGTAATTACCCAACGGGTATTAGAGCTATTGCAATACCACTAGTTACCTGAAGAGTTATATGCCATGACCCCTGACGGTCTATCTTCGCTCATTACCTTATTGGCAGGCAGGTAATTATAAGCTCGACAACAAGTGACAACACCCAGTCGTCACTGGTCAGACTGCAGATGTGAGACTACCCAGACGACGTATTTGTCTTTGTCGATCCCGCTCTCCATACTACATAGCAATACCACACAAGCACATAAGGTCCTCCACCAGCTTGCACAGCCCCCCTCGAGAAACTAGAGGCGGAAAAAGCCAAGCAGGCCAAAAAGAAGGGCGAACGAAACGAAACGAACAAACGAACGCTTCCCGACGGACAGACGACAGACAGGTCAGAGCCAAGGGCCCAACCAGACCCCTGTAACATAACTAAACTAGTGTGCTGCTGTAGGGCGTGCGCATTGAACCTGCACAACCTGCAGGACGGGTTCTGTCTGTTGGCCGGGGTTTTGGGTTTTGTTTGTGGTTCTTGGTTCTGCTTCTGCGTTGCGTGCTCGGGTTACCTTGGCTGTGGTTCTCGTCTCTCTGCACCCGCCGCTGCTTTGGGTACATACTGTACTGCAATACCGACTGACGTTACGGCACGGTTGAGCGAAGGCGGCGCAATTACATACGCACCCGCACTTTCATTTATGAGTGACTGACCGAGATCAGATCAGATTAGACGAATCGGGCTGTCAAGTGCAGACAGGGGAAGCAGAAGCAGCAGCAGCAGCAGCAGCAGCAGGAGCAGGAACTGCAGCCAGATCAAACTAGGGGACGACAAACGTCTTATTCTGCATTCGACCCTATCTGGCGTGTGTGCCGTCTTTTAACCTGTTGTTTTATTTGTCGTGTCGACGCCATTTGCACTGTTGATTGTCGATTATTCGACTGTTTGGCTGTTTGGTTGTTTGGTCTGCGCACCCGCGCTTTGTCTTGCCTGCGCCAACCTGCCGTTCCTTTGTCGTCCAGCCGGCACTGGAAACCGAACGCTGCCACGTTTGGGTAGCTAAGAATAGACAGACGCAGACTGGGTTGACCGCGTTGACACATAATAGCGATGCCCTCCTTCGGCCGCATCGGCAGACATAGCAACAGATCGCAGCACAACCTGCTCGAGCAACAGCAACAACAACAACAACAGCAGCAGCAGCAGCAGTCACAACAGCAACAGCAGCAACAAGTACAGCAGGCCGCTTTGCAGCATCAACTTCACCTGCAACAACAGCAGCAGCAGCAAACGGCAGCCGCTACGGGCGGTGGAGGTGGAGGTGGTGCACTGCCCCTTCAAAAGTCCTCATCTGCTGCAGCTTCACCATCCCAACAGACACCTGGCCCACGGAAGGTCTCAACTGCTGGCATTGGTCCTGAGTCTTCCAGCAACCCCCCTTCAGCCTCGCCTGGGCCACCACCGTCTCTCAGCTCCACCGACTCTTTTCATCGTCAACAGCAGCAACAACAACAACAACCTCCACAACCGCCCTCACCTTCACAACAGCCGCAGCAACCACCACCACCACAACAACAACACCAATCACGGCAGGTCGATAGTAGGGCCGGCCAACCATCCCCTTCTTCACAACATCAACACCAAAATTCTCAACAACAACAACAACCACAACCACAACCACAACCACCAACATCACATCAACACCAATCGCACTTCTCATTAGCCAGTCTCACCAACGCCCAACCTCGCGACCTCTTGCGCAAGGCCAATCCCAACCTGCCGCCCCCACCTGGCCAGGGGCCGAACACGATACCCCTCAATCAACCCAACCTCAGCAACCCCAGTCCAAATCCCGCCGTATACAACCCAAGACAACCACCACAGCAACTACCACCACCTCAGCCCCGCGACAACTTCGCCGAGCTAGTCTCGCGCTCCCAGTCGGCGCGGTACTCGGCCCACATCACCCCGCTGCAGACCCAGGCCCTCTTCGCCAGCATTGCCTCGAGCTCCGTCGACGACTTGTCGCAGACCGCCGCTGGCCATTCCCCCGTCGTCCCCCATAGTCAGACGCCACCCGCCGAGCCGAAGCGCTCGACTCGCAAGCTGATCAAGCATCTGATTTCCGGATCCTCGAGCAAACCCTCGCCCGAGAAATACGCTCACGAGCCATCTCACGAGAACGCTGCTCCCGGACTCGTTCGCAGGCCGTCCAAGAAGTCGGACAAGTCTACGAAAGGGAACCCCTTACTAACTAGGTCCATCGACCACCCGGACTGGGTTCCTCCCCAGAGATCAAGCTCGCGACCTCAAGCGCAGCAGCAGCCGCCTCAACTTCAACCCCAACATTCGCATCAGCAACAGCAACATCAAGCTCAGCAGCACCCTCAGCAGCAGCAGCAGCAGCACGTTCAGCAGTCACCAGTCCAGGGCGTTGGCGGATTTGACGGTACTTACTCGATTGGTCGGTCCAATCAGGAATTACTTGCACAAGCTTCACAGGAAGCACTACCAAGCACAATTCGACCCGTGCCACCTGAGGCCGTCGAGAGCTCACCGTACGACCAAGAGGAGCTTGCCTTTCACCAGCAGCAGGCCATTGCGCTACATCAAGCCCAGCTGCTTCAGCAACAGGGCCACCCTCAAACGCAACAGCAGCTAGACCAGCAACAGCAACAATTATACGGGCAGATCGTGGTTGACCCCGCGCAGGCCCCGTACCAGTACGCTTCCCCACAAGAACAATATCAGGGCAGCAACCCGTCGTCGGTTTACATTGGCCACCTCACTACCGAGGCCTCGCAACCACCCAATCCGGAGACTGTCTCGCAGTTATCGCATGAGTCACCGACTACGGACTCGGAGCAACCAACAGACAATTTCCATTCTGCACGAGAATCCCCGGCTGTAGGCCAAGCGCCACACGAACCACAACTTCCTCCAGCGCAGCAAGAACAACCACCACCAACAACGGCGACCCAAGGTATGCCTCCACCACCACCGCAGCCTGGAGCACTAGGCGCACCGAGCCAGGGCCGCAAATCGGCAGATAATGATAAGATGCGGAATGTTGAGCCTCCTCCGGGACCCCCACCCTCTTATCGACATAGCCAAGGTCCCCTGAATGCTCTGAGCCCGCTCCCAACGACACCTGGCGCTGGCAATGCTGCACCCAATTTCCGCCCCGGCACTACTGAACGGCAGCAGTACGAAGGGTCTAACGTTGAGGATCGTAACCGCACTAACAGCCCCCAACCATCGGAGGGAGTGGATCACGAGAAGCAATTTAAAGATCTGGGTAAGGAGACTAGAGATCTGTCTATAGCATATTACTCACATTGTGCGCAGTGACGAAGTATAAGAATGTCAAGAGACTCTATTTCGATGGGAAAACGCAGATCGAGCAGATGACGTCTCAGATAGAACAGCTACAGAACGCCGTTGCCAATCAGCGCATGTCGCAATCGCGGACAGCACTCGACGATAACGAGTACTCAACACGGTTCAACCGGCTCAACGGGGCCATCAATAACCTCGCATTCAACATCCGTAAGGACTGGAGCACCTTACCGGGATGGATCGAGCAGTACGTGACGGCGGACGCGGTGAAGACAGGCAAGCAGGAGATGACGGCTGTCGGGAGGGCCATCATCTCACGGTGGGTCATGGAGGAGATCTTCAACAAGTGCTTTCACCCGGCGCTCGACGTCGACCTCAGCTGTCATCTAAAGCAGATCGAGCAGAACATCCGCCGGCACTCGTACACCTTGAACAGCCAGGAGGAATTTGATGCCTTGACGGCCAAGGTAGTAACTTGGCGGATGGCGACGTTGGAGGGCCTCAAACACATGCTTAACTCCCCCGACAGCGGGGACCATCGTGCAGATTTCACCAAGATGACTACATCCAACCTTACCGCGACACTATACAGATACCTCACGGACCCGCCTCCCGCCGGCGTAGACGGTAGCGCGTCCATGATCGTGGAGTTAGCAGTAGGGATAGCAGCTAACTTGCCGCTGGAGAGTCGCGACGTAGCACTGACGTACCCGATGCCCGGGGACCTGATACAGCTGGACATCATGGAGCCGGAGAAGACGCCCCTACCGCCACTACCGGAGCTAGCCGACGATGCCGAGGAGAGCACCAAGGACGCCGAGAAGGCGGCGAAGCGCGAGAAGACAAAGAGTGGTATGTTGACAATGCTAGGCGGCGTGCCGCACCCCGCCAGCAGCAGAAAAGGTAGCACGGCCTCGATCCTCACTGACACGACGCCGCCAGCGGCAGCAGCAGCACCCCCCAAGGACGCCCCGAGAGTCCGTTTTGCCGGTTTCGTGGGAGTGGAAGTACGAGGCCGCCAGGTCCTAGCGAAAGCCCCCGTCTGGCCGATAACGTAGAAAACAACAAGCCAATCAATCCGGTTCTTATTCTTTTCTTTTTTGCTTCCTTGGATAGTCGAAGCGCATGAGAGAAACGGTTCTGGTTATTTAGTCGCCAATTCAAACCACTACAACTAATGGCTTATTTTTTCTAAAGAAGAGAGGGGAGTTTTATTCTTTACTAGCATGTCATAGAATCAAGCATCGGGTACGGAATCGTGGAGGACAGGGAACCTTTTCTAGGGAAAGTAGGGACGATAAAAAGCACGAAGAGACGATGTAGCGAGACGTTTTTTTACATATTATTTCCATCAACCCCTGGTAACAGGCAAATCTGGGTTTCTACATAACCAGAGGCGTCGGGAGAGCGCGAATCAAGAGAGAGTTCAAGATACCCCTGATGACGAGTGGAAGTCGCACGCAATGATTACAGACGAAGTTTCAACACTGATCGAGATTCTTTTTCTTGGATTTATCGCGGGAATGTGAGTTGAGTTAGCTCCGTTCTCTCCTTTCCTCGTAGGACGGAGGAAGGAGAGGATACGCCGTGATGTACACCGCTTACCGAATTTGCGTTTCTGCCGTCAACCCCTCCATAATCACCCTCACTTATTACCTAAGTAGGGATCGAGAAGCATGTGAAATCATGCTTTAAACTGACATTTTGCGCGCAGTTGTTCTCCAAGGGAATCCGTAGCGAGGAATGCCTAATATTTCCCCCCAATAGTGAAGAATTAATCTCTATCAACCTTGCATAGCAACTCCCGTAAAGAATTGGATTTGGGGAGCTTCGGTAACAACCCCACCATCCCACCAACATCAACATCAAATCAGTATCCTCGCTCGCAAGAATGGCGAAGCCAGCGCACCTAGAGCCTTCCAAGCTCGGCACGAGGGAGTAGTATGTTCCGCCCTATTCTACGACACATGTCAACCAAGTTAAAGACAAAGACAAACACATCACTAAATAACCCCCCAAGAATTAACTAATCTACTAACTCCCCCGGTCTTCTTGAAATAGCTGGGACGCCCTATACACGACAGAAATCGCCAACCACACGCACGACCCCACGGACACGGGCACGGCCTGGTTCGACGACTCGGACGCCGAGGCGAAGCTCGTCGAGTTCCTCGAGGACCCAGAGCGCGCGCAGGAGCTCGGACTGGACGAGTCCACGACGTCCTTCCTGGATCTGGGAACGGGGAACGGCGCGCTCCTGTTCGCGCTCCGCGACGCGGGATGGCGGGGCCCCATGCTGGGCGTGGATTACAGCGAGCAGAGCGTGCGGTTCGCGCGGCGGATCGAGAGGGCGCGGAGGAGGCAGGACGACGACGATGAGAGTGGAGATAAAGCAGAAGAAGAGCAGACGAAGGAGGAAAGACCACATGAAGATACGGAAGAAGAGGAAGATGGGGATGGAGATGTAGACGTCCACTTCGCTCAACACGACATTCTCCACGGCTCCGCGACAGCGCTCCTGGACGCGCGATTCTCCCCCTCCGTCGCGAACGGGTGGGACGTGGTTCTCGACAAGGGGACGTTCGACGCCATATCGCTGTCCGCTGAGACGCTGGACAACGTCGACGCGGACGGTGGACTCAGGCGTATAAGCGAAGCCTACGGCGCCCGCGTGCTCCCGCTCGTGCGCGAGGGCGGCCTGTTCCTCATCACGAGCTGCAACTGGACCGAGGCCGAGCTGCGGAGCTGGTTCGAAGAAGGTAGTAGTAGCAGCAGCGCGGTGCAGAAGATACCAACCTCGACGGAGACTGGGGGAACCCAGCAGGAACGAGAATTCTGGGGCTTCGAGGTCGTCGGGCGCGTCGAGTACCGCAGCTTCAGCTTCGGCGGCGTGAAGGGCCAGACCATCAGCAGCCTGTGCTTCCGTAAGGTCAGGAGGAGCAGGTAATAATCACCAATGAAACTTAACTCAACCTGCTCATGTGCCTGTTTGCTCAATGATCCCAATGGTTAATGACTGTAGAATCTAATAATGACGTGTAGAGAAACAAGTTGTAGAAAGCCTCGTTACGTTAACTGATTTCGCAGAGAAGCTGGATATCGCCGAGATACCCCCTGAATGTTCAGGAGCAGGTTCATTAAGTTAGTACGATCTATAAACACAAATACAGACATTATGTAAACTATATCCTGTATATGGGTAGTGCTGTCACCATTATAAAGATAGCCGAGAACGTCTTGTCAAAATCGCACATTATTTGTTCACGGCTTTTTTTTGGTGTGCTTGTATTCATACAGGACCTCCCGCCCTAGCGAGGGCCCCCATCGTATAGAGCTCCTTGCTCGATCATTTCTGCTCTATTGAATCTGTTTTTTTCTTGATTCTGAGACGGGCGCAGGGTAATACCGCAGCTCGTCTCGATGCTCTGCAACTCCAGGATCCTATTCTCTATGTTTGAGGCCCATCTGAGGATGTATAATCTCTGACGGACAGTAATCTCTGTATCAACTCAACCCTAAGCGGTATAATGGTGACCTAACTCGCAAGATGCATCGGAAAGAGGCTGAAATGCATGATCATAACAGACTGCAGAGAAAACTCTCTTAATAAAGTCTTCTCTCATCTATGGCGACGTATTCATCGGCTCCCCCCCACCTACCCCCGGAATGCCAGTAGCAGCAGTCGTGGCAAAGAACCGTACGTCCACATCGTCATCCTTCTGAAGTTTCTCCAAGTTTGGTAGTATGCGCTGCTGAATCAATTCCGTCGACTTGGGTGAAGCTGTCGTATCTGTCTTGCCAGCCTTCTCTAAGCTATAGATCGTGCCCTCGTCGGGTAGCCGTTTCAAGACGCCGATCAACTCAGCATAGGTTTTCGCTACGTTGAAGCGGATGTTGGGAATCTCATCTTCCACTAGCTTTTCCAACATAGGTAAGATGGACTTGCCAATCACATCAAGACTGACAACTGTGGCTAACGTCTACACAAATTAGGATGCAACACGCAAAATTAGCGGATATTTGAACTTACCGTGATCGCAAAGCATGTCGTCATCCGATACAGGTAGTTCGGGTGTGAGCCCATAGCCATAACCTTGGGGATGATGGCCTCGCTGGCCCACTCAACACCGAAAACCTCAGTAAGCTTCTTAAGGTTATGGGTCGCGGCCTCTCGGATAGAGAAGACGGTGTCACCGAGCCAACCCATGCAAAGCTCGCTCAGCTTTTCATCGAAAAACTTTACGCCGAGCTGACTTGCGAGAAGTGGGATATACTCGATGATAGCAAGCCTGACTCTCCATTGCTTATCCTCAGCTAGCTGTACGATCGCAGGTAGTAGTGACTGCGATAATAGGTCGATTCCAATCACTATATTTGTTAGATTGCTGCAATTAGATCATGGGACAAAAGACAACAAACCTTGATTGACGAGCTCGAGTTTTGAAATAATGTGAAGGCGAACTTCGGGAAATTCATCCTTCAGCATTTGCAAGAACATAGGAAGGAGGTGGTCAATGGTCCTACGATTTGCATATCAGTAAGATCCTAGCGAGCGAGGTGCCGGTCAAGACATACTCTTGCTTGCCTAAAATCGGAGCGAGCCCGCTGATTTGGGTACCGAGAGCAGCGCGCACATGCTGAGATGGATCGGAGACTAGATCTTCAACAGAGCTCATGATTTCTTTAAGAAGTGTATCTCTGTCCACCAAGGTGCAAAAGCCGGGGATCTGGCCGGCGATAGCAGTCCGGACTTCGGCTTCATTATCTTTCAAAAGCTTGACGAAGGCGGGGACCAAGTCTCGGGACACCACCTCGTCGTCTACGGCCTTGGCTATCTGCAACAGTGTGTTAGTTCGACATACATGTCTCGGCGGAAGACATCGACCATACCTTTTCGAACCTATCAGCGATCATATAGCGAACTCTCCAGCTCTTATCCTCTATTAGATTCCGTAGAGATGTGAGTAACACGCTGTGGCTGGCTTGTTGATCTTTGGGGACCACCTCGGCAATTGCGATAAGAATCTCGACGGTCAGCAGTCGGACGCTGTCTTGGTCATCCTGAGCAAGGTGTTGGAAAAGGGGTATCATCTCATCAATGACTATAGGCGCGGTCATTTCTTTAATGAATTTAGAGAGGTTCGTGGCCGATTGCCGACGAACCATGGGGGTCTCATCGTGAACCAAGAGGCCAAACTGTGTGCGGAGGGACTCTTGAACTTGCGAAGAAACTTTCTTGTACGGGGCCGTGTACAACCCGCACCCCGAGACTTTGGAGGTGAACCAGTCAGCCTTGCTGAGGCGGATAGTAAGTGGAATGAAATATTCTTCGATCTGCTGGGAGGAGAGATCTAGGCAGATCTTGTTGAGCGATTCGACAGCCTGCGAACTGGGTTAGCTAGAAGACAAAAGGGGAGGCTGCGGCAATATTGATGGGACGGACGGACCTTGTCTCGAACAACGGGCTCTTCAATGGCAGCGAGATTCTCGAGGGGCGAGAGGAGGACGTGGCCGAACTGAGGACCGCCGACATACTCGATGAAGTTGCCGAGCTCCTCGCTTAGCGCAACAAGGACCTCATCCTCGTCTTCAACGGACTCTGTAAGCAGGGTTAGAATACGGCGGGCCGCAGAGACGGGGAGCAGGGCGGAGGGTGGAGGGTGGAGGGCGTTGTCTAACCATCGAGAAAAGGGATGAGCTCTTCGCGAGTGCGCTCGGGGCCCAGAGCCAAAGCGATTGTCGACAAGCGGTGGATGGCATTGAGCCGAAGGAGAACATCATCGTGCTGCGAATGGGCCACGGGTCAGCGACGGGCGGGCTCAGCAGTAACGACAAGAATGGACAGGGCAGGGCAGGGCCGTCGCCTTTACCTTCAGCTCATCGATAAGCACGGCAATGGGATAGAGCTCATCGTTCGCACTAGGCGCGTCAGCCATGGCGAAGAGTTGAAAAGCTGTTTGATAATGGTCGAGGGGCTATGTCAGTTAAGAGGTGCAAGGTCGGAGACAGAAGTCGGGATAGGCGACGACAACGGCAACGGCGACAGGGACAACGGCGGGGTGGTGAAGGAGGCGGAGGCGGAGGCGGAGGAGGTGTGGTAGTGGTAGTGGTAGTGGTTGGTGATGTTGGTCGCGTGGGTGGAGTGATGCAATGATAGGCGATTTTAGGTCAATGTCGGGTGTCAGTGTCCCAGCCGGTGGTTGCAGCGACCAGTCGAAGGCTTCCGTGATCGAAGACGCTGGACGAAGGCAAGCGCCGAAAATACCAAAAATCTAAAATCTCAAGTTTGCTTCTGTGGTCGCCTCAGGGATCAATGGTCCGCGGCGCAGTTGGGTGGAGGGGTATCTGGCACATGGGAATTCGTTGCTTTGCTGGTGGGTTGTTACGATGATGGTCCGGGGGAGCAGAAGGCTTTTGGCGGTGCAGAGGTGGCCGGCTTGGAGCTTGTTGCAATCCCTCCCCTGGAGGTTGGGGGCCAGGGAGCCTTGGTTAGGTCACTGCTTGTTCCAAGGCAAAAGGTTCTGATGGCTTGTGGCTTGTGACCTGAGGCTTGAAAGGGACTTCGCCCACCTTCAGCCACTTTTGCTTCAGATAAGGTACCCGATATACCCCTGCACGTCGTATAAAATGGTGGGGTTGGCGGGGTTCGCAGTTGGGTATTATTGTGACAGTCCGATTCAAACAAGTTGAAGCTATTTACAACTACACCCCTTTCAGTGTTTGCCTCGATGACTGACTATATAGCGTAGATGAGAAATTTACGGTATCAGGCACCGCCAAAGGCTATTTGTTATTGTACTCACGCGCCTAGCATATCATGCATATCGCAAGACGCCTCAAACTCCTGTACTTGCAGTCGCTCCTCGTCTACCGCGTAAATAGCGCTTGATATCTAGATGATCTATGGCTGGATTGCTCCCGTAAAAGACCAATTTAAGTAGTAATATCTCAGCCACCGGCGCTTTTCTGGTGACCCCGAAACGGTTTTCATGCTCCTGTACTCTACCGCGAGAACCCATAAAACCGCTCCCAATGATGCTGTGTAATTAAAATATTTCAAACGCTGGATAATGTGCCACCATCAAGATTGGGTTCCATCTCGTGCCTCAGCTATCTGCTGGCATCCTCAAAGCAATGCGCAATATGTAACACGCCACGCTCACCTATAGCGTGTCTTCAGCCTCTTGTTGTTCGTAATTCAGGTCTCTAGACACCTGGTGTGTTGGCATATCTGCCATCTCCTGCTCACTTTCTGTTTGGGACGTGCTATAAGTCTTTACGGTATCCCCTTTATCTGAGCCACCGAATAAACTGCGGCCGAGATCTAATCCGCTGACTCCATCCCGGAGCTTAGCCAGATTCGTCGCAAACGCTCCCGGCGTATCAGCGCTGGAGCTATGCTTGAGAGTTGTGGAATTCTTGACGCCCGGTGCAAGTGTGCCATCAGCTGTTTCTACAGCGGTGAGGACACTCCGACTGGTCGGAAGGCCTGGCGGTTTGGGGCTCGCGGGCGGTTGCGGTGACCTACTGCCGTTCTTGCTCGGAGATCCAGTTGGGGTCATTGTATAGCTGCCTATTCTTTCTTCATGAGCTGCGGCCTGTTCCAGATATTCGTTCATCTCGGAGTCGGACCGGCCGAAGCATTGCGCCCACCACCGTATATCCGAAAGCTTGGGGAATAAGAGCCTCTCGCGACCACTTTGTCTGTCGTCGACCGTGGCGTCATAGTCCGGGTTCAGAAATTCATGTTTTCTAGATAAGAAGTAATCCCATACCGACCTCGTCCTTTCGCGCGCGTGACAGTCTATGCGTTGCTTCTCGCAATTATAGAGAAAGGTACCGTACTGTCCGGCATAGAGATGGTAGAGAAGCCGACGCAGAAACCTTTCATTGAATTCAAACCGGGTCGGATATTGTCGCAGAAGTTGCCATGTAGCGTCAAGGAACTGATGAAAAACCGGTGAAATTTCATTAGGCCGGGTAGCTTCGGTGACTACTGGAGACTCTAACGACCTCTTCGCTTGCGAACTTTCGTCAGGGGGAGACCCTGGGCTATCACCCTCCGCATCACCACTCGAGTCTGGGTTGCGACTCCGGTGAAAGAACCGTCTAGCACCAGCAAGGGCATTTTCGAAAGCCTCGCCAGCCCGTCCATCGGATTCTCCGGGTTGCATCGCCGAGCCTGCCATGGCATCTCGCTCAACGACGAACCATTTTTCGTGGCCGAGGGGTCCGGAGCGCTGTTGGAACATGTGCCCAAACGACAACCAATCTTTCTCGACTAGGATGATAAAGCCATCTATTGTGCGATAAAAAGGGTCGAGCATTAGCTGGGATAGAGCTGATAACTGGCTCGTGCGATCCCATCCATCTGAGCAATGTATTAGCACGTGCGAATGATTAATTCCGACTTGGCGTGCGATCAAAGCTGACCCGTCCAAGACACCTCTGATATGCTTAAGCCAATTGCTTCTTATGAGGAGCTCGCGGTTTGGAGGCAGTCTAGAGATATCACCGTCTTTGATGGCTTCTATAACAGTATTGAGAGACTCTCTCATGACGTGTATGTTATCAATGTTCAAGTATGCCTTTTTAGCGAATGGATAATATTCCATGTTCTCCGAACCTTTCCCAACTACCTGCATAGCAAGGGCATTGATTGTAGGTCGCGCATCTACAATCAGGTTTCTTTGCTGGGCGCCGTATATCCGCCTGCCTTGAGAGTCGAAGTTCGCTTCTTGAGCGGCAATGTACTCTTCTTCAAGACCTGTACTACTTGATTCCCCCTCCAAGCTCGGGCCGCGAAGGTCAACTTGACTAGAGGCGGGGCTTGGCTCTGCTGTATCTAGACTGGGTAATTCAAGACCGTTAAACTCGACCGTGGCCGAGGCAGAGAAACAAGCGCTGACGAGCTTCTCGTCTTGTATACTCCGGTTTCCTCTAAAGCCGACCAAGGGCTGGGAGCTTCGAGTAATGGAACAGTTGTTGAGGGAGTGAAGATATGTCAACACAGGTATTCGGGCTCTTGATCGATACGGACCGGCATATTTAATGACATTATCAGAGATCTTGGAGGGAACAACAAGCAGCCCGGGATACGTTGGGGAGAAGGCATAGTCTTTGTTGATCAGGGAGACTCGCCAACCTCTATCTACCGACTTTGTGCTGATGCCCTGTCGCCTAAACTCGGCCCTCGGGTCATATAGACTCCAGCCATCGAACGGCTTTTCGGACTTGAGGGGCTGGTAACTAAAGGCATATAGCTTCTCTATCGACCCCAGCCGACAAGTCCGAGCACGGATATAGTCGAAAGCCTCTCTGGCGACCGTCTCGTTCGGAAACAGGAAGTTTATCAAGCTAAAATCTCTCCCACGTATGCGTATGGAAGAGGGACGTCCGGTGACGCTGGGACACGGTCTGAAGAGACAGTGACATATGATGGGATAAGCGATATAAGACTCCCTGTTCTTCGGGGCGTTCGGAGGTGGCGTGGCACCGTCTGGTAATGTGACGGGGTGAATGAATATGACATGGTGGTCTGTGAGGCGCAGTTCACCCGAGTACTTGTCGCCGAAGCGAATAGCATCGACGTTGGGTATCTAGGCGACGCAACGAGGAACAAGTAAGCATGGGAACCTCGCAACCGGTGACTTGGTTAGATTGATGGCGCATGCTGGGGCTAGACGTACAATCTTCACATGCATTGTGAGTTCTACGGCTATGAGAATATGATTGATGGTGGCTCTGGAGGTAGACGTTGGCAAGCTTAGGCCTCTAGGAAGCGGAGGGGTGCATTTGATCGGCGCCGGTGACGGGGCCGAAGAGGTCGGATTCCAAGTTATCGGAATAGTTGCGAGGATGCACCGATGAGTTCAGATGTAGCCACAGCACATGTCTCTGCATCCATGTAGTATGTCAATGATACATGCTGGCAGGTGCAGTATTAAGGGAGAAGAGACGTTGTGACCCGCTACACGGGCATCTCTTGTCTAACTCCTCCTTTGAGGTCGAAGCGTCTGGTGATTCGACAGCAACTTACTACCCGCAAGTAAGGAGGAACCAACGGAAAGCGCGGGGCACATGCAGCTTATCACGAGGCTGAGGGACTGGAGCGAATTAGGCGATGAGACAGCTCTAGGTCGTTAATGGCGACGTCACCAGCCACTTGCAGAAGCTTACCTACTTGTGATCGGAGAGTGGGCTACGTTAGGTACGTAGGTTGTGTTATCGATAAGTAACGGTCGCTTTGCTGGGTAAGATGCCTTATCACCACACAAATCCGTGCCCTAAGCCAAAAATCCCCTATCGCCAAAATTCCAGACAGTGCTAGCATCACTGTTGGCTGCGTCCCTCCACCAAAATTACACGACCCTCCATTTCTCTCGTGAGTGCTGCTCTGCCCATCGCCAAACTATCGGATCGACCACCATCCTCCCATTCCTCGCACCCCCCACAGCCGATTCGAGAAGTCAATCCAGAGGGAAATCAGTCAAGATGGCCACCGCCGGAACTCAGATGTGAGTTGATTTAATCTCTATCATTGTGTATCTTGCCATGCCGTCGCCTCCAAGACTGCCCTGCCCCTCCAGGCATTCTCGCGATAGAGCACCCCCGACCAACCAACCAAGGTTCTGTTCGTACAGTCGCTAACCAGCTCTCGCCCGATTACAGCTCCAAGCGCAGAAAGTTCGTCGCCGATGGTGTGTTCTACGCCGAGCTGAACGAGTTCTTCCAGCATGAGCTGGCCGAGGAGGGTTACTCGGGCGTCGAGGTCCGCGTCACGCCCACCGTTACCGACATTATCATTCGAGCCACCCACACCCAGGAGGTTCTAGGCGAGCAGGGTCGCCGCATCCGCGAGCTCACCTCGCTGATCCAGAAGCGCTTCAAGTTCCCCGAGAACAGCGTCTCTCTCTACGCTGCCAAGGTCCAGAACCGCGGTCTGTCCGCCGTCGCCCAGTGCGAGTCTCTGCGCTACAAGCTGCTCAACGGTCTCGCCGTCCGTCGTGCCTGCTACGGTGTCCTGCGCTTCATCATGGAGTCTGGCGCCAAGGGTTGCGAGGTTGTCGTTTCCGGTAAGCTGCGTGCTGCGCGTGCCAAGTCCATGAAGTTCACCGACGGCTTCATGATCCACTCCGGTCAGCCCGCCCGTGACTTCATCGACAGCGCTACTCGCCACGTCCTTCTGCGCCAGGGTGTCCTGGGTATCAAGGTCAAGATTATGCGCGGCTCCGACCCCGAGGGCAAGGCCGGCCCGTCCAAGTCTCTTCCCGACGCTGTCACAATCATCGAGCCCAAGGAGGAGTCCAGCGTCGTCCAGCCCATGAGCCAGGACTACGGTGCCAAGGCTGCTCAGGTGCAGGCCCAAGCCGAAGCTGCCCGTGCGGCTGAGGAGGAGGGCGGTGAGGAGGCCGCTCCTGCCGAGGATTAGTGATTGAGTCGGTCGGTGTTGGACTCCTCAATTCGAAACCTCCGGTGAAGGAAGCGGAAGAAGCGGTAAAAGGAAAGCAGAGGTGGAGGAATCTGCGATGGCAATTCACTTGGCGTTCATTTGCATGGGCACGGAGGGAAATTCACGAATCACCTAAAATCAGGGACTCAATGGTCGGTGCATAGCTGTATAAGTGTATCTACTCATGAAAGTAGAACACGTAGACTGCGATAAGCAATGATTCATTACGAGCAAACACACTTACGGCTTTATCTCCACGTAGACTGTGCAATCTGTGTACGTATATCATTATCCATTGAAATGGTGCAAACAATTGGGTGGATGAGGCACTCTAGCCAATAAGGGGCTTCTCGGCCCCCGCGGGCATGAAAGAGAGATAGGAGGGCTACAAGCTTTACTACACATACCCAGATCCTCAATAAATTTCTTGTTAAATTGAATTATTCAGAGTAACTTCCAGGGGCAAGTCGGTTGACTCATCTTTCTCTGTACGCCCGCATAGAACACGATTCTCCATGTGCTCAGAGTGCTCTGTCCAGTTCATTAAATAGACAACAAACAACAAAATGCGATAATGAGCAAGAAAGTACTGATGTGTATCTCAAGACCAGGCACAATTGCTCAGCTTTTCAAGTAAACACAGAGGACCCGACGGACAATATAAATATATATCTAGTACTGACTGTTGTTGCCATAATTGCAACAATGGTGTTATTTGCGTTCCAGACGGCTTAGAATTGTAAACTGTAACGCACTGAACACATCCCAATTATGAGACGTGCACTTGAGAGCTTTTGTTCTGTTTATGACGATGCGCCTGGGACTAGCTTTACACGGCTGAGAGAAACGACCTGGTCTTCCGGTCTTCCAGCTGTGATATCGTCGTATTCACAACCAGCCCACCAAAAGTAATGCCCCCGGAACGCCGCACAGTGAATTCCAAATACCAATATCCCTGTTTCTTCCCTGGCAAAATTCACAATAAGCACCCTTCTCTCTATACTCCTACATCAAAAGGACCGAGGCCCGGCTGTCCCGACCATCATGCTATGGAATAAGGCGGCTCCGCCGTGAGCTCTATCCCGAAATACGAAACATAAACCGTGAAATTATTCATGCGCGATCCTCGTTCGACAACCGTTCTAATTCGTCGAAAAACAAATCGCTCGAGGGAAAATATACAATGCGGTCGTAGAAGGGAGACCAGGGTGTATATGGATGACCTCTTCCTTGGGTCGGGTGGTATGCGTGAACGCTGGCGTGATTAGCGATTCTCCATTTCAATCGTCTCGTATGCTTTTGATCCATGTCCGTTGATGCCATTCTGCATCCTCGACCTTCCATTATCGAAATCGTCATGTGCTTGCTCCTCGTCATATGCGCGCATTAGGCCATCTCTGTCACTGTGGCCTCGGCTTCCTATGCTGCCTCGTGGATCTTGGCTCCTTCTAGACTGCATACTGAGGCGAGTTTGAATACTCGATATCATATCAGTTCCAATAGCATCAGTACCCTGACCGGCAAGCATCTTCGTCCCATCTGGATCGCGACGAGAAAGGTTAAGCAGGTAAACACCAGTGAAAGTGATGAGAAACCCGCATAGAAGCGAGAGCGTATTGACGACATCCGTCGTGTTGAATCCAGAGAAGAGAATGAACGAAGCGACAAGGGTAGCCGTTGTAAACGTCACATAGTATAGAGGGTTCACACTACTATGATATTAGCAATATTCCAGCATCAATATTCGGTTTGTGGAGATGCGACTGTACATTTGTGTACTGAACTGACTCAGCGCCTTGTTGAAGTAGTTCATCTGTGTTAGAATACAACCAGTCGTCAAAATCAAGAAGACATAGGTTGAGGCGTGTGTGAACTGGTTATGTCCGGCAAAAGTAAGCTTTAGCGCAATGCCAAAAGCCTTGATGGACATGACAGAGATGGAGCCAACACCAGAGCAAATCGAGAGATAGATTAAAGGGTTCGTCTTGCCGTGGACAGGCGCAACTTTGTAGATCATGACCACAGTGAAGATACCGATGACGACAGAGTATAGCAAGAATCCTACGCATTTTAAAATCAGCATCGGGACTGACGACATGAGCAGACAGTTGCAGCCCTTTCCTTACCTGGCCGAAGCGCATAACCTAGGATCTCGTCAACAGTTTCGACGACCTCGTCGGGAGGTGCGTGCAGGACGATAATGAGAGCACCGAGGAGACAGATAGCGCAGCCGAGCTTTCCGAGCGTTCCCAATTCCTCCTTCAAGAAGTATGATCCCAGAACGGCACCTATCAAAACCGATAGCGCACCTAATGGTGTCACTAGAATTGCAGGAGCGAAAGCATATGCGGCGAAGTTGAAGGTTTCTCCCAGCACCACTAATTCAAATTAGCGTCGAAGTCGTCAAATACACCACGATAGACCCTTACTGGTAATGAGTCCTGCCCACCATATGGGATTCCTCATATACTCAAATCCATCTCCCTGAAAGCCATGTTTTTCTTCCGATAAAGTCAAGCCCTGGTTGAAGTCAGCGCATTGTTCGCGGCCAGCGAGCGGTGCCACATCATGTATGGCAAGCGTTGAAACAGTTCCGATCAACCGTACCTTTTTCGTGATGACGAAACTCGAGCCTGTAGTCGCCCAGGGTTAGCTTCGCCATTACCACAGCGGAATGAACGCGTGTACTCACCGAGAACGAGACTGGAGGAAATGGCTAAAGCCAGGCCGATATATCTGCCAGAGAAAATCGCGTCAGTTTGTTTCCTGTAGGCCAAGATGCGAGAATCGGCACGGAGGTCGATGGCAAGAGAGGATAAGCTGAGGCGCCTTGAAGCAGAGGAGAGTCGTACTTGTCGTCTATGGTCATACTGAAGGAATGCGCCGGGTATATTCTTGAAAGAATGTAACGGCGGGAACGACGGGACGAGAGTGGGAGTCAAGACCGAGAGCTCGCGCCGGGCGAGAGGGTTGGCGTGAAGGCCTCAAGTGTTGATTGCGCTTCAATTAGGAGATGCCACGATGGCTCGAAACAGCGACGGACTCGATTGCGCCAGAGTCGGAGTGCGTGGTCGGCTCTCTGGATAACGACGATCGGAGTTGCGTAAGACGGTTCAACTATTCGGTCGTAGCCATGGGCAGTTCGACAAGGCCGTTTCCAAAAGCGAACGAGGGTTTCCGGAAGCCGGTCGGGCAAGCAGCGGACTGGACGGAGTCTGAGACTGGCACGCAAAAAGAAGAGGGAGGTTGAGTGAGTCGGGATGCTAAGTTGCTTTGTGTGGTGTGGTGCAGTAACAGGTGAGGTGGATTGGTGGATTGGCTGTGCCGGTGCTGCCCCATTGGCCGCAGGTGGGCGATTAAGAGGTCAGTTGAGGGCCTGTTGAGCCAGTGGGAAGAGGAGACCCAGTGTGGAAACCCCGGGGGCGCAAAGACAAGGCGCAAGTAAGATATGTGCCTGGCCCACCTAGGTACGGTACTGACTGTACTGTACCTTGTACCACAGTTGCAGCAGAACACGTTCCAGGAATGGCACTTTCCCGGGGTTCATACAGTACACAATGTGTGTACCTATTTAGATCTAGGTAAAGCCCACTATCCTCGGTATGTCTGAGTAATGACGAACTGTCACGATACTAATCTACATAAGTAACTGTAGTAGTCTAGCGTAGTGATAACTTTGCAGCCTAATAGCTATGTACCTATATATGTACACGTGTATGTTCGGAAGTAGATCTGTACCTATTTCCCTTTATCCCTGACTCTTCTACCAAGATAGCCCTGACTAGGCCGCTAGTGGCGCCACCGTTGCGTGGATGCAGGGGGAAGAAAAGAGGTAAGTCTGTCAGTGCCAGAGTGCTACCAAGATGGGTTGAAGCGCTTACCTACAAGGAAAACTTTTGTCTACGTCTCAGGCCCCAGGTTGGGCGTTTCGAAACCAAAATGGCAGGGATATTTTATACAAGAGATTGTTTCGTCATTTGGCGCGACAGTGGAATTGGCAATACACTGAAAACTCCATTTTGTCATAACAAGGGTTAGATTGCCGGTTTTGGGCGGATAGGTCTACAGCCAGCCCAATAGCCCAGAATAAGAGATGCAGCTTACCTTCAGTTTATTCTAAACCTCAGGTCATGTTTAAAGGTGCCTGACTGATTCACGTATAAACCGTGGAGATGACTTACAGCAGACCGGTGCGTGGCTGAGTAGAAATTGTGGAGGAAAAGGATCTAATTAAACAAATTAAAGGTGACGAATTCTATCCACTCCGACCGATACATCAGATTCGCTCGATTATATCGCCCGACATGCCGTGAATCGCAAGGCTTGGCCTACTTATTATACGTAAGTGCTTAAAAGCTAGTCGAGGAATCACAGATCACCGAGGCGTTATTGTTTCGCAGACGAATGAGCTTCAGATTGTCAAGAGTAAGCACTTGTTGTCGAGACTGGTTTGATAGGTACCCTTATTAGCTGAGTTGTCTGAATCAGATAATATGACGGTGCCATAAAGCTCCTACCACGTCTCTACCTCGTGATATCACCACAGCCTCAACTACCATCATCGCCATCAACAACATACTAAGACTACTCTGATCGCCACTATATTCCTGAAAAGCATTCTTTTCCTTCAGCGAGGCCGAAAAGATGAGCCTCGAAAGTTTCGAACCAGTTCCACTGACAGAACATTGAATAATTCATATCCTTCGCCAAACTCCACCATATTTGTTTCTTACAACCATATGCGAACGCCGTGGGTATCAGATTAACCGAGTATTTGTTGCATGAAGGGTAGGATATACATTGCAAGATAGCGAAGGATTTCTCAGTCGGATGGCATTGCGTCTGCCGTCGGCCTGAAGAACTTACCGTTGAGGCAATCTAAACCCATGACAATCCGCGCAAAACTGATTTGGTTAGTAATTCTAAACAAGCGTCGAAAGGAAGGGGGGAGGAGATCATGAGCTCTTCGCAGATGCTGGAGCTCAGCATCAGCAGGATCCTGTCATAATGCAGTGATGCTGTAAGTAGTAAGGGGTGCGGGTGCGTGAATATGAAGGACTGAAAATCAAAGAGTCGCAAGACAGCAACAAGATTCAAGACCGACGACGCTTGTTATCTATATGAAGTCAGCTGAATGATCCGGTATTTGGAGTGAAGGTCATACCGTTCTCGTCACCTGTGCCATCCAATGCGTCCAGCTCTGATCGAGTCCGCTTCAAAGATACTGGTGACACTTGTACTGTATCGCTGGCCAAACCGTCTTTTATTTCGTCTTCGGCTTCTTCGTCGTCCGATTCCCAGGTGATCTCGTCATTGACCAGCGCATTCGAGTCGGGCGTTGCCCCAGAAGAATTTTTCTGTATATTCGATCCGTCGACAACTTCATGATGGCTCTCGTCATCTTGGTCGAGGTCGTAGTCTATCTCATCATGCTCCTCGCCGTCCAGAGTGGCAGTGGCACTGGTACTCTCAGAATTCGGAATATCAGTCGATGGATTTGTCGACGTCATTTTAGGTTCGTGCAGCTTTGATTCACTAGCTTCTGGTGTCTTCGGGTCAGGCTCTGATTCGTGTTCACTGGCTTCCTGTGGTTGTAACACTGATGACTCGCTTGTCGCATGGTCTTCAGTTGTTGTATGGTTAGTCATCCAGGTCATATGCGTGGGGCTGTGGTGTGTAGGCATAACTATGCCAGGGGCTGACCGAACTTCGGCTCGCATTGGTGTAGCAAGGTGCTGAAGTTCAGCCTCGTAGCAATCCTCGCATTGACAAGTGCTACCTTGCGTGCAAGAAAATGGGTACTGAGAAAGAAGGGGGTAAATACCCAGCTTAGATACGGAAACATCCAGTTCGTCAGCCGCATCCGTTGAATCTCCGATGAAATTTTGGTCCTCGTCATTACCAAGCTCGTCGGCTTCCTGGTCCTGATCCAAGATGTGTTCTAATTGTGCCTCGAAAGCTGCCGGAGGTGAGTTTTGCCGTTCGTAGTCGCTCGTAGTATCACGTTCTTCGTAGTCTTCCTGCGGAATTAGGTTGTCGCTCTCGCCGCCGTTATAATCACCATTTGAGAAGTCAGTAACAGGGCTTTCCGCATCATGCGGTCCCTCTTCATCCATTGACGACGAGTCACGATACAGAGCAACCTCGGATAGTCCTCGGCCAGCATTTGCGCTCTCCCCTAATGCCATCATGCGCCGAACGCAATTCGGTCTTACTGTTAGATAAATATAGATTGGCGGGCATGATTCCGCCTCCTCATTTTTCACAAGTTTATCGTATAAAATCACGAGGTCACCCAGGGTAAACTTTCCCAGGAAATCTAAAGTAGTGGACTATCGAATCGTTAGTGGTGACGAAGTTGCCAATTTGATCTTGTGACTTACCTCTGAAAATTCAATCCCTAGACCATCTACTTGCATCACCAAGTCATCTAAAGGCGATACCTCTTCGGAAATCACCTCTCGCAAGCCGGTCAAAAACAGATCGAGGGAAAGATCCAGAGCCGATTTATGGGTGAGGAAATACTGGTTCGGATCATCATCTTCAGACTTGGCGAAAAGCCGGTAATCTGTCTCGCCATACGATATGTATATACCATAGTGATCAGCTAGCTCAATAGGGTCATCCCTCTCACTAGCTCCGATAGCAGAAGCGTCTGGAGCGGTAGCATTAGCCACTTCGTTCTGGTAGCCTTCGCTCTGTCGGGCAGGGCTAGCCTCCGGTGATTGCGAGTGAGAATGATCGAGCGTAGAAGGCTTATCCTGAGGGGCATCATCATCGTCGCGAGTCTGGTCATTGGTGTGTTCGTTATACGATTCATCACCTACTTGATACTCCGAAGTATCATCAGCGGATTCAGCCACTTCTTCAGGGTGAGAGAGATCGGCGCCGTCTTCATTCACGTTGTTTGGCTCAGTAACCTCAGTTGGTCCTAATTGTTTGGGGTCATGAGACACAAAAGATTCATCAATATCATCGGTTCCTGTTTGAGCAGCTTCGTCGAAATGGCTAGTTTCTTCTCGCTCATGAGATTCCTGTGTCTTGGAGTCCGGGCTGTTGTGTTCAAACTTGGGTTCAGCATTCGGCTGGCTAACAATTTGCTCATCCTGGTCCACGACAGATGGCTGGTTGGAAACCTGGGCCACTGCCTTAGCTGTTTCGTCTTCGGGCAAATCGTCTACATGGTCTGGTGGCCCGGTTTCCTTCGGAAGGGAAGCTACGGGAGAATGGCTAGCCTCCGCATCGTTGTGCACCTTGGTATTTGCAGACTCTTCCAAGAGAGGCTCTTCTTGCGGTGCTTGTGTGCCTGTAAATATCTCAACCGGAACTCCATCCGGGACATCTACATCATGAGAAGTTATCGTGGCTGGCAGCCACTCACTTGTCTCAGCATTTCCTTCAGCGTCCATATTTTCAGCCGTGGTCTCGTCAAGATAGTCAATCTCGGCATCTGGGTTAAAGTCTGTCGGATGAGACGCATCTTGTTCCCAGATACTTTCGACAGTGTGCTCAAGCTCAATGTCAATGTCATTGGCAGTCGCAGCCGAAACGTGGTGATCAGCTTCCACGGCATCGATCATGCCGTAAGATGCGTCGTCTCCTTCTGCCATCAACTCATCACGAGTATCCGAGTTAAAGTTATGAATGTCATGGATGCCATCAAAGTCTCCAAGGTCCATATCCTCATCGGGCTCTCCAGCTGGGAAATCTAAATCTATGTCGATGTCCTCACCAAAACCCGCCTGGCCGAAATCGACGGCCATCTCCATTTCTTCGTCCGGCATTGTTGGAAATACCTCAATAATAGACTCGATGAAAAATTCGGGCCCTCCGTTAACAACGGGCGCTACTTGTGATGATAAGGTGGAAACGTGGCAGGCAAGATATCGCGCGCTTTAGGGTCATTGGGAAAAAGAAAGGCCGCCAGTGGTTATCAAAGCTGAGAGAGCCTCCGGAAGGAAAATGACAGCCCTTCCAGTGCCCTAGAAATAGTAAAGAGCGGCGAGCAACTGAGGATATGGTATACCTTAGTCGTATGGAAGGCACAGTGTATACAGATGCAGCTTGTGCTAGGAGTTTTCAGCAACTTAGGCAATGGAAAAGTTTAATATTTTTCTTTGCTTCGTTCTGTCTGTTTCATTCAAACAGCCAAGCACGAGGTAGACCTGGAGAAGGAAGTATAGGCGGAAGGGATATCAGTTTGGCCGCAAATGCTGACTTTAAAAAGTTACGATCGATGGTTTCACAATGCGTGCCAAATGATACTGGGGTAGGTGGCGTATGCTACGTCGTGAGTAGATTGTCAACCTTATGGCAGCTGCGCCCGCAAATGATCGCGTGAAAGGGCGGTTGGCAGGATGGTTCTCGGGATCGACAAGGACACGATGATACGACGTCGATAATAGATCGAAGGGCAAGGACGCGGGTGATGAGGTTTCAGCGCGAATACGCAGGAAGATAGAGAAGAGACTTGGTAGTTGGTAAGATGCGAGTGGCGGCGCCTGCGGCAATCGCCAAGTTCCCAAGCTACGGGGGGTCTTTGTTCCAAGATAATCAAGGGCGACTGAGCAGGCTGCACTCTTCTCGTTGCACGATCGCAATATAGTGGGATGATAACACAGCTCAAAGGACCTGAGTTGATGATGAGAAAGAGGATGATGAAAGATGTAGGGATTGCGCGGGAACTTTATATCAGGTCAGGTAATTATGATGGTTTTGTAGTGTCAAGAATGAGCATCATTAAACCTGCTGTCTGTTGGCGGCCGGGACAGGCTAGCTCTGCAGGTGGGGGTTTAGCGTGCAGGGACCACAGGGCTAGTGAGCGACAGGCAAGACAGGGCACCTACCACTTGCCAAGCCGACTCTTTTAGGGGAGCAATTAGATCCACTAAAGTGTGGCTTTCTAAGGTAGATACCTAAGGCTTGATAGGTGCCTCTTCAAGTACCTACTGTGGCTGGCACCCACATCACCTCAACCTGGTGGGACAGCCTGGCTGGATTCTATATCTGGAATTGAGGCCAGGTACTGCTATCTAGCTGTCCATCATATTGCGACGGCAATTCACCATAGCTCACCCATTCTAGGAGCCACCTATATCTCGCTGTTCCGTCATATCACCGTGCTTCCAAGATGGTATGGCCCCAATGTGTCCTTTCCAATTGCCGTCTAACGCCTGCTACGTCCCTAGGTTGTTCTCGCGGCCTCCATTTGCACCCGTGGTGGGAAAGCTGTACTCTCGAGGCAGTTCCGAGAAATGCCCCGGTCGAGAATCGAAGCCCTCCTGGCCTCGTTCCCCAAGCTTGCCGACTCGGGCACCCAACACACCACTGTCGAGCAGGACAACGTGCGATTCGTCTATCAGCCCCTCGACGAACTCTACATGGTCCTCATTACCAACCGACAGAGCAACATCCTACAGGACATCGACTCCCTTCACCTCTTCGCCCAAGTTGTTTCGAGTACCTGCAGAACCTTGGACGAGAGAGAGATTGTGAAAAATGCCTATGAGTTGCTCAGCGCCTTCGACGAGCTCGTCACGCTCGGATATAGGGAAAACTTGACTCTCAGCCAGATCAAGACCTTCCTGGAGATGGAAAGTCACGAGGAGCGTATCCAGGAGATTATAGCACGAGTATGTTTCCCGGCCGCAAGCGCTGGCGACAGTCTGCTAACCCTCGTCACAGAACAAGGAGCTTGAAGCCACCGAGGAGCGCAAGAGGAAGGCGAAGCAGCTCGAGATGCAACGCAAGGAATCCGCACGCAGTGGCCGTCCTGGTGCACCACGAACACCCGTATATCCTACCTATACACCTCCTAGCCGGCCAACCACAACAGATACCTATGATTCATACGAGGCCGAGAAAAATAAGTCTTACAAGTATGTGCCACCTCATCTATATCAACATGTATGACTAACTGTAAAATAGGCCGGCGGCGACGAAAGTGAAGGGCATGCAGCTAGGAAAGAAATCCAAAACAACAGACATGTTTGAGCGCGTGCGAGGCGATATGGGGGCCGAAGTGGATGATACACCACTGGTGCCAGCCGCTCCCGCGCCGGCTGCTGAACCTGCCGCACCACGCATGTCTTCTACCCTGGATCGAGACGCTATACATCTCACCATCAATGAGTCCATCGGCGCTAGGATCTCGAGAGAAGGGTCGCTCAACTCATTGACGGTGAGCGGTGACCTGAGCCTCCGGATATCCGACCCCAGTTTGACCAAAGTCAAACTCCAACTGATAGCCGATGCATCCCATGGCGCACAATTCCGCACCCATCCCAACGTTGACCGCGGTCTTTTCACGAGCTCCAAAATCA
This sequence comes from Xylaria scruposa, assembly GCA_022385635.1. Lineage (NCBI taxonomy): Eukaryota > Fungi > Ascomycota > Sordariomycetes > Xylariales > Xylariaceae > Xylaria > Xylaria scruposa. The sequence goes on from MU280183.1 coordinate 486,720, forward strand.
TCCAAATGAGCAACATTGCCCGTGGTTTCCCTGTCAACAACTCTGTCGGGGTTTTACGATGGCGGACCGCTCCTAAAACTGACGATACAAGTGCTCTCCCCATCAACTTTACCGTTTGGGTAAACAAGGGCTCCGGAGGCAACCATACCATCACGGTAGAGTACGAGCTCACTGGAGGTGACGTATTGAAGGATGTTTCTGTGGTCATTCCATACGCCACAAGCGAACCTTCGGTCAGCAGCTTTGATGCCGTCTACGAAGTTTCTGGCGATAGCCTGGAATGGACGATTGGGACTATAGAACCCGACAACGGCAGCGGCTCCTTCGAGTTTGATGCTGAGGCCGATGATGAGAATGAGTTTTTCCCTATGCAAGTGCGGTTCTCAAAGTCGTCACCGTTTATTAATGTCGACGTAAGTACTACATGAATTTCTCACGGCAACTAGCAATGCTAATTGGTACTACAGGTTTCGTCTGTAACGCTTGCAGAGGAAGACGAGGAGGTCACATTCTCAAAAGAAATTAAATCAGTGGCCGATAATTACCTAGTTGAGTAGACGAGTAGGGTGCTTGAATGTTTCTATGGCAATTCTATAGTAGCGGGTTCCTTAGAAATGATGAAATGAAGCCGTAAAGGGTTGATTGCAGCTTCATGGAAGGACAAAATATAGGCCGGTCAGTAGAGTACTATGCGGCAACACGAGAATAATATTCGTCAAATTAGCACGAAAATAATTGACATGTTCAAGTTGTTAAAGCCATTATTGCCAGTACAGTTAGATTAGACACCAGTCATACAGTGTGCCATAGTAAGTATTTTGCATCTTGCTCTACGCATCAATTAGAAAAGCGGGTCATCTTGTACACTGTGTCGTTTGTTTGTAGGAAAAAACAAAAGTGCCAGATACCAGAGCTCTGATACTTACTGCCCTTAAAGAAACAAGAAGTACCCGTCGAGGTCAACTCGGCAGACTAGGCGTATTGTATGAGGAGCTAGGTACATGATGAGCGATCGCTTGCATGTAAACCTACTAGAAGCTCTCGTCTTGCTGGCGAAACCATGACGGAACCGATTGAACTCGGCCTCATCGACGAGTCAAGGCTCGAACCCAGGCTACATGATGGAATAGTCACATATAATCCCACCATCGAACTATTCGCGGGTGCTGCCGGTCCCACCACGCTTCAGATATGGCGTGCAAACAATCAGGTCGTCGCCAAGCACAGTCAGCGCGGGGAGCAAGCATCAGTACAGGCCGTCCGTTGGAGACCCGACGGTAGGTCGTCTCGCTAGTCACCAAGGACGAACCCGGGCTAATGTGTGCCAGGTCAGTTCCTTGCCGTAGGGTGGAGCGATGGGATCGTACGCTTGATGGGGCTAGAGACGAACAAAGCCGTGCATCAGATGGCCATATGCGAAGGTGGGAAATCCAACATCACCAGCATCGGTTGGGCGCAAAACCTCGCTGGCAAGCGTCCAGCTTCGACTGCCCATTCCTCCTCCAGGACTTGGGAGCAGCTTGCATCCCAGGGCCTCGATCTGAGCAAGAAGAAATCGGCTGCCGATTTGCCTCGCGAACTTACATTCCTTGAGATTGAGACTGCCCTTCCTAAGCTTAGTCCCTTGCCTGCTTCGGGGGGTTCAGGGTCAGTTTAGGCATAATTTCTGAGTTGCAACTGAGAGAACTAATTTCCTTGTAGGGATGATACGTTCGTCTTCACAACAAGAGCGTCGCTAGAATTTCTTTTTCGCCCCTTTTCTCAAGAAGACAGCGACAAGGTTGACGTCATGATCGTGGGTACAGATGATAGCCAGATTCATATCAGTATATACGACTCCTTCGTCATAGGCAGATTTAAATACTCATTGCCGCCTTCACTTAGCAAACCTGCCGGGTTGCAGCTTTGCGGAAGTGCCTCTCATCTAGAGCTCTCGACGCATGTGCTCGTCTTCAAGCCATCCGTCGGAGACAAAACCAAGACTCTGTACCTCGTGCCGATAGATCTGACCTTTATTCATTCCTCTCCAGAGAATTTATCCCTCTTAGCCTCTAAAACCACCACTTTGCAAAAGCTATTGAGATACGTCAAGCAAGTACAAATTCATATGCTGCACGAATGGCAGTCAACTCGAGAGCTGCCCAATCGCTTTCTAAATAGCATCAATGAAATATTACGGGAAGCTGGGACGTATGGTGAGATGAAAATTGGCCAAGCGCTGTACCACTCCGTCGTTACCGGCCATACGTTCCCGGAAGTCAAGGAATGGCTTGTTGACCAGCTAGCGGAGCGAGTACGTCTGCTCTTAGCCCGCGATTCTACATAGTGGCTAACTGATAGCTAGGGACACAAGAGATGGGACAAAGCGGTTGTTACAGGCTTACAAGCCCTTCGGTCTTTGGTCCATGAGAACTTCCTCCCGGTACTAGAGCGTATCAGCATCATCCTCAGTCGTTTGCTTGGTATCGCCAGGTTCCATGAATCCAAGGCCGAGATTGGTTTTACTAGTACTCAAATCATGAAGGTCATGGACATCGTGTCCTGCTTAATGTTGGTCGGCAACAAGATTCTTCTTCTCGTGATGGAAGAGCTGGAGCTATTCCATACATTCTCTATTTGGCTACGCCATGAAATTGACCGTCTAGCTTCGTCATCAACCACCGAAGAGCTTACGGAGAAAGAGGCTTCCATGGAGCATGGCAAGATCCTGGCCTATATTCAACATTACATGCCTGCAAGTCCCCTGCGGCACTATCTGAGTACCGTCTCGGCCGAGGATACCGAACGTGACCGTAAGCTGGCTGACGGTGGTAGCCCTATCTTGGAATTGTTAGAAAGACAAATAAGAAAGCAAGAGGCTGGTCAGGCCGATACAGGCTCATATCCACAGGTTGAGTTCTTATGCAAGTACTTGGATAGTCAGGCCAGTAGTGTCCTCGAAGGGATTGCAGAAGCTGAAAGGCGGAGTGTCCGCTTCGGACAACCAACAAAGGTTGTATTAGACGACAATTTATTGCGTTTTGACATTCGCTTGTCTGCCACGCATGCGGGAGTATGACACATAAGTATTTACCATGCGGGCTCTAAGACTAACGTGCGATTTAGGATGCCTGGAGAGGCGTGGCACACACAGCCCTGATTACCGAAGGTGATGATTCTCAAGGTAAATGCTCCCTTCGTACGAGACCATTTCTACGGGCTGACAAGATCCAGTCTATATCTTTCGAACTTCAACAACGATCACGAACGGCATCAGCAATGCTGTCACAGCCGAGCTCTCGCGCCTAACTCTCGGTGATGGAAAAATTCTAGATTTGAAATTCCTCTATGACGACAGTCTTCTTGTGCTCTGGGCAGCAAAAGGTGCGTACATATAATCTTCTCTTCGCATTTCCTAATGACTATTCAGTCATTGTGAAACCATCAGCAAACTAAATCGTCGCCCTAGATTCACCTCTTCGGTTGATCCGAATTCCACATAAGTCCGAAAATCTCGGTTACCAGCCCTACACTGCCGGAAGCCAGGCCGCGCCCCACGAGCTCACCAACGAGCAAGTTACCAGCGTATTCCTGAATATGATCGTGCCTTGCCGGTCGGGTTTCGTACCGGTGCAAATGGAAATCAAAGAGGAGAGCACGGAGCGTGGGAAGCTGCCACCTAGGGTCTGCCTGCTAGGCAGTGACATGCAGACGTACAAGGTGTTTGCCTTGCCTGAAGATCCATTTGGGGAGGCGCTGAAGAGCAGACGGGAAACGTAACGCCGTAATTATGTATGAACTAATCTTATACGAGAAGAGGATGACTAGGCTAAGCTACATGAAGACTAATAACAGCCTGGAATCCAAAGCAACGACAAAAGCGAGATATACCATCAATGAATCTGAGTTAAAAATATTTATTGACCTCGTGGTAGCCTCATGGCGTTTCACACTAGAATGTTGTGAATCCCTTTTCAATCTATTATACCTTAATTTACTACCCAGTCGTACACTTCGTTCGTAAGCTCAACACGCTTATTACAGAAACAGTATTATCAGGTCTTCTTTCCCTTCTTTGACCACTCCCTCAGGACATTTTTCTGAATCTTCCCTGTGCTCGTCTTCGGGAGCTCATCCACGATCTCTACCTCCCTCGGAACCATGAATCGCGAGATATTGCTCTGGTCTTTAGCCCAGCGAATGATAGCCTCCGGGGTCAGGGTAGAGCCATTTTGGGATTTCACAGTGAGGTAGGCCTTGACTCGTTCACCCCACTGCTCGTCTGGCACGCCGATCGCCCCCGCCTCGAGCACGTCGGGGTGTTGGACGAGCATGCTCTCCAGCGCTACCGAGCTGATGTTCTCGCCTCCTGTCACGATGTTGTATCGTTAGCCAAAACATTCATCCTACGATACACAAGAGACGAGCAGAAACATAAATATGTCAATAAACAAGATGAAAAGGAAAGGCGAGACACAAGTAATCAGGATTGAACCTCAAGCCACTTACCACTAATAATAATATCCTTAGCTCTGTCCTGGATCTGCGCGCTCCCGTCGGGATGCATGACGGCCAAGTCGCCCGAATGCAGGGCGCCTCCCGCGAAAAGTTTCTTTGTGGCCTCGGGGTCCTTATAGTAGCCCTTGGCGCAGATATTGCCGAAGAAGACGATCTCGCCGATCTCTTTGCCGTTACGCTCGACATCGACGAGGATGCCCTGCTCTGCCAGCTCAGGCTTAACAACGCGAATGGGCAAGCTCATCACGAAACCGTGACCTTGACGCGCCATTTGTGCGTATCGCTCTGCGGGAGGGAGATTCTCCCATTCCGGCATGTGATAGCCTTTGGTAATTGGGCCATATGTCTCCGTCATGCCGTAGACGTGGACAGGCTGTAGATTCAGGTTTGTCTTTTTTTCAGTTGTTTCGTTAGTTTACTTGTGTATTACATGTGAAGAGAGAAGAAGGGAGAAGGGGAGACATACCATTTGCTCAAACAGATGCCCTGTTGGCGGGCTTGCTGCTACGGTGACGCGGACGGGGTTGGGTAGCCGCTCTGCCTTCTCCGACGCGCAAAGCAGCGTGTTTACTGTCGGGGCCGCGTTGAAATGAGTGATGCCTTCTTTCTTCAGAAGGTCCCATATTAATGGGTAATCGATTTTCCTCAGGCAATAGTGTGTGCCTCTCACGGCTGTCACCGACCATCTAAATGGGCATGAGCTACGACTTTCAAGTAGAATGCGATCGTCTTTAGGTCACTTACGGGAACGTCCATCCTACAGCACTGCAGAACTCGGAGTCAGTTATCACCATCTAGAGCGTATAAAATCAAGGTTCCAGGAGCTTCCAAACACTGTCATGGCCCAAAAGCGAAATCTCGTGCTCTGAGAGTCACCAAAACAAGAAGAAAATGGTTCCGAGAATTGCTTACTGGAACCTAAAGCCATATGGTTAGCCTGTGAATTTATTTCCACAACGTCTTGCTCACATAGGTAGTGTCCAAAGATATTTGCATCTGCCCTGGTGGTAATTTAAGCCGGATTCAACGATGTTGCCAATTGCAGCTAGATAAGCGCCTCTGTGGGTATAGACACAGCCCTTCGGCCTCGAAGTGGTTCCCGACGTGAACGGTATCGCGAGCATGTCGTCTTCTCCCGTGCACTGCGGGAGGCCAGGCCAGCCCTTGGTTTCCTGGCTCTGCTCATACTGCAGGCCCTCTATAACCGCCTGATCAAAAGGGCCCGCGTCTGGGCCTTCGGTGGCGTCAGTGTCCTTAAACCTTGTCGTCAGCGCAAAGACAAATAAGACGCGACCACAAAAGTGCTTACGAGGTCGACGATTATGCGAACTTTCGGATGACTCTTCTTAAAATCGTCGAGAAGTGGCAGATACTCCTGGTCCACGATGATCGAGTCCACTTCGCCGAAATCGAAGATGTACGTAATATCATCTGGTTTTAGTCTGCGTTGCGTACACCACATTTAGCCATGTTTCTTTCCACCCCACCGACGATTGATATCCCTTCTTGTCGTGGCCCCTGTCAAGCTGACACTAACCTGTAATTCACGGGCACGAGCACACCGCCCGCAGCAACAACACCGAAAATGGTTTCGAGAAACGCTGGAGTATTCGACGCGAGAATGCCAACGCGTTTTAGGCCGTGTTTCACCAAGAAGTACGACAATCCCCGCGCGCGCTCCGCGAATTCGCTATAAGACCGCCGGAGAGCTTTCCCATTTGCCGTGACGTGATAAATAGCATCGGCATCGGGTTCAATGGCAGCAGCGCGCTCAAGGAAGTAGGTAGGCGACAGATGGTGTAGATGATGCTCGTGGTCGAATCCAGTAGGAGACTTGCTGCTGCTGCTGCTGCCGCTGCCGCCGCCGATGTGTCCGAGGATATTCCTCAGACGCGATGTCGCTCCGGACATTGTTAAGATGAAGTGATATAAGCCTAGATAACCAAGATGTAGCTATCGACAACGATCAGATATTGTCCGGTTAAGTCAAGACTTCGACGTGAATCGGATCACCCGGTATCAATATTCCTAGAACACTTCAATACGTATAAGTTGCTTTAATATATGAGATTATATAGTATCCCGATGACGGGAGCTAAGGTTACAGTCGGCTCCAGCTGGCCTGTAATAGCTAAGATTGAAGAAGCGAATTTACGGAGGACCGGCTGGGAATTCACCGCTTACTCCTCGCCCATGGGGCTGGGTGAACCCGTGCGGGAAGCTAATCCGGGGTAGCTGACCCCTGAAACATTGTGGAGATGTGGAGATGTTTACCCCAGCAATGCCATCATCTAGAGCTTCATTTGTCCCTACAACTTAATTCTAGCTCAGATCAAACTGAAGGTACGTAGCAAACCCAAATAGCCCAAGAATGTATAATGGCGACCTCGATTAAAGACAATTTAATTAAGATAACACCAGAAAGTACTCGGAAGGACAGGTAGACGGCCAATGATGAAGACGACCGGAATGATTATGATATATGATACGCTACCTTCAAGTATAATTTCTGGTTCGTGGCACCCAGGCCCGGAAATAAGCCGCGTCGCTGCATCACTCGTAGTTCGTACTAGTTAGTATGCAGCGTTTTAAACCATTAGACGATGATATTGGCAGATCTTATAAGGGAGACTTATTCCAGGACTGTTTCATCTGGGAAGCGATTATACTATAGACGTCATGGGCTCTTGGGGTATCATCTTCAGAATCTTAGAGCCGCTATCATCTCGCTTTTGTTATGCTATTTACGGTTGGTCCGAATGACAGCCCGTCTCGTCAACACAAGCTCACTTCGTACAATATCTGCATCGCCGTTAAGGGAGCTTACTGCGCAACAGAGAGTGCATCGCCCGGTGAGCAATCAGTCAACGCTCACGAACCCGAGAAATATCCAGACTAAGTCGCTCAGAGGACATATAGAACCGAAGATATGGTCCATATCTAAGATGCGACTGATATCAGTAAGATGATTAAAGATAACCAGGATTTAATGGGAGGACATACCTGGCTATCAAAGTCTTCCGACTTGGGTAAATTTTCTCGGCATACCAAGCATAAACATACATTTTCACAATATTAAGGTAAGGAGCACGGGGCATCTCTAGTAGAGAAAGCTAGAGTACTTGTCAAGCAAAAGATGTCCGCGTGCGTAGACAAGTCTCATCCGTCCTTCTCGAAGCTATCATTCAAGTATCCCACGAAGCTTTCACGTATCCTTGAAGGGCCCATATTACCAATTGCCTCCAGGCCTATGCCGCCTCTATTCAACCCCATGAAGGCTCTGCGTAGCCTCTGCAGCTGGGGCAGACCGACCTTTTTGCTACCGGGGAGCTCAACCAGCAGATCTTCTTCGCTCTGCCCCCCGCCCCGCGGTATTCTAACATCCCCGCCACCCTCGTCGCTCTGTTGCTCCAGGATACGTTTGACGATATCCTGTGTTTCGCGGTCCAGAACGTACAGATAGTCACCATCGGCATCTCGACCTCTTTGCATAGTAGCTTGATTGGGCTTTACGATCTTGCGAGTCTCTCCCACCATCGCTTCCCACAAGTTGTCGAACACTTGCCTGGTCTGCTCTTCGTCGTCCTCCCATACGAGGGCGAAGAGTGGACTGTCCCACCTAGTCATAGGGTTCGGCTCTTCGTACCGGAACACCAGATTCTCCCAATTGGCCGGCTCATACGCGCCTTCTGTGTCGTCGGCGTCGTCTCCCAGTTTCTGCCCATCCAATGTAGCGGCGAGTTCTCGGCTCAGGCGCGCTTCGTTGACCTCGCGCGACTTCTCTTTTGAGCACCCGATCTGTAGTATGCAGCTGCCCGTGCGAACAGCCATGGCCTCGCGGTGTAGTTGGTATCTCCATCCCTTGATGTAGTTCAGCCCGTCGAGGATAACGATGTCCTTGTCACTGAGCACGCGCTTCACGGCGCCGTATATGGCGGCGCGGGCATCTTTTTCGGAGGCATTCGCGGATCGGGTATGCGCCGGGACAGCGGACAAGTCGTAGACGGATCGGGAGATGGAGAGTGTTTGGTCAGATATCAGATGAAGGCGGTACTTGGGCGTCGCGCCGCTCGGGGTCACCGTTTTTATGCGCTCGGAAAGATAGGAGTGCAGCTGCTTTGCGCGCGTCGACTTGCCAGACGTGGGGAAACCAGTGACTATGATGAGCTTTCAATGAGTTAGCGACGATCCGCCTATTGTGTCTCTGTATATGGAATCACTATACCGGCATGTCTTGGTTTGGGAAAACGACGGGTTTTTACTAACGCAGACGTCGCTATCCAAAAGCCAAAGTTGTTTGCATAAAATAAAGAGGTAGATGATGTGAAGGGTCTACCCCACCATCAAATTAATTTAACTAATAATAACAGCATTTTACCCCGCCAAACTCTTTCCACTTATACCAACGACTTGCGCCTTACGAGTTTTAAAACTGCCATTTATTTTTCTAATCGAGGGCAATCAGACGGCTAGTCGTGCTCTCTATCTATGAAACCATAACAAGGAAATTTAATTCTCATGTGAAGAATAGCTGGGTATCCAACGCGCCATGCAACAACAGACTCCAAAATATGCACCATGTCCACAAGCCAAACGTCGGTGATTACGGCACGCCCAGCTTGCATCATACACTGGGAACGGATTCATTGTGTCGGTGCGAACCCTGCATCTCATAGCCATTATAGCGTCGTTCGCGGCGTCGCTCGCGGCGTCCTCCAACCCTGCGCGGCTCGTAAGCATCATCGAAGCGTCGTTCAACGCGGTTAGAAAAGCCGCCCACCAAGCGCGACAATAACATGGGCTGAGAGGCCGCCTCCGTCTTCGGACGGACTTGGAGTGTGAGACCCATGATTTCAATGATTAGGACGATGATGATTTCCTCGATAACCACGAAGCCCAGGAATATGTAGATATTGCCAGTCAGCGAGCTGAAAGCAGAGCCTGGCTGGAAAGTACCGATAGCCGAGTAGAGGACTCGGACGAAGAGGAAGGGCAATGACAGAACCACGGCTAAAACGATGCGCTTCTCGCCAGGCTCGGCGTGCGAGATGTTCAGCCCAATTACCGCCGTCGCAATAACGAGCAGCCCAAATCCAGCTATCGTGAGCGCGATGCCCGCCTGCGTCAGGGTTGAGACTTGGTATACTCCGGTCTCCGCGTAACTCTCACCCGATTGGGGACCGCCGACCGCGCCGAGAATCAAGGCTACGAGTACTAATAATTGTACTAATCGGAGAATGCGTGGGTTGATGATACCACTTCGAACTTTCTCGATGCTCTCGAGTGCTCGATTGAGCAGGGCTAACATCAAAATAATGAAATTCGACAAGCCAATGCTTTGCAGCGTTACGACGCCAATTAGCAAGCTAATGTTGGCTGGCTGGGATATCGTTGCGAGTTGAAGCGCGGCGCCGATGAGGCGCGCGAGTGAGAAGATGACCAAGAGTAGCCATCCTGCGTTTCGACCGAATCCATGCCGTACACACAGAAAGATGGCAATGGCGAGGAACGGTATGAAAAAGAGGATCTGAACGATAGAGATGATGTTATGAGTGGTTAACCCCATGTGGACAGGAGCGGTGATGATGTGGTAGAAGAAGAGATATAGGAGATTCGTTGATCTGCTCGTCTGTCAAGTTTAAGGGACTCTTGTAAATAAAATTTAGGAAATGGTGTTTTTATGAGGAGAGGCTATTGTATTGCTTGGTAGTATTAATGCTAATGAACCACCGTTCTCATCCTCTGGCCAAGATAATGCATACCTACGTCTTATATACAGAAGATCTCACAATCTCCTTACAACTAATACGAAGGACCCCCGCCGGGACCAAGTCCTACGCCAGTTCCTACTCAGCACGAGAAATTGCGATGAGGAGGCTTTGTTACGCATCACGGCAACTAGTCGATGTTCTCACGACATGAAGTGTTCCAACGAAGCCCACTGCCGGGACCCTAGGGGCCCGAAACGGGTATGCTAGCGAAAGCGAAAGCGAAGCTGGACTCATTGACGGCCTGTGATTGGACGCCGGAGTCTAGCTGATAGCTAAGCCTTAGGCAACAAGCTTTTTCCCCTAAGACGCTAATGCACCGTCAGCCTGCATGATCCGATAACTTTAGGTAAGATCCATGAATGACCTAACATTTAGTATAAGAACCTATTAGATAGAAAGCTGGATATGGGGGCTTGGATATGATGCAGACTACTTACGTGTGCACATTGATTTGGGTTCGCTCTCGCTTTCTAGTACCTCTGCCTTTCCTAGGAGGCCTCGCGGGCTCTATCACCAGCTGAACTGCGACCTATGCAGAGGAGTTCTTGTATGTGGCTGTAGGTTTAGTTAGTATGCAGCCATCCTGTTCCGATCCTTCAAAGGACTATACAGAAGGACTATGCATATGCATTTACAGGAACATGATAAGAGAGAACGCAAATTGCCAAGACATCGACGGTACAGGGAAGAAAGAATGTGATACTGGGGTTTTGCCTGCCGGCTCGACTGCAGATCTAGCAGTAGGATCATGAATTACTCGTCTGAAAGTTGGAGCTGTGCTATGAAAGCAGTTAGCTCTAAACCCTCTTCCTGGCCCTTATTCATAGTTCTTCGCGGATTGACTTTGTAGAATTAGGAGCTGGAGCAGGTATGTGCATCCTTTGCGGCGTTGTCGTTGCCGGCTGTTTTGAGACTGATAATGCTCCCTGGAGAAACAACCGATCCAGCTCTGCAGCAACCATTATTTCGTCAGCCCTCAGCCTCAAAAAGAACTGGCTCCGAATTTTCGTGTCCCAGACCCAGCGGTTTGATCCATTGATATCGACGTGGTTATACCCATATTCATTTCCAAACTCGAATAAATCGCCCAGTCCATTCATGGCGTATAATACTGCCAGGGGATCCCATGAAGGTCGTGGCGCGTAGTACGTGTAGTATATGTATGCCATACGTACTGGATCTTTATCTGGACCCTCTACCATGAGTCGTTTGCCTGACTTCACATTTCTCCCGATACTATCGCCGACAAAAACCATCCGTCCCTCCCAAGTGTTTATCACATGTGCAGTAAGACTAGCATTGGAACCCCGGAAGTTGAACTCATAGCCTGATGGATAATCACCACCCATAACAACCAACTTAGAGACCTTCCGAGCGACGAGCGCACGGCCAGAAAGGTCAGAATATTGGTCAGCGGTCGAATTCAGCAAACCCGAAAGCTTTTGTTTGATGTTAAAGAAGTGTGCTCCTAGGACAAGCTCATTCGCGACTTACATTTTCGAAGAAGCCAATCGAAGCGACCGTGACACTGTCGTCTTCTGCCTCGGCTAGTACCTTCCGATATAAAACGACGGGATCCCACGCCTCCTCGGCATGGCCCCAGGGTAGACTACCACCAGAGAAGTGAAAGGCGACCTTGCTGGCGTACTCTCCTACCTCGTAGGACCGATTGTCGAAAAAAGTGACGTTGGTCAGCGGACGCCGGACCCCGATTGGAACTTCGAGGCCATAATGTGACAGGATAGCCGATGCCGTCAGGGCTGAGAAAGTCGATGGGTAATTGACGTTGACAGCTAGTAGATTCACATGTAGCGATGTCGCTGCAAGCAGCAAGGCGCCAGCATCGCTGTGTGTTGGTGAGCCGCGGACTTAAGACGAGACGGCGGTTTTGCACAGACGCTTACTCGACATCACTGAAGAGGTCGGTATCGATGATGAGATTTTTACGGCTGGCGACGGCGACGGCGACGGCGATACTCGTCAGGTAAGTAATGGCGACATGTAACTTCATCATACTTTGGCTTATAAAGAGTATCTATCAACAACCAACGTCACTAAATAGTAGATTCGCTGTCGCATTCAACACGTAAGCGCACATGTGGTATGAACGAGGTCAATTGGTTTGTACCTGTAGTTACTAGGTAGAGAAGAAAAGAAAGTGTTAATTGAAAAGTAAGTAGTCAAAAGTTGGTATCATCCCCGCATACTGTCATAAATGTATCTTATAGCGTTTGAGTTATAGGTTTACATCTTATTTTGCCAAGGCCATTAAAGATTAGTATACCTACCTACTTCTAAGTGGAATGAATGAACTAAGCCCCGCTGCTGTGCGGTGCCCCTCCATTACCTCTAAGGCAACCTAACTGTTGAAGCATCAGCATTGAGCTCAACCTTTTCTCAGCTTCTTCAATCCCATCTAGATGTGTCCTCAGGAATTAGAGCTCACATTATAAATAACCGTCACGCCCGACTTCTCGCGACCCCGACTTACAACATGGATGCTCCGCCCATAAACCCCGTCAGCTCGCTGAACGAGCCGTGGCCGAGCCCGGCGCATCTGGCGGAGGCGACGAACACGCATAGACAGGGACCCTTCGTGATCGCGAGCCGCAAGTTACCCATCTCCAAGGCCGGGCCGATCGAGGCTCTAGAGAAGGACGTCAAGATCCCAGTGCCGGAGATGATCTTCGGCGACAACGTCGTGAGCGTCGCGCATGCGCCGACGGGGTTCCGCGTCGAGTTTAACGCCCGCGACGCGCTCGACGCCGTCGACAAGACGGGCAACAACATGCTGCAGGTAGCCTACGCCGGCGAATGGAGCGCCAGCCGCGAGCAGACGAGCGCCGGCATCCGCGAGGTCGTGCGGCCCTTCGACTGGAGCTATAGCACCACGTATAAGGGGACCGTGGTTCCCGGGACGAAGAAAGAGGTTTCAGAGACGGGAACCGGCACAGACAAGACGGATAGCAGCAACAGCAGTAGAAGATTGGACTTCGCCCCAACAGATAAACCAATCCCCGTCGAGCTTCTCAAGAGGCGCGATCCCATCAGGTTCTTCGACGACGTCGTGCTGTACGAGAGCGAGCTGGACGACAACGGGATATCGATCCTGAGCGTCAAGCTGCGCGTGCACGACGAGCGAATGCTGCTCCTGTGTCGATTGTACATGCGTCTCGACAACGTCGTCTGTCGCATACGGGATACGAGGATATACGTCGACTTCGCCTCCGAGGTCGTCACGCGGGAGTACACGGCCAAGGAGGCTGGCTTTAACGACGTCAAGCAGGTGGGTTGCTTTAGCTAACTTTGCGCCATGAAATTACCCCAGCTAGGTTGGACCTTGACGACAACTGACGCTTCGTTTTCGTCTCTAGAAACTTTTCATGTCTGGACTACGGCCCGATGGAATCACAGTCGCCTTACGAGATGCGAACCGCGTTGCTGATATTCTGCCCACTGTCGAGCATACTCTGGAGAGCGTCTCACTAGCATCATAGAGACCTGGGAGTCCTTGCCTTTTTAGGCTCTATAAGATGGTCCGAGGTAATAGAGTGGGAATTAAAAAGAAATCAATCAGGTACCTACTTTTGGACGCATATGGTGTGGAGTTATGGCGCTTTTTGGTGCGTGAGCGTGTTAGTAATCGCATACAAGACGGCGGTCTAGCGACGAGTTATCATGTAATTTCAACATAGCACTCTACAAAGACAGAGGGGTGTCTATATATGCACCAGGAGGTTTCAGAAAAAGAGGTTCGTGGTATTGAGCGTAATAGCAAGTAAGAAACCTGCAAACTCCCCAAACATTTTTAGGTACGTAGCCAGCCCTCTTAGCCGATCCTATTTTCACGCCTCGCCGCGCATATAAATCAACAGCTAACACTTTAATAAAGAGGCACAAAACAGCTCATCATTATCGTGACGCAAACAAGATCTTCTCCCTTCTCTTCGAACCCGTGGTCTCAAATCTAACCTCCCAACACTGCTTCACAAAAAATTTATCGAGCATCCACAGGAGAGCTGCTCCGTGTCCTCTCCTCGAATGAGAGTTCCCACTTGTCCACTTCCTGAAACTTACGAACCGCGGTTTTGAGCTCTTCGCCAATTCTCTCGACCAGCATTTGGCTATCCTCCTCGTCCAAGTCAGCAACGGAGTTGCTACCATCGTTAGCCTCATCTTCGTCCTGATCATGATTCTCCTTATCTGACAACCGGCCGTACGTCCTCGAGATACGCTTATTTGAGTCGTGAGTGGATTTATCCTTATTGCGGGCTGATGCACGCGCTTTCCCCGTAGCTTGATGTTGCGCGTTGACTCGAGATGCTGGGCGTCGTCTCGTGCGAACATCTAAATGCGCAAGCTCGTCGTCATTTTCACCCAAACCGGAAATGTCAACCTCGGCTTCCGACTCGTCCCCGTCTATGCCAAAGGGATCAGCGCCTCTACGTCGACGGCGTGGTAACAAGCCTGTGAGATCAGCCGTGGTAACTTTACGCGGCGGCTTAGGTGCCGCTTTGCGTTTCGGCTTGACGGCTCGTGTGGGGGGCGGTGAAGATGAGTGGGCATAGTTAGGAGAGTGTGTAAGTGAGGGCGGTGATGACATATCCGAGACGTCATCATTTTGGGCGGGTGTCTGTCGGAGCACTGATTCTAATCGCCGTGTGCGTGCTTTGGGAATGGATTTGAGAGGGGGCCAGATTTCTTCGTCACTTTCTGAGGAGTCGCTGCTGAGAGGCGGAGCCATCAGCTCAGGATCCATTGGAAGCGCAATAGGCGTCGATGGTACATGTCGTGGTAGCGATGGTGGTGATGACAAGGGAGAATCTTCGTCCGAAGCTGGTTGCTCAATTGACTGACGTATATGATTATTGGCTTCAAAGGGTGATGATCGAACACGTTGTTCATGGCTCTCGGTCGATTTTCTCTTCCGAGACCTGGCACTCGAAGTCGGTTGCACAGACTCGGCTCCTCCAGAACCTCTCTTAGAGCGTCGCAAAGGAGTGGATACATCTTCAGGCGCAAAGTCATCCTCTCCGAGTCCTTCTTCTTCATCATCTTCGTCCTCATCATCGGCCGGCTCCTGCTCGGGTTCAGGACGCTGCGGTCTTGGCTTCCGGGCAGTACTGAGGATGCTGGGCTCTCGTGCCCTTCTCTTGAATACACCAAAATTGAGGGTAGAGCTAAAGGCAGGCGTATTCGTTCCTGCCCTGCTGCTCGGGCGAATAGGTCCATCATCGCGACTAAGAAAACTCCCAGCGCGTGGACGCCGCCTGAATTGAGAAAGAGACAGAGTAGATGTCTCAGCAGACCGATGGGCACTTGCGGGCCCGGCCGTGTCCAGGGTGGTGTTGAGATCATCAAACATGGAGTCGTCAAGGTCCAGGCCGGACAGGTCCGTCGGTCTGCTGCGGCCCCGCAAAGGTGTCTCTTTTACGCGTTGGCTTGGGCCGGGAGAACCGTCCGAGTCGTACGCAGCCTCTTCCCCGTCTTCCTCTGCGCTGTCTGTTGACGTTATATTCTCGAGCCTTTCCATAGCCGCATCGCGCCTCTGCATCGCTTTATCCATTATCTTCTGCTGTTGTATGGACTCTGCAGAAATTGTCCGGGTGCGCGTTGACGTGCTGTCGCGCAACGACTTACGTCTCTCTGAGGCTCTTTCTTTTTCACGGTCGCTTACATCGTAAATATCAGAACTCGGGTCATTAGCCTGAGGTTCGGGTACTGGGGCCGGCGCAGACGTGGGCGCGGGTGCAGCATTGGGATTTGTTGCTTTGAATGGGCGCGTCCGCGCGGGTCGAGAGAGTGCAGGCCGCGGCATCGTGAAAACACTGCCGTTCGATATCGCAGATGGGTTGGAGGCGTCGAAGAGTTGACGAGAACAAGTATTCTAGCTTCCCCCAGATCTCATTGAAATACGGGAGAACAATACCGATGTTATTCTGTGAGTGCGCTGAATTAGGAATATCATGTATGTCATGGGAGAGGAGGGAAACAAGTGGGGATTTGAGCGCAAGATAATATTTGGTACCTACTTGACGCGTCGAAGCTCCAAGCGTGTTTAGTGTTTAGTGACCTTTGCTACATGTATGCCCCACTTACCTATATCTTGCTTGCTAAAGGTACCTACGTACCCCACTATCAACATTATCAGCTCCCAACCCTTGGATGTCAATAATATTCTAGGTTAGGGTGTTGAGATCATCACGGTAATAGTCATATACTAAAAACTATTTTTTTTCGCGTTAAAATGATGCATGGCAAGAAAGAATATCTCTGTCGGTCTTTAGATATTATGACAGTCTTTAATTTCTGGAGGCTATGTTGGCTATTCGAGAACGTTTTGGCCGCCTGTACTCCTGCAGTTCACTACAACCACCATTTGCAACAACTACTTGCAACTGCCTCTGCCAACACAGAGGTAGCTTATTTTTCACGTGTAATAATAAGTAACCCCTGTAGCATAATTGTAAAGTGCTCCGTAACTATAATCGCAGACTTAGACTACAACCATAGCAACAACGTAATCGTAGACTGTAGCCTGTAGCTGATGCAGGTAGGAAAAAGATACAAACTGGTAAATGAATATTTCTCTTGTGTGTTATGTTTGGCGTATTTGATCAGAGGCCGTATTGGTAGTATTATGTTTAAAACAGTATCATATTTCGAAGACCGTTTTCAACATCCGTGACCGTCTCGGTGATCCTTTCCACTATGCTTTTCACGTTACTTGAACGTTTGTACCAGTTGATGCTATATTTTTGATATAGCGGGAATATCTATACAATCAACTCCATTGTCTCGCACAGAAATCAAACTATTACCTCATATGGAGACGTATGTTGTCTGCCCTGAGCCGTGGAATATTGGCCATATTCCTCTCTTACTCAGGCTAGTCACTCAACATCATATCATCAACCAGCTGCCATTAACATATCAGCTCTATCGCATCGGCAATACGACCGACAACATTATGATTATTTATAACGGTAAGCTCTCTAATTAAAACTAGATCTTGGCTTCATCCGCCTTCGATGATATCGCATGACTATATTTTAACATGCCTAGGAATAGGCCAGGACTTGAGAACATGTGATAATTACGAATAACACGTTTTCCTGAGTTCACGCAGTTCCTAGCACGACAATTTGTACATTGCCCATGTGTCAGGTATTTTCCTTTCCCTTTTTCATTCCTCTCTCCAGTAGTGGGTTAACATAGCACCAAATAGGACGTAAGCTAGACATCATCGTATTGTCTTTCTCACTCGCAATAGATACTTTGACCGAATATCATGTTAGGTCTTTGCGAGAACCATCAGCTGAATTCAAATATAGCGTGGCATAGTTGTCACCGGCACGGCTCGGCTTCGATCATATCCTCTCTCCTCTGACTTATGTATTGAATGGTGAGCAGGTACAATTCTATAGGTGCTCGTGAAAGAACTTGAGCGCAAGCGCGTAGCCTCTCTCGTACTCTGATTTTACTCTGTCGTCTTTCAAATCCGCCCTCGCACTCATCCACCCGTGAAGCTGATCGTCAAACCTTTCAACATACTTGGGCACAGTGAGGCGCTCCTCGTATTGCTTCACGTCCTCTGCCGATTCGCCATTGGAAGCAAGCAACATGGTAGGAATCTTAACCCGAGCACCCTCTTCTGCGTCGATGGCAGCTGGCGAAGTTTGAACGGCGGCCTTGAAAAGTCCCGGCTCATCCCCCCCGACCATGCTAGCCATCTTGCCGCCCCAGCAATATCCCATTATGCCCCAGGCTTTGATGTTCGGGTTTGTCTTCGCCGCTGCTTGCAAGATTCCTGGCAACTTGGGCTTGTGTATGGACCACTGCGCGGTCTTGAACCACTCGCCCATGATGGCTTTCTGTTCATCGCTCACCGGTGGGTACCACTCCATCTTTGCCGGGTTGCCGTTGAAGAAGTCCGGCATGAAAACCTGGGCGTCTCCCGATGCTAAGATATCGGCTCCTTGGAGAGTTTGCGGGAAGAAGCCGAAGATGTCATAAACAACCAAGATGGCCTTGTTGGCATCTGCAGGACCCGTCACATCTTCATCCAGTTCTCAAATCAGTTTGCATTCTAGCAAGTCTCGGAACCGTATCTTCTCACAGGTTTTAAGTCCGTCTAACTCAATATATTGACCTTTTGGTTCGTAACCCTCACCCACTACGGGCGGCACTCTTAGTGACCCAAGTATCAGCTTGTCATTACTTAATAGTTATCACACAGAACCGTACCTGCAGCATGCTTCACTATGTTTTGACATCGTGGCTCACAAAGGTGATGGACTTCAGTCAGTCTGCTGAATGTTCTTCTCGAGACTTCAATGCGGATCGAACTGCCTAGATATATGACTATTCTACGATCTGTACTCTACAGTCAACTCCTCTTAATCCCGCTAGTCGCTTTATCGCGCTTCGTACGTGGAGAATGGCCAGAACTGTATCCAATCAAAAAAGGAAGACGATATGCATACGATAAGATAATGAATGATGAAGAAAGATGATCCTGACACGTATTTCCGACCAGTTTACTTCTCACCTACCCTTTTCAGTTGTCGTCAAGCTCATTAGGGAATCGTCAGTCATGAAAAATTACTATTAAAGGCCGTTCACTCAATTCGCCTACCCTAAATAGGCCTTTCTCAGGGTAAAGTGGAATGAAGAAGATTACACCATTTCGAAACGTCAGTGTCCGCCGGAAATAGTCATCCGGCTCCTGTCCATAGCACAACTCGCTCCTTTCCACCTAACCAGCACCGACATCGAGATGGCATTAGTCTAAGTTAGACGCCCGTCAGATTCGTCGACTAGCTTAAGATGTGGATGTGCTTCGAGGAGGCCAGCAACCGACATTGATTCCGAGCCAAAATGATGCCTTGCACCGCCCCGAATCGGTCACGAACTTCTGACTAATGACAAATGCTAAGAAGTATGCTCAGACGGGAGGCATAACACCCGGAATTCTCTCTTTACTCTTGTTCAAGTTACTACTGCTACGCCTAGTTTTGGGGTATTGTATAATCATCCTTCATAGTGTAAGCCAGTCTCCCTTGTTTGGGCTGATCGTAAGATGTTTAACGAGGGGTTCTAAACTATATAATATGAGCTATAACTGTCCTAGGCAAACAAGAACGTGCTTCGAGACAAACGGGAAGTCCAATTCTTGGGAATGCATAAGTGCCCTTTCTCATATCGTAATGATGATTGCTGTTGAATGGGCTACACATATGCAGCACTTGCATTTTGGGATAAGGTCCATCACGTAGTTGACTACGAATTCGATACTAAGCTCACATCTAAGCGTTTGCTCGGGCCGGTGACTCAAATCTGTGTAACACCTAACACTAACAGAGATGTTGGATGGCAACATTCTGTGATACTCGAGATATTACGATGGAGATTACTAAGTATACAGTGTTACCTTATCACCCGATCTTTACACTGGTCACTTACCGCTTCTTGGGTCGACTGTAATAAAATCATTGGCTCAACCTTTTTCGCAATTTTCATTGGTTGTCTCCAGAGGAGAAGCAGGTGGCATCCCTTGATGTCTCGGCCCGGTTCCTTTAGCTATATGAACATTGTACTTTAAGATAGCTGATTTTATCTCACATTGGAGACTATGGAATCGAAAGCATAGAACCAAGTCGTATGTTGTACCTAATTGCTGATGCATCCGAGCACTTCATGCAATGTACCTTTTACCATCTAGATTCTATCAATGAGTATCATGGACATGAGCGGTCACAGTACAATGCTTCCAGATTCAGACCCATGCACCAATAGTCTCTATAGAGTCAGGTTAGGATGCAGCTGAAATAAGTATGTACCGCTAGGCATCTCCAGGATTAATGCTGGCAGCGTAGCACATGTGATACATGTGGCGTGAGACATTGGCGGCACTCGGTAGCCTATGATTTTTTCCCTTCGTATTCAACAAACTACCCCGACCTATAAACGGGGTGTTCCCTTTCACATGGCAGATCATGATCGTGGGTTGGGGCTGCTCAACACTTTGCGGCTTGATGGTCTCCCCAAAAAGATGTTGTGCTCCCGGCTAGCGTCATCCCTTTAAATGAGAAGGTTTTGCAGCTGATTCAACCAATTGGAACAGATGCCGGCTTCAAAGAGCACCGCAACAAAGACCAGCTTCAAAGTGCCAGAAACCGGAAGTCCGCAACAAAATATAACATGAGCTAGAAAGCTTGAATCGCTCCTTGGCGAGCGCGAGACATGATTCTACCCCCTTTCAGCCCTCACCGCCCCAAATTTTCACCGGTTGAAGACAGTGTGTCTTGGTCTCTTTCGTCATCAAGCTTCGTGAGTACCGACGCTCTGTTATTTCGCCACTCAGGGTCCTTTGTGTAAGTATGGGCGGGTTCTCCCTCGGGTATTAGCGAAGTGCTTAAGCTATTTACCGATATTTTGGATATTTCTACCTGAAAGGGTCCTACCCCGGTGGCTTGGCCGATTTGCCACTAGATTGACTACATTATGAGCATCTTCTTGCGTAGCGATACACTATCTATCGTGCCTGCATGATGCTAACCGGAGATGGGGAAGAACTAGCTCTCGCGGATAGTTGTCAACACGAGAAAACAAGAGAGATGGCAGGAGAAGGGAGCAAGCATTGCTCATCGTATGATTGAGGTACCTTTTGAGGTAGGTATACAGGTAGTTGTACAGTCCGAATAGGTACAAGTGTAATATACATAGATATACATTGCTTCAACCAATTTATTTTCTTGGCAGCGTGATACTAGATCAACGCCTGGCCCATGTACATGCTCTCCCTTACCTCAGCAACGATGTCCCGCCGGTCATCCCTGCCCACTAATACGACACCCCGTCCTCGTCTACCCATGCGTCCAGCACGACCAAGACGATGGATAAAGTCGATAGTCGTGTGGGGTACGTCGTACAAGATGACATGCCGAACGGCTAGCGTATCGATGCCTCGAGAGGCGAGATCAGTGGCCACGATGACTTTGGTGTTGGGAAGTGACCGTCTACCTCGTCCGGCAGCCGGCTCCGGAGACTCCGGAATCTTGGCCCTCATTGGTTCGTTCGATGTGAACGACTCCAGCATCTCCGACTGGCGTTGCTCTTCGGTGTCCCGATGCAGTGCTACTGCATCGATGCCTTTGGAGACGAGGTATTCGGCTACCTCTTGAGTCTTCTCTCTCTCATTCACGAAGACCATGATGCGCTTGATGTCAATCTCGCCAGGTGCGGACCCTTCGTGACGAGCGGCATCCTTACCGATAGACCAGATGGCGTCGGCGCAAGCTAGGTTTTTGTTGTTGCGATATGGGTCCTTTGACACATCGATCACGCCGAGCTGTACACGGCGGGGAATGGCATGCAGATTTGGTGTCGTGATTCGATTCATGCTCGGAAATTCCTTTGCAAGATAATTGTCTAGTCGCTTGGGGATGGTCGCGGAGCAAAGGATGAGTTGTTGAATCGAGGGTAGTGCGCGATCCAGAATGGACGTTGTCACTGGCGAAAAGCTACGGTCAAAGAGCGAGTCCGCCTCGTCGATGACTAGGTGGCTGACTCGAGATAAGATGTTCGGGTCCGAATCAGCCATAGATGCAAGTAGATGCGGTGTAGCAATCACAAGATCGATGCCTCTTGGTGAGTACATGCTGCCCTGTATGACCTTGGCCGATACGTTTGCCGAGAACAGAGAGGCCTTGAACTTGACCGTATGCGAGAGAGACTTTGCGACAGCCCCGACTTGATCAACCAGCTCAGCCGTAGGCACGAGAACGACGACTCGAGGGCGCGCCGCGGTCGGATGGGGCTCGAATTCACGTGGCCCTTCGTATCCAGGCTCTTTCATTGCTGCCATCTGCTTATCAAACGCTTCACGGTAGGCAACAATCTCAGCATCGTTGGCCTCCGCTTCCTTCAATGCATTGACTGCGGGCAGGAGATAAGCGAGAGTCTTGCCCGAGCCGGTTTCGGCGGCCAGCAGAAACTCTTGTCTTCCAGATCTGGAACTTTCCGTCCTCGACGATCTGCGCTGCCCTATCTCCTGGCCCAGTAGTGCTGGTATGGCCAACCGCTGGATAGGCGTAGGTTTGATATCCACAAGCCCCTTCAGCACCTCGTCCGAGATGGCGGATTTGAGTGCAGGGAGGAGGTCGAGCTGGTCAAACGATTCCAGTTCGGTGATGCTGGCCTTTGTCCGTGTTCTCTGTCCGTACGATATGGATGCGAGGGAGTTCTGCATCTTCATGGCTTTTATCCGCCGCCCGTCCTTCTTGTCCTTGTCTTTCTGATCTCTGTCGTTGCGGTGAGTAGTATATCGCGAAGGTCGTCTGGGTGCGTCTTCTCGTATCCGTGCGACGGTCTGGTTCATGCCGCCGAACGGCCCCTCTGATCGCCGACGGGGTCTGCTGGTATCACGACCATCGTCGTCTCGTCTCGGGGCGCGCGCAACACGATCTGACAGGATCATCCGAGAAGGACTAGCTTTTGTGCGTCCGGAGAAAAGTCGTTGAGTGGTCCATGGCTGGCGTGCGCTTTGGGAGAGCGCTCGTGTCGTGACTGTGAATAAGCAAGATGGGCAGATGGGCCGCGGGCCAAGCGCACTCATCATAGCGGCAGACATGCGGACCGGCGCCTGTTGAGCAAGCAAATATGGCTACGATGCTCGAAGCTTTTGTTAGCTCACCTCACTCTCCAAAAAAGTTTCTGTCAAATTTCGGGGCAATGCGCTAATGACGCAACTAGAGGCGGAATGGCCCGTGCTTGCTTTCCTAAACTGGCTGATTACTCGATTCGGTATTGATTGAGCCTGTCTGGTCAAGATAGATGACACTAAAATCTGACATTAAAGTTTAAGTATAATTATAGAGTACTAATACGACGAACTCACACCTCTTACCAACTGTCTGGTATTATCGAGGAGCGAGGTAAAGCTCCCTTAAACAAGGAAACAAACAAATACGCTATGTGTACCGACATACTAGATCAATCCGGCATCTTTCCGGGTCTTTTGACACTACCTAACGTAACTGTCAACATGTGGGCTCTCTGCTCAGAATAATAACAATGGTGCGGCATCATGTCTCACGGTTTTCACTCTTTTAGGTAAGTTTGGCCTCAAAGGCCCCAAGATTATATTCAGCTGGTAGGTGGTAACACAGTGCCGAACTACCGACAACCGGTGGTCTTAGACCAAGACAATTGAAATTGTGAGCAACTCACGATGTAGTGTATGCTGCAGTGTAGGCGTGTATCTGCGTCTATTGCGTCTATTGAATTGTCTCAAGGCTTGATTTTTTTTTCTTGGGCTGATAGCGAAGCATTAACTGCACAGTATATCTTGAATATCTTGAATATCAGGGCTATCGATAATTCAACGTTGGGAAAGGCGGTAAAGACTATTATTGTATTGGAACATTTGTAGCGTGCATGGTCAATCAATTAGCCCACCTGCGTCTGCCACCCTTTTTGGCTGTCAATTTTGCAGATCTTGCTCCGCATACATTAGATTTACAGCAATGTCTATACCTCTTCGTAACTTAGGTTCTTAGGGCATTTGGTCGGTTATAAGTGTAGTAACTTGAATAATGAACCAACAGCGTCGTTTCTTTACTAAAATCGAGTTGTGTGCTAGCTCAAAGGCCATGAGGTCACCTAATTTTACACTTGGCTCTATAAATTCACATGTTTTCTATCTACGAATTCGTGTAATTTGGTGCACGGATCTGTGCAGGTGGAAACTAGAAAGGGGCGGCAGACGTAGGTAGGCTACAATCATATATCTAGTTTCATGTTTTGTCTAAAATTAGCTAGCGGTAAGTAAAGAGACAGCATGAGACATCATCCAGCTACAATGTGACAATATTCTGGAGTAATGGTGTTAGATCCTGCATTGCAAACCAGGTTAGTTTCGATGAACACTTTGTATGCCTAGAGAGCGATAGATGACCCGCTGTATGTTAGGTTCTCGTGCTTCGTATCGATCATTTCATAGGCTGGAATTGTGCAAGCGACGGTTATATGCAGTGCTTGGTGAGATATAAAGGAGGCGTGTTGTGAAACCCGCAGTTCGTGTTACGTAAGGAGTTGCTTGTCTCATACCCATATACCAGTCCGTAATGGGCGAGAACGGGCACATTAAAATAAACCACATCGTTCGTTCTTGGATTTGTAGCTGAATTATGTTTGCCCAAGTAAAAGAAGAATCGTACATACGCATCTACGCCATTTTACCGTGACATAATGGACTTTGAGTGCTTAAGCAAGAAAAATAGCTCAGATGATTCTTCGCTATGGTAAGCGGATATCCCGAAACAACATGCTTTTTGGACCTTATTTTAAGTCTCAATCCACTCGGTTTTACCGATTTCACATTATACATCCCTACGTCTTCCTGGCTCTGGCGTATCAATGCACGGTTGCCTTCTACTACGATTGGCTCAGGCAGGCTCTGGTTACAGCTTTGTGTGAGTGTACGAGAGCTGTACCCGATTGTTGTTGGATTTGCAGATCGGCGTCAAGATCTACGAGTGGATTGAGCAAGACTTGCCGATTTCCAAAAGTAGGTAGCTCGGGGATTAGCTAGCGAGTTGTCAATGCCGCCGTGATGTTACACTACCTGGATAGTGGATATTTCCCCAGGTGAAGGGGTTTATGTGAAACTTGAAGGGTTTGACGCCTATACCTGCACTCTTTGTTGAATTTACGAACCAGACCAAACCTTGAATACGATTTAAAAGACTTACAGTATGAATGGTGCGACAGTATACGATGTTGCCTGTTTTTGAATTCGTGACCGGATGAAGCATGAGTTTGAGATTGGTGTAGTACATGCGGGAATAAAATATTTCTTTCAGTCCCTTTAAATTTCCATATTTTCGTTAACCATGAAGGGATAATTTGTCCCATATTGACGAGACCCTATTGTCTTTTGGTGTTATAGAGGGAAAGTCGTGCCGTGGGATCGCCAGTCAAAAGCATAGGCGTTGTAAACGAAGCTTTCTTCCCCTTGGCGGTCTTGTTACCAGATCTGGCAATGTGCTCCTTGGCGCTTAGTGATCCTATTTTAGTTCGACGACTGTTTCGTATATTTCTTTATTGTATGGTCTGTTTGTTGCTGTTCGCCACCAGACCTCTAGTAAGCATTCAACGATAACCTTTCTCCTTGCGATGGTGAATCAATTCATATATGAATCATTAAAAAAGACTTGAATTGAATTTACGTAGTGCCCACGGCAGCTAAGCGTGGTTGAGGTTTGGCCCCTGTAAGCCAAGGCCTTGAAACTGCCTACCCCAGGTTTAGGCGACCCACCTTGCCTCAGATCTGCTGAAACGCCGCAGCTTGCTCTCTGTTATTCACTAAAAGAGGTATCGAGGCCAGCACCTCTAACCATCGCGACCTTAGTCAAGGCCCACGTTGTGACATGGTGATGTTTTGTGTCTTCGTCCTAGACGATCGTAGGCGCGTATCTCGAGACGGTAAATGCCGTACATCGTCTACTGTTCGTTACTGCTCGCGGTCTATAAAGTGTTGTATTCGCCTCCCAAGAAATCCAAGTGCTTCTCTCCTCATCACAGCATCACTTACACACTGAACACTTCGCTTTCTCTTTTTCTCTCTTTCACTCTGCTTCTTCGAAAATACGTGGCTGGCTTCCACATTTTATAACCTTCTTAGTTCCATTTTTTTCAAACGAACTTCTTTCTAGTCATTCGAAGTCATTCGAACAATCTCCTATAAATCGCAATCATGCAGTTCTGGCACATTCTCGTTCTCGCTACCTCGGCCACCGCCTTGGTCCTACCTCGACACCATGCTGGACAGCAAGCCAGTAAGATATTCCTTGAACCAGGTCTACCTTTGGCAGCCGCTGACAACAGTAGATAATGGCAACGGGAATGCCGTCGCCAACAATGGTGGCAACCGCAACGGTGGCAACCGCAACGGTAACAATGCGAACGCGAACGCGAATGCGAATGCCAACACCAATGCCAATACCAATGCGGCCGCTTGCAACAACAATGTAAGTCCTCAACAGGGTATTTTCGAGTTCACTTGCTAACCTGACCACAGAACAAGAGACACCACGCCGGAAAAACAGCAAACGGAGGCAACAACAACAACAACAATGCTGCTGCCGCTGCCGACTGCAACTAAGAGACACGAGAATCGAAAACAGGAGAGAGCGAATAAGTCGTCATTCATCAGAGTGATATGGCAACGATGAAACTCGGCGAGGCTCGCTAGAAGAGAAAATGAACGGAGAGGGACTAAATTCAACTGTAAATAGGACTTTTGCTTATTGCGACACGCTCCTTGAGTGGTTGTGGGTTATATGCAGCTGAAGCGTGCAGTATAAGTAATAGAAAAAGCGAAAGCGAAAGTGAACAGTGACAATTGAGTCTTCCGTAGCTGTGCTTATATAATCCACCACGTGACTCAAAATCTTGGACAAGAAGTACCCACCAAAAATGCCTCGGCAAGTTGCGGTAAGACTTCATTGTTGAGCAATGGATTCTCGTGATGCAACCAAAATGTAGAGCATACGCCCGCAATTTCATGTCCGATACGTTTTTCAGTGATGGATTGGCGATGAAACTTAACCACTTCAGGACACAATTGTCAGATATTCTGCCCAGCTCAGGTTGAGCTCAGCAGCACGAGACTCACTCACTCTCTCTCTCATTCATCATTTCACTATTTGTGCAAGGTACACATATATGTCGGCTTGCTTGTCATTCTTAGAAGCCTCTGTCATTCCTTTACATATTACACTGAGCGTTCCGAGTCGATTCCTTCTGAGCATCTACCGCATAAGATCCTAGAGCAGAGAGCTTCTTAAACCCCGAACCTACGATATCATCTATACGTGTAAAGTAGCCACACAGACTAAGATGTCTTTAGAGGTCATATACGTAGTACGCCACGGGGTAAGAGTTTCGCAAAACGGAGCGGGTGGCTCTAGGTCAAGCTCCCTGTGCCGTGTCCCATCGCGTTGTATATTGAGAGACCCTTCGTAACATCACCACGCAATGTTGATCTGAACCAAAAGCTTACTTCTCCTGCTAGTTCCGGTCGTCATGGAGCGTCGATCACGTTACTGGCACCTACACGCCCTATCTTCGATCACCAACAGGTCTGCCAACAGACCCAGCACTCACGTCCCACGGCATTGAACAAGCGGACGAACTGGCTGGGCATTTATCAAGACTGCATCCGCCGATAGACCAGGTTTATTCTAGCCCTTACTATAGGTGCTTGCAGACGATTTCGCCCTTCGTATCTCAGAACAACGCTGCACTAAGCAGGCCATCGCCCTCCGAAGACAACGCCCCTCGTCCGCACCTGAACATCCGTGTAGAGTCGGGCCTGAGTGAATGGTACGGCCGAGCCCCCTTTGAGCATCCTACATCTGCGCCCTTCGATGATCTGAGCACTCTATTCGCCGATCTGGATGCAGGTTACGTTTCCTCGCCCGCACCTTCACGCTATGGAGAGTCGATACCACAGTTGTACGAACGCGTTGCTTCCTGTATACAAGCTATCATTGCACAATGCGATCAGGAGGGGAAGAAGACGGTTCTGATCTCTACCCATGCAGCGGTGGTGATCGCTCTTGGGCGGGTCCTCACTGAAAAAATACCGGAAGATGTTAGCGTGGATGATTTCAAAGCCTTCACATGCGGATTAAGCACGTATCGACGCCAAGGGGTCTATCAGGACCGCTCTATCGCTGCCGCCACTAGCAGGCCGACTAAAACCAGGGATCAAGCAGAGAAATGGGCAGATACGCAGAACATAATGCACGCTACGGACACGCCCCCCTGGTCACAATCCCTTGCATCAGACCCTCAGGAACCCCGCGGCTGGACGTGTGAGGTCAACTCAGACTGTGGCTTTCTTCGCGGTGGCGAAGAGCGAGGGTGGTAGGTCGCTTCGAGTTACTTCTTCTGGTCATATTCCGGGTTAACAGTTGGCGCAGGAGATTTTCCGGGGATGAATCATTCGTCGAAGTTGGCGGAGAAGGCTTACCACTATCGACACCAGAATCGCACCCTAACAACGCCGTCGACGACAGAAATAGTTCCGTTATTTCCAAGCTATAGAATACCCCTTGCAGCATTCTTTTCTACTTCCTAGTTAGCATCTGGCTACTGTACAGGGCGGCTTACTCCGTGCAGCTCTGAACCAGCCTGAGCTGCAACACGAGAAATTTCTGTGAAGAAGAGGTGGGCGTCAAAGACAACTCAGAATCATGTCGGATGCCTGAACACGATGCAGTTATGTACAATCAACTTCTCCAAAAGAAAATTCTGCACCGTGAGCTCATCAATGTTACTTCACGTGCAACAGACCGTCTACAAGACGCAGGGAAATGAAGTAAATACTGCCACTTATCGGTCATTTCATCCGTCTCTAGCCACTCGGTTGATCAGAACAACGGATAAATACTGTTTTTACAGTGTATTCTGAGCCTTGGTGTAGTTTTATCTTCATTGCTGAGCTAACCGTACTCAGACGCTGCACAACATCACCTGCGATAAGCCAGGTCTCAAGCATATCGATATACACTGTGCCCTCGATTGAGACACTGAATGTATTGTGACAAGACTTGGGGCTATTGCCACTAAGAGTGACCAATCGACCGTTACCAAGCATTGTCTCGGTGCTAGCGCAGTCCACGATAGACATGCACAGGCGTGGATCGTTTTCGAGGATAGATGCATCTTAGCCTGAGCCTCATGTCTTCGATACCCACCGTGTCTTCGACTGTAAAGTGTGGCGTTCTGGAGGTGCAAACGGCTCAAAATTACGCTTATGAGCCATGCAGAGAAGGCAAAGAACGAGAAGGAAAGGAGAGGAAATAAAGGCCAGACTGGACGCGATAATGCCGCTGAACTAGGGATGTGCCGATATGTTCTGCAGAACGCACGCCTCTTTGCCATGGTCTATTTCCGACGAAGCCAGGGCGTCTGCAGCGACCATGCAGGCCCATAAGAGGCGTTCGCGCTTTGTACTTCGTATCCAAATAACCGCTTAGGTTACACATCCAAGGGAGTACGATAACGGTCAAGATCCTGCACGTAGCGAAAACGTGGTCGGCAGTTGCAGGCCTCGATGTAGCATACACAAAAGAAACGGGACGATGTTGCTACCAGTTACACTGATGATGCTAATACGTCTGTGGAAGACCAAAGAACTATACGAGCAATGTTGCAGGCTCTTCAGACGTACGATGTTACTATCCGACGTCGATACAAGATTCACAAGTCCGTGTGACTTACACATTTGGCTCGAATCTAACACAAGGTTATGTCATTCGTCACATTACTCGCATTTTGGTGGCTTGTTAGCTACGCACTGAGGCGTGACCTGGGGTTACAACTACCTAGCGTTACATTGTATCTTTTATCTCCATTAAACTCGTTGAGTCGAACTAACTAGTACTATTTGACCGGGCCGACACATGGAGTCTGGACCACAATGCTCCCCCACGAGTTTAGTAAGCCAATCACATCAACGGACGCTTCCAACCTCGGCCAGCAAGGGCTGTGAATTGAAGTAGGGATGTTTGGTCTGTTGGTATACCTGCGTACAAACGCTCGACTTAGTCTACGATCTATAATTCTTAGATGAGCCACGCGTGGCTTGAGCTGACAAGCACCTGTTTTGGGAAACACTTTCCTACCTACGAAAGGGGCATTCATCTGCCTTTCAGATGTCTTAACTAACTAGTTTCTAGGTCCAGGATTTGACATGTTATTATTCTCACCCTGGTCCTCTTCGTCCTCCTCGACTTTCCATGCCTTGCATATTGCAGCTCCTCGTTAGTCTCTAATCCCGGATCTCTGTAGCCAATTACAATGGCGGTTGGATCCCGGCAGACCGGTTATGCCTCTAAACCAACGAGTAGCATATCCTATGCTGCCTGTAGGCACAGTGCAAGAAAACAGGATGGTTCTTGTTCTTGATGGTATATTTGGTTCATAAGTTGAGGAAACGTCATGCTGAGCAGTAGCCACGCCCCCTGGGCTGCCATATTGCCATATTGCCATGATGTACATGCTGATAGCTACCATGCATTTCCACGTTGGCTAGATGTCTAGTCCCAGATTCTGCATCAGCAAGTCAACTTGGACAAGGCCATTGACCTCTCTGCTTCTGTCATTGAAACAGTGTGCAAGTGAGGTATTTGACCTAGCCCACCGCCTAGTCGTTGACGGCAAGCCCCTTGCGCCGTCCAAGTGCCAATCAACGTCGCTCATGATTTTAATGCCTAAGATAACCTAACACTGGACTCACGAGGCAGTTTTCACACGTTGGCCCCGAGACAATATTCTGTCTCTCACCTACCCAGCTTTCTAACCGCATTGAGACTGTCCAACCGTACTGCTAGAAGCCAGCCTCCTGGTTCCCCAGGGCCAGGGTGCTTCCTATCAGCACCCTGAGCTGGTTACCATGTACGAACCTTTCCGCCGGATACGCTTACAGGGTGTGTATGCCTTGTGTATTACCTTCTTGGGATTTTAAGGGCCCACCTGGTCTCGTCATTATAATCGAGCCTGTAAGTTTACTCTTATCCCCAACCTATCATCCTACATTTGTCGTTCTACGTCCTTTGGAATATCCAGCATCACTGACTCACCTTACTACGACGTACGAATAGTTAGGACTTGGTTCATCATGGCTCTTTCAGTGCCTATTCAGCATTTCCAAGTTCGACGACCAGTCAAAAGCCCGCGGCTAGAACTCAGAACTCCCACGCCTGCGTTGAAAAGATGCCCACCTTCCCTGAATAGCATTGATAATCAGCTGGGTTTCTCAAATCCATGGGATGGCACAAATCGTCCCACTACTCCAAGTTATCTGCTCTCGTTCTCCAATGAACCTGTCTTAGATCCCAGATCTCCTGTGTCCACATGCTCCTTTTCTCCAGGACCTTTTTCTCCCATCTCAGTTAAGAAAGAAGCGAGTTCGCCACCCCGTGCTATTTCCCTCTCTTCTAGAAACACCTCCACAAGGTCCCTAAAGCGAAAGTCCGAAGAAGATGACGGCAACGACTACAAGCCGGCCTCATTCCCCGGAATCCAAAGCCTACTGCCCTCTCATAAACCTCATGGTCGTTCGCACACTTACAGTCCACTGTGGACGCCTAGAACTACCCCGGAGCCAAGTGAAGGTAGTGTCTACTTGAAGCACCCAGGCTTGTCTCTTGCGCATGATCCTATCACGGAGGGACTCAACCTCCTTCGGGTAGAGCAGAACAAGGAGCCACTGCCGCCAATCGAAGCTCTATGCAACAAGCTAGTGTTTCCCAACTATGCAACTCCGTGGATGCCCCTCCAATACGCCCGCGGCGAACCGTCCCAACAGTCCTTGCCACTTACAGAGGCCAAGAAGCGGCGCATGAAGCCTTCGAAGCCCTCGAAGCCCTCGAAGACGGCACATTGTAACATCAAATACCTGGTCGAGGAGTTGGACTACATCAGATATCAGCGTGTGGACTATGGACAGAAGTGGGCGGTAGTTCAGTCCAGCTTCAGAGCCATGTTTCCCGCGACCCTATTCCCTCTACCACGTGAAACGCAGGGCCTCCAAGGCGTTTGTTACCGTCAAAACAAGATCCTCCCACGCATTCACCATGGCCAGTTGGTGTTCATGGACAATGGACATGTTGAGGCGGCCTGTATGCAGACCAGGAAGCAGACCGAGAAGAAGCATCTGTATACTCTCATATATCTATTTCCGGACCGCGCGATGAACTATCCTTGGGTCTCGTCGGTGGATCGTCAGCGTGCACGCGATCTAAGTAAGTGCAATTTGCTGTTTTCTTCCTCTTCGCCTTCTTGCTTTTTGCGGCATCTCACGGACGGATCGAACAGATCTGGCTCAGGCCCAGAAGGATCTCTCGCAAGCCATATCTAGAACTAACAGATCTTATAGACGAAAAAAGACAATGGCAAATGGAGAATGCACGCCTTCAAGCCATCGAGCGTGGAACATACATGGAGAAGTTACCATCTAATATCCTATGCGGATGCTGTCCCGGCGAAGATCGCGAGAGAAATCCGGGAAAGCGATTGGGAAACAAGTCTTCCTGCGTGAAAGCCAGAACATATCGTAAGCCAAGACTATAGCCGCGCAGTAATACGTCTTTCGCTCCTCAATGGAACAACAGATACATTCGAGGACCTATATGAAAGAAGATCTGGGAGACAGCCTCGGAACAACTGGACGAAGCTGTCTTCCTTTCCATCAAGCATACATTCCTTTCTGGCATACCAGCACCTCTCATATACGTTTTTCGCAGTATAAATATCGACATCCCACCCACCTAACTATCATCAACTGCCTTTCCCTTGTCAAACTCCTATTTAAGAAAAGTGTAGCCACCCATTTTGTCACTAATACCGACCGATGCCCCATTTTTCATGTTCTCTTGGACTTATATACGTTTGCTCGTACATCTTCTCTGCCTCATGCTGTCTACTTTAAAGCCGAATCAACACTTGCACTTCCACACGAGACATAGAACCGAGAACGAGCGTGCTACGACAGCATCACGGAAGAGACAGAATGGAATGATACGGCAATATGATTGGACGATCGACACGAAGCAGTATATCATTCTATTGCCTTCCTCCTCTCATTAATTGTTCATATCTCGCTCTACGGTTCCGCCATTATGTTTATAATATGTAAATGGCGGGTTCTAGCCGGGGCAAAAAGGAGACTTATAACATCTCTCATCATCGGAGCGCGACTGCATGTTCTGGCTTGCAGTATTGAGCCCACTCCGGGTCTCTTCTGTTTTTATTTTTAATTTTTCCTTGCTTTTCATCTTGGCATTTACCATTTTCTCGCAACATGAACGATATTCACAAACTTCCTCAGGGGGGCAGTTTGGGCGAATGTTTGTTCGGATAACAGCGCATGGGCTGGCCGGCGTATCGGACGGATAAGTGAATGGATGGACCGGTGGAGTTGATTGGTACGAGACGAGACACACGACTATTACAACAAACCGGGCTGATGATTTCGGAGATACCGGGAAAATGGGGTTGGTGATACGGAAACACGGGCTTCACGAAGGGACGTGGCTGGCTAATTGACTCGCCATTTGCCAGATTTTGTATCTTCTCGCTGTGTTGTTGTTTGCATTATTTTTTTTTACATATATTCGGTGGTCCCCAAAGGGGCCAAAAACACGAATAAAGTCGGTCCTTTGCTATTCCACCCCTACATACATGCAGCAACGACCACTTCTTCTTCTTAGTGCCATGCAATATGAAACGACATCTCGATGCAACACCGAGCAGAATGTTTCGAAATGTTGGTCGTCCTACCTAATTTGCCTTTGCCAGTTCTTACAAGGCGCGCAGAATAATCCTACCGGCTCGCCTATAAGACGAGCATCCCTACATGTTGCATGAATTGTCCCTCGTATAATCGTCTCGTTATAACCCCCTTACTCTAGAGTGGTGAGCGATGATAGTGGGTTACCAAAAAATGACATGATATTTGATTCGGAACCGAACCTCTCCGGGCAAGGCTGATAAAGGGCCTTACTACAAGTAGGCTTTCTTTAATCTCGTTAAAGTTAGGTTTCGCCTGCATTAGGTATGCAATCACAGCCCTGCATCAGACGTGTAATGTATGTGATGTTGCAATTAGCATCGAAATACAAACAAATGTCGAGTGAAGTGACGGGTAAAAGCAGTACCACAGACCCTGAGGGCTACGGCTTGACTCTAAGGTTTGTTAGCACGCGTTTTTTCCTGCACAAACTAGAGTTTCTGCATCACATAATGGGCTTATTGTTATTTTGGGAGGATGCATGGCGAGAACATTAGGGTCGGATTCCTCGTTGAAGAATGGAGCATAGGACCGAGGTGAGCCAATAGCTCTCATTGCGGTGCGGATATGGCGCGCGTTGTTAGATGCAGAGTGCAACCAACAGGTATGATAAGCCATAAAGTTATTTCGGTCACGTCGATCATTTTAGGCCGAACATATGCGCTTCGATTCTGCAACGGTTAAGGAACCATGCCTCGAGCCGCCTTCTTTTCCCTTAGGAATGTAGTGCCATGCTGTCAAGTCCCTCGGCGAAGGTCCTTGTTAGGCCAATCATCTATTTAGTTCTTTTAGATCGACCAACACCTTCATCTGCGCCTGGTTGATCAAGTAGCGCGATTCGAATTTAGATACATCCAGCTCGTAGAGTTTGCTGCGCTGTTTACTAGTCTTTACAGATGATTACTCTTAGCCCCGTTTCGGCCTATGTATGTTCTAAACTGGCTCGTGGCGCCCTCTTCATCGAACTGATCGTCGCTTTCCACGTCATATTCCTCCAGATCCGAGGCGTTGTCATTTCGGAATGCGTAAGGGTTCTTGTCAAACTCATCGTCCGTAGCCACTTCCTCGTCGGGGTAATCCGCCGTGTAATAGTTCTCGGCTGTGGGCTGTCAGCAGGCTTCACTGCGCCATGTCTTAGGAGATGCATATAGAGTGAGTAGACTATACCATTTTCGTCTTCTTCGTCTTCAGCCCATTCATCTTCGCTTTCGTCGTCTTCCCCGTAGAAAAATTCCAAGTCGGGTTCCGCGTCAAAGACCAAAAGTCCTACACTCTGTGGTGGCACATGATCTCCCATGCTACTGGCTGGGACACGAACATAAGTTTCAATGATGTAGTCACCGTCGTCGCTATCACTAGTTTCGACATCGGCATCCACCATTTCCTTATCCACCGGGGTTTGCACCTCTTCGGGATGCCGTTCTGCATACCGTTTCGCAGGAGCCTTGGGCTTAAACTTGAGCTGAGATGAAGTTTTGATTCTTGGCCTCTCTTGCTCACGCCTCTCTTCTTCAGCCCTCTGGAGATTAAGACCTATTTGCTGCATGGCATACGCCTCCATATCGGCGGTGAGCTGCTGCATGTCGACATTCCAACGGTCCGTCATGGATTTCGGTAGTTGTGGCTTATCGTTTGGCTTGTTTTCTTTAGCTGCTGTTAGTTTCGCTATGCCTGGTTTCTTGAATTTCCTAGGCTCCGGCTTGTCTACTTCCATGGCTTCAGTAGCAGGGGTGCCAGCGGACGTGAGCACAGCAGTGGGGACATTGTTAGCAGCATGAAGCTTATCCGGGAGCTTCGAAGAAACACGTTTGACATTCCGCTCCACAAACATGGCTGTAGCAGGTCTTTTCTTAGAAATACTTCCATGGGGTCGGTCTGCGTAGGGAGACGCAGCGAGCAGCATATCCTTTCGTGACATGTGAAATCGTCGGGGTTCAGAGATGGGGGCAGATTCAAGCGCGTTGGTGCTCGCGGTGGCGCTGGCTGTGGTACGGGACGAGGCTATTTTTGAGGCATCATCATTTCTGTTGCCTTTGTTTGCAGCCACATGCTGCTCAGGATAGGTGTCTTGTCTCGTGGCGGTCTGGAATGCCGCGGATTGGCGACTCGCGGGCGAGGTGTGGATAACGGGCTTCTGAATTTGGCGAGGAATGCTTTCGGCAAAGGTGATCTCCTCGTTCTGACGCTGGTAAACAAAGACGTCGCTCCTGTGTCGCTTGGTTTCCTGGACGCCTAAACATGAGCTCATATTAGCTGGTGCTGGTGCTGGGGGCGGATGTTTGTCAACTAAAGGGCGACTCACGAAGGTATGAGACGGGGGCTTCCTCAGTCGCCTTGCGCTTCACACGAATCAGCTGCGGCGGTACCGACATCGTGAGCGCTGCTTCTTATGAAGATTCGGGGGGTAAATCTAGGTGGATAGACAATGAAGTATTACGAGAATTATGTCTTTCGACGTTTTGACTGTTTGCGGGTTTGCGACATGTGAAGATGGATGAGTAAGTACCTAAATAATGTACCTGATTACCTCCCTACGACCTTGTGGCTGCTTTAGAGTGGCTGATTTATTCATGTCTACCTATGGAGATGTGGCGCGAGCTATAGCGGGGTAGGAGGTATCAAGCTTGCCTGAGGGGTTCTTGGAAGCAGTCACTAATATATGTTAATGTCATCATCACTGCTCACTGGTAAAAACACCATGGAAAGACGGGTACCTACACCAACTCTTATGACCCCAGGCTTACTTACTGCCTGATTTTAGGTAGGTAGGTGCCTGTAAGTAGGTCACGTATTACCCCGGTAAACCTTTGGCTGATTCTGATACCGCCCTCTGCACAACTGTAGCCTGGGTATTTCTAGGCATCAAGTAGAAACAGATAAGATCAGGATGTCGGAGAGATTGATGAACCCCTCGAGTTCATTCGCGCTGTCGAACTCTTATCATCAGTCAACTAACAAACTCAGCAGGTGGCGTGCGACGGTGTTGCCGTTGATTTGACAAGTAGTGTGACAGTGTGCAATTGACATCATCACAAGTCATGTCTCGATGAAAAAGCACCATTTAGAGATGTGGACGGTGTATCTATCTGGGGAGGAGAGTTTGATCCAGACCACTCTGGCCTCCCCAGATGCCACGTTCTGCATGGATAAACCCGGTCGCTGGCCACCTCCTTCCGCCCCGGATCATGCGTGTCATCATCTGAACTTCTCTGCCAGGTGCTCATCAACCTTCTACATGTGTGTAATCAAAACTGCACTTGACAAGCAGGGGCAGTGCAAGAACTGTCACCTACCTGGTCGACAACGGAAATTTCTACATCCTTCCATCTATCCGATATGTGGCAATACATTTGTGTTGTTGTGAATTAACTTGAGAATTGCCAAGCAACTGTTTTCTCAATCGTCAGATCTTGATCACGCAAATTCCAAGAGAGCTTTTGCTGGCTCGTTGCGTGTTGAGGTTTGGACTCCTGAGTTCATACCTATAATCCAATCGTATTTTCCTTTTCCAGTTCTCGAGGCCGACGGCTTATAGTCATTGGCTATGAAAGCAATCCATATCGCCCAGACCTAAGAGATTGTGATTCACTACCAAACGCCTGCGAATATGTCCTCTCGTCGTAAAGTCCCTCTTACTTTTACCTTCCATCGACACGGTGCTCATCCCCCTCTATTCGTGGCCGGGTCCTTCTCGGATCCCCCGTGGCAGCCTCTCGAGATGGATGCATCCATAGACCAGCATGGGGATCTCATCTTCACCAAACAAGTTATGGTAAATGAATCGTCTGAAATCCAATATAAGTTTCGACATGCATCTGGCGATTGGTGGGCCCTTGACCCAGATGCTGAGACAGGTGAACACCTCATCTTTCAACTCGAGAATCCCTTGAATACCCTCTAATTCTCTTTTTCCTAGTTACGGACGAGCACGGCAACGTAAATAGCTTATTGCTTTCGCCGAGCAAGTACGCCACTCAAGAGACAACACTGAGCAAAGAGATGCACGATAGCAAAATTCGAGTTGAAGCTGCTGATCACACCTTCGACATCCCAAATGATGCTGAGCCTGCCCCTGAAAATCTAATCACAGCCACAGATTCAACAGATATTGATTCATCCGAAAGGGCCACCAAAGAAGATGAACTAAGACGTCCATCCTCCGCCCCGATCGAGCAAATTGCTAATACTGCCGCCGAGGTAACCGACTCGGCCTCTCCACTTGGCGATGATGACCTCGAAGTTGATGGCAGCGACGACTTTCCCATGTTCAGCCACGAATGTTTTGCTTCTTCATCCGACAGCCCGGCGCCCGACCAGCAAGAGCCAGAACCACAACATGACAAACTTGACCATTTTTCAGAACGTCAGGATCAATTGAGTACAGACTACGACGATCCTCGGTTAGAACATTTCCCCTCGGACCGTGGCTCCATCGTGGCTGCTATGCGCCGACTGTCAACTTCTATAGACGCAGATCTCACAATGGCAGATACAGTCCCGCTGTCACCAATTATAACAGCAAGATCCTGCAGTTCGAGTAGTCCCTCGCCACGTAATTCATTGCACCTTGATGAGACAAATTCTACACATAATCAAGTAGGAGACATAGGCCTACATCCTACGAGCATCCTAGCCCGCAAGCACTCGTTGCAGTCGATTGCAGAAGGGGAAGAGACTCCTGATGAGATTGTGTCTGATAGCTTTGAAGAATTCGATCAGCCGACTGAATATATCGGCCCTTTGGAAAAGCCTAATCTCTCACTGATATCATCTGACAATAGTAACGAGGATGAAGGCATTGGTATGGGGACCGTATCTCCCAAATGCAAAACGACAACTACTAGTCTCGAAGAACCCGATAATGAAGTACAACTTGCTGTTACTCTCGACAAAACCAAATCGGACATTACGCCCCCAAATGAAGAAAATACAAGTGTTCTTTCAAGTTCTACAATGGCCAATGAAACGAACGACGAGCAATCAAGCTTACGAAAATCAGCCAATGGTGAGCGGGCGCATTCTCCTTCTTCGGCGTATCCCATCTTCGACAACACCAAGGAATACTGGCTTCTACCCTTCTTTCGCACAATATTCGTCGATTGGATCGGCGGTTTTGTCTATTGGCTTTGCAGCCGAAGCCGAAACCAGGTGTAAGAAGCCATTTGAGATTGATTCCCCCCCCCTCTTTCCCACCCTTTCCCCCCTTTCATTTCTAGATTCAATCTGCATTGTCTAGCACCCGAGGACTGACTTAATAGTAGCGTACGCTTCCCAAAAGCCTCCGGTACTGGGGCCGTAATCGTCCTCGGAGCGGGGATCTCCTTGTGGGCTCTACAAGACCGGCTGCCTTCAGCTGGCCTCTTGACCTCGATTGGAATGCATGGCTGAGAACACTGCTATAATCAAATAAAGGTATACTAATGTGGAGTCCTGTATAACTTGAGGAACACGAGTACCGTGTCCGGCTGGGTGTACATATTTGACACAATGAAACAATTATATAATCTACTTCTTAGTCCATGTTTCCTTATTTGCAAAGATACAATGTTACTAAGTATCGTTTGATATGTAATTCATAATTTTATCGAATCAATAACCAGACAGTTTTAACAAAGATTGGAAAATAATACTAAAGGCATAATCTTCGAATCCGAAAATAACCTATATCATCATAGGCCACGGTTGACTAATCATAAAGATCAATTTTTTTACAAAAAATAGCTCATGGCAATGACTTGTTTCCATTAATTAGCTAATACTCTATTTCCCCCCTTGCAACTTACTGGTGTATAAGTCCAATAGGGTCACCGAAACAGACGATGCTCCCAAGAGGCCGCGTAGCCGAGCATCAATCGACTTAGCATTGTAAATTACTGGGCTACGTGAAAGCTTTGTGCCCCTGACTGAAGCCACGACAGGATGCGAAAGGATCGTGTCTCAAGAAAAAGTTAAGTAGCTATTATTACTTCTGGAAAGACATGTTGAGCTGTGAGGACATCCTAATGATAGAAAAGTTCTATTTCATCCAAGATTGTGCACACATGTTTTGAAGCTATTGATGAAGCAGTAGTATATGCTCATAGCCCAGGAGCGGATTGTCCTCCAACAGCCTTGGATTCTCCCGCTGTCGCCAACATCTCCGATCTCACTTTAGTGTGCGGTCCTGATAGCTACTATTTAGCACAGCCAAAGACAACTTGGAAGATATTATGGGCCCCCCTGGTCGCTACGTTTGCTGACCGGGTGATAGTTACTTTCCGTGAAAAAGTTCGCTTGTGCCACATGACTGTTGCCATTGATCGAATAGCTATGACTATTCAACTCGCCGCTATAGCACTATTTCCCAGCTCGTTAATTCAGATGCTTGAAAAGCAGCAATAAAGCTTAAAAGGAATATAAACTCCACGTAATAGTTGAGAAAACATCATAAATTCAGGGTCTGTGCTGAATATAATGGGTTTAGTTAGAAACAGAGATTCACGTTAATGTCTGAGACCCTCAATTTCTTTCAGCTAAAAGGTTTTATCCACGACAAATATTTTTGATCTGTCTGCTTTGTCTCTTGGATTCAATAGAGGTATTTTATGTTTAATTATCTTGGGGTCTTCCTGCCACATTATGGCTGCCATACCAAACACTTATGTAATATGCTTTTGACGAATCAATTTTCTGCCACCCATGATCGTAGTGTTCAAAGGGTGAAGTTGCGTTCACTTCATAATATCCGCCTCAACCAAAACCACATCTGTATATCATCGACACAACAGCTATACCCATAAACTTAATTAAAAAGTTTTTGAATTTTTAAATTGCCATCTTGCCCATGAAATTGCCAAGGAGTTGAACTAAAAAACATCCATGACAAGAGTTGACGAACTCAAGCCTAACCGAAGATTATGTCTTGAGCGGAATATCGGGCAACACCCAGCTCACATATATTACCACCTTCGGGCCTTTGACATTTTTTCAGCCGGTACAAGTATGGTATATAGTACCGATACTATTGCCGACGATCGAA
Source organism: Xylaria scruposa (assembly GCA_022385635.1). NCBI lineage: Eukaryota > Fungi > Ascomycota > Sordariomycetes > Xylariales > Xylariaceae > Xylaria > Xylaria scruposa. The sequence continues at coordinate 527,374 of MU280183.1, forward strand.
TGCGGGATTCGCTCAAGAGCCAAACCTCCAACCCCGGCAAATATGCCCCAGGGAGATTCTGCGGGGTACAAGGGGCTATGACCACGAGATTTAAGAAAGTACTGAGTCCGAAATATCATTCTTATTTTGACACCTAATTACTAAGAAATACTGTATAACATGGCTGACTCAAAATATGATAGCACGTATGTGCCTCTCCTCTCCGAAAAGCATTCAGGTATTCCAGAATATCTCCTCGAGAAAGCCCAAGAAGCAAAAGCTCACGCCTTGTCGGTAACGACAAAGGTTCAGAGTACGAGGCAACGAGGGCCCGTATACCCTCCAGGCGTGGAGGAGGACGTCTTCAATAAGGCCCTAGATGAACTTCGTGAGCAGTTAGGGTTAGATCATGTGGTTCTCAACGATCAGCCTCTCCAAGATGGATGGTGAGTTTGGCTAATTATTTCTCATGAATGCTTCACGTAGGGTTGTTGCACACGGAAGACTGACATGCTGTCTAGGTATATGGAGCGTAAGCTTGGTACACACTATCATCTACGGTCTTCAGTATTAACAGACAGCCTCCAGACCCTAATACCCATGATATGATGTATGTACTTGACGAAGAAGAGTTGGTCCCTTCGGCAATGGTGTATCCAGGTACTACGGAAGAAGTACAGCAAATCGTGAGATGGGCGAACAAATACCGTATCCCAATCTTCCCCATTTCGATGGGTCGAAACTGTAAGACGTTGCTATCTCTGGTCAGTACACGACTGCTACTGATATTATGACTTCCTAGTCGGTTATGGCGGAGCGGCGCCTAGGGTTCGAGGTTCCGTTTTGATCGACCTTGGCAGGCGGATGAATAAGATCCTAGATATCAATCCAGATGACTATACGTGTCTGGTTGAGCCCGGTGTCTCTTTCTTCGCTCTCTATGACGAGGTTAAAAAGAGAGGGTACGATCACATGTGGATAGATCCCCCAGATGTAGGCGGTGGCTCGGTAATTGGGAACACAGTCGATAGAGGGGTTGGCTATACACCGTACGGTGACCACTGGGCGGTTCATTCTGGCCTTGAAGTCGTACTTCCAACCGGGGAAATCATTAGGACTGGAATGGGAGGACTTCCAGGTAACAATACTTGGCAATGCTTTCCCTATGGCTTTGGTCCATATTCTGAGTAAGTCAATGTCGTGCATTGCGATAGACGCGAGAAAGTTACTAATTTCAACATAAATCAGCGGTATCTTCTCACAATCGAACTACGGAATTGTAACGAAGATGGGAATGGCTTTGATGCCGAATCCAGGCGGATATGAAAGCTTCGTAAGAGTAACTTGACTAATCCGATAATATGGGTATTAACTTGCTAGCCAGATGTATACGTTCCCCAAAGAGGAAGACCTCACACAGCTGGTACGTATTATGATACTCCGAGGATCCAAATTGGGAGCCAAATATATCTAAAGAGGTCCAGATCGAAATAATTCGTCCGTTGAGGATAAGTAATATCCTCGAGAACGTCGCGCAATTGCGCCACGTGATCCAAAGCATTGCGGTCCTAGGAAACCCTCGAAGCACGTATTACACGGGAGATGGCGCCATACCCATAGACATAATTCATGAAGCGGTATCCAAAACACCGTTGGGTGATCACACGTGGGTCTACTATGGGATGTCGTACGGGCCACCTCACATCCGAAAATACAAGCTCGACATTATCGACACCGAGTTCAAAAAGGTGCCTGGTGCACGACGCATCGATCCGGCCACATTACCGCCTGACGAGTATTTTTGGGCACGCGATCGTATCGCAAGCGGGACGCCCGACGTTCAGGAACTGCGGTGGGTTCAGTGGGTGCCCAACGGCGCGCACATCGCTTTCTCGCCCGTGAGCCCGATCCGCGGGGCCGACGCGACTCGACTAATTGAGATTGCGCGGCGCCGTCACGACGAGTTCGGCATCGATCTGCTGCCGGCATTTATCGTTGGTCTCCGCGAGATGCACCTCATTGTAGAGATCGTGTTCGATCGTAACGACCCGGCGCGCCGTAAAGCGGCATTGGGGTAAGAATTCCCTAGGAACTATTTCCTCCCTTTAAGACTAAGATCGACCTGTGAGTGGCGATAGCTAACCCCGAGCATTGCAGATGTCTCCGCGCCATGATAGACGACGCGGCGGCGTATGGTTACGGCGAATACCGCACGCATTTGGTGTTGATGGATCAGATCGCAGGTACATACAACTGGAACGACAGCGCGTTGATGAAATTCAACGAGAAGCTCAAGGACGCGCTCGACCCGAACGGCATTCTCGCACCGGGACGGTGTGGCATCTGGCCCAAGAAGTACCGGGATCGTGGTAAGTCCCTTTTCCCATGCTATTCGGCCATCCTGCTCTCGCTACTCCTGCAAGTTCCCGAACCCCCGGGTGATTATTACTTTAAATGGACATTATTGACTCGAGTGTTATATATATAGATTGGGAGATGACACGCGAGAAGGGCGAGAACTCTCAGGGGGATGGTGTGGCGTCGGATTAATCGGCATTGGATTCTTTGTTCTTGGTAGTTTGAAGCTTGGTGGCTTGTTGTCCACGATTCCACGATAGATTGATGTATGTACATACCCCAGCTTGAATACTTACCTACAGCAGCACAAGAACCGGAATACATCGTGTACCACGCGTATGTACCTAATTCGTAGATAGGTAGGAATGTTACAGTAAGGCTAAAAGACGTCATATGCCAAGTAGACCACAAAGGTAGTTGTTTATAGAGCCAAACGTAAATATTAGCAAATATTAACTGCAGTCATGCATATTTCCGGCCAACCTTGTCCCTGGTCAAGTTTTTGTTACGAAATATTTCCGTACTTGTACTGTGCAGATGTGTCTGATATACAGACATATTCGCACCGGTGGACTTCGTTGCAGTTGCAGATAGTGTACTCGTGCACTCTAGACAGCATTACAGGCACGTCCATATGTTCGGAAGGCAGAGTATGAGCCAGGCCATGCGTACTGTGCCTACCGCAATCTCGGTATCGATCAATCCAGGGCAGTTTATTCCCGCGGAGATGCAGTTGAGGCTCTTGGTTTAACATTTCGCTTAAGCCAGAGATATATCAGCAGAATGTGACCCGGTGCTGTGCAAGATGCAAAAGATCTGGAGATTCGAGATTCGAGATCCAGCGGGTTTGGAGTTTGGAGTTTGGAGTTCTTGAGACGACCCCCTTTTCACTATAGTTCGGACTATAGCACGCCTAGCACGCCTAGAACGCCTACAATAGGCCTCCCATCCCCCGTTACAGCTCCGATTATGGCTCCACTCTGGCAACTGCACTTTGACATTGATCACTATGTCAATCCCATAATCCCGGCACCGCCCTGGGAAATCGTTCCGTACCCCATATCCTACCTCCTCGGCCATAGAAGATTCCCCGCCAACAAAAAATATGGGAATATTCTACTCACCTTGCGGGCCTTGTTGGGCGTCTTCGTGAGTCTGGTATTGATCCAGCTCTTGAGCCATCAAATACCTTGGGTTGCAGCAAAAGGCCCCCGCATCGTAGCGAGTTTTGTATGTCATCCTGCTTGCAACCCCTTATTTATTCTAACGAGGCGGCTATTCCAGGGGGCCGCCGCCGTTCTTGAGTTTTGTGCCTTCGAATCGCCCTTCGCGCAGCCGCGCAACTTCGTTGTCAGTCAGCTCATAGCTAGCGTCATCGGGGTATCGTTCAGTAAACTATTTCAGTTGCGATCTAATGATGATTGGATTCGATGGCTCGGCGGCGCGCTGGCCTGCGCTATCACGACGGCCTTGATGGACCTTACGAAGACCATACACCCGCCTGCCGGAGCCACCGCGCTAATAGCCGTCATAGACGACGGTGCTCAGAGTATTGGTTGGAAGTTGATACCACTTGTTCTCATCGGCTGCAGCATCATGCTATTCGTAGCTCTCATTTTAAACAACATTCTCACCCGGTTTCCTGTGTATTGGTGGACGGCGAGTGACTTGGCTGCTTTCCCAACGAGACGGCTCAGTGACCCATCAGTTGGCGATGAAGAGACGGCAGCTAAGATCAAGCTAGCAGAGATCACCATTCTTCCGGGTGGTGAGCTCGTCGTGCCAGAGCATATACAGCTATTACCGGAGGAGAAACGCTTTTTAGAACGGATCTCAAGTAGATTATAGGCGAGGATGTTTGTTTCGTCTAGTGTATTCGATACCAGAACACCGTTGAATCAAGAGATACCAGTAATTGACAATGTTAACACCGGAGAGTCACAACCGAGCCCATTGAAGAGACCAGTGTTTCAAATATCTTTTCTTTTCCCCCTCTCTCTATCATTGTTGTTTAAGACACTATAGACAGTCAAATTCTCTTCGGCTTACTTCCTATTTACACTAAATCCTCATACATGAACAGACTCTAATAAGAAGATTGAATTTACGGTCTAGTTTGAGCTGTTGCATTGTTGAGAAAAATGGTTCATTGCATCGCTGTCTAAACCTTTCATCCCAAGCCGACTGTCTCATATGTATCTAGAATGTTGAATGTTCGTGTCTAGAAAGTACTAATGAGTTGCCCTCATCTGCCATCTTGACACAACGTCTCACCATACTCAAAGACAAAAGATAACACAAAGGCCACCGTATACTGATCTGAATTATTTAATAGCTGACGGAGTTGCCAAAACCTTTTACAGGACACTTTTATTGCTCATACACATCGTTTGAAGCGCGTTAACCAGACTGCATCGGTAAAAACCAGCTTTACATAACGAGGAAACTATCAAGATGAGCAAAAGATCCCCCGGGCTAGGGCAGAGTTGTTCCGAAGCCTCACAAGCCGACGCTTGGAGAAGCATCCGGCAACGTCAAAGCCAGGTCGAAGATGCAGCCAGCAGACTCACAGCTATCTCGATCGAAATACAGGCGCCACTAGAGCCAAACACTTCGCACTCACGTCCCCTAAGCTCGCTTGAGAAGCTGCCCCAAGAAGTCCTGATAGCGATCATGGAGTACCTCGACTATGAAAGCTTGTACCATCTAAGTCAGACAACGAGATATTTTCTAAGGTTATCATTCGACAGCACCTTCGAGCTGGATGCTTCGTGGAGGACCTTCCGCCACACCGTCGATTCGCTGAGCAATGGGCCAAGAAGGGGGGTTCTGGACCGGGCCAGGCGAAAACTCTAGTTTTGAGACACAAATCATTGCCGCCTAGACGTACGCCAGTATTGGCTATGATGAACGAATCAGGCAGCAACTCCGAATTTCGTACAACAGACCTTACGAATCAAGCGATGCAGTATTCAGCTAAAGTATAAGGTGAGAGAGACAACAATACTTGGCGACAGGGAGACGCCAGCCATATCTACGACACTGACGAAAACAAGTGTGAGGCACGGGACTCTGAAGCCTAAGATTATCGATACGTGACGTGCCAAGCATGGTATCGGTCGCCGCCAAAACCATTAGTATCGAACACTGCATATTCTTAAATCTCATTGCGACAGGGGCCTGGAAAGACATTTGAACCGCAATGAATTTCGAGGGCGTCAGGAGAGCTATGAAGAATTTGACCCCTATTCGGCCAAGTGGAGATCAACAGATCACATGTCTTCACTTTCTTATTGCTATCTTGGCTCACTATATGTGTGAGACGTGAATACAAGGAGCTGAAAGCTGAAGTGTAGCACGAACTCGTACAAAGTTCTTGCCTCCGCATGGTTATATACATGATATGCAAGATGTAAGATCTGTCTTAGTTATGCATAACTACTAGTCTGTTCCTCGGACCACTTCCAGAATTTCTGTGCGATGCCTGTGCCACCCTCTTCCTCCGGCTTGGAGCCCTCAAGCAAGTCTTCGCGAATGTTTTCAATACGACCCCACGGAACGACTACAAAAAGGAGATTAGTCGGCCGATGAGTAAGAGTCTTATAAGGCTAAACTTACTCCAAGCCCCCGAGTTCTCTTTGACTTCATCTGAGATACCGGCAAACAGTGTTGTGTACGCGCCGTTAATAGTTGGGTATGTTGTTGCATTTCTGAACAGCATCTCGAAGAAATTACAGTTGCGATCAAGCTCGGACTTTAGATTCCCCGGGTTCAACGCCTATAATAAGGGGCGAACTGTCAGGATCGCATTCACTAAAACATCTCTAGTAAGAAAATGAGGGACTTACTACACTGACGATGCCGTCGTCGCCATGCTTCCGGGCGTACTCGGTGGCATGATAGTAGTTGCCGGCTTTGCTGATGCCGTACTTCCAAGCATAAAAAACATCACGCTTGTAATCAAGATTGTCGAGGTCGACACCGCCTTTCGGGTTCAGATGCTCGGCGGCCGATGAAGAAGTCCACACCACTCGTACAGACCCCTTTGCCGCCGTCTTGGCAGTTGTGCTTAGTATTGGTGTAAGCAATTGTGTGAACAAAAAAGGTCCGAGGCAATTTGTGCCCAGCTGGAGTTCGTATCCTTGCACTGTCTTGCTACCATGCGGTGGGAGCACTAAATGTGGTCACACAACATCCCTGATCAGTAAAGGTTATCTGGACAGAGCTTTGTCGTATACTCCAAGCTTAATATAGGATTGGTCGTGCTCTTAAAATGGCCGGAGAGCGCCAAGGATCACTTACTAACACCCGCGTTGTTGAATAGCACATCCAGGCGTGTTTCCCGGGCCAGGAACACTTCAGCAGAGGATCGGATGGTGCTTAAGTCGCTGAGATCTAAGCGCAGTAGCTCTAAGCGGCCGTCGGATGATGGATGCGCCTCCTTAATCGACGCGATGGCATTGGTTCCCTTCTCGGTATTCCGAGCAGCAACCCAGACGGTGGCGTTTTTTGAGTACAAAATCCGCGCGGTTTCTTTACCAATGCCAGTGTTGGCACCGGTCACTATGTAAACCTGCATGATGGTCAGCAGTATTCAGTCAGGTAATTGGTGCGCTGTTTACCTTTCCGGAGAGATCTGCGATGTCTTCCTCTGTATACGTGGGTTTGCCAGGCCAGAGCTGGTAGGCTGCAGACATATAACGCGCCATTGTGTAGTATTGTCCAGAGACACTGATCAATTAAGAATGATATTGCATTCCAATACCTTAGGAGGATCCTTACTGAAATACACAACACTCGGTAGTATACGATGAACTTATTTTAGGGCGAGTAGAGAATCATGACGGCATTTTTGTAACGGTCCCAACTCCGCAATTAGACGCTATCAGCCCAGGCCAGACCTAGATCGGTACTTACCGGACCCTGCAGCGATAAGGTACGAATTGGAAGCTCACCTTGATTGTTTGTGCACCGCCGACGGTGCTATTATTTTAAGTTTATTCCAAGTGTACCGGGCTACCAAAGCGATCATGAAATAATATTAACTTCATCATATAAGCAAGATATATGAACACTCGGCTCGATGAACAGCTTTTACCTACATATGTGTGGTGTAAGCGAAGCCCCGCACTATTGCTAGTAGCACGTCACAAGAATTTATTACCCACCTGTGTACATATCATTTGCATAAAACACTCTTATTTATCACCGATTCAGGCATTATCGAAAAACAACTATGTGGTGAGTGTAGAGAAAACACAACAATCTTCAGATTGATGACTAAATGAAGTTGAACCCCGATCTCTGATTATCTCCTAGCTATCTCCGCTGACCGAGGGATAATTCCTTGCCATTGATGGTTATGATTTAGGTAGGTGCTTAAGCTCGTGAGAGCAGTGTGTTATAATCCCGCGGTGATTGTGGACGTTCTGGATAATGTTTTGCTGGTCCTTCGTGGCTGGTACATTGATGATCTTTGTCTTACTCTAGGTTTCGGTTGGTACGCGGAACACGCGAGAGCTCCGGAGCTATTGCGATCAAAGGACGGAGGTAGTGCAAAGCTGTTGCACAGTTACCACTTGTAGCCTCACAAGACTCTCTATATGCCCGATAGTGTTCTGGAACATGGCTGTTTTGTGGTGGTAGGGATATGCCGGCCATCCGTGGGGATCTCCGTGGAAGTCTTTGGCCTTGCCCACACTTTGGTGTCACATCACGGATCCGAACGGGACTCCGAGAAAAGGGCATAAGCTTCAATTATGAATAAGAATCGGGGAGAGCCCAGCATAAGTTACTGCTGGATCAATCATCATTAGTTGATTGTTACGCCTCATCGAACTTTATCTCAACTCAGCACATCATCACGCAAGATCGCTCTGTCAAAATGGGTGCCGTTGTGGAAGCTAAGAATATCTCCTTTGAGGATTACCTTGGTCTGATGACCTGCCTCGTCGACTGGGCCGACAGCTACGACACCAAGGACTGGAACAGGCTGCGGAAATGCATTGCCCCTACTTTGCGGGTAAGGCTAGATTACACCGTCCTTCAGTCCATTTTTCGAATTGACAAAGTAATTAGATTGATTATCGCTCATTCCTAGACAAGATCTGGGAGGCGATGCCAGCGGAAGAGTTTATCAGCATGATCTCAAATCCGGACGTTCTCGGAGACCCTCTATTGATGACGCAGCATTTCATCGGTGGCACGAAGTGGGAGAGGATATCGGACGACGAGGTGGTCGGCGTCCACCAGCTGCGTGTACCTCACCAGCGTTACACCGATGCTTCGCGTTCCCAGGTTGCTGTCAAGGGCCATGCGCACTCCACCAACACGCACTGGTATAAGAAGGTTGATGGTGTCTGGAAATTTGCTGGTCTCGACCCTCAGATCAGGTGGTTTGAGTATGACTTCGATCGCGTATTCGCTAGTGGCCGTGACAAGTATGGCACCGATGATATTCAGAAGGCTTCAGGCATCCCGTCTCATGTATAGAGCGAAGACGTATGTGTATATCTAGGTATTTTAACCTGTGACATCTAAATCAGAGGAACTTTCACATGAAGAACTATTCTTCGGCCGACTTGATGTTACACGGACCGGCCCGCAGATCGGGAAATGCAACTACCCGCCTACTAGAGCCAGGTCGGCGACATCATGTGACCAATCTGCAAGTCGGTGTTTGAAATATTCAGTTACCCGTGTTTGCTTAATGCCACGAGACGGATCTAAATTATCTAGGCAAGCAAGAGTGAAGCTATTCGTGTGTACAGACCTAGTTTCGCCGCGAGGGCTCGGAGGAGAAACGTAGACCTGCATGGCCTCCTTGATGTCCAAGAATATTGTTGCCATATTGAATACCCTTCCAAGCCCTAGATATCTAGCCCTTTCTACATTACCGATGGTGATAAATTGTTGGATATCACCGGTAGTATTGGAGCCATAGACCCAGCTCTTCAGCTCAACCACCTGATATATAGAGTTACACGTCTCCAGATCATAAAAATTGATTTAAATCCTCCCCACCCCATCCTTTTCCGAGTTCCACTAGGAATCCAATCATCTATAGATTGACGAGATCAAGGTACCCCACAGGATTAGACGGTTGAATATATGATGTCAGGGGAGGACAAAGTCCTCGGGGCGTTCAAGACCTACAGCATGTTAGACTAGCCTTTGCAGAAATATGTCCCAGAATGAATTCAAGGCGCATGTAATAGTCAAACAGTTTCCAGAGAAGTACAACACAGAATCGGGCACCTTAGCGAGTTTTTCCAGGATAAGGTAGGTACTGACTGTATATAGTTGATAATGATAACTTTAGGCAGTCAAATATGCTCTATCCGGAAGGTGGGGTCTATTAACATGGCTTTCAATTGGCTGACGTTAAAAAAAATTATAGCGCCCTATATTATCTAAACATACCAATCTATAATTCAGTGTACGAAATGTCGTAGAATAGCAAACACCCTTTACAAATGAAAGTCCTTATGTGTGACGAGATGGCAGGTAGCGATTTGTTTCGATTGTCCCAAAATAGTTGTACAGCTTCGAGCACGTTATTAGTGGCCATGACCATGTCCATGTCCCCGTCTGAGCCACCTACGCACCACGCCTCCCGTTTTCATTGGTATAGCGCCTGTCCCAAGCGTGCCAGTGCCGTACGTGCTTGGAAATGGCGGTTCCACGGTCTTGGTGCTCGTGATTGTGGTCTTGGCTATCGTCACAGTAGCGTAGACAGTCGAGGTCGGAGGTTTGCAGGTGCACTGACAATCCTCTCCTTGCTGTCCCTCTGTAACAGACGGTAGGACATGCGTCGTCTTAGTCTTTGTTATGGACGATGTGATGGTTGTGACATAGTGAGAAGGAGCCCCTTGGTCTTGGCCCTGGGTTGCTGCCACGGATGTGATCGTGCTGCTAACAGATTCCACTATCAGTATCATAATCTCCTCGTCTCGCGTGTTATAGCATGGGGAGAGAAGGGGTGCTTGGAGAGAAAATGGACAGATACTTACCCTGGAGTGCTCATTTCTGCTGTGCTTGCTATTTCGGTCATCGTGTAGCTAGGCACGTCCATCCCCGGAGCAGATGAGATCGTGTAGTAGCTTGTGAGTATGGAGCCGGGGGATACAGAAGCTGGCGGCTGGCTGGTTAATGATGCATATGTAATTACAGTCGTGAAGTAGTTCCCGAGTGTTAGTGTTGTGCAAGGTTGATCTGTTGCCGTATATGTTTCGCTTATTCCCTTTCCAGCCGTATTCGCTGTCGTCGTGATTCCTGTCGGGCTATACGGCACTGGGGTGTCAATAAACGTAATAATAGACGTTATCACTACCACAGAGTTACTGAAGGTGTTGCTAATGGTGATTTCTGTAGTTGTGACGGCGGCAGGTATGGTCTTGTCAGATACAGGACATACTGTGGTCGACACAGCAACGATTTCAGTCGTAGTAGAACCAATAATTGCAGGGCAGTTCGTCACATCGGGAGCACAGGAAGTAATGGTATAAATGGTCGTAGAATACACCGTCGATGTTGTATACACTGGTACTGCTGGTGTAGAGATTGGAGTAGTCGCCAGAGTTGATGATGCTCCGGATATGACTGAGCTAGCTTGCCCAGAAGTTGTAGGGCTATCTTTAACCGGACAGACAGTGGTATACAACGGGACCAGCTCTGTAGTAACCTGACCAATACTTGAAGTGCACTCAATAGCCCCAGGTGCACAAGAACTAATGGTGTACACACTGCTAGTGTAAACTGTAGATGTTGTAAGAACTGGTGGAGAGAATACTGAGCTGCTTGAGGCCAGCGGCGTAGTAGAAGATTGTACTGGAACCGAGGAGCTGGTGCTAACTGGCGGAGTTGACGTCTTTTGAATACCTGTGGAACCTTGCTCTGTGACGGGGCAAATAGTAGTGTATAACGATACAAGCTCCGTGGTTACCTGACCCAGGCGTGCAGGACAGTTGGTGATGGTGGGAGCACAGGACGTAATTGTATAGATATTGGTGGAGTAGACGGTAGACGTGGTCAACTGAGTCGGCGTGACTGGTAGTGTCGTATTTTGATGAACACTACTTGATGCGAAAGCCGACGAAGAAGCCCTCACTGAAGACACTTGGCTTGTCGCTGGCGTCTTACTCGATAGTGGTCGTGTCGATGATGGAGACGAAACAGGGTAACCAGATATCGGTACGGAAGTGCTCTCCACCTTTCCACTGAAGGTCTTTCCATCGATAATTGTATTGGTGACTGGACAAACAGTAGTATAGAGTGAAATGGTTTCAGTAGTAACCTGGCCTACTGGGCAGTTTGTAACGGTTGGGGCACATGATGTGACTGTGACAATATTTGTCGAATATACCGTTGACAAAAAGGAGGTTGTAATCTCAGAACTGAAAGTATATGTCGATGGCATAGCTTCTGACGAAGGCGATTTTGACGTTGTATTCAAAACTTCTGATATAACAGGATAACTAGATGCTGCGGTTGACTTGGGGATGGCTGTGATACCACCAATGCTGCTACTATTGCCTATAGTTGAACTCCTGTTTATAGAAGGGGTTGTGGCAGCGGTACTGGTTTTTAACGACCCCGGGATACTCGAGGAAGAGCTCATGACATTGCTAGCAGATAATGAACTACTGGTGGGAGGAAAAGTTGAGGTAGTTATTGGCGTCGCTGGGTATGTTCCAATACCCGGTACAGACATCGTGCTACCAGACGGGACTACTGTACTAGTTCCCAGGATTATTGAGCTTAGACTGCTCAATAAACCTCCAGTCGAAGATGGTGATGCGACCGGATAGCTGCCAGCACCAGCTGGCGGTGTCTTGGGCTTGGAAGATGCGGCCGATGAAGCAACTGGGTAGCTGCTAAAGATGGATGATGATGTAGTAGGTACAGAAACAGCGGATGAAGCAACTGGATAACCGCCAGCATCAACTGGATAACTGCTAGCACCAACCGAAGGTGTAGGCACGGATGAGGCAGTTGATGAAGCGGGCCCGGACTGGCTCGTGGCTGTATTGACCAAAGACGAACTCGGCAGAAGAGAACCTACAGATGACACCGGGCCCCCGGAATTGACGGGATAAGAATCTACCAGATGATCTGCTTCTCTGGAGCGTATTGCTGTAGGATCCTCAATCCCTCGGGTATTCTTGGTTCTCAGTGACGAACTGCAGCCGTCTTGAATTATGTCAATACCTGTAATCTTTCCACTCTGAACTTTTATTAGCATGCGCCTGTCATAATTGAGAGCCGATAATACATACTTTGTCGTTATATTTGTACTGGCACGCTGGGTACTTGTTGGTAATATTGACGCTTCGCACATACATAGTATAAGGGACTCCCTTCATATCGATTTCACCACCAGCCCACTGAATCGTCCAGTAGTTATTGTCAGGGTCTCCTCCTCCCCAGACACCGAGCTGCAACTTCATAGGCGTCTGCGGGAAGATGAACCCGGAAGGTGTATTCGAAGCCTTGACACTTCGGACCATCTGATTATCGACATACCAGTTCATATGATCATCATCCCATTCTACCGAGTAGGTGTGAAACTGCGTTGTTGGGTTCACGGCGTCCTTTTGGTATGCAGCGGCGCCATTCCACATCTTGCCTTGTGCGAAAACGTTCGTTTCGACCGTCCACTTTCCGTCTGGAGGTGGAAACGGCTTCTCGCCATGTTGGTTCCCGGAAAACTCCCAATCGATCTCATCCTGAACATCCGACCATAGAACAGAACTGCTAATCACTCCTTGGCCCGGCGCGACTTGCATCTCAACATCATATCTACCACCTAGCATGTAGAAATCAGTCCACATGTTCGGGGCATCACCCCTTTTACCATACGTAAACTCTGCCCCCTGAGGGCCGAAATTCACGACCTCATAGTCAGCAAGAATCCAGTTCTCTGGCGGGCCCTGTTCTTTCGTGAAGTCTATGTAGTAGTTCTCCGTCGGCCAGCCCTTCTTTGCAGGGCATTCGTCGTAGAGGGGATTGCAGTCGGGCTCGAGTTGACCGTTGACGAACCGGGCCGCAAGTCCCAGTGTGATGAGTAAGCCAATAAACTCTCTCTTCGGCATAATGATGGCCTATAATAGGTCTGTAACGAATGTTGATTAGTGTTAATCGCTTGAGAGGGAGCTTCCGGAGCCCCCGCCGCCTGTTGGAACGGCATTTTAGTTGCCCAAGTCAATATGGCTTATGATAAAGAGCCATTGTATTGGCGTATCACGGAGGGGTTGAGGATAAATGTCAAAGCAAGCGTGAAAGAGCCGATGGGCCGAGTTCTCAATCCGGCTAACATTAGTATCAAGTTCCTTGTGAAATGTAATTGAGCTTGGATAAAGCTCGATGCTCTTTCTAAAGTAAAGACCTATGATAGGATTTGCCATCTTAATTTCAAAATGCCCCCTATGGCGTCAACAGCAGCAAAGACGCCAAGAATGCATTAGCTGTCTCCTTGTTGTTATTAACCAAGACTACCAATGTGGCACTTCTATTTCAGTTCAAATTTCTTAAGTGTTCGGTTGTAACTATATGATACCAGTGGTAATAGCTGACCTCACGAATTTTAAAAAAAAAATTAAAAAAAAAAACCCAGACTGACAACGAGCACAGTCTTCATATGCAACATAGCCGATTTGTAATCGATTATTTTGAGGCACCGTGGATAATAAGGTCGACTAGATGACAAGGGGTAACTATAAGAGGGCTATGAGAAGATAGAAGACCGCGTAAGCTTCCAACGTTGTCAGCATGGCTCCCTTAACAGGTTGCCCTTATAATCACCAACATTAAAAATAATGTGGGTGATTCTGCATATGAGATATAATTTATACCAGTTTCCATTCCTGTCGTTTCCTAGAAAAATAGAAAGGGAAAGACAGTTGTGTAGAAAACATGCGCTTGAGTTTGTAAGTTCATATGTATAGTGCTTCCTCCTGGACAATCTGAATCTCTTGAACAACTTAGTGTACAGGTATATTTTAGCCGAAGGGTGCTTATCTCTATGTCTGCATACACTGCAGTAATGTAGGGGCGGCACGTACATACATATAGTATGTCTGCAAGGATAGTGTGAATATTATGTAGTATGCATACTTCAGGTACAAGTACGTAGTCCAGGCCGGGATCTTTGGCCGGGCTTGGGGCACCGTAAAGTGATCCTGCAGATGACATCCTAAAGAAAGAAAGTGGGGTCGGGGTTGGTGGAGAAGCTGAACCCTTGTTTCCAATGAATCGAGCCTTGCCCTTTCGCCCTCTTTGCGTGGGACAAGGCAACTTACCCCGTCAAGTTGTGCCTCCAACTAGCCCAGGGTTCTTGCCAGGTACCTTGGTTTCGGGTGGGTAGCGAAAGCCTTCCAAATCCGGGCCTACGCCAGTTCGCCTCCCACTGCAGTTCCCGTGAGTCCTACGCAACTTCGGTGCATCACTCTCTTTTTCTACTACCGCCGCCGCCATTTGTCGCACTCTACCGATCATACCACACGCATTGCGGCGCACCACTCTCTTTTACATGTCTTAGGAGCCTTGTCTTCGGCATCGTTGCCTCCCCGCGCTGTACCCGAGCACTGGCGCATTCACGAACCTGATTCCCTCCCCCCCTCCTTATACGCGGTGGATAATACTATGACATTTCTGAATTCTCGTAAAGTTTTGCACTGTTCTTGGTAATCATGGGGCTCTTTGGCCAGAAGTCAAAACTCAAGACGGCGCCGCCTACTGTACGCGTGGAAAAGGTCGTCGTGCCGAGCAAGCCCCGACCGAAACCGGTCCCTTCCAGCAGCGTGCGCGCCTCCTCCACCAGTGCCTCCCTCTCGACGAAGCTATCTCCCAACTCCCGCACGCCGCGGCCAAAGAGCATATCGCCCTACCCCTCCTCATCCGACGAGCTACGTCTCGACCGAAAGCGCAAGGCAGTCACAAGCACGCCCCGCGATTCGCCCGTTTTCGGCAACGATACCGACTCCGAAGATGACGACGGAGATCCTTTCCGAAAGCGCATGCGACGGAGTGACGGCAGGCTGATCGACGTGAACCGCAAGGTGCGCCATAAGAAGGCATTTGGCGATGGCGTCAGGAAACCCAATATTGTCCATGCCGCCGATCTTGTCTCACGAGCAACGAAATGCCCTCCGATTTCTGGTGCGAAAGACGACGAAATCGCGATTGAGGTGCAGTATCCTTCACGTTGCGCACGGGAGAGGTAAAGTTTCACTTTTGAAGCAGGTTTCAAAACATAGTCCTTTCTAACTTGAAATTCTAGGTACGAGCTCGTATGGCAAAAAGACAAGATTGATGCGGTCAAGGATATTCTCGCCATCATTGACAATGTAGCTGAGACGTATCTCACTGACGCCGATTCGAAGGTTTTTATTGATCACAACATGAGTTTCAAGAGGCAGATGGAGCGGGCCATAAGCGAAAAATACCGAGATGTCTCAGCCTTCCGAGCAGCGCTTGACAGCTACAACACAAAACTTCTAGAATTGGTAGAAAATGGTGCCGTCGCCAAGAATCTCGACCGGATCCATCACCTGCCGTCTAAACTTGTCTCCTTGATCCTCACCCAGGTCTACGACCGCACAGTCGCCCCGAAAGTCGAAATGCTGACCAAGTACGACGCCGGAAGCGACAATGTATATGGGGAGCTGTTGCACCCCTTTGTTACCAAAATCCTAGTAGAGCAGACAAAAATGACATCGGACCAAGTCTTTATCGATCTCGGATCTGGAGTCGGCAATGTCGTCATTCAGGCCGCACTTGAGATCGGATGTCGCAGCTATGGTTGCGAGATGATGGAAAATGCCTACAACTTAGCGGAGGCCCAAGAAAAAGAGTTCAGGTCACGGTGTATGTTGTGGGGCGTTGCGCCAGGAAGGGTTACCCTCGAGAAGGGCGACTTCCGTACAAACGCAAAGATCCTCGAGAAACTAAAGGAGGCAGATGTTATACTGGTGAATAACAAGGCCTTCACAGCGACTCTCAACGATGCTCTCATCAACATGTTCCTGGACTTGAAGAAGGGTTGCAAAATCATATCTCTCAAGTCCTTCGTGTATGAGAACAAGACGGCAATCAATGACGTCGCCACGAGCATCCTTGACGTCGAACATTTCCGATATCACGAGGGTTGGGTGAGCTGGGCAGCATCCGACGGAGAGTATTACATTTCCACCAAAAAATAGAATTCCGGCCAGGCCATTATTGTATAGGGATTTTTCTTGCTGGAGTAGAGGTCAGTGGTTGGCTTGTACTTATACCTCGCGCAGAGGGAACGAATTCGCCCGTCAGTTTGACGGGTTCACAGGTCGCATAGCCTGTGGTATGCGAGCATTTGCCGGAGCGTGGGAGCGAGGGAACGTTTTAGACACTTACTAGATAGACGATGCGAATGTATATGATACCAGGCATAGTAATGATGATGGGGGCTTTTCTACTTTCAGCTGGCTCGCGTCGCCGTCATCTGTGATGCTTGTTTGGTGATTCGTTCTGAAGATTCAAGGCGTCGGCCTCGTGACCCATCCTCTTCATCCAGCGGTCAACAAGGTCCGCGTTCTCGGCCTGCACTTTAGCCGCCTTTTGTACGGTCAAGTTAAGTTCCATATTCAGTGTGAGGTTGTCGTCTTGAATATCCTAGAGAGAGGGTAGGTAGTTAGCGCGAGGGGACCTTCTCTTGCCTCGTTACTATCTTTTCTCCATTTAATCTCCATATGTCGAGCTTAGCGGCCAGGCACCGACGAACACACATGACACAGCCTTGAGCAACCACGCAGATGACACCCATGCAGTTCGACGTACCTTCAAGAACTTCCTCTTCTTCTCGAGCTCCTCGTTCAGATCGCGCACCTTCGTGGTTAGCGCGTTGCGCTCGGTCGTCAGGTCGCCGATACGCTTGCTGTCGACTTTATTCTTAGATCGCAGCGACGTGAGCTCGGCCTCGGCGGCCTTGAGACGTGATTGCGCCTGGCCCCGTCCGCGAATGGCCTCGGCGAGATCGAGGCGGAGCTGTGCTACTACGCCCTCTGACGAGGAGGTGGTCGTGGGATCGGCCGCGCTAGACGACGGGGGTTGTTTCGAGGGCGCCGCTGCTGCTTTGGCGGAAGATGACGTCGATGAGCCCACGACCCAGGCCGCCTTTTCGGCCTCGAGCGCCGCGACTCGGTCTGCGAGCTGGGAGCCTAGAGGGGGCAAAGGAGCACCGCTGTCAGCTTCGTGTGGCTAGGAAATGAACGACACCAACAACGGTATTTTTGCATGAATAGGGGCGGGTGCGGTCGACGGGTGTTGTCATGGTTGTTTGTCCGAAACGAAATATGTCAGATAGGGCAGCGCTTACAAGCTTCGACTAGGTCCTTGTTCACCGGGTTGTTGCGCTCCGCCTCTTGCAACGAGGCCAGATAGTCGTCCCGCCAATGCGGCATCCTGGTGGTTTTGCGAGGCTGTAATATTCACAATGGCTCTCTACATAGTAGCATGAAGTTTGGGGTTGATTAACGTAAGACGTTGATGCGGGTGAGATTGCTATTGAACTAGGTAGAATAGATGGAGGGGCAGCTGAAATGATGTCGTCGGTTGGTTTCGGGATGGCGGGGTTGATCGAAATCCCCGGGCCGATCCCCAAGATTACTTAATTGCACCTACCGGTACACTGCAGCTGGTTCGCTACACAGATAGGTATGCTGATCAAGGAACACGGCAGGGTATTTACACATGCACATATAAAGTTGTCGTGCAGTGCTACGCATATGTTCCTATTTAGATTAAGCATCATGATTACCTTATTTTAGAGACGCCAAGCAATTCAAATATATGCGGCTGCTAACTAATGGTTCTATTTACTATTGGCCAAAGCTAAAGCACCCTCGCAACAAAATGTCGTCAACCTACCTCTGATGAAAGATATTATCGTGACACACAACAGTATAAAAAATAACACCATCGTGATTGTACACACTGATCTCGCTGGGGGTCGAACCCAGAATCTCCTGATTATCGTAAAGCGTCCATTGCTAGGTAGGAACCTCGTAATGGATCTCTATCGTAGTCAGACGCCTTGCCATTGGGCCACGAAACCGATCACCACACTACGGTGACTTGCTATCACACTGACCTCGCTGGGGGTCGAACCCAGAATCTCCTGATCGCCGTGAATGATTCATTTCTGAATCCCTCTCGTAGTCAGACGCCTTGCCATTGGGCCACGAGGCCGTGGGTGGTTGAGCAGATCGGGCCGTATGTGGTGTGAAGAAAGGAAGAGAGAAAAAAACGAAAAGGCATGAAAAATTTTGCAAGGCTAGAATTTGGGATGACTCTGGTTGGACCGCGGCTTAGATCTTTTTTGTTATGACTCATTGTAGTACCGAGTTGAGAGAGACTAAACAAAGTGTCCCACTGTCTGGGAGATAGAAAATTCCGACTAGTGGTTTTGTATATATGTTCGAGCACAACACAGAGTTCACACCTAGATTACTAGACCAATGGGACGCTAATCCGTTGAATATGCTTACTCCGTTGCTTGTGTTAAGGCTTTATTTACACTGCCCAAGGAAAGTGTGCCGTTGCCGCAATAATGAATAAGGCTTGAGATAGTACTTATAGTTCTAATAGGTAGTTAGAGGAGTTACATGATGACAAGGCATTCAGCAGAGAATCGTCAATCGTGTCGTACTATTAGCTAGCTGACCTACCTGTATTTCATATAATATCATACTATCGTATAATAAGAGTAAGCAAGCTTCAACTAAAGTGCTACTACTATGTTCCGCAATCACCGAGGATTTCATTTAATCACGCGGGCTTAGATCCTTGATTCGGAACGTTAAATTGAGGCATCGTCGATGAAAAAATATGAAAAAGATCGTTGCTAATCCCAGTTAACTGGGAAGCATCGGGAATTGAGCCCGATGCGGGGGTCGAACCCGCAACCTTGAGATTAAGAGTCTCACGCTCTACCGATTGAGCTAACCGGGCAGCTGCTTTCTTCATGGAAGAAGTGCGCTGCTGCTTGTTGGGGATCGACGGCTAAGGCAGCTACTTATTGGTGCTCGTTATACAGCAACTATGTTAGTTACTCGTTTCCCTATGCAATGTCTTAAGCCAAATGATGCTAGTTGAGCCTGTCGGGGAACCGGTGCTACTGTGAGGTATAATGAAAAGCAAGGTACTGGTTCATAGAGACGTGGACAAAGAGACTCCCTGTGTTTGGGTCAGATAATCCACACGGAGGTTTGGGGGATCTTATGTATCTATCGCTTAACTCAAATATTGAGAGGTACCTACGTTAGTGTAAAATAGGCATCTATAGGTAGGAAAGTACCATGCTAAAGGGTCGGTAACACGAAATCGCCTTCCTAGGAAGTCAGAATAAGATATGCTACCCTAGCTACTGCTGAAGCGGGCTGGTCTCTAGAACTGGGTCTGGGGTCGAACAGGTACATGTTCGATGGGCTGCTGCAACAAATATAAGTTATATATTATCATTCCGCTAGATGGCATGCTAGATCTAATTTCATTAAGCAGACTTTCTGCTCACGGATGCAATTGACGAGGATAGGAGTGCTGGGATTCATCCGAGTTATTATTAGAATAAGTTCAAACGCTCTTCGTGTGAGGCAATAGTCTAACTGCCATGAGTTTCAAAAATAACCGTAAACTCTACTCCTGACTGACCATTCGAGTCTTTCTATTTTATTTCATAAAGACCGACCGGCGCAGGTGTTCCAGAACAGGGTTAACGAACGATGATTGTTCCTGGCCTCCGATACAATTTTGATACTGGGCCAGAGGCAGCGGATAGTAAACGCTTCTCCAGTCGCAGAATATCAACCCCATTTCATGGGAGCGGTTCACTCGAAAAGACTGTTCTAGCGAAGGTTCTAGTTCAGGTTGCCGAATTATTTGTACGTATGTTCTGTATTATATGCATTGGCACTGGCTTACGACCGCTTATTCATACAGAATAGTCCCCAAAAGATTAGAATCGTGATATGCGTTAAACCTAGGCTGTGAAAGAGCACTTCGATTGACTCTTGGAACTAGGACAGCCTTGTGCTATATTTAATCCAGTCACAGCTAGGGTCAAGTATTTTGGTATCTATATTTTCGATGTATTGCCGGCAAGAACTCTAGCAGATGTCAACTCCCTTTTTCCCCCAGAGGGATATTATCTAGTTATCTCATTCTTTACAGTGGCACTCATTTCACGACGCCAATAAGCCTCAATATAATATCACAGCACAGCATCGTGACTTGCGGTATCCTCATCTTCGGACAACATATTTGACTCAGACCATTAGCGTGGCAAGACATTGTTCTGCCCAAATCTTGTCTCACATGACCTAGCCGATCTCATTCGCACCGGTCTCTTCGATACCATCTTCGAGGGCCTCGACGTATTGGTCCTTGTAACTCCTATCTACTGCGCGTCGATGATTTGGCGCATTCGGCTAGAGTTCTGTGCTTTGCAACCCGCGGCACGGATGCCTTGAATATTAAAAGTTGTGGTATAAGTAGTGGAAGCATGCATATTTGGCTACCTAAGGCCTAAACAAGCAGAGTCCTCACATTCAGCTACGGATGTGGTGATGGCTTTGGTTTACAAAGCATAATCATGCTTAGGTAGAGCTGTGATGATGAACTTTACTAGGTCCAGATAGGCGTATTTTATGCGTTTTTGTTACATGTAGGCTTAGCTACTGCGATTTCAATCAAGTCGGTGCTGATATCGGACATATCAGCTCTGCGTGGTTGCGCCTTTTTATTGGTTCGGCGCTTTCAAGATCTTGACAGGAGAAATAAGCATTGAAGTCAGGGTAATTTGAACTAGCACCCTAAACAGCAAATGACGATAGTGTGAACATCAGGACAATTATGGTATCGTTGGTCTAAAGTAAGAAGCCCTCTTACAAAACTTGCAAGCCTATCAAGCCTGGAGGTCACACCCGAGTTTGATCCCGATAGGCTGCTGGTAATTTTTCCTTTGGTGGCGATACTAGCCCCGATATCAAATGCCGAACGCGAAGGACGTCCGAAACATAACTTCAGCTGGTGTCACCTTATGCCTCGGTATTTAGTAGCCACTCAGTTTTACTCATAGTTGACTATCAATGAGAAGAAAAACAAGTACGGGATGATTTTATCCCGATTCATGCTCAGCAGCCTATGAAAACTCAGCTGCAACTGTAACAAGCCAATTTTGGACGCGTAAGAAAAGAGACAAAAATATATGCGCTGTACCTCTTTAGTTGAATTATTCCAAGGCCGTTTCCTTTTGTGTATATTATACATAACGTAATGTCTTAGTCGCTGGATTGAAGATCGGGCGAGTGAGCTGAGTCCGAGTAGAAGCGGCGGCAGAGTAGGCCTAATTTGTTGTGCGTTGCAAATATAGCCAAAACCTAGAATATACCAATTTTCTCAGGGCATTGCATGTTTAGTAGGCTAGAATTCAGTGATATATCGTACTCTATAGGTCCATTTTGATAGATCTCCTCTTAAACTTCAGACCGACACAAGCATTGTCTAAACTACGTATTGTTTGCAAGAGCGGTGTATTGAGTGGATATGGCACTGATGCTGTAGAATCGACGGAGTAGTTCACACGGCAGTCTCCGTGGCAGGGTCAGCTGATAGATGTGTCCTCGAAACTATTCAGGCAACTAGTCATGACATATCCGTGTGGTCTATCCCACCCAGTAGGTGCCTGGCGTACGTGGTTACGCCCCTTCATGGCGATATGATGTGAGCTGATAGGTCTTCCTCCGGCTTACCAGAACGCCTTAGATTCTGCCACGTACAATAATCGAATGGATAGCTGAATGGGTCACTGCCCATATGATCACTGGAGGCCACATTAACGGGGAACTCGGATCTTGGGAAGCTCCCAGAATAGGGGCCATGCTATCGACGCTCTACCACTTTGGTCACGAGGTCGCAGCCCAACCGGCCAGCTAACGACAAAATTTCGGGGCACGATTCACGGAAGATCGGGTCTCGGCCATGAGGGTCAATCCTTCGATTCGGTGAGAGTCAGGGTCATGATGAGTTGGCAGTCGTTGCGCATAGAGAACGGTCAGGGAAAGGAGGACGCCGCTCTAACGCTGCTCTATCACCAACGAGAGTTAATTGGACCAAACACAATGAGACAACGAGCTCAGTGGTCATCGCTGATGGCTTTGCCACTCAAGGACTTGATTGCTAGCAAGAGACAATCGAGACAATGCGATCGTTTGCGAGTTTCCAACTAGATCCTGGTGTCATACGCCATTTAGAGGTCCCGGACGGTTGGACCGTGTGGCCGCATCTACCATCAGAATATTGTTAGAATTTGCCACATGTGTCTTTGAATTGGAGCCTGCCGTACCTGAACTCTGGTGCCAGAGGCAATGCCATGCACATGAAAACATGAAACATGTATCTGGGTACCTACATTTAGTATGGTGCCTAGCGTCTGCTGGGATCCGTATGCTCATCGCATACATGTGATATCAAGTTCCTAGGCATCTGTCGTGAATGGAAGACAGAGTATACTGCTGTGAGATTCACATTGCGCTCAAGGCGATCGATCGACCATATCGCGGCTGAAAAACAATGTTTCAGGTTTCAGATTTTCGGTGAAATTTGAGTCGCTAGTCCTTACCTACAAAAGGCGTCTATACGTTTTGGCGTACCGGCGCGCTACTGGTACTGCGACTAGCGCCTATTAACGTGACAGGCTTGACAGGAAAGGGATGCAAAATGGGGCTAGAAGAACATTGGATCGAGATTCAATCAGGAAAGCGACATCCCTTGCTGCGGGCACTGTAAATGGTCGCCATTTGAGTTACACTTTGGCATGTAACAGCTCACTAGGCGCAGCTAAGGGTGACTAAGGTTACGTAGTTTGTAGCGCATTACGGGCTACCACTAGTACGCGTTGGGTTAGCATTTGGGGGGATGCGCAAAGTGCATGCAGGTGGACCGAGGAGCGACATATGACGTCCTGATTGGCCCGACGCGTCGCCAGGATTTAAAAACAACACGACACGTCCTACCAAGACGACACCCCTCTTCGAATTCCCCCAGCGCAGCCAATCTGGAGTCACTCTACGCGCCCGCCCTTCCTGATCCAATCGCTTACCGTCCACCTCATTAATCTCAGGCAATCAACCTTTTGCACCCTCGTCCGAGCTTGCATCTTCATGGTCGCACAGTCGCATCGTACCACGAGCAGTACACACGTAGAAGATAACACCGTGCTGCAGTAGGCTCAGCAAGAAGATACGGCAACGAAGAAAGAGTATTGAAGACTTGGAGTAGACGGGTGGAATAGGCAGCTCCCGAGACCAGCAAGAGGCCAACAAGAATCATCGGTTGCTATTTTGAACGAAAGAGATATCTCGCTAGGCCACCAATTGTCCTACTCTCGGCGCCGTTGCATCCAACGGCATTGTTCTATCGATTTGCGGCGTTCGCGTATGATATCATTCGTTCGTCTCTCGTTGGATCCCGAGAGCACTGACCACAAAATCGCCAGGTTTCTCCCTCACCTTATCTCGCTCCCGGATCGATTGGCAGTGCAGCGAAAGCCCGAATGAAAGAGTAGGTACAATTCCCTTGCCGCACCTTCTATTATACGAGCTGGGTCTGACCCTCAATGTCTGTCTTAAGAAGAAGGCAGAGACGCTATCCAACTAGGTGGTTTATGCCGACCGTAATCAGCTCCACCACTCGCACCACTTGCGCCAGATCCTTGCGCAACTACTGTCCAGTATCCACCTCTATATCTTGCTTACCATCGTGTCAGCCCAGAGCACTCTGGGCCAATCCTCGCTCGTACTCAGCTTCTTATGCCGGGAACTCGACCCCACCCCGTTCCACTTCGACGCTGTATCCCCACCGATGCCCCACTGATGAGTTGGCGAACTAAGCCCTACTCGGTTCTTCCATTTCACGCACCCAGCTGCCAGTCGCCCTCGTTCCATTCCTCCCGTGTTCCGCTCTTCACGCTTTCACGCTTTTACGCTGCGGTCTACTGTGCGGCACTGCACGATTCTGGGCATTACCCACCCGTCCTCTTTAACCTACAGTAAACCTGCTTGCTTGCTCTTGTACGTACGTACCCTCGTGCTCCCCCTCTGCACTCCTCTCCTGCAATCGCAGTTGCATACCCGGCTGTCACGCTTCTTCCCCCAGATCTTGACGATCCAGCTCCCCCTCCCCTTCGTCTCCCCCGTTTCTCGTGCTAGTTTGCCTACTATCCACCATTACCACCTACATCATTTTGTGCGACTCCTCATCGGAGGGTTATTCTTATTCGACGACTTCGTATTATCTTGCAACTTGACAGCGCTTTTCTTTTTCTTTTTGAATTCGGAAACAACCGACTTACTTTGTAAAGAAGCTTCCCTAGCGATATCCACACCGCCGGAAGGTCACCCTGGCTTCACGTCTCCACTACCTGATCTAAGAACTTGTTTGCTTCAAGCCCAAGTGAGCCTCTCCCTCGTTCTCACCAACCTAGTTAATTATCCTGCCAGTGAATGCTTTTGTGGCTCTAGTCATTCGTCACGAAAGCTCATCCCTTGCTTCAGCAATCACATTGTTGACTCACACTGACACCAGCAGATTGTATCCGGCGCCACCATCATCCTGGCCAGCATGGCTAGACCGACGCGCTTCGCGGCTTCGAACGAGCCGCTACACATATTCCAAGATGAGTTTCAGGATGAGAACTATGGAAAGGCAACCACGATAAGCCGGGCCCCGATGCCGTCCGTGGGAAAGCAAACATCGCCACGCCGCCCCTTACAGAGCTCGAGCGGTAATTTGGTCTTCAGCCCTCCGAACGGTCGCGGCAAGAACCATTCTCCCTACAAGTCCACTGGGCAATCCTCACCGGCTCCACTGGGATCATCGCAAAACCGCAAACTGAACGCGATCAATACATGCCCGCCTTTATTACCGGCGCAAGCCACCGACTCCATCCCCAAAAAACCCTTGATGTCCACGTTCAAGACGGCCAATTCGAAGCAAGTAGGTGGTGACAAGGAAAACATGCAGCCCACTCTGTTACCTGCCCCCCCTTCATTCAATGTGGAGGAGTATTATCCCGCCCAATCGGGCAAGCGCACTCTCCTGGAAGCCGCTCCTATCATGGAATCAAGACCAGTAAAGAAGGCCAGGATGCACAACTCATCCTATCCGGAGCCGAGAGCCGTCTACCCGCCTACATACGATGACGGGACAAAACCTAATCACAGCTACGCGCAGCTGATTGGCATGGCAATTCTTCGCGCACCTCAGAAGAGGCTTACCCTGTCTAATATCTACAAGTGGATCTCCGATAACTTTTCATTCTACAATGCACATGATTCGGGTTGGCAAAACAGTATCAGACATAACCTCAGCCTCAACAAGGCCTTCATCAAGCAGGAACGCCCAAAGGATGATCCGGGAAAAGGAAACTACTGGGCCATTAAGCCAGGGACGGAGGAACAATTCACGAAGGAGAAACCAAGCAGGAAGGCCTCGGTTGTGTCGGAAAACATGCATGTTTTATCAATGCCGCCGCGTCCCGATTATGCTCACTTCGAAACAACTGGGTATCAAGATGGACTGCCGTCGCTGCCTGCGGTACCTCAAGTTCAAGACGCTGCGTATCTCCAGGCTATTTCGGAAGCTCCGACGACTGGTGCTACTGAGCTCTCATCGGATGCGACCATCCCTCTCTCTGATAATGCCTGTCCCGAAGATCTCGGCGATAAGATTCGAGGACTGGACGGCGCCGACCCGACTTCGCTCCCCTCACCACTTCCAGCGGCAATACTCTCCTCCCCTCCTATACCCCGTTTTGTGAAGCCGGAAAGCAATACGCCACCTGCTCATAATCACCTTCTGGGTTCCCGGAAGCGCCCTCAGAAGCGCAAGCATGCCTCGATGGATGCTTCGACCTCGTTGGACGACAGCGGTTACATCTCATCGTTGGAATCGTCAGTACTCCGCCAGCAGTCCAACCCCTTTTACAGTTCTGGGACGAAGCACAGTCGCAAAAAGGGGGGGCGGGGACGGGCCGAGGATGAGATTAGACGCCTCCGTCATTCATCAGATAGTCCGACCAAGAGTCGCTCATACGGACCTATGCTAGCATCCTCTTCCCCATCGCGACATTCTAAACAGATGCCCCCACCCCTGACTCCAGCGGCCAAGATGCAGCCGCCGCCTATGCAAGTCGCATCCGTCTCGCCGAACACGAATCTCCGAGCACATCGCGAGCAAGTGAGCTTGATGTTTGAATCGCCTCTGCGTCGCGTGAGTAATATATCCAGCAATATTGACAATATGACTCCATGGAGCCCTTCGTTCATTGATGGCTATTCGAACCTTTACGGAGTCAATGGTAGTTACACCCAGGAATACAGCTTCTTCGACGACGTAGCCGCGGATCTTGGAGTGTCACCGGAACCTTCGCCTATCAAGAAGCCGGCGAGACGACCACGCTTGGATCGATCACAATCTACTAGTGTGATCGACGACATTGCCAACTCCTCCATTCGGAAGTCTATCACGTCGGTGCCCTTCTTAGGAGTACCTAGTCCAACACCTGCCTTGGCCTACGAATCACCCAGCAAGACGTTTATCGACATGTCGTCGCCAAGCAAGGTCTTCTTGCAGTCGCCACTGGCTACCAACAGACCTAGCCTACAACTCTCGAAGGATATTGGTTGGTCGAATTTTGACAACGCGTTCGTCCCACCCCTTTTCGAGGAAGAAGTAGAAGAAACAGGTCAACTTCTGGACATTGCGCAAGGCTTCGAAAAGATTGGTGGCGGCAGCATCAACGGCAGCATAGTCGGGTCTTGGAAAGGATCCAAACCAATCTTGGGACGGAGTTATACGGCACAATAAGCACTAACCATCTCACCTACTCACTCTATAGACGGCCACCTTCCGGATTGATGATACTTATGAACTCGACGACTCTACGGCACGGACACCTGCTTCTCGGACGGCTTTCCTCCCCCATCTGCACTCTAGACTACCCCGGTACCCTTCATCTGCCTCGCGGCTCTCACGTCTTATTGTTTCTGGTACACTTGTAATGATGAAGTCACGTTTTCCGGGCAGCCATTTGCTTGACGCACGCGAACAACCTTGGCGGTCAAGGTTCTCTTTTGAGGTATTTTGTTTGATGAATATGCTTTTGCTACAGCAGGCCACTACTTTTGTTTTCCATGTTGTCTTGTATGGGTTGGTTGTGAGGACAATGTTGGCGTTTGGAAAAGCGCGGCGGCTATTGGCATGTTTGTGTAACAAGGCTGGCTTTCTATTATAGGCAAGGCGTTCTGTAATAGGCGGCGACACGCACGAGTTTCGTTTATGAAATGGCATGAGAGGCAAACACGCATGCGACAAATGAACGCTAACGAGGAGCGCTTTCCCCCACCACGGGGAGGTTCACGGTTATACTACGTTAGTAAAGGTTTGGCGTTAGAAAAGGATCAGGAGGGTATCAGGGCTCGATACTTCAGAGCTAGCGAATCGCTAGTATTGCAATGCAGATTGTCGCTTTTCATGCGCCTCAACTTGCCATTTTGATTTACTGACTTGTCATGACTTGGGGTGGCCTGGACTAATAATGCGTCTGGCATGGGTATCTTGATATTGAAAAATAATGGAGTCCCCTAAGCGTGAGAGTCCTAACCTAATGAGTCCACAAAAACAAATCATGTCTATCGTTGCCTCTTTACAAACTCCATGAAACTCCGTAGCACCAGATCCCAGGGCCCGTACCCAGGAACAGGAATGGGAACAGTCGCTTGCGCCAATAGTAGGGGGTATTTCTACAGGATATCAGGAGGGATGCATTTCCAGAGGTATGGGGGGCGACGAGTTTCCGGGCAAGCGAACTGATTCCTTCGGGCCATTTTCCGTCACAGCAATCCCTAGTAGATGCCCATGCGCGTGGCCCAACCGGCATCCTTCTGGTTGACGTTAATCTGGTAAGGGAAGGGATTCGTCTCGCTAGTCGTGATGGGTGGAATGTGATCTTTGTACGAGTTTACACAGGTGACGATCTTCATAGCCGTAGTAAGAAGCGTCTGCTCCATGGCTTTGCGAACCTTGGCTCGCTCTACATCAAGGAAAAATGGGTTAGCACAACATCCTGACAATAATGCCAGGAAGATTTCAAAGAGAAAGAAGAGAAAAAAAAGGAAGGGTATTCCTCACCACTCTCCGTCCTCGGCTCGGCTACGGTGACCTTGACGGTCCAGCATTCCCAACAGACCTCCTCATCTCCGCCGCCATAGGCCGCGCGCATGTACCACGTCTTGCGGCGTTTCTTTTCGAAGAACTGGACAGAAATGTTGCCACGGCCACCATTGCTGCCGGCCTGTGCGGTCGCTGCCCCGCGTTGTTGTGAGAGGTGGTGGTGAAGCGGCACGTTCGAAGCGGAAGAGTGCGTCCGCTCGGCATCTAATTCGCGCGCCAGCTCGGCGGCCCGCTTCTCGATCATGGTGTCGAGCTCGGCATCATCGACGAAGGGGAGGGTGATATCGAGGACCTCGCGCGACCGCGGCGCTAAGGAGGGGAAGAAGCGGTGGAAGAATATGGTGTGCAGGATCCCTGCGCAACGGCGAGTTAGAATATCAATGCGAGGCGAGTTGCGATCATCGTTTCATCTCAAGCGATGGATATGTTGAGAAGACGAGAAGGCGGGGCATTACAGAGAGAATTTTAACACGCCTCTTACCCCGGACCACATCTCTGACGGAAGCTGGGTCAGCAAATGCTTCTAATATGAACTCTTGTGGTATCTGGCGCTCCATGCTGTAGTAGGCTGGCGTTCGAGTGATGGATGGGAGAAAGGTTTAAAGGTTTGCGTGACGTACGACCTCGACGAGGCCGCTTGCGATCTTTAGGACAGCTCTCCGGTAGTCTTGGCGAGCTGCGAGATGTAAGAATTGATGGAGAATGGCGGGGTCATCCGGATCTAGCTTGGGATGGGGGAGAAGTGCGTCATATTAGCCACACGTGGCTTTGCTGTGGTGCATACAGTAGGTAGATCAATTTAACATGCTTAGGTACCTGGTAACCTAACTTGGTAGGCGGGCTCCACACGGGGAGCTTGTCGAGTCGCGCGCATGCCGAGGCAACGTTCAACAGCTACATGTGTACCCAGGACAAAATCTAGGATTAAGGTTACCCGACAGATAGAGCCGGTAACCACTGATCATCAATCTTGAATCCGACTCACGCATTCTACCACTCGGGTCAGGCATCTCCTTATCTACCTTACGCCTTGCAAGGGAGCCAACCCCGTTCCAGCTACCGAGCTGGACGACAGCGACAAACGACAACGGGCAATTCATTCTATACCATCGACATCTGCTGCGAACTTCATGTCGCATAGATAAAGAGCCAACTCGTACCAATTTCAACTAGCCTTAGGGGAATAATCGCGTCCCCAGAGCTGTTCCCCCTGTCGACATGCTGTCAGCTACGCGACGGTGGCTTCGCCGCAATCGGACTCCGATAGGCATTGGCGTCGGCATCGTGGGTGCCGGCTACTTGGCTACCCAATATGTTCTAGGCAAGATCAACGATGCGCGCGAGCGCATGAGTAGTGACCGCATCGCGAAAGAGAAGTGAGCTACAAGACGGATTAGGCACACCAGGCAGGCCCAGTCGAGGCGAGACTAACATGTTACATAGCTTGCGCCGCCGGTTCGAGCAGAATCAAGAGGACTGCACATTCACCGTCCTTGCTCTGCTCCCAACAGCTACTGCAAACATCCTCGAGACGATGAACACAGAGAACATAACACTGGAAATACAGCAGATGAAGGGCGCCGCCAAGAGTGTGCGCAGTGGCGAGTCATCGGTCGCGCCGCCGAGTATCGCAGATACTACTCTAACAGAGGAGGAAGGCAAGAGCATAGCGAGTCTACAAAGCGAAAGTGGCGTCCACGCGAGCCAAATCGCCCCTCCCCCCGTTTCGAGCACGGGGGATGGTGCGCAAGACGGCGGCCAGGCGCTTCAAAAGGCCCGTAAGACGAAGAGACAGCTCTGGGATGATCTGACAATAAGCTGTGAGCAGCCCCCAGCTCGGTCTAATAGAGCACACGAAGTGAAAGAACCCCAGACTAACTCGGCTCTTAGCGATAACGCGAGCTTTCACACTCGTATACACACTGGCGCTTCTGGCCATGCTCACCAGAATCCAATTAAATCTCCTCGGACGGAGAAGCTATCTATCAAGTGTGATTTCACTAGCGACTGGCGCAGCACAGTCTACGATAAGCCTCGAGAACAACGATGACGATAACCCAGAGCAGGCATACGGTAGTGATTTCGAGACCAACCGGAAGTACCTAACTTTTAGCTGGTGGTTACTGAACCGGGGATGGACAGACGTGATGGAGAAGGTTGAGACAGCCGTTCGTGAGGTGTTTAGCCATCTGAGTCCACGTGATCTCTTAAGTTTCGATACCTTTTCACAGTTGGCGCTCGAAGTGCGCAAGAAGGTCGAGAGCAAGTCAGATTCCAATAGACCGGGCGCCCAGTGGCTGCCCTTCCTCCTTCCGCCGACCCCATTAGAGGACTTCGTCCTGAAGGAATCCGGCGTCTTAGGCGATAGCGCCACCGCTACTACAAATCCATCTAGTAGCTCATCGGCCTCTTCACCAACATCGACCATAACGCCGGCGCTTCGCCGTCTACTTGACGAGACCTCGGACCTCGTCGAATCGCCAGCATTCTGCCATGTTCTGACTCTTCTTCTCGACGCCGGCTTCTCTGTCCTGTTGAACAAGAAATTGTTGGCTGGCGCTTTCGAATCCAACCTTTCAGTGACAGGCCCGATCTCTGAGCCTTCGGAACTAGCCGTTACCGATCCCACAACCCGTGCGGTCTTGCTCCCTAAGATTCTATCGGTGCTGACGCGACAGGCTCACGCTATTGGGAACGGCATGCCAAACGAATACCTGCAGGAAATGGAGCATGTTCAGGACCTCGAAGCCTTCGCCGCCGTCGTGTACTCGAGTAACTGGGAAAACGAGATTCATCAAGACGACGAACTAGCTGCCGCCGCAGCTGGTCTTAACGACGCCGCCGTCGCTTCTATCAGACAAACAGATGAAGTTGTGGTGCTTCGACAGGACCACAGCAACGAGTTTAAGTCATCCCAGGCACCAACAGGAGGCGAGAGCGTTGTTGTGGTGGACCCCTCGCAAAGTTCATTTGAGACAGCGTGGGAGAAGGCGTTGGAGTCTTCTTCGATGGCGTCGCAGTCACAGTCATAGCCGACATGTATTCTCATACATCTTTTACTCGGCTTCACAATGGGCTACTAGTATCTCACGTCTGGCCGAAGAAAACGGACCTTGGAACACGATCATCTCAGGATATATGTAACGGTATGCTTTGGACAGCCGCTTACGATCGCCACTTCAGCCCAGTCAAGTCCGCACCGAAACAAGTAATAATCTAGGTGGAGAGTAAGAAGTCGGGATACTGCATCTATAACACATCTCATGAAACTCGGCCAGCGCCGTGATACCTACCCAGCGCCGGTGAAACAGTCAGGATAATGTCCCAATACAATAAAACACAACTAGATAGATGGATTGCCAGGCCAGACACTATGAATGATGACGCATTGGGGGTTGTTGTATATATTACTACCATAGGTATCTTGGGAGGGCCCGCTTTGAGCCCACGTCGTCCACAAGATGGACGAATATAATCTGTATCATCACGGCACAATGCCTAATCCCCTGTAGCATGTCTAAGATCAGGACTAAAGGCTGCCAGTTGGATGGAGACTGCAAAATGAGGCCGACGTGATTCCCCTAGATTCCGGGCATAGATATTCCAGGAGTGAGATAAGTTGCGCTCCCACTAAGCCGCGGGTGCGATGACCATCGCCTCTGTTCGCGTTCTGACACCCACATAGCTCATCCTCGTAGCAAGATTACTTCCCTTTTAGCTACAAGAATCTCATTTTGATAGCAATTCACATCAAACCACGGATGAACTTGTCCAAGCCGAGTTCGAACATCTCATTCCGCACGCCCTCGCCACCCTTGTGTTCCACAGGCGACAAGGGGTTTTTTACAACTATTGATAAGGCCGGTGTTAGCCCGGACGAACATCGTATCACGCGGAAGAAATACGAGAATATTCCTCCCCCCGCCAATAACTCACCATACTCGACCCAGAGGTTGATGTAGATCTGGTGCAGGACGTTGCGCATGCTGAGGGCGCCGGGCTCGGTCAGCAGGGCGAAGCGGAGGTTGGTGGGGGTCTCGTAGTAGTGCAGCTTGTACTGGGAGGTGCGGAAGGAGATGAAGGCGTCGTCGTCGCCGCCCAGCTTGCGCACCATGTTCCGCAGGCTGAAGACGGTGCCGAAGATCAGCTTGGCGTCGTCGGCGTTCTTGTTCCGCCGCGGCTTGCTGGGCGGCTGCTGCTGCTGCTGCTGCTGTTCTCCGGCTGCTGTTGTTGTTGCTATCGCGGGGCCATTACCGTTCGCTTGCTGGTGCTGATCGTGGGGCAGCGCTGAGGGAGCTGGCGCGGGGGCCTCGAGCCATTGTTTCGAGTAGATGCACTCGGCTACGCGAAGGGGATAACATGTTAGCGCATGTGAGGCCTCTTGATCCCCCTTGTGTCTGCCTGCCTAGGCGTAAAGTGTATCATGAATCACATTGTTGGTTTGTGTTGGTGGTGGTGGTGGTGGTGGTGGTGGTGGTGGTGCAAGGTCGGCATGGCCATAGGCACCGCACGCGGCTGACTTGGGGGTTGACGAGGCTCGCTCGACTCGAGCTGGCCTAAAGTCGGGCTTGGCTTGGCTCTCAGCTGAGGCTCGAACTTACTGTGGCGGTCAAAGATGTACAATGAGTAGACCTGGACGGGCATGGCGCCGGCGCAGGCTTCTCTAGCTCAGACTGGATAGTCGAGAGCTCACATACCCGTGATCAATGGCGGGGAAACTGGCATGCGACGAAAAGGTCTTGGTTGATAGTGTAGTGTAGTGTAGTTGTTCTACAATGAATTACCTAACTAAACCGCGTTCCAGATGTTGCACATGCTTGGTAGGACTAACGGTGGGGCCCAGCGAGCCAGGTTCCCTTCCGATAAGGCTTGGGTGCTTGGTTCTAGTCCCTATTCGCAACTAGTCGATCTATCACCAGCCTCAAACGCGGCTGCAACGGCATACCCGACGGCAAGTACGGCACTCACTTATCTCATGCTTGAGGTCCTGGGTTTCTTGGGTTCCATTCGCTGTCTCTTTTGCTTTCTTCTTAAAACTAAAACATGGTATGATACCATAACATATGCATACCTGTCGCATGTTGCACTCGTGCTGATTGGTAGGTATACTAACAACCTGACAAGCTCTGACAGAGTATACTCTATTAGGTACATATAGTAGGTACTAGGTAGGTAGATTGTGTGAGACCCCCCAGACCGGGGGTATTATTCCTGCAGCAGGGGTCACCAGTGCATATGGCAAAGACGATTCGCTGAGAGCTTGAATTAGCTGCTGTTGGGCTGAACTGTCTCCTCTCCCTTTTTGTCTGTTGTGTCCCTCCTCTCTGAAGTCCTGCGCAACAACCTGCGCAATCAGGTCTGCCCGAAGCCGCTGTTTGTTTGTCTGGATCTTTACCCATGACATTACACATTCCGCGAAGAAGGTCAACTGGAAGGCAGAGGATGTAGAAGAGGCTCCAGCCGTTGTCAATATAAGCCCCGCCAATCGCCTGGTCTGCGATGTGTTGTTCCTTTTTGATATCATGTTTCCCTTAACTTAACGCTTTGCATCAGCCTCCATTTGCATACTGTAATTCAGCTATCCTTCTCACTCTCGGTCACGGTCATCAAACCCGACAGGACGGGGACGGGGCTTGGATCCGACTTATCGAGCTGTTGATTGACTGTTGATTGACTATTAGCCCCTCCAAATTTCCGCCGTTGCTTAATCTTGGCAAACTCTTGTCACGACGATCTGACCGACACCCACAACCGCACACACCATGATACAACAACCCACAGATGCCTCATTTGCAGGCCCAGGCGACGTGGTCGACATGTCTGCTATGAGCGACCCTCACAGTTCGCCCACGCCCGCGCCCTCGCCACGGCCACGCATTAGCATCGAGCAGATTACCGATGCTACAGACCAGCAGATCCTTGTTGCCCCTCACCTGTAAGTCAAGTCAAGTCAAATCAAGTCAAGCTTTAGACTGCCTAGCTTTATGTAATACACGCCTACCAATCGCAAAGCTGTCTGTCTCGCGATACGTCACACGCCAGTTATAGTATAGTAGTCTAAGACATGCAACACACCAGGCCAACACCACCTTCCGCTCCGCTGAGCCCATTAAGGCATCACAAGAGGACTCCGTCCCAGCATCGTGAGGTGAAAGTAAGGAAGCATGCCGTCCCATCGTGCTAGTCATGTTTGCGCCATAGTAGGCTAATATCGAGGTCCCGTCCTCCTCTGCTAGGAGACTCTCGATGCCAAGTACACCAACGACGAGATTGACGGGAGATCACAATACACCGTCAATCAATATGTGATTGGAGACGAGATTGGCCGGGGTTCGTACGGCGCCGTCCATGTAGCTACCGATCAGTTTGGGAATGAATATGTAAGCAGAGAGGCCGTGTGATGCCGACCTTCACCATAACGGACCAATGCTTATCTCCTTCGCCGTAGGCTGTCAAGGAATTTTCCAAATCGCGCCTACGGAAGCGAGCGCAATCCTATATCCTGAGGCGGCCCGGGCCTGGGATGCCGCACCAGCAAGGTCCCGGGATGGGACTGAATCATTTTTATAAAAAACAATTTGGTCGCCAGGAGGATGCCGAAGCCAAGGATGCCCTATACTTAATTCGCGCCGAGATCGCGATCATGAAGAAACTCCATCATGACAACCTCGTTGCCCTCATCGAGGTCCTCGACGACCCCGAAGATGATTCTCTCTACATGGTCTTAGAGATGTGCAAGAAGGGCGTTGTCATGAAGATCGACCTGGACCAAAAAGCCCG
Organism: Xylaria scruposa; assembly: GCA_022385635.1. Classification (NCBI taxonomy): domain Eukaryota; kingdom Fungi; phylum Ascomycota; class Sordariomycetes; order Xylariales; family Xylariaceae; genus Xylaria; species Xylaria scruposa. The sequence goes on from MU280183.1 coordinate 562,756, forward strand.
CCCCTACGACAGCGAGCTTTGCCGCACTTGGTTTCGCGACCTGATTCTCGGCATTGAGTATTGTAAGTCCAGGTTTATCACAGTCTCATTCGCTTGGTTTTCTTTTAACACATCAGCAGTGCATTCTCAGGGCATTATCCATCGTGACATAAAACCCGATAACCTTCTTTTAACAGAAGACGATGTGCTTAAGATTGTCGATTTCGGCGTCTCCGAGATGTTCGAGAAGTCAAATGACATGATGACGAACAAGTCTTCTGGGTCTCCGGCCTTTTTACCACCAGAGCTCTGCCAAGCTAAGCACGGAGATGTTTCTGGCAAAGCTGCAGACATTTGGTCCATGGGTGTTACACTTTATTGTCTCAAGTACGGGGAATTGCCGTTTAGTGGTAACTCCATCATGGATATGTACGAGTCAATTCGAGAACAACCTATATCTCTTCCCAATGGAGAAGACCCAGACTTTGTCGACCTAATTACACGGATCCTAGACAAGGATAATCAAGCGAGAATCACGTTGCCCGAGATTCGAGTAAGCTTATATATACTAAACACACCACGTACAGATGATGCTGACTAGTACCAGAATCACCCTTGGGTGACAAAGAATGGGGAGGATCCTCTTCTGTCCGAGGAAGAAAACTGCTCTAACGTGGTGGAGACGCCCAATGAGCTTGAGGTGAATCACGCTTTCACCCGTAAGATGGATCATCTGATCTGCGTCGTAAGCGGTTCTAGCTTCGTCATCACTGTTCAAGTCACTAAAAGGATTCCAGATGAGAGCGATACAACGCTTCAAGGGTCTTATTTCGCCAAGTCGGGCCGCGAGTCCACGGACTCCTCATGCACCAAGACCGCTATTGGCGAAGGCAGTCGAAGCAGGATCATTAACTTCCTCCTCCTCAGACTCAAAACAAACCCCTGAGACAACCGAATCGGTTCGACAGAAATCCGTTGCTGAAGAAGCTGCCGAGCTCATCGAGCAACGTAAAGCTTACCTGCAACTAGGTCTGTCTCTACAAGGTACTGGCGCAGAACAATCAGTCAAGGAGGAGGCTCATACACCTGAATCAACCGACAACAAGAATGCTTTGTATCTTGGAATCGGCACTGGTGGAGACAATGAGTTCCGTAGCCCAGAGCTTCCGAGCGATATTGTTTCCGAGTCACCCACGGGTATCGACTTCGACGTCTACGACCGAGCATTCGAGACGGAGATCAAGCGCATCCGCTCGGACAGGAAGAGGAATCGGTCCTGGACGTACATGACGAAGTTGCTCGGCGAGAAAGAGATGGATAAGTATATCGGAGATGACTGCATGATCGTCGAGGCCGGTAGATCTCTTGCAACGCATAGCTCGTCGGCCATATCCAAGGCGCACACTCTGATGCACGAGTTCGGTGGTTCCAGTCGTCACGGAGAAAGCAAGGCAGAGCACGCCGATTCCCAGCCAACGACGGAGAGCGAAGATGGCGTCCAGAGAGTCGTGGGGGCAGTGAAGGAGACAGGCTCCAGGTTTGCGGATCTAGTGGTTTCGATGACGAGAGAGATGAAGGGCAAGGACATAACCAATACAAGACCGGAATGATTGACACGCCACCGAATAGGAGGATGTTACGCGTCACTCGCCAATACCTGCAGTCTGGATTCTGGAAGTACGAGTCACATGAGAAAATAAGCAGAGCCCATTGGAGTATTATTATCAAGCCAAAAGTAACGGGGGTGTTATCTACGTTAACGAGCGGGCGTTTGGCTATATGAGGGCGGAAAGTGAGGGGGGAAAGGGGGAAAACAATAGGGTTGGCGGGTCTGAGCAAGTAGCGTTATGGGATAAACGAGTTGTTGTTTAGCTATTTCACACTACAGCGCCGGCATAGAATAAATAATAAGAGACTACGAAAAATGGCACATCTACATATAATAGAACCATTTATGTTTGTTTCGTCTGTGTTATTCTTTGCTCGATCGATTTTTTTGTAAGGAATCCCGGGCGGGGCTACCTTTTTTTTTTACGAAACTGCCAACTTAGAACTTAGAATGTATAGAAATACACAATTACGATTTCATTAACTAACTCGCAACACAGCGCGATACAACCAAGTATGTCTAAAAGCTTAAAAATAAAGCTGCTAAATAAACGTAATTGTAGTTTATGGGACTAGTCCTTCGTCGAGATACAAAGGTATCCAACCATCTCCAGGGTAGGTATTGGGTAAGATACCTACCCTAGCGTGAGAAGGCCGACTAGCGGTTTCGCTAACTACCTAGGTTCGCTCTGTATAATGTGTGTAATGATTTGACGAGAGGGACTTAATGCCACGCGGGGTTTTACTGCGGCCGATGAACACGTATTTTTCTACTTAGACGTCTAACGCATACATACTCGAAGTTGTCAAGCAATAGAGGGGTAGTCCATAGAGTTACCTTCATATGACGTCATATCCACTGCTGATCCTCTTGGTACAACATGGACACATTATTCACACAAAAGATACGACAATAACCGCATACGAATGCCTAGGCAGGTAACTATCATATGAAATCGCTGATGTTGCTGCGCCACAGGGTAGTAGTGCAAAGAGAAAGGGAGGCACATCATCAAACCGTTGTCCGCTCCTACCATAAATCCCGCCTCGTCCCTGTCTGTGCGTCATGAGCTGGTTACAAGGGATTTGATGATAATCGCTCACGCACTTGTAAGTAAAACTCACCCCATTGCCTCCGTATCACTTACCTCTCACCTCTTAGCTCAGGAGGATATCTCCCGTCTCACCCTAGGAGCTATCCAGGAACTGGTGAGTTAACTATGGCTCACACAACGCTGTAGGTAGAGGAGAGTGTGTTCAACGCTATAAAGATATACTCGTATATCATCGCCTGCGGGGATATACTCGGGCTATCGCGGCAGTTGGCATGAATTTGATAATTGCCATGGTTCAACATCGGGAAAGACAGTAACAAATTGTCTGGACTCAAAAAGCTCAATTCCAGTTCGGCCCAGCCCGGCCCAGCCCAACATTCGGCGGTTCGGCGGTTCGGTGGGTTGTCAAAACAGTCATGGCCGAATAATCTCACAACCGTCTTGTCTCTATGCTACTGCACACTTCTATTAGCTCAAGCATGCTCGAAAGAAAGGACGTTGGGCCGACTCCACCCCCGATGTCGACGTGGCTCGTGTAATAAGTGCGGGGGGTTAGTCTGTATGCACGCGAGGTTCCGCGTTTGGCATCGTGGTGGTAGTTGTCTGACATGCGTTGAGTTATATTCATGTGATTTCCGCTATTGGTTTAGGATTTTACCTGGTTCATGGAGTTTTAGCTTAGTGCGCAATCCACAGCATCGGGTTAGACAGCTTTCGAGGCAGGTGACCGAACTAGGGCGTCAGTTATTCCGCGACTGAGTAAGGAAAACCAGAAAACGAAGGGAATTGCCATGGGGGCTAGGGACGGCGTGCGGAGATGGTGAGGAGACTGCTGTGCGGAATCCCACCACATTTATCCAGCCATGAGGAAAACGAATTGTCCAACCCCACGTTTTCTCCCCCAGATTTTGGGGCTCAGATACCCTGTATATGACTGCAGCGTCTTGACAGGACTGACGCGCCTCTCAGCATCTGGGCGTAGAAGTAAACGCCGATTTGATTTACTGTACTTCGCTGATTTGAGTTTCTCTCTTTTTGCGTGTATAATATTGTCGTTCCATTACCCAGGGCTTGTGACGGCAAACTTGTGCAAGTTCTTAGCTCCGATAAGATTGTTTTTGGAATGTGGTCCTCCGGCTAGGCAAATAATAGTCATCAATGTACCTAGCCCTTCGAGTAGCTACGGCGAAAGACACATGTCGCTGATGAGGCTATAGAAAAACCTCAGCCAATAGAAGAAATTGGCACAATAGCCAGCATGAATCCACGTTGCCTTGGTTATGTGAAACGATCGACTGAAAAGTCCTGGATTGATCAGCAATGGCTTTTCTTAGTAGAGCAGTTGGTTGTACCTCGGTCCGTTGCTGTATCAGGTTTGCATAGCTCTCCCAGGAAGCGGGGGCGATTGCACAGGATGGGGAATAAATTGGGGATATCGAGGTGCTCGGCTTAGTCGACGAGGATTGCCCCGAAGTTGGCTGAAAACGTAAGTAGGACGTAGGAGGAACGTTGCTTAGCTGGCAAATGCCGAAAGAGAATGTTTTACAACGGGAATTGCTCAGCAGTAGTTCCCGTAATCGATGGCAAACTTCCCGGTTATAGCTCATCACAACAGATATCTGGCGATACGCCCGAGTCCCTGACCAGGAGGGTTGCTATCATTCGTCTAAGGATGTACGGTATAGGAGCTTGAACGCTATCTGATCTGCTCGCTTATCTCCAAGCAGTGATACGGTAGCGTCATCACTGTCGCTTGCTTGTCTGTAGCGCGGATGTGTCATACATTGCCATACATGCCATATCTCGCGTAGCAAAGAGAGGTGAGCGGTAATGTGAACCATCAAGGGTGTGAAATGGTATAAACGCAAGCCGGTGGAGGTTCGCTGCAGCAAAAAGCAGCCCCTATCTCGTGTCATCCATCCATCCCATCGAACTGCGCAGGTTCGCAAAGTTCGAAGGGCACCATCCGACCACTCACCTGCCGGCGTTGGACCACGGGAAGGCTGATCTGATCCGATAATGCATCTCACACACATACATGGGTTTGATGGAAACCATACTTTATGTCGCATCCAAATATTTGGTGGGTTGATCCGACTAGCTCTTGCACACTAGATGAGGCTGTTGACCGACATGGGTGGGAAAAGGTCCCCACCACTCGAGCATGCAGGTATGTGTGTATGTGGTGAGAAAGCTCTGTTGAGCTTTATCCAGTAATATTGAAGGCGTCCTGATGCAACTCACAATGAAGCGGGAAGGGACAGCCGCCTAGCGAACTCCTACCCAATTTTGAAAAAGTAAGTACTTTTGTACTCACTTACTAACATAGGTATGCCATGCTTGTATGTGGCAACAATTAGTATTTGCTCAACTGTACTTACGGTAGGCTGAATGACGTCATTTTTGCTGTCAAGAACCATATTTATAATCTGCGTTTTTCGCAATGTAAGCACCGGCTGCTGCCGCATCTGTCACAGCGAGCTCGAACTGCTAAGCCGCAGACTTACATCGGAAGCTTCGAGTTGTACAGCGGTATCACAGTATTTACTCCGGTACTTACATGCAGGCTTGTATGATAGCACAGGACAAAGAAACACCGTCTACGTCTAGCATAGCAAATACATACGTCCGTCCATACTCGTGGATTGCTGCCAAGGTATTGCTCGGCGATGATAGAGCTCCATTGCTGTTCCGACCCTTGATTTCAATCACGCCGGTTGTGTAGTGTAGTCTCCCAGATCACTGGACCCCTGGTAAGACGTGCCTTAGTTCAGCGAATGCACAGCTACCAATACTGCCATGGGCGGTAGCTATTTTGATATACAGTACTTAGAAGAAGCGATTCTTACCTCTCCCCTTGCGGTATAGCTAAATCGAAGTATGCAGGGTCACTGCTGCGGGTGAGCGGTGGGCTCTTGGTGGAGTTCAAATTGAGGCCTCCCTGCACCGAAAAGCGAATCTTATCAAGCCGGGAATGAGGAATTTGGTGCTTGGTACGCATACAAGGGACCCGGAACTGCAGGTCAGAGCTTCGCATAGTTATTTGCCGTCGACATGTGCGGATACCCCTTGTAGCAAACCAGCTTTAAGCTTTATCGACGACAACTCGCTAGCTGCACTGTCTTTCTGCCATGTGCCATTCATCAACAGGGGGGGTTACCATCCGCCCGGAAAGGGGGTGGTTTGCCGTATACGTATACGCCAGAGGAAAAAAAAAGGAAAAGTATGCGAAGACCCGAGACAGGCGGTGTCGGTATCGGTGTCGACGCGCCGTCGGTGTACTCATTCCTGACGGGCAGGCTGGAGATCAGGAGTGGCCGAAATAGGAGAAGCTCATGGCAGTAGCAGACCCGGACGTGTTATAGCTTGCATGCTGTACGCATAGACTCAAACATGAAGGTCTGACCAATGCATCGTTCACATCCGAGCTTGCCCAGATTTTTTAATACGATGCCGCCGTTGGCGTGATGGCGAGGGTCCGGAGCGGTGAGCCAAAGAGTGCATTGGCGGCGAGCCGCTCTGTATAGTCTGTTAGATGGAGAAGTCATCCCCAGCTGGCGGATGTCGACATCGTTACATGGTGCTAAAAGGCCCCGTAAACAAGGCTACAAGATCGCTGCTGTCTGCGTGTCTGTCATGCATGCCCGCTACGGCTGGCGGAACGGTTGCCGACTGCCTGCATATCTCGACTCCAACATGGCAATGGTTTTTGCAGAAATGCCTCATACGTACATGCAGATATTAGACGTGGATGGGTTCTTCGTCCACGCATGCATACTGCCATGTAACGTGTGTCTAATCTCGTTGGATGATCTGTCTTCCAGCCACTTCCGGCACTTATCGAAGCCCAGAACTGTTATAGACAAGTCTTTGCGAGTGTGTGCTACTACTAAGACAACCAACCGGACTGCCCTAGACAGTTGCAACGATAAAAAAAGAAGACAGGAGAGGCTATCGAAAATGGCTGTGCGTATAGAGAAAAATAAGCAACCAAGTCGAAATGACTCGTCACCAGTTACTGATGACTGTTTCAGTACTTATGGCATGGGCCTGGTCTAGATGGAAAATGTATAGAAATTCAACCGTGACCATAGATAATAGGGGTAGTCTTTTGCTCTGTCAGTGGTAATAAGTTACAGTGCTTGTTGTAGATGCCAGAGGTCGTTGATGGGTATACTATGTCATTATCCAGTGTACCTTACACCGATCTCCGTCTATTTGGAATCAGCATTGTTTCTGTTTGTAGGAAAAGCCAGACCCGTCAGTTTGTTGTCCTGGGTCAGCTATAAATGATGTTCATTACACAACATTCCTCGCCTTACCTATAATAATACTAGTAGATTAGGTAGTGGGCTAAATATGTTAAAAACTCGTGAACAAGACCATATGCACACCCTTCTGCCCTGAAACCCTACAGCATTCCACTAGGTAGAAGGTGGGGGGCCACATCCTATGAATTGCAGGCTATAATTACTCCATCCGGCAGTATACTTGCATCTTGTACCGTGGTTCCAACTTCAACCACGCAACTACCAACGGGCTACAATCCTAGCAGATCTTGGTTCAGCGAACTTACATTGGGTATTTTGGGAGCTGTATTAGAAGTGGAGGCAGAATTGGCGTTTTGTATACATATACTTTGGCGTTGCGAATACCTGGTATTCTAGTATGAGTTATAAGTTATACTTTGTATACTCACATTGCCACCCAGTCTGATATGAAGGCTCTTTCAAAATATACAATGGGCAAGTAACCAGATGTATTTTGAAGCACATCACAACGCTAGACTGGGTTTTGGAAGTTCTGTCAGCTCACAACCCAGGATCACCTAGCTTCCTGCCATCCAACAACGTCGATGTGCTGGCTTGGCCTTTCGCATGCAGTGTACTGTGCAGGTAGTGTACCAGAGCTAGATTGTACACATGTAAGGAAGTAGGTATCGTCAATAGTAAGACGTCACGGTAATGAAGCTGCGGATCTGCTCAATGTTTGTACAAAAAGCATGGCGCATTAGATGATGTCCTTGCAGCCACCGATTACCTATTCTTTTGTTGTATTTGGTCACCTGCAGTCAACCACTCGATCACTGGACTGACTATCCAAGCTACAAATATCCACTCCGAACTCTCCTGTTTGTTTTGTTTGCTCTTGTCATCCGACTCTAACTACTCCCCTCCCAAAACGCACACACCTCTGCTGTACCTATTGTTTTACTCTATCCCTCGAAACATCGACCAACGATTGCCCAGAACTGCGTCGTACCGCCCACCGCTGCTTTGTGCTCTTCACTCTTCCCTTATATACTTAGTACTTATTGCTTTCCCGTTCATCCCATCGCCGAACCTAGCATGCGCGTCATCCTCCCGGGTTGGAAGCATCGGACGATCCAGTAATCCAACATCATCCGCTGACAATGACTGTCTCTGCCACCTTGACGAAAACAAGTCTTGCCAGTTGCCATCTGTTTCGCCTCTAACATTTGCTGGAACCCTTCTTGAGGTTCCTATTCTGCGACTGACAACTCCGACTTACATCGAGTGTACCGAGTGTCTGCCAACATCCCTCGCTACTGCTACACCATTGCTATTGGCGAACCCAAGTGGCCTGGCGCCCTCATTGCCTTGAACTACCATCATATCTCTCCCACGTGCCCAGTTGTTTCAGCCACATAGCAGCCGCGTCGACGTATTAATACGGCGTGCTACTGACGACGTGCCCTATCTCACGCTCTTCCACTCTTCTTCCAGCGAACCGACCGTCCTTCTCTGGATCTTCACCTTACCACTCCTTTACCTAGGACTACCGAAAATCAGCGACGGGGCCGGAAACAAGTGGGCAGGAAAAGCCCCTCACGCTTCTCCTCTTTTTTTTTCTTCGTTTTTTCCCTGGTTTGCTAGCTTCCAGGTCACCAAGCGGGAGCTCTGTTGCTCCAAACCAAGTGCAATAGTCACACTAACCACGGAAGAAAGAAGCCTATTGGAGCACCCCAAAGGCCACCTACAGGCTTCCGTCTTTGCCTACTGGAGCTGCTGGCTACAAGGGGCCACGCCCGCCAAGGTTCGCCATTGCCCGCTATTGCCCGCCATTACCGTCTCGCCTCCCCACCGAGTCCACCAGGCAATCCACCACTGGACCGCCGACACCAGCTCGCGCGCGCAGTGCCACCAGCACCCCCCAAACACACCACCTAATTACCGCCTATCCCACCTGGATCGACCGCTTGTGTAGCGGCAGCCACAGCAGGAACTCACCTGTACGCTACCGGTATCCCTTACCTATTAGCTCTCGTACAAATTCGCCGACTCCCGCGGCCTCTGAACCCGCACTCCCTCCTCCCTCTCCCTTCTTGTTCTTTTCCTACTTCTTCCTCTCCCCGTAGTCGCGGTGCTCCAAAACCCCGTCACGTCGCCGTTTTGCAACTTATCTAAGACGCCATCCTCTGGGCTTAGCCCACCCCCCCAAGGCGACGCCGACATTGGTCGCCCACGTCCAAAGTCGGATCTCTTGTGCACCGCCGCCCGCCGCCACAGCCAAGACCCAGGCAAGCAAGCAAGCATCATTACCCCCGCTGTTTTCCTTGTCGCCAAGCGCCAGCAGACAACCCACGTCCCAATCCGGCCTATCAAGACCAGTGCGCGCTTCTTGCTCCCGCTTGCGCTTTTGCACACGCAATGTCGAACACTTCAGAGAGGACCGTGTCACCCAATGCTTCTAAGCAATCCTCTATCAAATCGGTCGACCCGCCTTCGCGAACGCCGAGTGTGAAGGCGCAAGCGCAGGCGCAGGCGCAGGTCCAGAATGGAAGGCCCCAGCCTATCAATGGCCTCGTCGCCCCGGACACCCAGCCGAGACAAGCCGAGAAGCCGTCTATAAAAAACCGGTTGACCAGGATGTTCTCCAACAAAGACGACGTCCCCAAGACCGGGCTCGGAGCCGATTTTTCGCAACCTTCGAAGCGAGCAGTGCCCAGCCCTGCTCCTGTGACCTCTGCCGCTACCACGCCGGCAAAATCTACTATTCCGTCTCGCTCTTCTAGTACCGACGTGCCTCCTGCGCCAAAGCCGCAAATGACGCAGCGTTATACTGCCAATGCCAATGCCCCTGGTGGCCACGAGCACCATCTGAAGGGTAGTAAACGGCAGGAGAAGCTATCTGATATGTTCAAGTCTCTATTAGGTAGAAAACAAGACGCACCCGAGGCTGATCTATCGCTTGTGTCGAGCTGGGTTGATACCTTGCGGGAGGAGAAAGAGTCGTTAGCTAATGACAAGAAAGGGGGTCCGAATCAGAGTGTTACGCTTGTCGAGAAGTATGGCAAATGTCAAGAAGTAGTCGGCCGAGGCGCATTCGGCATCGTGAGGATATCACACAAGAAGGTGGAGAACGGCGAGAAGCTTTTCGCCGTCAAGGAGTTCCGCCGTCGGCCAGAAGAAAGCGAGAAGAAATACAGCAAACGTCTGACGGCTGAATTTTGCATTTCGTCGTCTCTACGACACCCCAACGTGATACACACATTAGATCTACTCATGGACCAAAAGGGAGACTACTGTGAGGTCATGGAATATTGCTCCGGTGGCGATCTTTATAGCCTAATACTCACTGCCGGCAAGTTAGAAACTCTGGAAGCCGATTGCTACTTCAAGCAGATGATGCGCGGTGTTGAGTATATGCACGAGATGGGCGTGGCCCATCGCGACCTGAAACCCGAGAACTTGCTCCTCACCTGTCACGGCGCCCTGAAAATCACAGACTTTGGCAACGGCGAATGCTTCAGGATGGCATGGGAGAACAGTGCCCACATGGTCTCCGGCCTGTGCGGGTCTGCGCCGTATATTGCCCCTGAAGAATACGTCGATAAAGAGTTCGATGCTCGTGCGGTGGATGTGTGGGCATGTGGTGTCATTTATATGGCCATGCGGACAGGTCGACACCTATGGCGCGTCGCAAAGAAGGACGAAGATGAGTTTTACGAGCGGTATCTTGAAGGTCGTCGCGATGAGGAAGGCTATGGCCCTATCGAGTCTTTACATCGTGTAAGTCTCTACATCTTCCCAGGGTTTTGTCCTGTTCCATCACCCTTTCCCTTGTGATGCACTGACAAGAGTGGTTTGCGTAGGCCCGTTGCCGCAATGTCATCTACTCCATCTTAGATCCCAATCCGACAAGGCGTATAACAGCTTCTCAAGTCCTCAAGTCCGAGTGGGGTCGGGAGATCAAGTTGTGCCAAGCTGGCGAAGAGGGTCTTTGAAGCTGCCGTCCCACGCTACGCTTACCTCGCAACTTCTACTTGCTCAAGGTTGAACCATCCCCCTATCTGGACCGCTCGACTTACCGAGGGGACTTTCCTCAGTGGCTCTCCTTGCCCAGTAAAGTGTCCTACAGCAAATTGGCCTACGAACCAACAAACCAACATTTTCATTTGAATGACTAGAATCTATCTTTTCTGCAAGGAGTCCGGCGTTGTCTTTCTTCAGCTTTCCCCCCTTCCTACGATCACCGTTTCACGAGCAATTATGACAAAATGACGCATCAGAGACTAAGGCAAACAACAAGGCGCACCGCATCAACAGGACGGGTTAGATGCTTGGGACGGCTTCATCATTGTACAACATTATAAAGGATATAATGGCGTCCTTTGTCGGCTTGCAGTGCTAGACTTGAACTGGCAATCGGGGCTTCGGCAGACAGCTCACTCTTGTTTGGCACGCATACCTGTAAAGGTATGATGACGAGCAGCCGGGGAAGTGGAGGGTTACGTTACCTAAGCAGAGGTTGAATGGTTTGTGCCGTGTTAGATTAACATGGCTTGAGTCAAAGGACATGTGATGGCATGGTCGGCATGGCAAATTCATGGCCAGACAGTCGGGCAACATTGGATGCCTTACGCCACGCGGCTTCTTACCTTTCCATAGTAGGACAATATGGATGCCCGTCGGTCGTAAGTAAGAGTCGCTATAGTTGCAGACCACTAGTGCCATAAGGGTTCGTCCTATTTGACTATATATATCTTGGTCGTTCGCTATCGGTAAAGGCCAGTGATAGGTATGATAAGAACATAGAAGTAAAAGCAATGGAGTTTGACAGAGTGTACCAACGCTCAGCTTGCTATCCAAAGAAGAAAGGCCAATAATAAAAATTGCCCTCTTGACAAACGAACCTGACCGGCAACTCACTGCCTCCCTGTCTTGCCGTCCATCCCACGGCCTTACGTGGTTGAGATATGAACGGATGGTGTGCAAGGACTCAGGTGATATTGGCTAAAGAGCTGAGCATACTCTACGAAGTACTCGCCCGGTTATCGCTATTACTTGGTGACCACATGGACAGCCGTGCGACTGTGTATGAGGTCTACACCTAGATTTATTGGATTTTGTAAACTCACAATTAGGAGATTTATACACTATTTGCTATAGCAAACTCTCATTCCCAAGCCAGACAGCGGGAGAAAGCTCAGCTGAACTTAAATGAAGCGTTGCCAGAGAAAGGGGGGTTATGGCAAAGTTCACACTTGTTTTAGTTATTCGTGGCAAGTGTCTATCTGCTATGTATGTATTTCAGTAAATGTGGGCTTGGTTTAAGTGTGCGTGACCACGTTAACTCTACTTCCTCTTTGCTTGTCTCTCCGTCTCTGCCGTTACTGGTATAGCTATTTGTATAATGTCCACGAAAGATGACTGCCTATATATGCGACGCCTCTCTTTACTATTATATGTCCGTGTCGTCACAACCTCTTAGGTTAGGTATCTCCAACACAGACACAACTCATCAACTTGCCTATATAGCGGTGCAAGAGTTGCTTTGCCGAAAAAAAAAATTCTACATAGCGTGTCTATTCATATTAATGGGGCAACTCTTTCGGGCTGACGGGAATGCCATGAAATAATACTTGTTTCCTTTACGAGCCTCAGAAAGACACTCTCTCAGTATCTCTTATCTATCGTGATCAACAGGTTGCTCACTAGGAAGAAACCCAGCGGCAGCATCTACAGAACTGATGATAGGGCTGAAAAGTTGGTATATGCTGCGCATTCATATTACGTATATACCGAGCAACACGCTTGTCTCTTGCTGGGCCTGCCAAGCCGGAATATGGACGAGGCTCCCACTGCCTATCAGTCCGCAAGTTCTCTCAAGGACTGCGGATTCCTCGTCTGTTTCCTCCTAGAGAAAAATGGTATAGTTTGTTTTGCACACGCCCCTTGACCAGCCGATCCTACTCCGTTGATAGCATTGGACCACCAGCCATTCCAAGATCCTTTGCGGCCGTGCAACTCATCATTTCCATCCACATCACGATGTGCCCGTTTCGTAGTGTCAGCATCGACCACCAAAACACATAAAAAGCCCCATATAAAGAGACCCTTAAGTCGTCCGTCTTCCTTCCTACACAGGAGAACAAAGGAAAAGCGTCCTGCTATCCTTCCCCTTAAGGCTTCCTCAAAGTAAAATTAACCTCCTAAACTTTGTCCGCCCCTGATTGTCAAAAATTATCCGTCTTTTAGTAGCTCTAGAACCACCAGGTCATAGATAGTATAAGACATTATATCGGATCAGCATTGCCGTTTCCCCGCATTGCATTGAGCGATACCAGGGATACAAGAACCTCTCCCTCTGATTGTGACAGGGCCTGTCAATTGAAACAACGAAGGGCCGTCAACTGCCTCACTGATGATGATATATAACCCATATGTGCAAAACGATGTCGTTTTAAATGAATCGACCGAAGTTCAATTTTCGTGTCGTACGTTAGGGCCGTAAATGGTTGCGGGAAAAGCGTTTAACATCTCCCGGACTTGGAACGAGGCTCACGAATGGAATAGGTCCCAGGCTCTTTCACATAGGCGCAAAAACTCCTCTCGTTTCTGTCGCTGTGTTTCCGGACTATCTCGGCCGGCACCGAAAGGTCCTCGCCGAGTCGCTGCCGGTCCATGACCAAGAGGCGGACTGCCACCCTCCTCGTATTCGGCTCGCGTACGTCGTTTGCTCGCACTCCGACTTCCGTCCTGGTGCGGCACTCCGCTCCGGGGAGACGGAGGCGTCGGTGGCTGATGGCCGGTGTAATGTACGAGTTTGGGTAATAACTCGGGTCGTCCACCAGCCAATTCATGTTGTGCCTCCTCGGCAGACTTGTACTCCCTTGGGCGGCCCGAGATGGGGGGCTGGGGATGAGTCGTAGGCGGGTGAGCTGGGGATGTCAAAGGAGCGTGACTTGAGCTGGGGTATAGTGATGGCCGATTTGGCTCACCATGTTGGGGTAGGCCTTGGTTGGCGAATACATCTGAGATGGGGGGTAATCGGTTATTTGTCTGGTGCGCGGGAACATGATGAATATGAGAAGTGTTAGATAGGTTGGAAGGGTGATTTGCAACTTGGCGAGTCAGAGGATGGGGATTATGACGGCCAGTAAATGTTTGACCGAGGGGAGCTGACTGAATGACTCTCTCATGAGCAAATTGCTCATGCGATGGTGCGACAATGCTCAAGCCTGGAGGCGCTTTGTTTTTTCTCGACATTCCTGGTGTCTTGGCCGCGAATTGACTAACAGGGTCCCTATCCCTGTTACTTTCGGGTCCGACTCCAGGTCCGTCTCCTTTAGCAGACTGCTGTTGAAGTCTGGCTTCGATTATGCGACGCTGTTGCTCTCTGACATTCATACTCTGTTGTAAATGTTCTTTCATGACTGGATCTTGCGTGACGAAACCGGGTGAAAGGCAGGCCAGTCCCACTTCCTGGATACCGAGCCCGTCTCTCCCTCCTAGCGCTGGTCGTGCAGTGGCTGCGCCGGAGCCCGTCAGTGTGTTTTTGGAGAGATCCAGCTTTCGTGGGCGATGCCTGGTAGTGGGGATCTCGGGAGATCCTGGTTCTTTCTTTACAATGATTTTCAGCCCCGAATTGTTTGAGACATTGCGAAGTCTAGAGTCAAACATTAGTCTACAGCGGATGAGGCATAAAATATAACAAGAGTAGCAATCAATGCAAGATAAGGGACGAGTGGATAGCGAAAGGGAGAGGAAAAAAGGGATAGGATAGGCTTACGCGCTGGGTGGCGAGGACTTTTGTTGCTGAGTCGGACTATGGCTCGAGGGACGCTGGCTAGGAGAACTATTGGTAGCGAGAGCGTGTAAGTGCGCTGTGCGTGGGACTGAAGGAGATGCTGATGTAGCGGCGGCGGCAGCAGGCAATGAAGCACTTGCAGCAGCACTGGTCGCGGGCGCCAATTCAGCATACGCCGACCTGTCATGAGGAGCCGGAGAGGGGGCCATAGCAATTGCTGCGCTCATGATGAATGTATAACGACAAGTCTACTATTCGTCGTTTTCGACCCTCCGAGATGTTGCTCGGTGACTTTGATGATTTCCCAGCTTCTCTTCCCTGTTCTACACGCTTACTGAATTGAATCGCTGATTGTCAGCCGAGTTACCGGCTGAATGGTTGATGCACTGTTAAACAGGTCGGAACCGTGCAGGATGGAGGAGCTGGGTCCTGTCTGGCCTGGGGTTCCCGGTTACGACGAACAGAAGGTGATTTTCTTTTTCGTACCGGCGAAGAACCAATCTACCAGCAACTTGGCACCGTTCAAAAGATGTTTTGCCTGAAAGAGAGGCGGCGGAACAAAAGACAGTGCGAACGTTCGAGTAAATGATGGTTACCAGCCCTTAAACCTTTTAGGTGCGTGAAGAGAAAGCCCGCTGTTTGTCCTCCTCAATCATGCAATTCGTCGTGGGAGGCGGTTGGTCGCTGACTGGACCAATAGAGTTCGCGCGTCTACCGTCTCCAGGTCGATACGAAGTCGGCAGGGAGAGACAGCAGAAACGTGGGTCGCAAGCAGTGAGGCCTTGGCTGTCGCACAGTGACTGGGTCCCTTTCCCCTCGCTGCAGCCTTTACGCTGTATTGGTGGTGGTGACGTGCAGCGGTCAGTTTTGGTGGTATGCTGCGTTTCTAATTGAAGATTGCGCTGGGAGCTCGGGATGCGACTCGAAGACGGGATGTGATGTCGCTGCAACAGAGGGCCCCTTGAATTTCGGATAACGATCCCGGCCACTGTTCTTCTTCTGCTCTCAGCTCACTTGGACGCACACGCACTACGCGTAAACGGCCAGATCTCGCTCGGTACTCGGGTCGTCTTGTGTTCGATTCCGCCTTCTGGCTAGTAAAACAAAGAGAGTGAAATTCCGTGTGTTCTCTCTCTCTGTCTCTGTGTCCGAGACTCTTCGTGTTAGGTCGCACTCTGATCGCAACGAATGCAGGGTGCGGGCCAGGGTTGTTACACAACTGGCAAGCCGCCGAGATGCGATGTTCTTTCTTTGGTCGGTCGATATACAACAGCGGCAGGGCCAGCAAATACGATGCGACACCAAATGGTACGCGCACGACTCGAGAGAACGAAAGGACAGGATAAGAAAATGGGACCTGCACCCCGTATACAGTCTACACCAACTGCAATGTAACAAATCCCGATTCCTCGCTCAACAACAACCCTTTCCAACTCAGGCTGGACAGGGAACCTATGCCGGGTATTACTGTAGAAGGGGGTGAAAGAAGAGAAGGAAAGGCGAGGCTGCTTTCGAAAATAAGACGGGTAAGAGAGCTGGCAGAGGGCCAACGGCCAAAGGTGAGGTCGAGAGAGGTAAAAGGGAAAAGGGCAAAAAGGCAAAGTGGTGGTGGTGGTGGTGGTGGGTGTGAAGGAAAACAGAAACAGAACCAGAACCAGCAGAAGCAGCAGCGCAATGCAGACGTAGACCAGAACTATTCATCCACCCAGACTCGAGGGAAACGAGTGCGGAAAAGGCTGCGGCAGGTGGGCACCGGCGGATGGAACAGGGTGCTTCAGGTATGGCAGGGACACAGTTTCGAGAGTGCGAGAGAGGGGCAGGGTTGATTGGTGTTAAAAAGGTGCCTCATTCTACCTAAACTTTGTCTGGATAGCGATACCTACCTGATGGTACCGTCATGTTTGATACTTACCTGTGGTAGTAGGTAGTGCACCACGTTGATTACTGGGGCTAGCCTGGATACAATGCTTGTTGGTTTGGTTCAGGGGGGGTTTCGGGGTGGATACCGAACCGAGGCGCCCAAAACGGATAGGATGAGAAGTCACCTGCAAGGAGTTAAGTGTGCCTGTCTCGCCTGTGTGTTTGGCAGACCAGCGACAACTGCACCTACCTGGTGTCAATTCAAGTATCAAGCCCTGTAATTGCAAAATGGTAGGGGCTTCAGGAGCTGAGCACGGTGCCTACGCTACCTGTAGGATTAGGCAGGAGTCCATCGCCGTCGGGGTAGTGTAACTACCCTGACTGCCCGAACCGCACTAGTGTCACAACCTGCCTGGATGCTTTTGTCGGTCTTGAATTCTGTTTCTGACAGGTGGGTGATACATGATCAAGTAACACAATAGCACAACCCTTCCGGTTCATAATAATACTAGGTAATAATAATAATGATTACAACATAGAGAGGAAATCACGCACATTGCAATATATCTGCACACCTATTCTAGAAAATATCTTCCGCGAAATGTGAGGAGCTAGACAGAGGCGCCGGGGTGAAGCATATGCCCGATTTAGACACGCCAGGTTGGGTCTCAGACCCCATGTCGAAAAGAATGCCTGTCGAAACGATCGTTATCATCGCCGATATAGTTACACCTAAAGATCCGCTACTGCGCAAGGCAAGATACGATCAATCTCCTCCGAAAGGCTTACTGTGACTATCTACACGCTATCTGGGGCATATCACGATCAATGTCGTCGTTGTGTGGAGTACGGTCGTGTTTTCAATGAAATTGCTCGATGGCTTCATAGTCACAAAATGGTAACGTTTCGTTTTACTACGTACTTTCTCTCCAAGTCCTTAACTGTGGAATGACAAGCGCGGATAGGTACTTAGTTTGAGTAGTTATACAAATTCTACTCCTCAAGTGTCATTCTCTACGATTGATCTAAGACGGGTATGACAATCGCGATGCTTCTACGCTTCCATCTCTTCCGCCTTCTTTCCTCATACTCTCATCACTCCGTAGAACATACCTACGTGGAGTCTTGGCAGGCCTTGTTTGTCCAGGCCGTTGATGAGGTTCCCAGTCCTTTCTCCTACCTGGGTAACACTCAATATGTACACCTGTCAGCAGACTATTGAATTCTGAATAATGAATAATGTGCCAATCGGCGCTCTGAGAATCTGTCGAGTTCTCTCATTCGTCCAGCCATGCAACACGGATCGCCACCAAACCAATTGCTTCTTCGTATATTACCCGATTTTGATGTGCGAAGAGGCAGCTAGCAGCAAGCGACCTCGAAACCGCCAGCCCCACTTGCACTCATCCAGCCAAGCCCTCCCTGTTGCCCCGTACTTCAGGTGAGATCAGGCGAGACTAGCGCATCATCATGGATCCCTGTCAGACGGGAGTGAACACAGCATCGCAATTTTGCTTTGATGACTCGCTACTGAGACAGTCATTAGTAACACTATATGAATGGAAAGAAGCCGTGATTGTGGTCGTACGCTTGGTAAATAGCCAAAAACGGTGGGTTCAGGTGCGGCTAGGTTGAACAATTATAATCTGTTGTGCGAGTTGAAACTTGGAAAGATGGGCACGCCTCGTTCAGGCTTGCCCCGTGCTGTTCGATTTTCCTTCGAACCGAATGCAGCTCTCTTGAATCCGTTCTTACGATCTGCCCCTCCATGGGGAGGTACCAGTAGTGTAAGGAAAAGAAGAAGGGAAAAAAAACTTAGCCTGCAACTCAGTCGGAAATGCGGTCTGGACAACCGTAAACCGAGTTTAGCTTGTGAACCAACCCCCATCAGACAAAATATCAGCACCATCGTTTCATCCAAAGCCTCTATCGTGCAAGGCCTAAAAAGCTCGGCGGGGTGCCATTGTTTGATGTCCCTGTCGATCCCCTTGTCGGGTTCGACTGGGAGGGGACGGATTGGACCCCGGTCAATAAACTAGCGTAGGAAGCTAAGTATATGCCACTATACCACTATAACTCACATTCCCCCATACAGTACAGGCCATGAAGAAGTTCGTTTTTTTCGAGCGTCCGTTTTTTGCCAAGAGGGCTCGCTGACCAACCTACATCTCAGCGGTCAAACGTTGCAATTTGTCGTGGCAGGTGGGAAGCGGCGAGACACCACTAAAAGAGCCGAGGCTTCAGTAGGTTAGACTTTTATTGTATATCCCCCTCCCCCTGTTTCAGCTTTTTGTTCAATCCGAGGATCGAAGTCTATCATCCCTGTTGGATGACTCTTAGGACGATGTAGGTTAGATAGATCGGAGTTCCTGGCACCTGGATGCCTGCTATCAGATGGTCTATCATATTTTGGCAACTTTGTACCTGTCCCAGATAGACTCGACATCCCGGATGCGGCTTGGGCCTGAAAGCGGTCCGAAGTTCGTAGCTCGGTTTTTCGCACTTTATCTCTGAAGGACTAAGCTTCTCGGTATTTGGGCAACGGCTGCAGCCACAGCGGACACTTTGACATGTACAGTACTGTAAATGTTTGGGGAAAATGTCGTGGCCAATTAAAACGGCTTGCGTTGTTGGCTTTTTTTGAAACAGGCCGCCACGATTTCACCAATTGTTGGGTGATCACGAGGACGATCTCATGGCAACAACGACATCATCAACTGCCGTATGCTGCGTATTTAATATTTGGTTTGCAGCGATGATCGACCTCGTTACCCACACTGCCTGCGTTGTGTCTTTCCGCCATCTTATCAATTTGACGTGAGCCAATGTCTCATGTTGCTGACGTGAGTGCGGAATACTTGCGTCGCATGCTGCAGTTCTGCGGCACGAGGCAACATTCGGTAATATGTTGGAAACCCCCAGGGATGGATCAGGGAATCGGTAATCGGTAGGATTTTTCTACAGCGCTCACGAGAAGCTTGGATGCAAAGTCGCAACTGATTGTTCTCGTTATCAGACGTGCATTCGAACGTGGCCTGGTAAAGTCTAGACTCGGATACTATTCGCTTCTGGACTGGCCCGCATTGCAGATTGCATGCGGCACTGCAACACTTATTGTGACGATGGCCCAAGCGAACAAACGGGCTGCATTCTCGGCCACGATTGTGGGGACCGGGTTGGAACGGGCATATTAGTATAGGCGGAAGTGCTATGCTGAGTATAACCAACGGGTGATGGCGATCTTGCCATCCGCAATTCGGTCGTTATCGAGAAATAGGGCCGGTCCGACTTCTATGGAGGCCCTGCGAGGCTCTCTTGCCGCGCGCCAATGAGGCGAACTATTGATTTCCCTTTTGGATATCGATGCATGGGTTGCGTTGTAGTGCTGTAGTAAACAATCAGGTTTAGCTTTAGTGTTTCTCCGCTCACACCTCATGTCCTACAGTCAGTATTTATATTAATTGATTATTCGGAAATGATGTCGGCGTATTGTTTCTTATCTTGAGTGAGCTCTACGTGCTGAGAAATGAATTGCATGGTAGCACTAGGTAAAAACTATTGTACTTGTAAGTTCTACTATGAGTAAGAAGGAGGGGACAAATGGTTGATACGTCTGAAGAAGCATCTTGCCAGGCGTTCGCAGCTGCGGCGAGGCTGGTTATCAGTGGAGGCAGGCTGAGGACCCAGAAAAAAATCGTCGTTGAATTTTATAGTTGCCAGCTTCGCCGTCAGCCAGCCCCGCCAAAATTTCAGCACCTCAGCACAACGCATGTGAAATAGTGAAACAGATAACCAGTATTTTGATCTTTTTCAGTCACTTGAAAAAATATTTTTAAGAAGCATGCCCTCAGCAACGAGAGCTCGCACCTCTGGTGCAGAGGACGCTGATATGGAGGATGTCACCCCCCCATCCGCACAGCAGCCTGTTGACAGCCAAGGAGAGGGTGATCCCATGCAAGAAGACGAAGAAGACAACGATCTTGGCGAAGAGGAAGAGAGTGAAGAACCCCAGAGAGTTCGCATTGTGAGTTACGCAGTATTGGTTCTCTGGGTTCTTATATCGACATTATTGACATGGATGAAATTTCAGCTGCCAGGATCTACAAGCACAGCTGCGTCTTTCGAGTTCCTTAAGGAGGGTCATACACTCGGCAACGCCCTGCGGTACATTATCATGAAGAAGTATGTGAATAGAATGCCATCCATCCTACCCTTCCTCTACGCTTTAATGGCGGCTGACCTGAGTATTAGTCCCGATGTCGAATTCTGTGCTTATGCTATCCCTCACCCGTCGGAGGAAAAGATGAATCTGAGAATTCAGACCTATGGTAAGGTTTTTTAATGACAAGTCCGTTTACCCCTGCGACGATTTGACCAACGTGGATTTTCTCA
Organism: Xylaria scruposa; assembly: GCA_022385635.1. Classification (NCBI taxonomy): domain Eukaryota; kingdom Fungi; phylum Ascomycota; class Sordariomycetes; order Xylariales; family Xylariaceae; genus Xylaria; species Xylaria scruposa. Next base: position 583,704 of record MU280183.1, read on the forward strand.
GATACAACAACGGCCACAGCAGCATTAGAAAAAGGCCTCCAAGATCTAGAAGACTTGTGTGATGTAGTGTCTGAAGAGTTCTGGACGCAAAGAAATGAATTCATGGCAGGAAAACATTGACCAGCTCAATTGATAGTTGAGTTCAAAAGGCGAGTTTAGGGCTCATGGGATACTGCATAGTGCGGCGTTTGGCGTTAGATAAACCACATTCCGGGAGCAAACAAACTTCTTGTTCTGTTATGTACAATACAACGGGACCTTGATACCCATATCTAGTTGCGACCCTGGAAGATGTTAGGAAAATGGATATGTGTTCATGGGCTGTGAATACTTGCTTCTAAGAAACCCTGCATGAAGTTCCGTGGTAGTCTATCCGATCCCCGGAAGTTCTCAGACTCGAAGTATGACATGACATGTGTAGTTTGTTTCCAGAAATTCATCATTTCCTGTGTAATGGGAAATCAGTAAGATTGTACCGTATATGTCTTCGTTTCGGAATTTCCCTCGTCGGGCCGCGGTGGCCGGGCATGCTTCCAAGACAATTGAAGATGCTCAACACACCTGATATTCGGCATTGTTCTGCTGGATCAGCACGTCGACCACAGGTAGCTTATTCACGTATCGGTGTCGCTCGAATTCTTGTCGCATGCGCGTGCGGATGGTGGATACGGGAAACGGGACGGAGTACATGGTTTGGATCTCAGGAGCCTGCCAGTAGTCCATTCGGGTAAGTCAATGCACCGCTATTCCGCAGCAGAGATCGGGTAAAGACAGTTGACCGGTGTCAAGACCGCTGCTAGGAGCAAACGGGGAAACGCACAGCTCGGATCCATTCTCGGTAGGCTGCAAGTACTCGTCGCTTTGCATCGTTCCAGTTGGCCGCTGTGATATCAATTAGCATAGGCTAAGTTATCGAGATGATCTACTGACACTGGCGCGTCACGCGCGCAAATTGCGTGGGAGTCACCGCCATTGTATGTGGTCTTTACTGCGTCGAGGTGGCATGAGGTTCGTTCAAGCGACGTCAAGCTTGAATAGCATCGAAGTCGGAAGTCACAAGCCACAGAATGCTTAGTCATAGAACTTAAAGTGTGGCGCTAGCTTCCTCTCACGCTAGCATGTGCTACCTACCTACAGCCTTGCCCCACTATCGTCCAAACCACCTTCAACGCCAAACGCAGCTCTCGAACTTAGACTATTACGACTCATCCGCCTGCAGCACTTCTTTCTACGATCGCCAAGCAAAAACGGGAGCCGTGAAAAAGAAACAGTCATGCCAGCAATCCGCTCGCACGCTGCGCGGGGCAAGAAGCCACCGGCCGGTTTCGACGACATTCGGGACGACCTCGAAGTGTTTGGCATCAAGATGAAGGACGCGCAAAACACACCAACAAACAATGTACCGAAGCATCAGGCGCAGTGGCCCATATTTCAGATCGCCCATCAGCGCAGCCGCTATGTCTATGAGCTCTACTATGAGAAGGAGGCCATCAGCAAGCAGCTATACGACTGGCTACTCAAGAACGGCTATGCCGACCCCATCCTCATCGCGAAGTGGAAGAAGCAGGGATACGAGAAGGTATGTGCTGCATAATTTGTTTGCAGAGCTGGCGATGGCACATGAGCAAAAGCTCAACATTCAAACCTGATGTCGTTTATATGTATACTCTTCGGCATACCGCTAACTTCTTTATCCAGTTGTGCTGTTTAAGGTGCATACAAACTAAAGAAACCAATTTCCAATCGACCTGTATCTGCCGCGTACCGAAGGCACAACTGAAGGATGAACAGGATGTACAGTGTGTTAATTGTGGTTGTAGAGGATGTGCATCAAGTGATTAATTAAAGCGCGTTGGTATCGTTTTCATTTTTTAAAAAAATACCCGGCATTGCGGCGTTGAGGATTTTTCACAAGGGCACGGCATATAGTAAACAGGCTTCGCGAAGACAAATTTTAGCATCACCCATTCTCTCAATAAAAGAGTTGGACGTAATGTTCTGATACCTCGTCTGTGGCTAACCGGTAGACTGTCGATTCGGGTGCCATCGTTGTCGCGTTCATTCTTGTTGTAGTCGTTGTTCATCATATGGGTAAAATCTATTTTCGTCTACATCGTTCCAATCATTATCGTTTTGCGAATCCGGCTTTCCCACGGCCTCGTCCAAATTTCACGGACGTAGGGATAAATTGTAATGCCGACATCGCAGCCGTTAAATCATTCATCTCGACTTCCGGGACTTCTATTTGAGAAGCTTTTCCCGGCGATTCCTGCGAGCTTACCGGCGCGGCCCCCCTTTGCTCGTCTCCGTGCGGTTTCGATTCCTCTCCTTGCCGAAGGCTTTGTCTTCGTTGTGACGTTCTAGAGATACTCCCGGTGGTTGCGGTTGATGACCTCCTCCTCCGATGTCCTTCGTCTAGCAAAAGGGACTGTCTCCCGTCAATACCGTCTTTGGTGAGTGCGAAAAAGTAGTTCTTCGGATACATATGCTTGTCAATGAGATGGTTGCGTCTCTTGTAAGGGGTCCTGCATTTCCGATCGCACCCTTCTACAAAACACGAGTACTAAAGAAAATAGTCAGAAAGTCGATCGACCAAGTTACAGGGGGCCGTGACACACTGTATGCTCGCCCTTTTCTCTCTTTACGGCTGCAAAGACATCATGGCAGTCCTCAAAATGGACATTCAGCAAGTGCTCCGAGGGGAAGTTTTTGTAGCACTCGGCACACCGGTTCGTGTGTGTCTTGCTATAGTGAGTTTCGTAGTCTCCGTACGTCGTGAACGACAACACCTCCCGATGTGGTGGGAGCGAGCATCTCATTGCAATATCCGAGCTTGTGTCGATGGCCGACTCGTCGAGTTCCGTGATCTTAGTGGCGGGCTGTGGTGCTCCTTCCAGTCGAAGACCATTAGAAGGGCCAATACTGTCTTCTTCTTCTTCAGGCTCGCGTGAGCGCTTCATCTTGTACAAGGTGATAGATGTCAGGATGGGGATTATTACATTAGCAAGTGTGGTACTTCGCCTCGCGTCGATCGCTTATGGACTACGGAGCGTTTTGAACAATGGATGTCCTTCCTTTGATTGGGATGAGGTGAGGCGAGGCAAGGCGACGTGTGACATGGAATGAAGCGGAGTACAATACTATCAGTCCTACCGGAATAATGGACGTAAGTTTCCAAGATGATCAGATCTCGACGTATACCCAACAGAGAGTGGATGAAGAGTCTTGAGCCCTACCTATGGGGTAGCGGTCAAGAGACGTAGGTTCCTTGTGTAAGTATAATGGAAGCTGCAGTGGGCATCTTGGGTACCTATGCCACAGGAAAATGTTATGGGGCTAGTGTAACAGATCACATGTGTAGGTTTGCCAACAAACACAGCTGGAGATTCTTCCGGAGCAACGAATTTCTTAATCTCACAAACTTCCTGTTCGTTTCATCCCTGAAGCTTCAGATTTGTTGACTACCTATGTAAACATTATTGAGCTCAGAATCCCTGGTAGGAAACAAACTTATTGATTGATACTTAAGATAACCTTGGAAGCTTTGAGGTTGCATTTTTGAGAGCCAGGTAATACCTACTAGGTTTTAGCTGAATGCAGAGGCCTAAAAGGTCGCAAACGTACACCTCTGCGGGTACCTAGGTATGTTATAGACCCCTAAGCCAAACGCGGCAGCGGGGTAGAACCAGGATTGGCGGCGACTTTTAGGTAGATTTATTATCCTACTACCTAGATACGCCTGTAAGGTTCGCAAAACAAACGTGGGAATAGGGACTTTTTTGAGTCCCCCCTCGCACTCCCCCAAGGCTCGGTCGAAAGCCCCCCCCCCAATCCGCCGGGTCTCGCCTCATCAACATTGGCCGCCCGTCCACCCATTCATCCACCACACCATCTGCCTGCACCAACCAACATCTCATCTTCTCCCGCACTGCCGCAGACGACCGCCAACGTTCGCGACACTGCCATCTGCAATCGCATCCATTGTTGTTGTTGTCGTTGTTGTTGCCTACCACTCGTTCCCTTTTTGCTGTTTATTTCCCGTTTTGCGTCTCCCTGCCGTGCATCATCTCCACCCCAATGTTCCCGTTATTGGCCTCCGACGACATCGCTATCACCGCCAACCCTTTGACTGCGGCGCGCCCCAACCCTCGATCGCCTCACCAGCAGAATTATGGCCCTCCTTTGTATTTACGACACCAAGTTCAGTCTGTGTGATCCAAGACCTTGGCTGTGAACCTTGCGCCGCCCACTCGCGGCCTATTTCAGCCTCTGCACGCACCCCGGATAGGGTGCCTCTCCGTCTCTACTACTACACCGCGCCGAACCAGACCTGATTAATCGCCCTGCCGATTACCTGCGGCCCTTTCGCCATGGCGGACCAGAGAGATATAGCAAAGGCGCATTGGGGGTACGTCTCGCGCCTTAGAAGAGTAGCAGGGCCTGATTGTGGTGTGCCTAACTAACACCTGTCTGACAGGAATGCCCAAAAGATTCGTGCCAACATTCAGGCGAAGCTCTCGAACGCGACAAAGGAGCGTGGTGCCGTGAATTATACCACTCGCTTCGAGGAAGCCGAGCTGATCATATCTGAGTATGCACAGCTCTTTGTGGTGGATTTGTGACTTGGTGCTTATCATATCATAGGTATCGCCTGGCCTGCATGAATGTCATATTCCACGACTTCGAATATGCAGTCGCAAGAAGAGTGGAGAATGCCCTCTGGCAGTCTCATGTTTTCATGAATGGTGAATATCGAAAAGCCCTGGGCCGTCTCAATACGCCAAACCAGGTCGTACAGCGGCGTAAGCTGGATAAACTCTGTCGGGATTTTCTAAAGACCTCGGGGGAGTTTTACGCCGTCTACATACAGAAGCTGCACCAGCGATTTTCAATTCCTGAGTTGCAGCAGGTTGCTCATAAGATGAAATCGCAGCCTATCGAGCAACCGGTCGAGAATGTTTCTCATCCTGCGCCTATGCGCGCAATGGTTCTGAAGTCCTGCCAGATGACTCTAGTTCATATGGGTGATCTAGCTCGATACCGATGCCAACTGTCCGATAAATTCTCCAAAGCTACATTTGACAAGGCTGCGGATTACTACATATTGGCAAACAGTCTTGATCCCGACGATGGCTCAGCTCATCATCAGCTGGCCGTACTGCACCAAATCCCAAGCCAGCATTTCGATATAGTCTATCATTTCCATCGTGCAATAGCCGTTGCCAAGCCGCACGAACTTGCACTTCAAAACCTTGAACGTGAATTTAAAAGCTCTGAAAGCTCTGCACAAGCTAAAAAAGGCTCGCCAAAAGACCAGTCGCAAGCCATGTTAACATGGTTTGTGCGACTTCATGCATTCTTCTTTCATGGAAAGCACTTTTCACAGCAATCCGAGCTGGAAGAGGAAGTCTTGCATCGTGCCGAGGTTGCATTAAAACGTGGGGATTCGGGCGATAAATTATTGCTTAAAATGATTCTTGTTAACATAGCTGCCTATGACATCTCGACGGAAAAAGTGAAGTGTAAGTCTCGAGAACCTCTTCACGCGTCTTGCTCAGCTCGCACTAAACTTGACTACTAGCTTCGTGGACTATGGAAGGATCGCAGTCGTGCCAGTTTTTACTACGATTCAACATCCGTATGATGTTGATGGTGCTCCGAACGATTCATTGTACGCTGCGCGACAACCCAGTTACCGTTGTATCCGCTGATAACAAATCGCGTGATGGTGAGAGCTGCATTACCTTTGCAGCAAGTCTACTCACACTCCTCCCATTTTTCCGTCTGTATTTGGCTTGGACATATGTCACTAGAGCCGACCTGCTGCAGTACCAAGAATACCTCGAGCCGTATATTACAGACGTTTATAGGCTGCTCGCAGACGTGCTCACAGCACTTACTCGCTACATTGATCAAACCTTGGACACAGTCTCGTCGAAGTATCTCCTGCCTGAAGATTCGGAGGCGCAAGGCCTTCGGCCACTTGGTGATCAACAACTATCTTTGTTTCTACACGTAGAAGAGCAGAGAAACTCAGTTCCCCGGAAACATGCAAAGGCGCAGAAGCCCCACAAGAACATATTTGGCCACGATTTCAAGCAAGAGACGGAGGCAGTCTGGCGTATCCGAGATATCATCTACTGTGGGTTGCTTCTAGTAGGAAGCGCCAAATTTCCGATAGTGTTAAAGACCCGAACTGATCAGGGGCGCGACGTTGAGACATGGCTATTTGTCGATGGGACAAAGACATCACCCTCTTCTGATGAAGCTACATTGTCTTGCCTTCTGAGCAAACTCAATTTCAGAGACGGTAAGAGCAACTTGAAAACCCCTACAGAGCAAGAAACAAAGAAGCCACGAACACATAGCACAAGAAATAGCCTCATTCCGACTTCAGAGAACAACCGAACAGAAAGCAACATCGAACTTAATAACACTTCGAACAAAATCAACGGTAATCATTTGAGCAAGTTGTCCACGAACTACCAGGACTCGGATTTATTGGAAGATGATGAGATGGTCAATATGGTGAACAAGCTTCTGGATCCTATCGACGATGTGCGCCCACAATCGAGCCTAGCCCAAGAAGAAACAAGCTACGGAATGAATTCGTCCACGGCAAACGAGATACTTGGTAATCTCGAGGTCAGCCCGATCCAACCATCTCCCGTGTCGAAGCCAATTCCATACCTTCCGTGGGACTTGGTTTACAAGCCCACTCCACATCGGACAAACAGTCAAGAGCAAAACCAATTGAGTCCCAACGGTCATAATATACCAAGAAGCGCGAGTGGCCAGCTTAACGGGCTTGCTCCATCGTCATACCTTGATGGCCTTAGCGCAACTTATAATCAGACTCATTATAATGCTCCATCCCCCGGACCAAACACGGGATATTTTCAAGCTTCGCCAATTCCAACGGCGTCAAGTCCGAGCCTCTCTCGGAAGGGCTATGGACTAGATACGCTGGAAGATTCGCGCAATGCCGTCCTTGATACCTTGAGGTCTACCTTGCTCGCTCAACATGGTATGACCGCAAGCAGTCCGTCACCCGGGAATAGCAAGCCGGATTTCACAAACGTGGCTCCAGTGTGGGGACAGGGCAGCGGACCGGCCGACAGTTTGCTTCATCAGGCACGAGGCTCAAATCTAGAGCGCTCATCCAACAGACAGGTGAACACAGTAACCCTACAAAACCCACTCGGTCCGCCAGGCCAGGGCAGACCAGACCTATCGGCTTCAACTGCGGGTGCTAGTCGTTTCGCAGCCATTTCGAAGCCTACCAGCAATTATGATACTCACCACATGTGGGGTCAAGATCAGGGGTCGTCGTCGAATTATCGCCCGCAGTATTCACTTCGACAAAACGAGCCGTCAACTAATGCCTCCTCCCTGGCATTTTCAAACCCAAGTAGTCTAATCACTGGCACCCCAGACCCCGTATCTGCAGTACCGGCGAATTTTGTAGCTTGCAATGGTCACTACTACAATGCCACAACCCCTTTTGGCCGATTGGGAGATGGTATCAACAACAGGGCAGATCCCACTCATTTCCGCAACCAGCTCAAGGCGGCGATCGGTACCTCCGAGCTTCCCTACGATCAACAGATCTTACAGGCGGCGATGATGGATAACGACCGCAAACCGCGCCCGAAGTGATGATGCACTTTCGTGAACTCTCCTCCTTATGTCCGTCGGCACTCAAAAGAGTTACGAGTGGGAAAATGACACTGGAATGTTCAGGGAAATTCAATACGACGCGTGCTCTTCAACGAGATTCGTACAAATTGCACAGGAGTAGTAGCACCAGCACTATTCACTCCAAGGATGTAAAATGGCAGATCTTCTAGCTTTCAGTAAGCTGTTCCAATTGCTGCATTACAACCTGCAGAGGCCTCCGCCCTAAGAGCTCTACGGAGCCGCGGTACATTATCCTGCCGGCGCGCACACGCTTGGATCAAATTTTTTGATTTCCGTGTTGTTGCGTAAGAATTTGAAATGGATTGGAAGTTCCCCAGTTGTTGAAACCCAACAAAAGATATCACACACATACCAAAAAAAAGGAAAAAAGAAAGAAAAGTCTTTTTGATCTTTTCGTTTCGCCGTCGCAAATGCCATGCATGCTAAGCCAGCCGAGCCCAAATCAAGCCAACCAATCCAACCCTGCCCAATCTTAGAACGCCGGCCCCCTTTTGCGTAAAGTTGAGTAACGCCAAAGTGTACCAGGTGGACGGTACCTAATGCTATCCTTTCACTTGCTTCATCATCTTCTTCTGTCTCCTATGTCTCATTTCCCGAGATCAGGCGGATTCAGGTGGTTGACTAGGAAGAGGGTTGATATGTCTGCTTGGGGAAGGGGTACCTGTGATGAAGATGTTAGATGCAATTCCAGGGAATTCGCAGGCAGATCTTGTGTCAAGTAGGAGGGTTTGAAGTCGGAGGTGAAGGATTAATGGAGAATGTCGTTGTTGAAGATGATTATCGTCGTTCATAGTCGCAGGAAATGGCCCGTCCCAGATCGCTTCTCTAGGCAGATAGCTAGATATGAATGGACAAAGATTGTTGTGCCATGTCTCTCATCTGAAGACTGTTCAAGACATATTTTTCGCCGAATGTACGAAACTCACAAACGGGGGAAACTTATACAAGGAAAAAGAAAACTTACGAAGGACCGAGCTCCTGAATGCTTAATGCTGCAAGCCACTGGCCCATATCCACAGCCGTATCGATGTTCTTCCCCTGGACGAGGCCGGCAACGAAGCCACCGGCAAAAGCGTCACCAGCACCGTTGGTGTCGTTGATCTTGTCGGCGCTAATGACATGGACGGGGTACTGCTTGACCTCGTCCTGACCCTGCACGGCGACGAGGGTAGGGTTTGTGCCCTGAGTTATAACGGCAACACGGGGTCGCTGGGTGTTCTTCTTGGGTAGGTTCGCGAGGGCCTTGGCGATGGCAGGGATGTCCTTGGCGATGTTTTCGAGGCCGTGGGAGCCGGCGTAGGCGGCGGCCTCGGTCTCGTTGCAGATGATGTAGTCCCAGTACGGGGACGAGGCATCCAGTGGCTCCTTGAAGAACTGGGCGATGAAAGGCGCCGACAAATTCACAACGAAAGTCTTGTTCTTGGCTGCAGCTTCTTCGGCCAGGGCCATGATAGCTGGTGGGCAGACTGCGAGGGGTGGTCTTGTTAACTAAAGAGGAGAGAAGAAGGGCAGGGCCGTCAGGAGGTACATACCGGTGAAGTGGAAACCACCGACATAGTAGAAGTCGGCGTTTTCGACCAGCTTCCAGACCTCGGGGCTCTTGAGATGGTCGATGTCGTAGAGGTTGGCTGCGCCGAGCTCAGTGCAGAGCGAGCGGTTGTGGCCGGTGATGACGACACCGCAACGGCCAGTAGGAGTCTTGGGGTCGACGCGGTACTCGACGCGGAGGCCGACCTGCTTGACGGCGTCGCGCAGAATGGCGGCGTACTTGTCATCGCCGACACCGCCGACGTACACGACGCTGTTGGGAGGTAGGACGTACTGGGCGCCGCGGGCCGTGTTTTGGGCGGCGCCACCAGCGATCAGCTTCGCGTCGAAGTTGTTCAGCAGCTCCTCGTAGATCGGAATGTGCTTCTCCTCAGCCAGGATCGCGTCGTTCGCCTTCAGGCCATATTTGTTCAGGATCTCCTCATTGGCGAAGGCCTGGATGTCTATTGCGGGTTGCGCCGCGCGGGCCAGATGTTAGTGAGATACGCCTCGAAACGTCGGAAAAGTGTAGAATAGAACATGACTAGGATCAGGCTCGCTCAGGTATGCGTGATAAGATGACTATATCACTAATAGATTGAGCCAATGACGTCCCCATCGGAAATATAGTGTGTTTATGTGCATTTCATCAGACGTTTGTTTATCCACGATGGAGGGGCCCGGCTTAAATTGTTCATTATACGGATCGGAGAGCAATCTAACTCAATGAAGACAAGACCTACCAAGGAGGGGATTCTCCAAGCAGAGAAGACTGAATTCTTTGCTGGCGGCCATATTGAAGGGAATTCAAACGAATTGGAAGGTGGGATTGCGGAACAAGTGTGTGAGGAGGATGAGATGGGATAACTGCTGCGTGCGAAGGTGAAGGCTTATGGAGGGGTAATAATTTATAAACATCGGGAGCAATTGATGGTGGGGTTAATCGGTGGGGCCGGCCAACCGAAGGATGGCAGTTATTGCCCGAAAGGGGTCCTTTGAGTACAGTAATCCGGAATGGGTCTTTGTTACGGGCGGGCAGGCATGAGAAAGCGCTTAGCACGACATTAAGCTGCTCAGGTTGTAAACTACTAGTATTCACCGGTGGCCGAGCTCTTACAGCCTATCTAGATGCAGTTGTCAGCAGAAAGAGCCCGTTGTTTACAAGAATCGGTTGCTGCCAGCTCTGCCGAGCGAATTCATCACGATACACTTGAACTGACTGAGCTACCTGCGCTGGGTTTTTCACTTGGTTGGGTAACGTCGTTTCATTTTCATTACACAAATCCAGCCCGTAGTCTGGAATCTGCCTATCTTGTTCTGGCTCGCATGTGTAGTCCCTACGGCCATAACAGCTTCACATGTACGAGTTTTGTGGCATCCATTCACACCTCGCGTCACTTCGTATACGAGTCTTCCGAAGAGTGGTAATGCAGAATTTGATGCCGGGTACTTTCCCATTGAGCCTATCTCATGTCGACTCGCCTGTACCTGAAGATGCAAAGAGCAACAGTGAAACTCCAACCGCCTTGATAAACCAGTGACCAGGAGAAACAGTTTACTCCTTTGTCTTTTGCGTACCACGGAGCAGACCTGTCCGCCTGGCAGCAATAAGACCCGCCTTTTGACCCTGTGCCGCGTATCTTGAGATGGTCGAAGCCTTACCGATATGTTGATGGTTACCCTGGTAGCTCGTGTCAGCATATCTCCTACATTTCCTGTCCCATCACGTCGTCTGAAACTTACACCACCGTGAGGATGGTCGACAGGGTTCATGGCAACACCACGAGTCTTGGGCCACGAGTTGCGCTTGACGGCGAACTTATGCTTGGCACGCGAGGCCTTAAGGAGGGGCTTGTCGGTACGACCACCACCGGCGACGATACCAATCATGCCACGGGAGTTGCTGCTGACGACCTTCTTGGCACCGGAGGGGAGCTTGATACGGGTCTTGCCCTCGTCGGGGTTGTGGCCGACGATTGTGACGTAGTTGCCGGAGGTACGACCAAGGGTGCCACGGTCACCGACCTTCTCCTCGACGTTGGAGACGACGGTACCTTCGGGCATGGACGAGAGGGGGAGGACGTTTCCGATGGTCAGGGCGGCGTTTTTGCCGGCGTAGATGAACTGGCCGGTGTACATGCCCTCGTTGGCAATGAAGGTCTCCTTGACCTGCTTGAACTTGTAGGGGTCACGGAAGACGACGCGGGCGAGAGGCGCACCACGGCCGGGGTCGTGGATGATCTCCTTGATGACACCGCGCATGTAGCCATGGCGCTCGGCGTAGTCGAGGCTTCGGAATTTGGCGGGGGCCTTTCGCAGGCGGGTGTTGGCGGCTAGCGAGCACGGTGAGTACGATGGCGATAGAAATGGCGTTGGCGCGAGGTCAACCTACTGAAGATACCGCCGTTACCCTTTCTCTGGTTACGGATCTGTTGTCGTCGTCGCCGTTAGCATTCATTTGATTAACAGTGCAGTCCGTGCAGCTGCTACTTACAACGCGACCCATTGTGCCGGTCTACTGTGCGCAATCCGAGGTGGTGAGAGAAGGAGATGGGATGTATGGATGGTAGTTGAGTCTCGAAGTTTTCTGGTGTTGTGAGGCCCGCTCCAAAATTCAGAGCCGACAATTTTCCCTGGTCCGCCAGTTTGTGTGGGAGCCAGCTGGTCCCAGTCCTCGCTTGACCCTAATCGCCTGGTCTGTGCGCGCTTCCCCATATTTACCACTTTTTGTGCTGCAACCCGATTGGGCCTAGCGTAGTTTATACATAGAAAACATAAACCGTCTAGCTAATCCATCCTGTTCCAACTGACCAAGACAATAAGCATGTTTGGCAATGCAAGATTCGGGCGATTTTTCTCTCTATTTAGCCTCATGTTTGCCGACTTGCACCAATATTTGAAGGGTGGATGACTCACGGTCTTGATTGCAACGTGCGATATGGCAAGAGAGAATAATTGTTATATTGATACTGACTTAGAAGCATGGCTTCTCAATTTCTCGTCGCTTCTTCTTTCTTTTCCACGAGTAATTGCCACCATCTTTTTAAAATCCCGTCCATAAAGAACCTGAGCTATAGTTTATGCTTTTATGTTTAAAAAAAAGGTTGATGGTATGTGTTGCATTAAACCGTGTTGCTCAGGCTCGCATCCTTAGAGAGGCTGAAGCAATGGAGTTCGTGCAGAAGCATACATCCCTTCCTGTGCCAGCTGTGCTTGAAACTCAAATCGGACCAGAGACGGGTCTCAGCTTACCCATAATAGAGGAAATGCCCGGACGGCGCCTCGGCCGGGCATGGCCAAATATGACGACGCTGCCCGATCGCATACGATTAGTATGCTTAAACAGCACCTTGCTCAGCTACGCGACCTACGTCCACCTTCACCTGGCTGGGTAGGATCTTGTTCCAGAGGCACATCAACTAACGAATCTTACTACTTGTGGACCGTTTAATTCCGTCGGTGCTTTTCATGACTTTCTTGTCGCTCCGGTCCGGGATTGCCCCAAGCCGGACTCGACCGACAGCTATCGGCTTCGGCTTCGTCTTTTGGATCATCACAAGATCGTATTTACGCACGCTAATATTTCTTAAAAAAAAAAAAAAAAAACCTTGTCAACAAGACTACAAGCGACATCACAGCTATTCTCGATTAAAAAGATAGCGGGCTATTAACCCTCGTGGTAGGAGTATAGGAAAGCACTTTACGTGGCGTACTGTCGTCGATCAAATTATGGTGGAATATAAAAACGAAGCAGAACTTGACATGGAGATTGAGATGTTTTGATAAGTAGCCAAAGAAGTCCCTCGCCCAACGTTTTTCCAAGGATGGGCTGAGCCGAAAGGTGTCGCCTTCTTTCCGTATACTCTTCACACCGCTAGAAGTAATTCGCGAACTGCGAGCCGGCGCGGGATAGAAGATGTAGAATCCAAGTTCACAGAGCCGCAGAGCAGTGGCGAATCATTATATGACTTTGTAGTGCTTCGGCCTTTTTGCGTCGCTACTGCTCGCTTAGCAGACAACACTAAGCTTGGTCGAGTAACTGTCATAATCTTGACTTCTCGTCCATAGCGAATTTAAGTATAATTTATGATTTGGATTGAAAAGAATTGATGGTAATAAGGGTGTAAAATTTGTTTGTGATTAACATCTAATATATGCATACAAACCTTATAGACCGACTGCCTAGGAAATCGGTTGCAAGAAATCGCAACGTTTAATGAGGAATAGCTACACCATTCATTTGTTATATAATGCGAAAGGTTCCTTAGGTACTGACTTCCCGGGAAGTCGGCAAGGTCGGTTCTAGGACTTATGTATAAAAGTGGGCCACGCTCAGGCCTGAGTTTCAGGTGGAGTTTGTCTCAGCCCTGTTTATAAGCAGTCATACTTAGCCACATTACGGCATGCTCACGAGCCACTGACACCTGCGCGCTTGCCAACAGTGGGACTTTGCAACTAGACTTAACCCCTGTAGGAATTAAAGTACTGCAGCGAGATAGGTGAGTGAACTTCACGCGCGCCGGAGTCCCAAACCATTCCTCATCATCATCAACTGACATCCTTCTACACATAATACCTCGCAACAATCTGTCAATTATATCGCGCCCTTCGCCCCCCGAAGCCAACTTCGCAACTCGTAAGACCCTTGTGCGATCGCCGCTTAGGACCTCCATCTATTATCCACGCCGGCATTTTTGGCGGCTACAGCCGACGACATGACGTCGAAAGAGAAGCAGAAACACGCACTCGAATTCGAGAAGATTATCAACGAAGGCCGAGAACGAAAGCGGAATGAAGAACTTGCCGCGCGCATCTTTTCAAAAGACAGCCAGCGCCGAGCCAGTGCGCCCTTGAAACCCGGCGCCGGTGGTTCGCTCGCAAGCCGCGTCGGCGTCAAGAAGGTCCGTTTTACTTCCATTTTCCCCACGTTGCCTTGCCTCTATTCGGTGAGATCAAAGAGCTTACATGCATGTACAGCGCATGTCTACTGGAGCTCGTGTCCCCGCTGGGAACATTAATGGCGATTGGACGCACGATCTCCATAACACACAAGACAGCCGACGGCCGAGAGCGCAGCAACCGGCGCCCAATTCCCTCGCCGCTCGCGTCCACGCCCCCGGCACAGCTCCCCCTAAGACTAGATCTACCCCGCAGAATACACGGCCGAACCGTGCAGCCAAGTTGGCGAATGCCTTCTCACGGACTGCGGCGTCATCGAACCACGCTCAACAGATGAACGTCGCCGGTTCGAATCAAGGGCGCGGTATCACCATAAAGGGACTGGCCGGCCCATTCGCGGTGCTGGCACAGAATCTTGCACCCGGCACAACGGCCGCCGACATCGAGAGTGCCTTAACTCCCGTAGGGGGGCTTATCAACAGCTGTCGGCTAGTCAAGACCCACCCGATCGTCATTGCCGAGATAGTCTTTGAGAGCAAAGAGGGCGCCGATCGGGTGATAGAGAGGTTCGACCAGCAGACTGTAAGTACTATCCATCTCATCAAATTGTCTAATCAGGACAAGAGCTGACCACCTACAGGCCGATGGTCGAACATTAAGTGTCTACATGAAGCCCGGCGGCTACGTAGCGCCACCCAAAGGTCCCCGTGCCCAGCGGACTAATGAGACTCGTCTCGGTGGTAATAGTGTGCTTGTGGACGGATCTATGGGGTTTAACGACGCCATGGACGTTGAAGACGCTGACCAGGGGCTATACAGCGATAAGCTGGTTTCAGCGAATCAGACGAAGGGTAATAATAATGCGGGATACCGCAGAGACCGCACGTATCGACAAGGGCGATAGAACGCACCTAGAGGATACGGTCAATCCGAACACGATACAGATTCGGTATTCAAACGCTCTGTTCACAGTCGCTCATCTAGTGCGCCACCTCGCTTTCCTCCGTAGAAGCGACGGCAGGTTTGCCAACAAGAAGCCGACGCTGAAACCCGAGTCTAGCAGATTCGTGACTAGATGAGCTGCTTACTCTATATTGAACCCCGGGGTCATATACCCCTATTTTCCTGTACTATTACTGGCGACTGGCGCGTGTTGCATATGGATGGAATTGCAAAAGCGTACAAGCTGTAGGGCGCTCAGGGGCGGGAACAACATCTGCTGTAATGGCGACAGCTTCTTATGACGACTACCAGGCTTAATGACATAGGTAGTGAAAATCAATTATAGAAACCCCATTAGAAGATGTCTTGGCATAGAATTATAACTGACATCTCTTTTAATTGATATATGCCGGTGTCAATGCCTATCTGGATCCCGAAGCATAAGTAAGTATACCATCCCTGCTCCAGCTAGTTCCATAATGAGGACATGGTTAAAGGCTGGGATGATCGAAAAGCGATAATCCAAGAATTTCATTCAATCGTTGCAAGTTTGCTATGCTAGCTTCATGCATGACTCAGAACGCTTCCCCCTATATACTGCCCTTTGGGCGACGACGCCACGAGACCATGAAGACCATAACTACGAAGTCGGTAGCGTGTTGTGCATTGTGACAACTCTCCCCTTTTTGGGTATCCTGTTATCTGCCCATTCCCAGCAACTCAGAATTTCAATTGCCCATTTGACTACATTCTACGGCCGCTTGTGCGGATAGAGCCCCTACTTAATTCAAAGGGAAGGAGGCTAGACGTTCAGCTGCTATAGCCGTGTTGTCACTACAGAAGTCATCCATTGCGATTCAGAATATAATAGGTAGTCGAAAAGAGAAAATACAAAAGAAGCATCCGAAAGGATGCGTCTGTGGCGCGTGTCTTCGAGCCACGTCCAGCTAGATGTGGGTTCTTCATTCTCCCGACAGGAATCGGTTCTTGACCCTATAGTCGAATGGCTAGATCGGCAATTCCGCGTCTAACAAGGCTCTTTCACCGTTTGTGCGACAAAAGCTGGACCCGGGTTGGTGACCCTCTGACAATCGTATTCGATGGCGCGCTTAGTGAGGTATCGTTTGTGCCTGTCCCACCAACCTCTCGTCTTGAACGCAGTAGTTGGGACCAACATCTGCCACACTATCTCCGAGTCCTTATCCGGTCGGACTGACCGAATCTCAAG